>CM073494.1:51535000-52735000 GCA_037074585.1 Biancaea sappan | reverse complement strand
CTATGCACATATGTACCCAATTAATATGATGTTTATGATAGGACGTGCCCATGTGTGTCTATATATATATAGGTATATTTTCACAGTTTCATTGGTTGTAATTGGAGTAACATGGAGATATATATATATATATATATATATGTGCATGAATTTCTTTTCTGGTAAGGATGATCATTAGTTATATTTGTTAGCTTGATGACATTTCTTCATGTTTATGGTTACTTGGGAAATCCAGTTAGCTCGGTGGCATGTTGTCTATGATATAATTAATTTATAATTCTGGTTCTGTTGAGACCTAGGTGCCTAGGGTGCCACGCAGACATAAGGGTTTCCTTTCTCTAGCCCCAGGTGCCTATGACGCAAGGGCTAGTGCCTTAGGCACCAAGGGACCTAAGAGGCTTACGTTTCAGGTGCCAAGCCCTAATCCCTAAATGTTAAAAAAAAAAAGCCAGGAATTGTAATTTTTTTAGGGATAGAAGGATAACAAAAAAGGACCTATATTGAAGTGTGGAAATTATGGATCATTGGGGGCATAATGCTCATGGATGTAAGGGTTTAGTGAACTCCAATAGAAAGATACATAAGAATAGGCCAAGGAGAATGACACAAGGATATAGCTTGATGCCTCAAAAGACATGTGGTGAGTGATGTAATTACTTTGTTTGCCATAGTTATATCTCATTTTTCAAAGCATTATTTCTCTTTTTATTATGTTTTACAAACATATGGTTTATAATATTGTTTGCATTTGTGCAAGCGAGATAACCTCCACCAACTCAGTGCACTCAAGCAACAATGGAAAGGGCTCCTAATGCATGCAGATGGTAATGGACGTCAATGCTAGCATGTTAGCTTTCTGATTTTTATATGTGTCTAAGGTTCCACTTTTGACGTATGTTAGGACAATTTTTGGGCATGTTTTTAGAGTGAAAATGAATTGTAGTTCAAATCCATGGTCCTCTTTTGATTTGGGTATATGTGAATTGTAGCCTCTTTTGGTTAAGAGTGTAAATGCTAATTTATATATGCATCCACATCTTGTTTATATAAGTGTAATACCTTCTTTTTTTTAGTTATTTATTTTTGTGTGTGCATTATTATACTGTTGAATTATGCCAAGACACTTTTTTTATGCCATGAAAAACTTTATGATGTCATGAATTTCTGTTGATCTAGGTTATTTCAGGATTTGATAAAAAGGAGGATTTAAGTGAAAGGATGGTGATTTGTAAACATTAATATGATTACCTTGCGCCTGTCCTATCTCTTGGTAAATAAAAGAAAATTTTGAGGAAATTAAATGTGTGAACCAAAGCTTGTATTATTGCACTCTTAGCACTTTCTTGTATTTTGATATCATGAAGGGGTTTTTTTTGTCCAAAAGCTTATTTTAAGTCAACACCCCCTATTTGCACCTTACGCATACACATAATGAGATATAACAAGAAGGGCTTGCTGTTGCTTTTCACGAGTTGCACTACACTCACACCGAAGAGTTGGAGCTCAACAATTGCAAGAGCTCCTTCTTTGTCTTACCTCCTGATATTGGGTATTTTTATATACATTTTAGTCCCTATCTTAGTCCTTTTTGTATCTTAACTCTTGTGAACTCTCTCATTTTACTATGTTTTGGATTTTATTGGGTCTAAAATAATTATATTGAATATGATTCAATTTTATAAATGTAGGACTTAATTGATTAACGACCCAATTTAATTCCATTCTTGATTGAATATTTAATTATTGGAGAGTTAAGTTTTGATGTGGCTGCCAAGTTGGACGAATTTGCTGAGTTGGAAGCTAACTGGATCAATGGGGCAAATATTTCTACACAGTAATAGCAGCATCAAAATAACATGCATGCAGAAGCTTTAACAGTAGTATAAGCTATAAGCTTTAACAACAGAAAATAGAATACAGATAACAACAGAAAGTAAAAGAAAAGGACAGTAATTACAATTTTATCCCTCTCTCTCCTAGCTGGTTTAAGGCACCTTCAGACCTCCATTTTCCTTGTTGAAGAACATTTTCTTCTTCCACCTCTATAGAAATTTGTAGGTTTACCCCTCCCCCCAATTTCTTCTTTGTTTTGGTATGTTTTGGCCTCGATGGAAAGCTAAATTTCTGTTATGTAATTAGTCACTTGGAGAAATAGGGATTGCATTTGAATCCTTTGGTTTAATCAGATAAGTTTCTATTTATTCCATTCCTTTTATGTTCTAATTGCCTCTCTATCATGATGTTTTTTCTTGATCTGATTAGACTGGAATGGCATTATTTATGTTCTGAATGAATTATTTGAGAATGAGTCTTGTTATAACCGATTGGAATAACGGGAAAAGTATATTTGGCTTGTCAATATGCAGTTGAAGGGGCAAGAATTTGGTTAAGGATTAAACAAATTTTATCCAGTTATATATTAGAGAAGATCTTCCTAGTCATGGTTTAAGTACAATATAATTCTAGGAGATTTCTTAGAAACTTTAGTTTGGAAGCCAATTGGTAGACTATTACAGAGATTTATCTTAAGAAGAGGATGATAATATATAATTCCAGGGAACCTGTGACTAGTTACATGTTGTGTTATGTTGCTATAATTAATCTGGTTTGTGTTTTGCATTAGTGTTCTGTTTAGTTTATGTTTTATGCCTTTATTTATGCAATCACCCCCTATGTTAATCAGTAGGTAATTAGGGTTAATTAGTGTTAGAACAATTAATTAGACAATTAGAAGTAAGGATCCTTGAGAGAATATGACCTAGGACGATCACTATATTGTAAATTGCCATAAATTCAATTTTGGGCAATTCAGCAATTGCAGTGGTGTGAACAAGAATTTTGGTGCCATTGCCAGGGAGCCAATTTGTTTTAAATCACCTAATTAGTTGTTCAATTGTGTCTTTGTTTGATTTTTAGTTGTTTAGTGTTGTTGGCCTAAGTAGTTTACAAGTTTTTAGTTTTTTGGGTTATCGGTTACTATTCATGCACTATTCATATTTGGCAACGTAACTTCGATTGACCTGAAAACTGGTAGTCCACTATATTTCTACATTTTTAGCAAGGCTCCCATGGCGATTACATTACTTTGGAACCCTGCCCTGTTTCAGCCAAATTCAATCGTTTAGACCTCCTTTTTTTTATTTTACAATTTTTCTTTTTTTTTCTAATATATTGTGATTTTTTGTTTGATTTTTGTAGATTTTATTTTTGAGTTCTATTTATTGTTTTTGTGCCTCCAACTTGTGAAGGATTTTTTCAAATAAAAATTAGAGTTTTCTGAGATACTTGATTTTTAGGTGTTTTTCATAGGTTTGGCATAGAAACAATAGTAGAAGTTTTGTTTTTTATGTTTTCTTTGTAGATTTCATCTTTCTAGTTTATATTAAGGTACATCAAAAAGAATTAGCAAGTTTTGTTCCCAAATTAGAAAGGCCATTTTCTATAAGCTAGTCAGAGTCGTTGTGTTAGGAGTAGTGTAGTTGTTGTTGTATTGTTGTTGTAGCATAATTGTTGTTGTTGTAGTATAGCTATTGTTGGCATAGAATCAGAGTTTAATTCTTGTTTTGAGGTTGCTTCTAGTGAGTCAAATTAGGACCTTGCCCATAGATTAGTTTAGAGTTGAACATAGCTTAGATGAACTAACATCCATAGTGAGGTACCTATCCTTTGGCCAAGAACAAGAGCCACCACCCCTTCCCCCTTCTCTATTTGTGAGTGTTATAGATTCCTTTACTATATATAGGATAGACCAATACCTATAATTGGGAGAAAGTATAGAGTCCTATATAGGAGTTTATTCTGGCCTTAGGGAGTTTCAACAAGATCCTGAGCTATTAGAGTATAAACTCTACGCCACAACATGCATCTTTGAATATGAACATCCAAACCTAGGGTATGAAAGTTTATCTCATTCACCATATGAGCAAAAAATTGATTCTCCCTTCCGTAGTGAGTTACCTTCTCTAGCCACCCCTAGGGAAATGAAGCCAAGCTTGGAAGACTTCGTTCAATAGTTAGCCGCAAATACCCTGTAGTTCAAATAGCTAATTGAGGTGAGCCTACAAAGTTTAGAAATTCAAATAGGCCAACTTGCTAGCACTATTGATGAGTTGATCAACGGGGGTCTAAGAGTTTACCCTTCCAAACCATGGCCGATTTAGGAGCTAATGGCAGTGTCATTTTTTTGAATGATAGTACACAAATAGATGGTCTAGCCCTCGAACTTGAATTAGAAGATTTAAGTAGGCCAAATAGAGAGTCATCATCCTCTAGCAATATAAGTCAGCAAAGTGAGGATGACAAAGCTAGTAAGGATGAGTTCCCTCTCTAAATTAGACCATTGCCTTCTCCAAATAAGGCTACCCAACTTAAGGCTATTGAACTTGAGCTAGAAAAAGAGAAAGAACCCTTAGGAGAGGTAGAGGTAGACATACCATGGCTAGAGAAAGAATTAGAGTTTGTGGGAGATTTTAATTTAAATTGTGACTGTCATACTTGCCATGCATGCATTGAAATAGAAAAAGCTTTAAAAGTTGGCAATTGTGATTGTGATCTTGTTGAACCTGAGCTGAATGCATATGCACTTGAATTTGAATTGAATGAATCCACATTTTAGTTTGCTTCTGATTTTTGTATTTGCATTTGATTTTTCACCTGCACCTGAATTCAATGCATCTAAATCTGAATATGCAAGTACATCAAAAATTGATTCAGAATCTAATTTTGATTTCACCTTTGTCTCTATTGTAAACTCATATTCTAATTCTAATAATGTTGTTATTAATTCTATTGTAGATGATAGTTTTAGATTAGATTCAATTTTAGTTGATAATTGTGTTGTAGATGATAGTTCTGTTTTATCTAGTAATTTTGTTTTAGATAGTAATTCTTGTTTAGATAATAGATTTAATTCTTGTTCTGTTTTATGTAGAAGTTTTAATTTTGATTCTATTTTAGAAAGTAGTGCTTTTTTTTTCTTAAATTGTGATTTAATTAGTAGTCCTTCTTCCTTCTCTTTTTGTTTTCCTCTTGGTTCTTCTCAATCCTCTGTGGCAAGTGGAGCTTCTTCTATTTTTCTTCAAGTTAGTGACAGTAAATCAATTCTTTCCACCATCCAACCTGCTGTTGAGAAAAACTTTTGGAAGAAGCCAGTGCCACGCAATTGGAAGAAGCAGAAAAGGCATGCCAAACTGATAAGGCTGTTTCTATTCCCTTTCCTCTCTTCTATTTTCATGTCCTCTGTTTTTCACGAATTTTTTTTTATTTTTTTTGTTATGTTTTTATGTGCTTTTTGTTATGTTTTTAGTCTATTTTCGGCACTTTTTGGAGTATTTAACTTGTGTTTTGGTGCAAAATTTCAAAATGCTTTTATGTTTAGTTTTTAGTGTTCTCTTTTTAGTTTTTGGAATAAGATTTTGTTGTGGAAATATGTTTACTGGAATAGTTAAGATTTGAATTGTTTTGGTATGATTAGAATTTAATCTTGCTTTTCCAGAGTTCAAGCTTAAATGCAATAAATTTGGTACCAATCAATTTTAGTATAGTCTTTTAGCCGTGAGGATTTGAGCCTTGATTGCAAATGATATTCTTTCTTGTTTTGTGTATTCCTTATCATGAATTCTCACTCTAGAACTTGTCTTGGATCTTGTTTGAGACTAAATTTTACATGTGCATGCATGAAAATGATTTAGGCATTTCTTTATGAGCCACTTTCAACCAAATAGCCATTTCATGTGTTGTTTCCAATGTGTGCCAATTTGCGCCTTGTTTCCCTTTCTTCCTTGCTTTTTTAACCATTTTTTCCTCTCAAACTAGAATTTTTCTTTCCAACTTGAGGTGTGAAGAGTTTTTAAATTCTTTTGGAGATTTGATGTGCTAGAAATTATGTCAATTTTGGGATGCTTTGAAATGAATATTTCTCTCTACTCCCAAACAAAAAAAAATGGCCATTCAAGATAAGAAAGAGAAGTATATGTTGAACAAAAAATGAAGAAAAATAATGATGGGAAGAAAAGAAAATGACGTTGACATCAAAAAGAAAGAAAAACAAGAAAGAAAAGAAAAGAATAAAAAGAATAAAAAGAGGAGTAGAAAGAACTTTTAGACCCAAAATTTGTTTTGATTCAATCTCTTGTATGCTATAGTTAATGCTCTTCATGTTCATAAGTCGTTCCCCTTCGTTTTCCCCTGAATTTGTTTCCACATTTTATTCTTGCTTTTCTTCCTTTCTTTCCATTGTCTTCCACCCAACATTACAACTCGTAAAGTCCTTTTGATTCAAGCATGTATGTGAATATAGGTAGTGGAGATTTTACAAGCTTATGGTAGTGATTTTATGAAATTTGAGTGAATTACCCTTTAAACACTTGAGAGAATAGAGAGTAAACTCCCATATGAGGAAACTAATTACTTGAATTCATTCTTATCAAATGAAATTGCCATAATGCTTAGAATTTCAGAAATTTAAGATTGATTTTCTCTAAGTGTTAGATCTTTTCAAATTTAAATTATTTCATGCTTGCATGTTTACACACTTTTCCTTTGGTGATCTGAATATGATTTTGCCTAGGAGTGCAAAAGGCTAAGTGTGGGAGATTTGATATCGAACATTTTTATATACATTTTAGTCTCTATTTTAGTCCTTTTTGCATCTTAAATCTTGTGAACTCTCCAATTTTACTATTTTTGGAATTTTATTTGGTCTAAAATAATTATATATTGAATATGATTTATTTTATAAATTTAGGACTTAATTGATTAATGGCCCAATTTAATTCCATTCTTGATTGCAGATTCAATTATTGGAGAGTTACGTATTGATGTGGCTGTCAAGTTGGACAAATTTGATGAGTTGGAAGTTGACTGGATTAGTGAGACCTACATTTTTGCACAGTAACAACAAAAAAAATGTAGACAGCAGAAGAAAGGGATAACACAATGAAGTCAAATTAATTACAATTTCATCACTCTCTATCTTGGCTGGTTTAAGGCACCTTTAGACCTCCATTTTCCTTGTTAAAGAACATTTTCTTCCTCCACCTCTATAGAAATTCATAGGTTTACCCCTTCCTCATTTTCTTCTTTGTTTTGGAGTGTTTTAGTCTCCATGGAAGGCTAAATTTCTGTTATATAATTAGTCACTTTGAGAATTGGAGACTGTATTTGAATACTTCAAATAAGTTTTTGTTCATTATATTTCATTTATATTATTTTCTCATTACCTCTCTGTCATGATGTTTATTCTTGAACTGATTAGACTAGAATGCCATTATTTCTATTCTGAATGAATTATTTGAGAATGAGTATTGTTATAACCAATTAGAATAACGAGTATAGTAGATTTGGCTTGTCAGTATAAGATTGTAGGGCAAGAATTTGGTTAGGGCTTAATCAGATTTTATCTATCTATGTATTAGTGATGATCTTCTTAGACAATGTTTAGGTGCAATATAGTTCTAGGAGATTTCTTAGAAATTTTAATTTGGAAACCAATTGGTAGACTGTAACAGAGAAGAGGACGATGATATACAATTCCAAGGAACCAGTGACTAGTTACATGTTGTTTTGTGTTGCTGTAATTAATCTGGTTTGTGTTTTGCATTAGTGTTCTATTTATTTTATGTTTTATACCTTTATTTATGCAATCACCTACCCCTGGTATTAGTCAGTAGGTAAATATAGTTAATTAGTATTAGAATAATTAATTAGACAATTAGAAGCAAGGCTCTATAAGAGAATATGACGTAGGATGATCACTATACCACAAATTGCCAGAATTCAATTTTGGGCAATTCGGCAGTCATAGTGGTGCAAACCACCTCATCATCTTTGCTAGTGGTGGAAGGTAGGGAACCTCTATCTCATAGTTACATGTGTATAATTGAATTCTGCCGAATTTTGCAAATCTTATGTTAACTTTGGGATCTTGGGTTTTAATCAAGAAAGAAGTTGGGTTGGTTCCATTCTTTCTCCTTCTTCAATTTCTCCTTCGGCCAATAATTGAAGTATGCATGTTTTTCACATAAGTTGAAAGGTGTTGTTAGGAGTTTGTATATATATGTATAAACCCGTACTTTCAAAAAGTTTAGCAAGCTTCTTTCATCCCACTTTTGAGAATAGACTTGTACTTATATATACGTATACCCCCACAACACACTCAAGACGAATTCTAGGTTTGTATGTATCCTGAGGGTGGTTAATCCATAATGGAATGGTGATGATATAATGTGAGATAATTGTGTGATAAAATCATGTGATTATGAAACGTATGAAGGATTTTCGGTGGATGGCAAATCTCGGTTTCATTAAGGACTGCCAATAAGAGGTAGGTTCAATTATGTCTAAGGGTTGTCGATGAATGGAAAATTATGTTGGCAAGTGGCAAGTGGAATGAATTATTGATCTTGTGAGATAACTATTATGTAACATTATTGTAAAAGTGCATAATTTTTATGATTTGTATGTTTGTGCAAATAATAATCTTATGATGTTATGGATGTGTCACATCTTGAACTGGGGGCTGTGACTGGCATGGACGACGTGCCACCTATACCACCGCAAGCCTAATATTTTGCTAACTCAAACATGATAAATAAATACTAGGTGACCAACCCGATTATCTAGCATACTAAAGGATTAACTTTAAATATAAAAGACAAGCACCTTACCCCGGATGATAGGGAGGCATCCACACTACTCGAACCGTTGAACCATGTTGTCTTCATTACTTGAAAACTGTGAGGGGGTGAGTCTTATCCACTGACTCACCCATAAAAAAATTTGTACCTACATAGATATACAACAACATTATATCAAAATTTAGATAACAGTCCAAAATCAACCGTACATATATGTATACATCCAGACAAGTGTGTACAAGCACCCTATAAGCAACCCCTACACCCTTTTCAACCCAAACATTCAAACACATGCACCAATAACCTTTACCAGATCTGCACACACATTATATACATGATCATAGGGATCATGCATCAATATAATCAGTCCCTACAAAATGCATCCACATCACAATTATGCGCATGTAAATATAACCAAACAAACCATAACATCTTCACACATTATAGACCACATAGTGCAACTATATCATGCACAACATATTTAAAGGTTACACTCAAATCAACACATCAAAGCACACAATTATTATGCACTTACTGCCTTCTCCATAAATCACATCTCATACCTGCTCAGCAACTACCAGTCATTGATCCCTGAGCTGTCCCTCAAGGGTTCTAGCTCATACATCACACTGGCGCTATTGATCCCAGGAAGGCTCTCTTAGATCCTGGCCTATATGCCTCACACTTTCTGATCCACAAGCATAACTTCTATTATGAGTCCTGACCTACATGCCCTATCTTGGCAACTACCAATCTAATCCCAAGAGAGGCCATGGATCCTCTTTCTATTGGCCCCTAGGTACGACTCCCATTTTGAGTCTTGGTCCATATGCCCTATCCCGACAACTACCAGTCTGACCTAGGAGTGTACCACTATGCCTTATCCTCTAACCCTAAGTGTATCCCTTTTGGCCCTGGCCCACATGCCTTATTTTGGCAACTATAAATCTTGGCCTTAAGAGCACATCAACTAGTCTCATTCAAACACAAACACAAACACATTGAAATCACATATGTACAACCCAACTCACATAGGTCATCAAGGTATACCATGCCACACACGTCAATCCAACTCACATAGGTCATCAACCTCTCCAAAGTTGAGATTCCTACGAGTCATCCTTCACCTAGTTGGGCTTCATCGGCTTATGAACTCACACATACCAGCATAAGCCATAAATATCACAAACGTCACATTATCCAATCAATACTCCATTCCACAATCAAGGTATACTATAATACCTAATTCACCCTACAAAGCATCATCATTGCTAACTATATCATTACCAATCCCGCTATGGATTAACCACCCTCAGGATGCATACCATTTGAGAATTTACCTTGAGTGTGTTGTAAGGTATGGATGTATGTATGTATAAGTACAAGACCATTCCAAAGGTAGGGTGAAATAAGCTTGTTGAACTTTTGAAAGTATGGGTTTATAGGTATACATACATATTCTTAACAACACCTCTCATTTTGCGTTAAATCACACACACTTTCATTGTTGGCTAAATCCTTAATTCACATCCACATAACCAATCCACATATGTTCATTCATGGTTGTACACACATACTATAGATGTATCTAGGCATCCAACCTATTCATGCAACATAATCAACTTCATGAATTTCTTCTTAACGCTTAATTTCTACATTTCTCAAATTTCGTTCCACAAATGATCTTCTCTCATTATGTTACATGCTCTAGGGGTTCATATGCATATACACATCTACATTTATGTTGTCGTAGCAAAGCAATTCATATATACCATCAATAACACAGAAATTAATCTTTGAAAGAAAAGACAAAGAAGCAAGGTAGAGAAATCTCTCACCAAAACTCTAAGCTAGCTAATCCATCCCAACCCCATGATGTTTGAAGGAGCAATCCTTGTCCAGATCCTTAGGGAAGGAATCCTAATCAATTGGAATAGAAAACATGAGAAACGACATGAAAATCATGTTTTAGCATAGTCCATGCCACTGCAGCACCAGAGAAAAAGTGCCAAGGTGTATAGGCCACCACTGCCGTGCCCACACCTGGTGCGGCAATGCCAACCACTGCTGCTGTGGTGACTTACAGAACCCCCACCCATGTTTCACGAAAATGGACTCTCACTATGTTTTCCTTGATACCTAACTCAATTATTGATCTACTTTCCATGATTTTTGGTTCTAAATCATTCCTCTAATCACTAAGAATCAACCCCAATCAATAAAACTCAATTACAATCAAGATTCATGAACAAATCATTCATTTTCCTCATTCAAAACCTAACTTTACTCATTTTTAAAATTTCATCATTCTCAACCCCGAATCCTAGGATTTCTCTTGGTTTCCTTCGAATTTCTTGTTTTATAATCATCATTAAACATGTAGGAATGTTGTAAACTAACACCCATTCTCAGATTAAACCATTTGAGCCCCAAATTAACTTAAAATGCTCTAAATCCTAAAATGAGCAAAAATAGAGAAAGTTGGGAATTCTTACCTCTTTCAAGCTTCTCCGGTAAAGGTTAGCAGCTAGAAAAATCACTTCTACACCAGAGAACGGTGGCTAAAGGCTTGAGGGAGTGAGGCTCCATGGAGCCAAAGGTGAGAGGTGTGGGAGGAGAGAGCCACAGCATGAAAGAGCAAGAAAGAGGAAGTGTTCTGAGGCAATTGGTGTGTGACTCACACATATTTACATATACGAAGGGAAATTACAAAATTGTCCTTAAGCTAAACATAAAACCAGATCCTAAGTGAGGGTAAAATTGTAATTCCCTCTAACTCAGATATTTTTCACATTTTCACAATGCCACATATACTCATCACTCATTACCCTAAATTCCAATTATTTTCCTTCTCCACTAAAGGATATTTATAAAATAATTATATCTCAGTTTAGTCCCTCCACAGACTTATAGCTCATTTCATCTCTCTCATTCTCTACCACTCACCAGATTCCACAAGTACCAATTCCTTCATGCCGTTTTTCTCCCATCTAAACCAAAAAAAAATAAATTTCTCTCATATTTCCATACACACACTACTATGCCACCTACTGTAACATCCAAGAATTTGGGGTGTTATAGGATAATTATATGTAACAACATCTACTTAATTACTTAGTTAATGAAAAACTAAATATTTTTATATTAATAACCTTTTAGGGTTTTCCTAAATAAAATATTTATTATGAATAATTTAAACTTATAATATTATAAGGATAATTATTTGAAAATAAGGATAATAAAGCACAATTTAAAAGATTAAATTGCTAACTTAGATAGAGAGTAACTAGTTAACCGGCTGGCTACTGTCTTGAAAATTTTAAAACTCCAAAACCTGTTGGTCGACTAATGCAGGGCACCAATTGACTGGTAAGTCCTGCATTTTAACATTATTTGTATGACAATCAACTGTTTATAACTACAAGTCGATTGGTAACTTCTGGAAGTGAAATTCCTGATTTCCTTACATTGATATTTGTCATTTTCTTTATACATTACCACATGTATACTTCTACATCTAACACAAAAGGCTCATTGTGTTGATATGTATGATGTAACTCCTATTTATAATAAGATTTCAAAGTTGCTTCTTAGCATGCATACATACATTTACACATCCTTATGAAGTATTACATTGGAGGAAATTGCCAAAATATTTAGTACAAAAGCTTCTCCTCACAAAACTACAAAAAAAACCTATAGCAAACATACTAGCATCTCATTCATTCTTTTTTCCTTTCTTTTCAGCTTCATTTCTTGAAATAGTTAGTACATTTACAGAAATAAGTGAGATATAACATCTTAGTAGCTAGTATATCTTTCAAAATAAATAGCATAATTACCATTTCAGTCATAAAAGCCCATATCATAACATAGTTAAATTTCTCCATAAGCATTTCAATAAAAGTATCTTAAACATCATCATAACTTCAAATTCACTCATATGGAATTGGAGTAAACTCTCTTCATATCACCTTCTAATTCACTCATGTAGAATTAGAAGTAAAATATAATTTATTATCCCCCAATTCACTTTTGTGGAACTAGGAGGAAGAACATTGTCCACTTATATAGGACTATAGTGCACTATAATAGTTTCTATCCACTCTTATGGGATTACATTAAACTTTCATTCACTAATATGGAATGAAGCCTTACTTGTCATCATAAAAATTTCACAATTATGGAGAAACTAACATATAACATATATCTTCTTACATCTTCAAGCAACATTTTAAAACTTCATAAAATAGAAATTTAAGTACTTTTATGAAATAAACTAGTTACCTTTACTTTTCTTTAGAGTTGAAACACTTTATGTAGCCCTTAATTTTTTATTTTCCTTTCCTTTCTTCTCTAATTCCATTTTATTTCTGATTTTCAACTCACTTTTCTTCTTTCTCTTTGTTTGTTTTGTATTTCACCTCTTTTACTAAGTTTCTTCACTTTCTATTAGAGTAAATTAGAAAGCATAGGCTTTTTAACTTGCCTTTAATGTATTCTTTCCTAAATTTTCTTCAAAATATCCTTTTTCTTCTTCTTCTTACTCTACACTTTCTCACTCTCTAACTCAAAGTTTCTACTGCTGAAGTGTCTCTCTCTTTAAATCATTTAAATAGACTTTCTACGTAATTCTTCATTGTGAAATCTCTTAAATACCATCATATATGTTTATGATGTGTTTCTATACATTTCAAGGGTAATGTGGTAATTTCCTCTTTTAAATCCTCAGTTTTCCACCACCTTACTGGCAATTTTGTATCTTGTCAGTTGACAACAATCGATCTCTAGCCTTCTGTATTAATACCATCATATATGTTTATGATGTGTTTCTATGATGCTTCCTTTCTATCAGTCTACTACTTGCATATACAAAAATATTTTCTAAATTCTGCTGCTACTAAATAACTAGTAGATATAGGAAGTTGACTGGTAGACCTCTGATTTAGTTTTTCTTCTAAATTTTATTCTAGATATCACATTTATTACTATCCCTTTTGTGATATTCATTCCTAGATATTTATTGTTATTATTTACAAATTTTCAATTCTATTTTAAGGCTAGGGAAGAAAATTTGGGATATTATGGATGATTATAAATGTGTGCTTTTGATGTTACCAAATGGTGCACTCCTGAGATTGAAGATTGGTAGTTATTGGATTATGGCACGTGGGTCGGAGCTAAGAGGGATGTACCTAAGGGTCAGATGATGGGGCCTAGTGGTACATTCCTAGAGTCTAGTACTCAAAAGGAGAAAAGCACTAAGGGAGCCCGCGATTGCGAGGGATAGGCCAAGAACCAAGAGAGCATCCTCAGGGTCTATAGCACAAGTTGCCAGTATGGGCTTGAGCGAGAACCCATGAGGGACAGATCCAAGATTCAATTCTGGTAGATGATGAGTCATGTGATTAACTTAAGGGCAATTTTGAATTTTCCCTCTAAATGTATATATATATATATATATATATCAGAGCTTTGAAGGGGAAGTAGGGATGTAGGTGAGTTCGTTTATTTCTGGGGATATTTTTAGGGACAGCTCGTTTTAAATCTTTTAAGGTAATTTTAAAATCTGGGATGTATTAGAAGTCCTGTCCATAATCTTTGGATATTGGTATGTGGTTGTGACCTATGAAGTAATTAAATTTAATATTAACAAATTCAGTAGTTAATGCTTTAATTAAATATGCTAGTTTGATAGTAAGCTCTATTAGTGTTTACAATCTGCAACAATTTCGATGCTTGTTGGCAGTAAGTCCCAGGGGAGGCAGTAAGACCATTTTGGTTACCTAGATTGTTGTTGATTATCGGCACTATTAACTTTGGCTAGAATCGTGATGCATATTTATTGAAGTATCATTACTAGATTTCTTAATATTTTCAAAATTTATTTAATCATTTTGAGTTTAGACTTTGCATACCAATATTTAATCTTTATGTTCAGAGATTTTCTAATAGCTATAGATTTTAATTTATTTTTTAAAAAAATTTTATAAATCGTTGATTAAGATCACCAACCTTGTTCATATTGAGATATTACAAGTAAACTATTTAATATTCCTAGAAATTTATGCGTTCACTTACAGCTTCGCCAACCGGACGGCAAAGATATCATCGGGTTAGGAATCATATTTTTATTTTTATGATGTTCTCCTCTCTCTCTTTCTTATGTCGTTCTTCCTACCCTCAATCTTCTTCAATTTCGGATAAGGAGTTATACTCATTCTCTAAAAATATTTTTAATGAAGAAATTCATTTTCAAAATATAAATCAATCTTTAGATGATTAGAAGATTCCTCCAATCTCTAAAAATGATTTGTATAAGCCCAGTGGCCAGATCTATGGAAAAAGTTATCCCTGTCAATCCGAATAAAGAAGAATTTTTCCTTTTATCTGAAAAATCTCTTTTGAAACATAAAGAGCATTATAAACATTTACATATAGGTTGTGTAGAGATTGCAATCAAACCTTTCATTAGAGAAGGTCTTAATGTTTCTTGTCTATTATGTCTTAGAGATACTAGGCATTTAAATTTTACAAATTCTATCTTAGGAACTGCAGAAGTCGGTCTGTATACCGAACCAATTTATTTCAATTGCTTCCCTGATAGGACAGTTAGCCTCTATGATATTAACCTTAGGGATACCCTTAAGTTAAACATCAAGTTGAATAGCTTCAACCTAAAGCCAGGATCTATCCCTATAGCTTTCCTCTATAGGATTCAATATAAACTGATGAACTCTATAAGTTCATTAGTCCTCAAACTAGGGAAACGGGTCAGATGACCTTTTTCCTTACCGGTACAACTCAGGCTAATGTTTCTATTCTTAGAACCATTAGATGGGAAGATATTTCCCTTCCTGATGAGTGGAAACTAGAGAAGGCTACTCCTCCTCTATCCCAAATCACGCCTAACTTTAGCTAAATTAGGCAAACCCAAGATGAAACTGTAGGAATCTCTTTTGACAAAAGGAATTCCTTCAGTACCATCGGATTTGTCAGGTCTAGTTCAAGCTTTAAGATAACCTTGTCTGAGCCCCATAGGCAATCCTGTTCCTCTTTGCCAAATATCAGGACTCATAAGGACTTTAAGTCCCTTAACTCGACTAGTCCTTCTAGCATCCAATTACAAGGATTAGATACCTCTTCCTCCCTGCCTAGGCTAATCTACCAAAGAGAAGATGACGATCAAAGATCTAATCTTTCTCTAACCATTCGAGATAAACAGCATCTAAAAGGATTTTCAAATTACTAAGCAATCTTTGCGAAAAGATTTCTATTCGGAAATCCAAACCCAAAAAAGAGATTGGTTTTTAGAAAAATTCCAAGGCCAACCTCGCAAAGCCATTCAAGAGAAGTTTTACAAATTTCTCGATGAGTTTTTGATGAACATCCCGTTCTTTGTTTGGTTTGAATGTTATGCGGTAAATAACAAGATTGACTACCCATACGCCAACCCTTTAAACGTCAATGTTAATTAGTGTACAACCATAAGAGAAATGGTTGTCTCAAAACTACCTTCCTCTAAGTCGTTCCAGATGCCTAACCTTCTAGACTCCAAGTAGTAACCTTTAATTGCTGCACCCTTTAGATATAAAGACAATAGGGGTAGTGTCACATCTAAAGACATCCAAGGTATAATTGAGCAAAACAATTATACCAATTCTTATCTCCAAGCCTTAGGGGAACATATCCAGAAGCTTTTTAGGATTACCTCTCCTAATTCCCTAAAAAGAGAATTTATTTACTCTACTTGTAGCAAGGAAGGTCACAAGGCTAAGTATTGTAGGATTATCAGAAAAGCCAGAGCCTCTAAGCTTAATACTTCTGTCCTACACTTATTGATTCAGAAGGAATTTCCAATTTTGAAAACAAGTATATTCAAAAGGATGTCCCTCCTACTCCCTCTGAATCCTTTAGGATCAACACCTTAGCCAAAATAACAAAAATGGTAGATACTAAGATTTCTACCTTCAATCAACAAAAACTTGTTTCAATACAGGATTTACAAAAGGAGACAAATCATTTAAAAACTGAAATCAAAGATTTAAATAACTCATGTTCTTTAAATCAAGGTGAAAAGTTGTTGAATGATATTTCTTCTCAAATTTGGCATATACCTGTTAAAATCATTATTAATAATGACTTTATTTTAGAAAAAACTACCTTATTAGATTTTGATGTAGATTTAAACTGTATCAGAGAAGGCTTAATCCCCACGAAATATTTTGAAAAAATTACTGAAACCCTTACATCCGCTAATGGATCTAAACTTCGGATCAATTTCGAAATTTCAAATGTTATAATTGCAAAAGAAAATTTAAGAGTTCCACCTCTTTTCTTCTTGTTAAAACTCTTTCAATTGACATGATACTAGGAACCCCCTTTATCAGTCAAGTAATAACCTTCTCTGTAAATAAAAAAGGAATTGAAACCCAAGTTACGAGTAAAACAATTACTTTCAGATTTACAAATAAGCCCATTACCAAAATTATCAATTTATCCAATTTAAAGAAAACCAAATCAATTTTTTTAAAGAAGAATTTCTTTCAAAGCTCTTGAAACAAAAATACTTCAACCATCTTTTAAAATCAAAGTCCAAAATCTTTTGGAAAAAATTCAAAATTCAATATGTTTTGACCTTCCCAATGCATTTTGGGATAGAAAGAAACATATTGTAAGTCTGCCTTATGAAAACAATTTTGATGAAAAACAAATTCCTACTAAGGCTAGACCAATTCAAATGAATCATGATCTTTTAGATCATTGTCAAAAATAAATTGATGATCTTCTTGCCAAGAAGCTCATTAGAAAGAGTCAGAGTCCCTAGTCCTACTCAGCTTTTTAAGTGAATAATAATGCAAAATTAGAATGAGGAACTCCGAGGCCTGTAATAAATTATAAGCCTCTCAATATCGCTCTTCAATGGATTAGGTATCCTATTGCTAACAAAAAGGATCTTTTGAATAGGCTCTATTCTACAAAAATATTTTCAAAATTTGACATGAAATCTAGTTTTTGGCAAATCTAGGTTAAGCATGAAGACAAGTACAAAACTATGTTTACTGTCCCGTTCAATCAATACGAATGGAACGTAATGCTATTTGGCCTGAAAAATGCTCCATCTGAATTCCAAAGGATTATGAATGAAATTTTTAGTCGTTTTTCAAAATTTATAATTGTTTATATAGATGATGTCCTCATCTATTCCCAAAATATTGACCAACATTCTAAACTTATCAATACTTTTATTGATATCATTAAAAGAAATGGTCTTTCTGTTTCAAGAAGTAACATCAACCTTTTTCAAACAAAAATAAGATTTTTAGGCCATGATATTTATCAAGGAACAATTGTACCTATTTATAGGGCAATTCAATTTGCTGATAAATTTCTTGATCAAATTCTTGATAAGACTCAACTCTAAAGGTTTTTAGGTTGCCTCAATTATGTTGGAGATTTTATCCCCAACCTTAATAATATAATCAGACCATTACATGATCGTTTGAAAAAGAACCCTCCGGCTTGGACAGACAATCATACTCTTGCTATAATGCAAGTTAAAAAATTTGTTAATACTCTTCCTTGCTTGTATCTTCCTGATCCACATGCATCAAAATTGTTCAAACTAATGCCTCTAACCTTGGTTATGAGGGTATCATTCTCCAAAAAATTAACAACAAAAAGCAATGCATTGCATTTGTATCAAAACATTGGAATAATGCTCAATAGAACTATTCCACCATTAAAAGGGAAATTTTAGCAATTGTTTTGTGTATAATAAAATTTCAAAGTGATTTGCTGAATAAAAAAATTTTAGTTCGTGTTGATTGCAAATCTTCAAAAGATGTTTTAGAAAAAGATGTTAAAAATTTAGCATCGAAACAAATTTTTGCTAGTTGGCAGGCAATCTTAAGTGTTTTTTTTTTATATCGAATTTATTAAAGGGTTTGAGAATTCTCTCCCAAACTTTCTAACAAGTGAATTTTTGTAGGGTAGATAATACAGCAGCAAAAAGACAAAGGTAAAAGCATCGCCCATTCTTATCCCAACCACAAAATTGGATATTTTATCCATTCAAAACGGCCTTTAACTGCTGGACCACTAGTGCAAACCAAAAGGAAGATGTTGGAATTTAAAACAAGCAAAAGCTTGTTGGAGGAGCAACATCAAATTTTAAACAAAATCTGACTGCTAGCAGGAATCATGAAGAAAAATTTCTCATTAAAACACTTCATAAACTGGCAGAAATTTTTCAAAATGAAAATCAAATACGTCTTAAAAGTCGTATTTGTCCAATTGAGTCAGATCAGGAAAAAGTAACAAAAAATGTCAAACAAGCTTTGCCATCTGAACTTCAAAAAATTATTTTTGAAAAAAGCCAATTAGGACCTACTGATTTCATGAATTGTCTCACCTAATTAGTTTGTTTTGATGGCTACACTCATCAACTTGTATGTGGCTACAATGACTGACATGCAAAACTACTGATAGATCAGTCAATTGATGAGTTCAATGAAGAATTAAGGAAGTGGCTAGATTAGGGACTTCCAGTTGGTTTCCAATTTAATGAAAAATCAAAATTTTCGAATTGTCGTAAAGTTTTGTCTAAAACTTTATTAAAAGTTCAAAATATTTTGAACATTTCTAATGGCCTTTTTACCAGTGAAGTATTTATTGATTCCATTCTTCCCGAATGAATTAATAAATCTCACCTTGTTGAATTAATATCTAAATATATCCCACCAAAACATTTGGTTGTGCTTATTCCAAGGACTCATCCTACGGGTCATAATGAACAAAACTCATTATTCAAATTTAACTTTAAATGAAGTGCCTTGAGTAATTCTTTCTACCATAATGATAGAAAAATTCTCAGGGACATCAGAGCCAAGTCTTCCATCAAGATCAAAGAAATGTTGTAAAAAATCTAGATACTAGCACAAAAATAATCTGAGTCACGTCTTTATAGTAGACACTGTCCTTAAGGAATTTATTCCGCGACCACAGCTAAAAATCTGTGTCTACATAACTCCCTCCAGGATTAAACAAATTCTTCTGAAAAAAATTTCAGGCCACAGAACAGCAGAAATTTTAAATCGTAACCTAGAAAATGAGAGAGAGGGAGAGAAAGAAGTATAGAATTATTTCTCACTTGGTGTATAAAATGAGGAAAGGAGTCCTCCTTTTATAGTTGTTGAACAATAATGAGGCAGACAAAAAATTTTAATAAAATTAAAATTTGGTTTCAAAAATTAATGGACAGTTTCAGAAAATTAATGGGTAGTTTCGAAATATTTAAATATATTTAAAACAAATAAAACAAAATTGTCAACCCTTAATTTTCTGACATTAATCCAAGTTAATTTTATAATAATAAAATTTGCCTCTGTTCATATAAGCTATTAAAAAATAATATTTCTCCATAGAAAAGCTAAATTGGCCCGATTTATTATACGCATAGGGGGCAAATCAGATGATTTACACTATACTAGCTTGAATCCATATGCACTTATGTGCACGAGAGCCCACCTCTTCCTAAGCTCTTTATTAGCCTACTAACACAAGTTATTATATAAATGCTCTTCCCCTCCTTGCTTCAAGCAATGTGGGACTTTTAGTGTTCTCTTTTAAAATACAAAGCCTTGAAAGGCTATTTTCACAATAATCCCCCACATATTTCAAAAGATATTTAAAAACTTTTGGGTTACATATATGGGTGTAGACGCATTAATCCAGTGTCTCTTTTTAGACTATGAACCAGACCTAGACCGATAAGATTTATCTTACAGAGTAGTCAGTGAAGCATATAGCTTCTATGAACCAACATACTCTTAGTCGTAAGATAGTAACCTTAAGAGTCACATCTTACCCCCTATATTTCTGCTATTAATGTCGTTGTGCATGTTATTTCAGCTGTGCGCGTTCCTAGAATTCATGAGTGCTTTAGAGATTTTGTCCCTATCTCATAAGAGCGGAGCGGCCCTACTCCATACTCATATAGGTGACTTCATTAAGTATATATGCAATGAATACACCATCCTCAATATAGGGCTATGAAGATTATAAAGAGCTTGCGCTTAACCCACAAGTCAATGCATTCTAGCACTTTCACACTTAACACCATAGGAAATGGAATGGGGATATAGTGCTAGCAGAATTAACAGACAACTTGTTATTACTCATATAAACCTTCTTCATGGGATCTCCAATCACAAAGGTTGGGTTCTCTCCACTGTTAATTTATTATTGGCTTAAGTCCAATTCCCTCGATGTCTTATTAATTACACTTCTACCCAAGGCAAAGGATCGGCCAGGTTCACTTTCGACCTTACAAAATCGATCAATATAATTCCATCCTTTAGCAATTGCTTAACCACATCGTGTCTCAAATGAATGTGTCTACTCTTATCATTATAAATTTTATTCTTCGCAATGGCTATTGTCACGTGGCAATCATAATGCAAAGACATAGATGGTGCTAGTTTCATACCTAAAGGTATATATGCCAAGAAGTTTCTCAACTACTCAGCCTCACTACCAACCAACTCTAGAGCTATAAAATCTGACTCCATGACACTACTCCACCACCAAGGGTGAACACATATCCACTAGTAGATTTTATCTCATATGAATTTAGAGATTTAGAAAACATCATTGTATTCTTCTAATACAATGAAAAATTCACTTTATATGATGTCATAATTCATAATACCTCTCATCTCCTTTCATTAGGATTGTGTACATATAGACATTTATCTGACATACAACACAGATATGTCCGGCTAGGTGAAGTTCATTAAATATAACGGACTCAACTCTATTTTTCTTAATGAATTAGTTTAAAATCATAAGAGATTTTCACTAGTTTGTCATCAAAATGATCAAACTTTTAAAACACTTTTGAACATGAAGTTCTTGTAACAGTAAATTTCTATCACCTTTCTTATGATTTTGACTCCCAACTCACATTTGCTTCACCTATGTCTTTCTTAAATATGTCAACAAATATCTAAATTAGATATAGACATTATTTTTTTTACAAATTAAAATACTTTCCACAAAGTACAATTTTTCACATAGCTTTATAAAGCTCACAATAATATGGCTATAAAACTTACGTTTAGAAAGAAAAACGCACAATAATATAACCATAAAACTTAATTGTAGAATTTCAAAAATTCCACAAACACAATTTTCAACATTTAAAATGTTGAATATTAACATATAAGCTTTATGAAAAGGAATATCAATAGTTATATTAGTAGAAATTTATGAGATATACTCAATATTCAAATATATTAAACACATAAAATTTCTATTAAACCACAATATCTTTAACTATTGACCATAAAACATCTTTACCAAAATTAGATGCAAGTAGTTATTTGTCTTATGTATAACATTTATGCTACTACAAAAATTAACATGTCATACATATACAGACAAATATCTCACACTTATCATCTATTAATCATGAATACACATATCCATATTAAAGGAGAGCCACAATTTAAGGCAAATATGATACCACAACTTGTATGTATATGTACTTTTAATTTAGTACATAATTAACTCATATAAAGTCTCAAATTATTATAGGTAGGCATCCAAACATAATATATATATATATATATGCACATATATTCTTCCACTATATAATAACATTATATAAGAATATAATTACACATAATCATTTAGGAACTTCACAATTTCAAGATTTTTGTGACCAATAACTCAATACTATTGCACTTCTTTGTACAATAAAAATGTTGTAAGAAACTAGCATTCGCAAATGCTTACTCTAATGACATATCATCATCTCAATGAGATGGCATTGCCAATTTACAAATTGACCCAACATTTTCAAAGTTATTGTATCTCTTTGTACAATAAAAAGGTCAGCAAAAATTAGCATTTGAAAATGTTTACTTCAATTTTTACATATAGCATATCATCATCTCAATGAGATGGTTTCCTCAATTTAGAAAATAACGGTATATCATCATCTCAATGAGATATTTTCTCAATTTCCAAATTGACCCAAAAATTTGATATGTCAATGTCCACGTACATGTTTGGTCACAAACCCACATAAAATTTGGTTCCAAAACGACAAGTGCAATTTACAATTTGTTTAACAACAATAACACTGTGAATGTTTTAGGTGAAAACATTTTGTATTTGTAATAATTCTATAACCCTCACATTTATGATTATAGTGCCATTTTCAAGAAATCCACAATTTCTTTTACCTAAAATATAATATTCATGAGACTATTTATGTGATATTTCTCAAAGGTCAAAATATATTTATACATATATTCTCTAAAATATTTCACAAGTATATAAATATTATGCATTTTCCCAAAGCATAATTAAGTTTCACACAGCTTCCATATCATATATTTATAAATCTCATGCACATTAAGAAGCTTTTAATTTCAATATATTTACTTTTATCTACGGAGGATAAAAGCTATACACATGCAATAAAAGCAAGTAAAAGATATGAAGGCGAATTGTGCAACATTCATAGAAAATAAAGCTATGAATGTCAATCATAAATACTCACAGTTAAATGTGATTAATGCACAATTCATGAAGGCCACGGTTTTCATAGCATTTTATTGCACTAGCCCAACATCAATATGAAAGTGCATTAAGTCCCACAACAACAATTTTATATTTATTTCCATATTCAGATATATACTACAACACTGCACAACGTCTATTTACATATATAAAGACACCAATTGATTGATCAAATAAAGCACCATGAATCACCATCATTAAAAAAAATTATTATTATAAAATTGAGTGTATACAACGTAAAGCATTTGCATGTAATCATTTCACCAAGGCCAACGTATACAACATAAAAGTTGTGAATCCCATTAATTGAGAGAGACCAAATCAATGGTAAAAGACTCTGAAACCAAATTCAATAATAGAATATTATTAAAGAATTGTAATACCCATATGATGATCCAACGTATGATATGAAGCACAAAAGTGCTATAAAGGTATTAATCACAAAAGAGGCAATGTATAAATTAATCATATTGGTCCCACAGTTAATATATAAATATATACGACCAACATATATATATTGATAGGATCGCGGGTGCCTCCTTAGCGGACACGCTAAGGAGGTACGGCAGCGTCCCACAGCCGTCGATCGGCTATGGGTCCCACTCGGACAGGTGGGCCCCATAGCCAATCGACGGCTGTGGGGCGCTAAGGACCCTCCCGCAAGGGAAGGTCCCCGCGCGCATATGGATACACCAAAATTGAGGCCCACAGTTTTCGAATAATTATAAATTACTAATTATAATTATCATGAAAAATAATATTTTATATAATAAATCTCCAACATCATATATATAGCTAGCAAATTTGAAAAATTAAATTCCAAGGCAAAACACCATGTAACTAAAATTAACAAAGGTTGAGAAAAATATTACCAGCATCCCTTAAGAAGATAATCAAGGTGCGACTATAGCAGTATCGGCATTTAAATTCCTTAAGATTGTTGTAAAAAATATGGATACCAGTACAAAAATAATCTGAGTCGCATCTTTATAGTAGACACTATCGTTAAGGAATTTATTTCGCGACCACAGCTAAAAATCTGCATCTACAGAACTCCTTCCAAGATTAAACAGATTCTTCTGAGAAAACTCTCAAGTCACAAAACAGCAGAAATTTAAAATCATAACCCAGAAAGTGAGAGAGAAGGAGAAGAAAGAAGTACATAATTGTTTCTGACTTGGTGTATAAAATGAGGGAAATGAGTCATCCTTTTATAGCTG
This sequence comes from Biancaea sappan, assembly GCA_037074585.1. Lineage (NCBI taxonomy): Eukaryota > Viridiplantae > Streptophyta > Magnoliopsida > Fabales > Fabaceae > Biancaea > Biancaea sappan. The sequence goes on along the minus strand of CM073494.1, from coordinate 52,710,552 downwards.
ATGAACAATAATGAGGTAGACAAAAAATTTAATAAAATTAAAATTCAGTTTCAAAAATTAATGGACGGTTTCAGAAAATTGGGCAGTTTCAAAATATTTAAATATATTTAAAACAAATAAAACAAAACTATCAACCCTTAATTTTCTGACATTAATCCAAGTTAATTTCATAATAATAAAATTCACCTTTGTTCAGGAAAGCTATTAAAAAATAATATTTCTCCAAAGAAAAACTAAACTGATCCAATTTATTGCACGCACAGGGGGCAAATCACATGATTTGCACTATACTAGCATGAATCTATGTGGGCTTATGTGCGTAAGAGCCCACCTATTTCCAAGATTTTTATTAGCCTACTAACACAAGTTAGTATATAAACGTTTTTCCCCTCCTTGCTCCAAGCAATGTGGGACTTTTAGTGTTCTCTTTTGAAATACAAAGCCTTGAAAGGCTATTTTCACAACAAGAAAGACTTCAATTTTTAACCCATAAGCATTATGATATATGTGCTTATACACCTCATATTTTAGTATTCCTTAAAAAGGGATATTGTAACTGGCATGAAACCACTACTCTTCATCAATAGATTATAAAGGTAGATTTTGATATGAGTAAAGAAACTGAAAAAAGTTTCTTGAAGTTCCAAAAAAAAGAGTTAGATGCTGAACTCTAGGATCTTGTAGAATTTAGAGACTATGATCCTTATCAAAATAATGATAATGGAGAAGACTTTTGGGACCAAATCGACTAGATTGGCCAACATAACTTGGATACTTAATCAAAAGTATCTCAAGATTCTATTATGGCAATTTGGTAGTCAAGTCTACCCCACAAAAGACAAAAGGTGAAAGATGCTTCGCCGAAAGCTGCTTTTGTTTTTTGACAATTGTAATTTACTTTTTCTTTTACTTAGAGTTAAAGTAGATTACCCTTATGTAAAAGCACTTTTACTCCAATAAAGTGTTTACTCGATGTCTCTCACTTAGGATAAAATCCTATGTGCTTTATTCGGCAAGCTTTGGCTATTTCAGAGCCTCCTTGCCACTGTTGAAATCACCCGATTGTTTTCCCACTATCGAAAAGAGAGTTTAGAGTGAGTGAGTCTGAAGACTCCCTTCTCCTTTTCTTGTAAGTTCCTTATCTATCTTATGAAATAAAATATTTATTTCTTTAATTATGTTCTTCTTTTAATCTTTATTTAATTTATTTTTGTGAATACTCATCTACATGTATACAATGTAAGGAGTCCGGCTCCTTCCTTGCTTCTCTATTCTCTCTCCCTTAGCTTTCTTTTATGTTTCCCCTTCTTTAAAGGGCTTCCACCTTCCACCCCTTGCTATCAAAGCCTTGAAGGGGAAGTAGGGATGCAGTTGAGTTTGTTTATTTCTTGGGATATTAACGAAGTCTATATGTAATATCTCGAGGGGGATAAGTGTTGGTAGGTCGGGACATCTCATTTTAAATCTTTTAAGGTAATTTTAAAATCTGGGATGTATTAAAAGTCCTATCCATAATCTTTGGATATTGGTATGTGGTTATGACTTATGAAGTAATTAAATTTAATTCTTAATATATTAACAAATTCAGCAGTTAACGCTTTAATTAAATATGCTAGTTTGATAGTAAGCTATGTTAGTGTTTATAATCTACAACAATTTGGATGTTTGCTGGCAGTAAGTCCCAGGGGAGGCAGTAAGACCATTTTGGTTACCTAGATTGTTGTTGATTATCAGCACTATTAACTTTGGCTAGAACCGTGATGCATATTTATTAAAGTGTCATTATTGAATTTCTTAATATTTTTAGAATTTTATTTAATCATTTTGAATTTAGAATTTGCATATCAATATTTAATCTTTATGTTCAGAGAATTTCTAATAGCTATGGATTTTAATTTATTTTCAAAAAAATTTTATAAATTGATGGCTAGGATCACCAACTTTGTTCATATTGAGATATTACAAGTAGACTAAAAAATATTCTTAGAAATTTATGTGTTCACTTACAGCTTTGCCAACCGGATGGCAAAGATATCATTAGGTGAGGAAGCGTATTTTTATTTTTGATGTTCTGTTCTCTCTCTTTCTCACGTCGTTCTTCGTACCGTTAATCTTCTTCAATTTTGGATAAGGAGTTATGTTGACGACTTGGCAAGCGTACCAATCGTGTAAGTAATACAGAGTGAGTAGAGTATCATTCTCATGAGGATTGAGGTACCAACTACCCGCAAAGCTAAAGTTAAATGCTATCTAGACGAATCATTAAACAGAGAAGTAAATCTAACGCTACAAATTAAACTAAAACTATTATCTAGAACCTAAAACTAAGCTATTCCTAATGACAATAACCTAGGATTGTGGGATTGACTTCATTTAATTCTTAATCCGACTAATTCATAGACAAATAAGTCTTTGAGTTGTTAAAGAATGATTCAATCAAATTACAAGTTCTTTTGGTGTTGGTTAAGCTCTCAAAATTGTTTGAACCCAATCCCTTAGAGAAACAAACCTACCTAACCCAAATTACAAGAAAATGCAACATGAAAAGAGAAGAAAATGAAGAGAAAAGAGAAGAGATGGGGGAAGGAAGACCAATCCCATGAGGGAAGGCCTTTTTCCCCCCTAACCAGCTCTGTAGAATGCTCCCTTGCTGCCTCCAAGCTCCCCAAAATCTCCTCAATCAAAAAAATTAGGGCAAAAAGCCCCAAAAGAAGCATTTAAGCTGCAGATTCGTGACTTGGCGCCTGGGCGCCAAGCCTGACAGCTTCAGTTTCAAGTTCAGGGGTTGGGCGCCTGGGCACCACGTCTGGCGCCTAGGCGCTAGGTCACTGGACTCTCATTCTTCTCTTGTTTTCTCCCCAAAATTGCACCTACAAAAGACAACAACTAAAAAAAATTAAAAAGGCAAGAAAAGGGCAATAAAACAAGAAAATAAGAACACTACAAAGCACAGGGAAACTACACAAAAACAAAGATAAAAAGTGCAAAAGGAAAGCAAACAAGGCTAAAAGAGGACCGAAATTCTCACTTATGATGGCATTATTTAGTGACTTTCTAGGACTTATCAACTTCCCCAAACCTAGATCTTTCCTTGTCCTCAAGCAAACAACTACCTAACACAACTAAACACACTATACGAACATAACAAAAGGATCTTTCATGATAAAAAGGAGGTGTCGAACAACTTGAAAGATTATGACCAAGTAAGTTAAATTCATGCATTCATCTAAATAAAGCAAAGCTAAGCAATGAATTTCTTGAATTCATAGACAAATTGAAAAATTTCATTAACCTTAAAATTAAAATCATAGATGCCATCAATTTTCTCTAATTACTCCCTCAAAAGTTTAAAAGAATTTATCTTATTGTGAGGATTTTTCTTAGCTCTATCAAAATGTATTTCAGCAAAGGGAATTCCAATTTATTTATGATCGAAGTGAAGACCGTGCGCCTAACCACACATCTTCCCCTCAATCTAGGCAATATCCGCTAATAGGCTAGGGAAACAAAGAATTATCAGTGCGCCTAATCCACACAATAGTGCCTTGTCTGTCGCCTTTATTTATTAAGATATGATTCATTGGTTGGAGAAAGTATTGTGCGCCTAATCCACACTACACTTCCTCAACTTAAATCACACTTATTCTATATATATATATATATATATATATATATATTTTTTTTTTTTTTTTATTTTGTTTTTATTATATTAAAATTCCCTTGTTGAGCAAATCTGGATCACAAATAAGAATAAAATTTTTTTAAAAAATTTGAGGAGCATTTAAAGAAAATTAAAAACACCTACAACCTTTATTTAAGAATTTTTGAAAATTTTCAATTTTAATTAGTAAATTCTAAAAAATCCATAACTTAGCTCAATTTTAAATAAGATGGCGACATGAATTCAATTAACGTTGACATAACATAAAACCTGTTCAACAGTTTCCAAAATATCAAGAAAAATCCTAAAACGTGATGGTTTAACAAAAAGAAATGCATTCTTATTTAACAACCACCACTACTAGAAAAACAGGAATTAGTGACGAAAAAATCCGTCACTAATCACTAATTTCCGTCACTAAAACAAAGTTTAGTGATGGATTTTCCGTCAGTAAGTTCGACGCAAAAAAGTGCGTCAAAAATGCAAAAGTGACGAAAAAAGTAATCCGTCACTAAATTAGTGACGGATTTACTGACGGATGTTCCGTCACTAATTCATTTGCCTCCATCACTAATTGGTCAAGAGTTAGTGACGGACGGTGCCATCGCTAAATTAGTGACCGACGCTGCCGTCACTAAATTTTGAGAAATAGTGACGGATAGTCCGTCACTAAGTTTTGAAAAAATAGTGACGGACGGTGCCGTAGCTAAATTAGTGACTGACGCTATCGTCACTAATCTGATAAATTTAGCTATATCACTGTTGGGGTCATATTTTTAGTGACGGATGATCCGTCACTAATTTGATAACCTTTTTCTCATTTTTTATTACAATTTTTATTAACCTTTTTTGTTTACTTCAAATTATATCTAAAATACAATTATGTATACATACAACCAAAATAACAAGATTAACTCAAAATTACTTGAAATTTTATGAAGTCCTTCAATAAAAGTCAAAATTCAACAATGATATGTGTACATCAAAATCTATATTTTTGGGTCCATATGTCATATATATAACAATAACAAAAGTTAAACAAAAAACCTTAGGCTATCACATATCATATACTCCAAAAAATGAAAGCAAATTGTCATATTTCCAACTACAACTAGTCAAGTGTCTTTGTTTAGTGTATTTGAACCCGCAGATAGATTCTTAGGTGATTCTGTGGGCAGAGGCAATCCAGAATGGGCCAATAATTGTTGCACCATTGTTTGAAGTTTGTGTACTATACCTTCCAATTTCTCCCTTTGTTGTCTCTCCCTTAGAACTTCTTGATGCATCATCTCCAACTGTTCCGAGTTATCTTGATTCATCGTAGGTGCATGTGTTGAAGATTGTGATCCGCCATAATGACTAGAAGAAGCCTCTGATCCAAGACCATAAATCCTTCCTTTTATTGGACCACCCACAACTTTGGTCCAAGCAGACAATTCTCGCTTATTTGTATCATCATTCTTCTCAATTTCGCCATCATTGTCAGCTTCAATATTTGATAAGGCACTTTCGGACTCTTTCATTTCATTTTCAAACTTCTCCTGTAAATAAAATGAAAACATGATATATACAACACTTTTTGTTGAAATACAATCTCATGCCATCAATTATACTCCAAGAGGAAATATTCTTGTATTCCACAATACCAACTTTAAAACAATCATCTTCGAAACCTTATTGTCAAAGAAAGATACTTTATAAATATCTCTTGTGACATGAATATCATAGAGAGTGAGATATATTCATAAGAGTATAATTCACAATACATAAATAGTTTTCAAATCAAAGTGAATAAAGTGGTGTTCCCACATTTATTTGACTAACCAAAATAATTTTAATGAACTTGAAACTTTCCAGATCAGATTATCACAATAAAAAGAATCTCTTCACAGAATTTTCATGATTTTAGGAATTGATTTAGTCATCCAAAACTCACAAAATTTGATTTAAATTTTATTACTGATGATACAAAAACAGACAATTTTTATTAATCGAAACTTAAATTAAACTAAATCATCACATACAAGCAAAGAAAAGATAGACTAAAAGCGATGAGGCTTCTGAGACGAAGAAGGTGCTATAGGTCTAGAAGAGGAAGGTGTTTCAGACCTTAAGGAGGAAGCTAATCGTTGCAGCCTAGAAAGGGTTTTTGGAGGAAATGCTTGAGAAATTTGGCGAAGAGCAGAAGCCATTCCGTTCATACAGTTAATAGACTTTGCTTGTTGGTCACAAAAATTTTGAGTTGCAAACATCGAATGTCTATCAACTCGATTAGCTAGTTCCCCGAAACGATGGTTTATTAGCTTCTCTTGGTCTTCAAAGAGACAATTTATCAGCCACTTCTGGTCCTCTGTCTTGTATTCCAAGCTCTCTATCTTATGCTCCAGGTTTTCTATCTTACGCTCTAGGAATGCAAGCTTGTTTTCTGAGGATGTCACAGTGCTGTCATCCTCCAACTCTATTACATCCCTCTTTCTCTTCTTAATTTTCGATGATCTATTCATAGGCCTCTTCCCTTTGTTGTTTCTGAGACTTAAATTTAAATCAAGCTTTACATTGCCAGTCTCAAAATTCAAGTTAAAAGATTTATTGTTGGCCATTGCTCTAGGGATCTCAAAAATAAGTTTAAACGAGAAAAGAATGAAGATTGAAGAATAGATATGTAACGAAAGAAGGAGGTTTTCTTGGCGTGGTGAATGAGATAACGGCATACAAGATTTATAGGCAACACAAAACCCCTCAAACTAGAGTTACCATAACCTATACGCCGCTCCTTAAGATGTTTACAGATGTTATACGTCACAATGCCAGCGATTAATGTCGGACATGCAAGTAAATAGTAAGTAAAATTTAATGCAATTAACATAAGTCAAAGATTTTATCAAAAAAAATTTCGGCTAATCTTGACTTTTGTCAAAACTTTGACTAATGACGCGCTGTTGGTGTGCATGCTTACCCTAGACCTCTAGCTTTCAGCTTGTAGAAATCTATAGGTTGAGTGTGTAGGGGTGCGGCGAAGAGATATCTTCTTTGTCTCTAAGTCCTAATTTTTCTTTATAAAAACGATCCCAATGTTCTCAGTTATCACACCACAAAGAGTAATTATCTCTAAGCCTACAACTTCCCAGCATTCCTCTCTCCTTATACTCCTAATAAAATTTCTAAGTTTTCCAAATCATGGCCACAAGGAAGTACATTGATCTCACAGCAGAGGCCAAGGAAGAAGAGCTCGACTTAAACTTGAGTTTAGGCAAGGACAAAGGCAAAAGACCTTTCGAGGGATCTCAAGAGAATCAAAAGGAGAAGAAGATGAAGAAGAATGAGGAAGTTGAGGAGATTAGCACGGGCCATACGTCAGAAGACAAAATCGCTTGTCTACAGAGGAGGTGAAGAATCTCAAGAAGATGATAGAGGACCTGGAGAAGTTAGCTAAACGCAATAATGCGGCAATGACTTCTAGAATAGATAAGTTCTTCTATTGGTCTACCCAATGCTTCTGCAATCAACAACAAAGAAGTGTTGATTGTATGAATGGAATTTACACTACCCTCCGTGACATTGCTCTGTCTCTCGCTCCAAGGAATGGTTGAGGGGTGATGATACAATACAACCCTTCTAATCCGAGACCACCTCGCCTTTAGATTACTCATGCATGAGTAAACTTTTTTTTTTTGCAATGTAATCCTTCAGTTTTTTTAATGCAAATGGTTTCATTTATTGGACGGTACTCTAAAATAATAATAAAATAAAAAAAGATAAAGAAAATCAGCCACACAAAATCAATCATGAATTCAGCTTATAAAACCCACCACATAAAAATTTGATCCGACAGCAACAAACAACAACACCACAAAAATATCATCAGCAACTTTGACACCATCAAGTTCTTTCACAACAACAAACAACAAATCACCATTAAAGCAACTATACAATCAGCATGCTTCTTACCCATATGAGTTTTGATTTCTTATCAATAAAATCTCCAGTCTCCTTACTCTTGTGGGTCATCAAAAATATTTGAGATGTCGTGGCCTCTTTCCCGGTCATCTCCTCCTACAAGAGATTAAAATATAAAAGGTACGTAAGTACACATAAAATTCAATTATAAAGCGATAAATACATACATAGAGAGAAATATAGAAAATTAGTACATATTTTCATTTATGCTCTGAATAAGGTATGGATCCTCCAGTGTGGCATGACGGACCAAGTCCATCCCTATCACTCAATCTATTCCTTGCATTGGTCTCAGATTTCTTCTTGTAATTAGGGTCGCTCCAGATTCGTTGCAGTTCATCCAAAGTCTCATCACTCATCCAAATAGGCTTAATGCCCTTCTTTTTGAAATGTTCCCTTGCATCATATAAGACCCCTTTTAATCTTGATCGTCCAATCACAGAATTATACAACCTCCGGATCTCAGTGTCAAATCTATCTTCCCAAGTGTACACTTTCTATAATATAGATTAAACTAGTATAAGTTAGCATCGCAAAATAAAAAATTCAATAAACAAACATATGTACTATTAAATATGTTGTTTCAAAATAAAAATAAGTTTATTTCATACATGTAGCTCACTGAACCACCGTTCCTTTGCTTCAAGTGGTGTTATTGACCACTTATACCATGGTCCACCAAAAAACTTCTTGATTATTCTTGATAAGTTACGAACAGCTTGGTGTGGGTGATACCTAAGAAATAAATTGCTAGTTGTTAATCTTAAATCAAATAATTAGAAAAGTAGATAACACAAGGTTGTAAAAACATACGTGGCCTTGTTGGGTTCTAAATAAATGCGTCCATCTGAGGCCTTCCTATGCTGTGACCTTTGTTGTTGTCTGTGTAATCCAATTTGTTAAGTCTCAATCATAGTGGGTGTAACACCAAGTTCTAATGTAGGAGGATCGCTAGGCACATGAACTGTGGGCTCACCGACTACTTCTTCTTCTTCACTTCTTGATACATCACGTGACTCAAAGAGAGTGCTTCCCATTCTCCCTTCTCTATTGTCTCCACTTCTTGATAACCCCATGTGTTCTAACTTTTCCTTTACCTCGTGGCATACCTATGAATGACAAAGTTAAATAAATCAATTTTCAAAGTGTAATATAAGGTATAAATTGTATTTAATAGAAATATGTTATAAAAGATAAAGGTATAAATCAATTGCAAAAGAGATATAAGATAGATGCATAACCCTTCTCAAGTGATTATGACTCACCATTGTTGGTACCATCATCATTTTCATCATCACTTTCACTATCATTGTCACTTTTGGTAATATGGTTTTCACTAATTTCATCGTCCCCGTCAGTTTCATAATCAGTGTTAAACTCATCATCCTCAAAATCCTCTTCTACTTCAATGTCATTTTCGTCTTCATTGTCATTGTGGTCTTGCATTTCAATACCTTCACCCAACCCATCTTCATTGTCATTGTGGTCTTGCATTTCAATATCTTCACCTACCCCACCACAAAGATTATGGATTTCATCTACACATGCTTCACATTGCATAACAACATCATCTTCTTGGAAGGCTATATTTGGGGCATCTATTATACTCTTGGCTTTTATTTTCAAAATGGCCCACCAATCAACCCTGTCTCTCTTTTTACTAGCATATTCTGCAAAGTAAACTTGCTCCACTTGTTGTGCAAGTACAAAAGGTTCGTACTTGGAGAATCGTTTTCTACTATTAATCTCAATCAAACCATATCGATTATGAACCTTCCATCCTCTATTTAACTGAGGGTCAAACCAATCACACTTGAATAAAACTACTCTTGTTTTCTTCGATGTTGGGTTAGGGTATTGTAGCTCTACCACTTCCTCTAACATACCATAGTAATCGCATTCAAACTCATCATAGGTGGTACCCCTAATGCATACTCCACTATTCATGGTAGATTTTGACAAGTTGTAAGCACGTGTGTGAAACCTATACCCATTCACGTAGTACTGAGGCCATGTGCATACTTCTCTAGATGGCCCAAATGCTAAATCTTTTATTCGAAAATCATCCACATCATTTGTTAAGTCAAAAACCTAATGACAAAAAGATTTGTTAATAAGTTAAACATGTATGTCACTTAATCTAAAAGGGTATTTCAATTAATCTAGTTTATGATCATACATATTCTTTCAGCCACTTTGCAAATTCATTAGTTGTTTTGGCCTCTATCTCTTCATATGTTGCATAAGGTATTCTTTGCTTTAGTTGTTCTTCAAAGATTCTATGACACATAAGTAATCAGGATCAGTGAATAATTTATAGTTATTTAAGTAGGCAACTAAATATTTTAAAATGGAATACTTTACCGAAGAAATGGTTGAATTTCATCACAATTCAACAAAACATATATGGCTGCTGTATTGAATTCAACCTCATTCAAATAACGTGTGCTCTCTCTCCCACTTGGACGACCTGGGTGAGTAAATATGGAAAGGCATCCATTGGGGCAATCAACATCACCACCATCATCATTCTGATCCACTTTGGTTAGTCTTGTTTGAACTTGAGGTTCAAAATAGAAGGAGCAAAAATGTAGATGTTTCCTCCACAAGGTATGCTTCACAAATTGATCCCTCCACACGAGCTTTATTTGTCACATTCTTCTTCAAATGATGTAAAAACCTAAGCATTGAGATATTTCAATGGAATGAAAAAAAAAACTAAAATAATATGATGCAAAAAGTATTTTGGACTTTACCTTTCAAATGGATACATCCATCGATATTGGACAGGTCCACCAACTTTTGCTTCATAAGGCAAGTGAATAGGTAAGTGTTCCATGGAGTCAAAGAAACTAGGAGGAAAAATTCTCTCCAACTTACATAGTGCTACAACAATGTTTTCTTCAAGTCTTTGCATTTGTTCTACAGAAATTATTGTTGAGCAAAGGTCTCTGAAGAATATACTCACCTCTACTAAAGCATTCCAAATGGCTTCAGGCAACAAATCTCTAAAGGCAATTAGTAGTAATCTTTCCAAGAACACGTGACAATCATGACTCTTCATTATAGACAACTTCAAATCATGCATATCAACACACCTAGACAAGTTTGAAGCACACCCGTCGGGAAGTTTCAAATTCTTAACCCATTCACATACCAACTTCCTCCGATCCTTTGTTAAAGTGTGTACTGGTTTTGGCATTATAATCTTCCCATTACCTTGGTCAATTAATTCTAATTCTCGCCGATTACAAATAACAGCCAAGTCTTTTCTAGACTTCACATTGTCCTTGGTCTTGCCCTTCACATCCATAACAGTATTGAATATATTATCAAATACATTCTTTTCTATATGCATAACATCAAGATTATGTTGAATCAAGTTGGTATTCCAATAAGGCAAGTCCCAAAAAATGGAACGTTTAGTCCAATTATGGACACAACCAAATCCAAGCAACTTCTCCTTATCATTTTGTTCCATTATTCGTGGTAAGTTACAAACCCTTTCCCACAAGTCATCACTAGACAACCTTTGAGGGCCACAAGATTTTTCATCACGCCCTTTACGAAATGACTTTTTCTCACGACGAAATTAATGGTCAAGGGGCAAAAATTGACGATGACAATCAAAGAATGATGTCTTTTGCCCCTCTTTTAAGCGGAATGCTTTACTATGCTCCATGCAAATAGGGCATGACAACACACCATGTGTACTCCATCCAGACAACATGTCATAGGCAGGGAAGTCATTAATAGTCCAAAGTAAAGCAACTCACATTTGAAAGTTTTGTTTCGTGGATGAGTCATATGTCAAGGCACCAACTTCCCATAACTGTTTTAATTCATCAATTAAGGGCTGCAAATACACATCAATCTTTTGACTAGGGCTCTTTGGGCCAGGAATGATAAGTGTGAGAAACATGTATGGGCCTTTCATGCACATCCCAGGTGGGAGATTGTATGGTGTCACAATTACAGGCCAACAAGAATATGGATGTACAGACTGCCCATATGGAGTAAACCCGTCTGATGATAAGCCTAACCTAACATTTTGAGGCTCTAAGGCAAAAGAGGGATAACAATGATCAAAATGCTTCCATGCCTCTCTATCACAAGGATGGCATATGACTCCTACTTCTCGCCTAGTTTTATGGTGCCATGTCATGTGTTCAGCTGTCTTCGTAGACATATAAAGTCTTTGCAATCTTGGTGTCAATGGGAAATAACGCAATATCTTATATGATATCTCTCTTTTTCTTGCATCATCTCTACTTCTAGGTTTATAACGAGCATGGCCACAGACTATGCAATCCCTCATCTCCTTGTTCTCCTTATAGTAAAGCATACATCCATTCTCACATGCATCTATTTTCTGATACTTTAAACCAAGTTTTGCCACCATTTGTTTGGTCTTGTAGTAATCAGTAGGCAATTTTGCATCATCTAGCAACAACTCCTTTAGAAGTTGCAATAAACGATTGTAACAACTCTCACTTAAGTTAAACTCAGACTTGATGTTCAACAATCTTGAAATTGCTGATAAAGGAGTGTGAGTAGTACATCCTACATATAATGGCTCCTCAGCAGCTCTCAAGAGGTCATAAAAGTCTTGGGCATCTTGATTCGGATGTTCCTCCACATCTATATTGATGTTAGGATTGAAACTAGGTCCAATGGCATCAATAATCATTGTATGATAGGGATTTTCCAATTCAACCTTAACCCTTTCTTGAGTATCACATTCGACTACATTATCATGGTATAAGGGTTCTCCGTGATAAGTCCATTGGGTATAGCTAGGGACAAATCCATGTCTGTAAAGGTGAACCTTGACATCTTCTATATCAACAAATCTCCTATTGTCACACTTTGGGCAAGGGCACCTTATTTTATCATTTGAGACTAATTGTGGTTGAGATTCTACAAAGGCTACGAATTCATCCACTCCTTCAAGGAACTTAAGATTCAATCCTTTTCTACTTGGGTCACGTCGATTATACATCCACGCCCTATCAACCCTCATTGTCTTCTACACGATAATAACAATTTAGAATTAAGTTATGGCCTAATTAATGGACCAAACAAGTGAGTTTGCCTTTGAAACTTTTCTACTAAGTGGTAGCACATAAAACATAGAGTTTTTGAAGAGTTTCACTTCTTTACAGCATGTTTTCATACTTTCAATAAAGATACAGAAATTTTGGCCTCTATACATAGATACAAGACAGCAAAATGAATAGAAAAATACCTATTAAAAGTAAAAGAAATAAAAACATATTTATTGACCACCATATATCAATAACATTTAATTCAAATACCTATTAAAAATAAAAGAAATAAGTCTATAACTAACCTTCCCAAGGTGATTGTACAAAGAAGAAATATCAGAGAATAGAGATGGAACTCCCTATAAACACCAAAAAGAACATTTCAATTTTGGAACAACTAAATTGGGCTAATGTCATATGAAAAGAAATTGTCTATACCTTAGTTAGGAAAGGCCTAATATAATTTTCTGCTGCTTCTCGAAACTTGTTACCTTGTAGATATTCAAGTGGTATTCTCTAATGTACAAAAAAGATCTAACGTAGAATGAATTTCCTAATAATGGAGTGCATAATTTTGCAAGAGAAAAATTGTATGCATCAAAATCTGATTCAAGTAGCATAAGAAAAAGATAGCAAGCCTTAAAAATTAAAATTCACACTTCATATAATTGGAAAAAGAAATAATAACTTCTCATAATTGAAACTAGGACACATTTGTCTTGAATGTTTTTCCAATAAAATATAATATAGAGATACTTCTGTTACTATTGAGTTCTTTAGACAATCTTTTATTTTTCATAATTTTATTCAACAAGATAATAATAAAGTTTCTCCATTGTTTATTTCCTCTCCAATAAAATGCAGAAATAAAGTATAAAAGATAAATCTTATGAGATATGGTCTAAAAACAGTCTAAATTAAGGTTTTATCTTTACCTGCAAGAGCTTGCTACCTTAATTTGAAAGCTAAGTCCTATAATGTATTCTCATAATATCTTGATTTAATGAAATGAGAAGAAAGAGAAGATAACCATGAAACTGACACATCATCAATTGCTTAAAAAAAAAAAGAAAAACGTAAAATGTAACTAAAAAATCGAAGGAAAAGGAAGAACAAAATAAATTAAAAAAATAAATGAAGAATAAAGCAAACAAATTTCTATTATCATATCTCCTTCTTTCCATTTATAGAGATATGACCCCAAAATAAAATATAAATAGAAATATATGTATATACGTAAATTCAATAATTATTGAATTTGCTACCTTAATTTGAAAGCTAAGTCCTATAATGTATTCTCATAATATCTTGATTTAATGAAATGAGAAGAAAGAGAAGATAACCATGAAACTGACACATCATCAATTGCTTAAAAAAAATAAAGAAAAACACAAAATGTAACTAAAAAATAGAAGAAAAAGGAAGAACAAAATAAATTAAAAAAATAAATGAAGAATAAAGCAAACAAATTTCTATTATCATATCTCCTTCTTTTCATTTATAGAGATATGACCCCAAAATAAAATATAAATAGAAATATATGTATATACGTAAACTCAATAATTATTGAATATGACGTAAAATTTTTACAATGAACGTAATCATAATACATGTATATATAAAATTATCTTAATTGTTGAATATAATATAAAGTAAGGGGAAAGAATATGAGTTATGTGTTGTTCCCATTATATAGTTTTTGAGTGGTCCACATTATTCTAATACTAAATGTTAGGGTTGGTGGGAGCAAGAGTAATATATTACAACTAAAAATTTTAATGGTGTACTTTTATCACTGTCACCATGGAAACTTATGAACTCTTAGTTTAATTCATGCAATGCAATAATAATTAAAGAATATGGATCTAGTGGACTCCTTCGGTCAAAAGGATTGTCAAAAGTTGGAAGCATGTTGGTGCCTTTACTTCAAATATCTAAGTTATTCAATTCACATCAAACATCCTCCTTTTGAGTGGATTCCACCTCCTCTTTCAATCATTCGTGCATGTTGAAATAAATTAAGTGGGATATGACTTTGCTTCTTATAAAGGGATTAATGAATGGGACAATATATACAGAGAAGTTCCCCATTAGACAAATTAAATAAATATGTATGAATTAAAGGTCACAAATGTCAAATTGACACTTCTCCAAAGCAAACACTTGTTATCTTATTCCATTCCACTTTTTGTCTTATCCCATCTCATATCACTAAACAAAAGCAACAACATTGCCCCCGCCATCATGTGATTGCGAATATGTACATATTTAAATCAAAATCTCAAGATTGAATGGATTTGAATAATCTCTCATGAATAATTAAAATGAAAGTGTTATGAGTAAATCAAGACCTATTTTAATGGTAATCTTCACCTAAATGGTGAATTTACTAAGCATATGAATCTGCACATTCTTGCCTCTGCTTCTATCAGCTTTTTGACCCAATACCACACTGCAAAATAGCTTTAACCACATCCTCATATTCCACTTCCCTTTTATCCTTCCCTATTTCTCATATATATATATATATATATATATATATATATATATATATATCTATATTCTCAGTTCTCACATTTTATATTAAAAAAAATCGTGACACTAGCTATCAAAAAAATATCTCTGTACTGACTAAAATCTAGAGCTTTTGGGATTGGGAGTTTAAAAGCATAGGTAATTCAGTATGGCTATAGCTAGCATATGTTCATGCCCAAACCCCACCATTTCTATACCCTCACTTCCAACCCCTTCACCCACCATTTCTTATTAAAGTTTCATTTTCCTTTCCCTTTATCTCACTTCCAACCCTTCCTTCACCCAAACATACAGAGTGAGGTAAAAGAATCGGTGATTAGAAATTGTAATAAAATGAGTAAAAAGAAAGAGTATAACACTTTTCCAGCTGAAAATTTCATAGAGAATTTCAACAAAATGCCAATTAACTTCATCTAAACTTTAGAAACCAGAACATGAAAGAAATTTTAACGTAAGCACAAAGAAAAATGAAAAACAAAACTAGCAACTTACCTTGTTACTGAAGGGGAATAGATCACCAAGAGAATTGACAGATTGTTGGCTCAATCGAAAGTAAAAGATGAGAGGGAAGGCGATGAGAGGAGATTATGAGCTTCAAGTTTATTGAGGAGAAGAGTGCGATAAGGTGATGGATAAAGTGAGAGAATGAAGAATACAATCTGCTAGGGCAAGCCTCTATGGGCTCCACGAAGCTTAAAGGTTTCATAGGAAAGTAGAAGGTGATGGTTTTTGGTGGGAAAGTAAAAATGGGTGAGGATTTTGGGTGCCAAAATGAAAATGGGTGAGGGTTTTTTATGGTAAAATGAAAATATTTTTTATTTTCTTTAAAATTAAAAATAATTTCTGACGGAATATCTGTCACAAACATTGTGACGACCCATATTCCATCAGAAATGATGTCTATTTACAAAAAAAAAGACCTTACTCTAAGTCGTCACTAATCCGTCACTAAATTATAAATTTAGTGACGGAATTTAGTAACGACCAATATCCGTCACTAATTTTCTTGATTTAGTAACGGATATTAGTGACAGAAAATTTTCGTCACAAAAAACATAAGTCGTCACTAATCCATCACAAATTTTAAAAAATTAGTGACGGAATTTAGTCTGTCACTAATTTCCGTCACTAAATCTCATTTTTCTAGTAGTGCACTCTACTAACTTACTAACTCCCCAAAACCTAAACTGGACATTGTCCTCAATGTCAAACCAACCACAAAACTAATAAGGTTTGAGCACCCAAAAAGGGACAATCAACAGAAAGGGGGCAGAATTACAATGAATGCAAAAAACAAACCATTAACAGCAACAATACAAAATTAAAATACACAAATTACAACATAAGAACTAAAATAAAAAGAAAACGAACAATAACAGGAATCTTAACCATTCCATCATAATAAACAAAACATCAACAAAATCCAATAAAAACTCCACTAAATACATAAAAGTGACATAACATAAAGTTCTGAAATAAGAAGTACAATACATGAATAATAACAAAAGAAATAAAAACAACAAAACACTGAATCACAACGCCTCAATCCGTGTCATCAGCGTCGTCTTCTTCGCCCATCTCTTCATCCCCGCCAGCTACTCCATTGTTGACTGCAGGATCGAAATTGATGTCGTTTGTTGGATCGTAAGAAGGATCCTGCAAAGTCCAACCCTCAGTGCTCACTCCCCAATGCCTAGCCATGGCATACAAAGCCTGAGCTACGCCCCTATTATGTTCATTCTGTGTTCCTACAAATGCTTCATGGGAGGCAACAAAAGCATTATGGGACGTTCTCAAATCATTCAGGGAGTTTTCTATATCAATAATCCGCTGCGACATATGAGGTCCCTGAGGTGCAGGTGTAGCACGTGGTCTGGATGGTGCCTGAGGAATCAGAATGGGTGCCTGATGGTGATCCGCGGGGGCTCTATCACGTGGTGCCGTAGAATCTATCACTTGTGCAGTGATAGGGCCCTCGGGATCACGAAAAATATCATTAAGCATAGGCACCTCATCCTTTTGACAGAGGTTAGTAATAAAGCAAGGATATCCCAATCTTTTTCCCTGTTTTTGAATTAATTTATCTAAATTTTGGGATAACAGAGATCCAACATTAAAGACACTTCCTGTAATAATCATATAGATGACCACCGCTCTTTCTATTGTTACTTCAGAATGGTTCAAAGTGGGGAGGAGATTGGATTGGACGAAAGTGCACCACGCTTTGGGGACTTGTTTCATATCAGATTTTTTAAAATTTGTTTCTTTCCCCTGAGCGTCCAACTCCCATCTCGCTCCCTCTTTACAGAGAGTGTCAATAAGTGTATTTGATCTCATATGCCTAAACCTCATCCATTCAGCATATTCATTATCAGCATCAGGACCATATCTCAGACCAAATAGATTATTGATATTGTTTGATGTAAAATAAATTGTTTTCTCCCTAACAAAAGAAGTATTTCTGTCCGCAACACTATCATTACTCCCCCTAAATGCATTTGCGTAGAACTCTTTTACAACCTCGGGGCAATATCTCGTAGCTGGCCTACAAAGTGTTTCCCACCCCCACTCTCTTATTCTATCCTGAATTTCAGGGTACTGATTAGCCCTCAGATAAAACCCTCTCTCTTTAATAAACTCTCTAGGTTCAAGTTCATCAAATTTCATTTTACAATCAAAATTCCTAAACCTAGAGGCATCAAACTCTCTACTAGAGGAGGATTCGGCTTCCTTTTGCTTCCTTGAACGTTTGTGAGACATAATGTATGCAATAGACAATCCTAAACATTCAAAAAGCAAAAATTTAATTTCAAAAACTCTAAAATTGGATTATTTAGTAAAATAAAAATTTTGAAAATTAAGAAAAACTAAATTTAAAAATTCCTAAAATTTCAGAAAATAAAATAAACACTCTAAGAACCTAAATTCCAATTTTAAAAGTTTCAGAAATTTCAAGAAATTCAAAACAGTACCCTAAATCCAAAATTCCCAAATCTGAAAAAAAAAATTTTACAGAAAAATAAAAACAAGGGGCAATCAGCAGAAAACAAGGATTAAAAATATCCTAAAATTGAATTAAAAGAAAACAGAAATTTAAAATTCAAATTTCAAAAACCCCCTCTTTTTTTTTCGAAATTAAAGAAAAAATGAAGTGGGGAAGAGGAGACTTACCAAAATCTGCAGAAAAATGGGGAGGAGGACCTCTAAGCTTCGAAAATCAGCCCCAAACCACGAACTCAATGGTGAAAGGAAGAAAAAGAGAAGAAATCGAAGGAAAGGGAAGAAAATGGGATGAAAATGGTGAGGGAGGTTCAATGTGGGATGGAAGTGTGGAAAAATGAAGAAAGGAAGTAGAAAAAACCTTCATACCGGTGTCAATGGCTGCCTAAAGGGGAGGGGATGTCAGAGGGGGCTTCTAGGGTTTGGAGATTCAGAAAATGAAGAAGAAACTGCTACAGAAGCCTAAATACGACGTTGGCGCCTGGGCGCCAAGTCTCGAAACCTAACAGATCAGACAACGGGTACCTAGGCGCCACCATTGGCGCCTGTGCGCCAACTGGACAGAGGCTAATTACTCCTCAGCATCATGGCGCCTGGGCGCCATCTTGACAGAAACGAATTTCCCTCATCAGCAGCAGTTTTCAGCACCAGAACTTGATGACCCACGAAATTTGAGGCTTGTGATCCATAAAAACACAACCACAAATGCCAAAAATGCAGTAAAAACACTCAACAACTAAAAATAAACAAAAACACAAGACACAAATCAAAGAAAACATAACTCAATTCACCAAAAACAGTCCAACAAAGGCACTAAACATCAACAACACATAATTAAAAGTACAGAACAAAACCAAGCACAAATTAATATGATGGAAAGGTCAAGAAACTTGGGGTGCCTCCCAAGAGCGCTACGTTTATAGTCCTTAGCCAGACTTTACCGGTGTCCTTCGCTAGATAATGTCTCCTTCCTTGGTCATCAATGCTCCTTTCTCATCCTCAATGTTTTCCAGCAAGGAAGATAAACCACTTTTCATGCACAAAACAAAGAAGAACACCGTAAGAACAAGACCACAAAAATAAAACAAACAACAGAAGAAATGGAAATTGCAAAGACACAAGAGAATGTACAACAAAAGTGTCTAAATTAGCACCACTTCGGCTTCATTGAATATTGGCACAACCATCAATCCCCGGCAACGGCGCCAAAAACTTGTTGACGACTTGGCAAGCGTACCAATCGTGCAAGTAATACAGAGTGAGTAGAGTATCGTTCCCACGAGGATTGAGGTACCAACTACCCGCGAAGCTAAAGTTAAATGCTATCTAGACGAATCATTAAACAGAGAAGTAAATCTAACGCTACAAATTAAACTAAAACTATTATCTAGAACCTAAAACTAAGCTATTCCTAATGACAATAACCTAGGATTGATGGGATTGACTTCATTTAATTCTTAATCCGACTAATTCATAGACAAATGAGTCTTTGAGTTGTTAAAGAATGATTCAATCAAATTACAAGTCCTTTTGGTGTTGGTTAAGCTCTCAAAATTGTTTGAACCCAATCCCTTGGAGAAACAAACCTACCTAACCCAAATTACAAGAAAATGCAACATGAAAAGAGAAGAAAATGAAGAGAAAAGAGAAGAGATGGGGGAAGGAAGACCAATCCTATGAGGAAGGCCTTTTCCCCCCTAACCAGCTCTGTAGAATGCTCCCTTGCTGCCTCCAAGCTCCCCAAAATCTCCCCAATCAAAAAATTTAGGGCAAAAAGCCCCAAAAGAAGCATTTAAGCTGCAGATTCGTGACTTGGCGCCTGAGCGCCAAGCCTGACAGCTTCAGTTTCAAGTTCAAGGGTTGGGCGCCTGGGTGCCAACTGGGCAGAGGGCTCTTTGTAGTTCAAATGCTTGGCGCCTGGGCGCCAGGTCACTGGACTCTCATTCTTCTCTTGTTTTCTCCCCAAAATTGCACCTACAAAAGACAACTAAAACAAATTAAAAAGGCAAGAAAAGGGGAAATAAAACAAGAAAATAAGAACACTACAAAGCACAGGGAAACTACATAAAAACAAAGATAAAAAGTGCAAAAGGAAAGCAAACAAGGCTAAAAGAGGATCGAAAATCTCACATATGATGGCATTATTTAGTGACTTTCTAGGACTTATCAAGTTATCCTCATCCTCTAAAAATATTTTTAATGAAGAAATTCATTTTCAAAATATAAATCAATCTTTGAATGATTGGAAGATTCCTCCAATCTTTAAAAATGATTTATACAAGCCCAGTGGTAAGTTCTTTTAGATGTATGATTATATAATCAAATTTATGGAAGAAGTTATCCCTATCAATCTGGATAAAGAAGAATTTTTCCTTTTATCCAAAAAAATCTCTTTTGAAACATAAAGAGCATTATAAACATTTGCATATAGGTTGTGTGTAGATTGCAATCAAACCTCTCGTTTAAGAAGGTCTTAATATTTCTTGTTTATTATGTCTTAGAGATACTAGGCATTTAAATTTTACAAATTCTATCTTAGGAACTGTAAAAGCCAGTCTTTACGCCAGACCAATTTATTTCACTTGCTTCCCTGATAGGACAGTTAGCCTCTACAATGCTAACCTTGGGGATGCCTTTAAGTTAAACATCAAGTTGAATGGCTTCAACATGAATCCAGGATCCATCCCTGTAGCTTTGCTCTATAGGATTCAATATAAACTAATGAACTCTATAAGTTCATTAGTCCTCAAACCAAGGGAAATTGGCCAGACAGCCCTTTTCCTTACTGACATAACTCGAGCTAATGCTTCTATTCCTAGAACCATTAGATAGGAAGACATTTCCCTTCCTGATGAGTGAAAGCTAGAGAAGGGTACTTCTCCTCTACCCCAAATCACACCTAACTTTAGCCAGATTAGGCAAACCCAAGATGGAACTGTAGGAATCTCTTTAGATAGAAGGAATTCCTTCAGTACCACTAGATTTGTCAGGTCTAGTTCAAGCTTTAGGATAGCCTTGTCTAAACCCCATAGGCAATCTTGTTCCTCTTTGCCAAATATCAGGACTCATAAGGACTTTGAGTCCCTTAACCCAGCTAGTCTTTCTAGCTTCCAACTATAAAGATTAGATACCTCATCCTCCCGGCTAGGCCAACTACTAGAGAGAAGATAATGATCAAGGATCTAATCTCTCTCTAACCTTATCTCAAATGAACGAGCCATTTGAGATAAACACCATCCAAAAGGATTTCCAGATTGATAAGGAATCTTTGCTAAAAGATTTCTATTCGAAAATCCACACCTAAAAAAGAGTGGTTAAGATTCCAAGGCCAACCTTGCAAAGCCATTAAAGATAAGCTTTATAAATTTCTCGACAAGTTTTCGATGAATATCACGTTCTTCGATTGGTTTGAATGTCATGCGGTAGACAACAAGATTGACTATTCATATGTTAACCTTTTAAATGTCAATGTTAATTGGCATATAACTAGAAGTGAGGTGGTTGTCTCTAAACTACCTCCCGCCAAGTCATTCCAGATGCCTAACCTTCTGTACTCTAAGCAATAACCTTTATTGCTACACCCTTCAAATATAAAGACACTAGGGGTAGTGTCACATATGAAGACATCCAAGGTATAATTGAGCAAAACAATTATACTAATTCTTATCTCTAAGTCTTAGGGGAATATATCCAAAAACCTTCTAGGATTATTTCTCCTAAGTCTGATTCTTCAATAATGGTCCCTGAAGAGAAACTTCTCTTCAAACCTTCTAGGTTTGCTTGCCTAGTCAAAATGGAGCTTAAAAAGAGTCTACAAAATGAAATTAACAGACTCAAAAATATTAAGCTTCCTAAAGAATCCTCTTCAGCTTCTAAGTTGGCTCTTAATAACTTGGAAGAAACTACTGTCGAGAGCAGTAGTGTTCAATCTAAGGCCTGTATCAAAATTCAAACTGATTGGAAAACTTCAACCAAACTCTTCTACCCTAGAGCTATCACTCTGGACCTAGTATTAGAGGAAACTCCTCAAATGCTTAATCAAGGCTTTAGAGGAGATAACATCTATGTCTGGAACATAGATGGTTAATATGAAACAAATATTCTTAATATTCTCCAACAAATGATGATGGTTAGTACTATCTTCCAAACTGCCAATGATTGTACTAAAGAAGCAGCACTTTATATTTTAGTTTCCGATTTTATTGGACAACTAAAAGATTGGTGGGATAATTATCTCTCTGACTCTGATAGAAACTAAATTATACAATCTGTCAAAACTGAACCTGATGGCATTCCCATCATCCAAGAAGGTCAGCTAGTTCCTGACACTGTTAATTCCCTGATCTTTGTAATCATTCGACACTTCATAGGAGACCCTTCCCTATGGAAAGATAAATCTGGAGAACTTCTCTCCAATCTTAGGTGTAAAACCTTATCCGACTTTAGGTGGTCGAGGGATACCTTCCTATCTAGGGTTTACACTAGAGATGATTGTCAACAACTTTTTTGGAAAGAAAAGTGTTTGGCAGGTCTCCCTAAATCCTTAGGAGACAAAGTTAAGGAAAAGATTAAGAGCCAAACTAATTCAAAAGATATCCCTTAGCAAAATCTAAGCTATGGTCAACTCGTAGCTTATATCAAACAAATAGCATTGAAAATCTGTCAAGATGACAGAATTCAACATCAATTAAGCAAAGAGAAAGCTCTTCACAAAAAAGAGATAGAAACTTTTTGCAAATAATTTAGCTTATCGGCCTGTAAGCCTAAATTCAAACTCAAACCTAAACCTTAACTTAAGGTTCAAGATCAACAAACCTCTGGGTATTACCAAAAACCTAGAACCAACCTTCATAGGAAACTTAATAAGGACTTTAAAACCAAACCACCTTTGGATTTAGTCAAGGAACTGACCTGCTTCACTTGTGGTAAAAAGGGCCATAAAGCTCAAAATTGTAGACTCAATAGAAAACTCAGAGCTCTTAAGCTTGAGGATTCTACCCTACAGCAAATCAACAATATGTTGAACAATACTTCTTCAGAAGATGAATCTAATTCACCGTCTGAAGAAATCAACCAAATTCAGGAAAATGATATTCCATCTTCCTATGAGCAATCTTTAGGGATTAATGCCCTAAATAAAGAGGAAGATCTGATAATCGATCTGATTGATGAACTTCTTGAAATGCAAAAGCATCATCTTCAAAACAAATTTCAAAAATTCTAAATTATGATCTTTCAAAAATTTTGAAAAGATTTCAAGAAAAACCAAAGCCTATAACTATACTGGATCTTTAAAATGAAATCAGCTATTTAAAAATTGAATTTAAAAAGCTAAAGAATCAACAAAATTTATACTCTTTGCTAATTTCTCAAATTCAAACAGGGAAATCTATTTCCGAAGATTTCTATCAAAATATTGAAAATTTTGAAGAAGTTTCAGAAACTTTTTTGAATCTTATTTCAAGAATTTCAAATCTAAAATATCATGTATCTATCAGGATCATCATTAATGATGATTTTATCTTAGATACAATTGCTTTGTTTGGTTTTGGTGCAAATTTAAACTGCATCATAGAGGATTTAATTCCTCCAAAATATTTTGAAAAACCCATTGAAGGTCTTAGGTCTGCTAATGGATCTAAACTTCAAATTAATTTCAAATATTTTTGTTGAAAATAAAGGATTAAAGATTTCCACTACTTTCCTTCTAGCAAAAACCCTTTTAAACGATGTAATATTGGGGATACCCTTTTTTCATCAAGTAATGTCGTTTATGCTATCAAAAAAAAGGTATTGAAGTCCAAAATTCTGGAAAAACAATTAACTTCAAATTTATCCAAAAACCTGTTTATAAAAATATAAACAATATTAAACATATTAATTCAATTTATTTTTTGAAAAATCATTCATACATGACATATGTTCATGGTTTATATTATTGATTTTTGCCATTATTTTCAGAAAATTATATAGTTTTCTTACAAAAGTATATTTTCTTTGCAGAAGAAAATGCCTCCTAAATTAAGGGATAAAGGGAAAGCTTAGGCATGCTTAAATGTGAAATCCATTTCCGGATCTTCAATTCAACCTAATAGGTCATTGACCATTTTTGAGTCCTAAACTTAGAAACCCAAAAACACTGAGACTCTTTCTCAACTCAAAGAATCCAGAGCCTCATACGTTTTCTCCATTGAAACCCTTCTGGCATCCAGAATTCAAACCAAAAGGCAAAAGCCTTGACCAAAAAGACTTGGGCAGAAACTGTCCAAGGAGATGAATCTAATCTAGCTCTAGCTTAAATAATTGAACAGAGTAAAAATTTGATCACCCAATCCAATCCTCAGAAGTAAATTGCTTTGAATCCTTAACCAATTTCTTATGAACCCTCAAAATCGGCTTATCTTAAAAAGCCAATTGTTTTCCATATCATCACTCAAATAGAACTTGAGTTTTAGGAAAAAAAAACCCAAATAAAATCTTTCAAAAGATATTGCCAAAAAATTTTCATTTTAAACCAACCTCTTTGAATAAAAGTCAAAGATTTTATGAATTTATCTTTGTTGATTCTAATTTTGTTTCTATGAAAACTATCAAAATCCTAATGATAAAGTTTGTGTCATGCCCCATATGCCTCAACCACTCATTCTTTCTTGCTCACACGTTCTCTCTCGTCTCCCACCCTCGGCTCCACGGGATCTTGCATCCCGAGTCTTGGGCCAACATTCTTCTGTACAAGAGTGATTTTTCCAATGGCCAACCTCCATTGAAAAAGTTGGAATGAGGTATAAATTCTCAACTTTCTTCATTTTTGCTCATTTTTTATTTAGAGCATTTTGAGTTCATTTGAAACTTTAAAGGAAGAATTTGAGTGTGGCTGTTGGTTTAAAATATTCCTACATGTTTGATAATATTTATAGAACAAGAAATTTGAAGGAAACCTGGTGCGTATAATTTATAGCACATAAAATATTCCAGCAAGTATACTGGGTCGCAACAAGTAATAAAGTGATGAGTAGAGTATCGTCCCACAGAGATTGATGTATCAAATAAAATTCAATTATGCTAAGTGAAATGCTATTAAGACTTATGAAGGAAATTTCAGAAGTTACACAAAAAAAGGGGGGGTGATGATTGAAACAACACAATATAAATAACTGAAATTTAAATAACTAGATAGAAAACAAAACAGAGAAAAGATGTGGATTGGTCACAAATTTCATGGAATTGTACATCATCATCATTTCCTTTGAATATTCTTGGCTAATTCTATTATGTAATCTTCAATCTAAAATTCTCAGAAAGTCTTCTAAGACTGAATTATATTAAAATTATAGTTAGGAAGATCTTCACTAATCTATAACTCAAATATAATCCGATGAAGTCCTAATCACATCAATGCCCCGCAATCGCATATGACATGTTATCTCTTGTCCTACTCGTTACAAATACATAGGCATGTATAAATAACAAGCTTCATAGAACAATAAATAAAATAGAACTTTGGCCAAGAAAATAC
This sequence comes from Biancaea sappan, assembly GCA_037074585.1. Taxonomy (NCBI): domain Eukaryota; kingdom Viridiplantae; phylum Streptophyta; class Magnoliopsida; order Fabales; family Fabaceae; genus Biancaea; species Biancaea sappan. The sequence goes on along the minus strand of CM073494.1, from coordinate 52,684,835 downwards.
TCATTGGTCCAAATGAATTAAAGTACAATTTCCATTTCATCAAATGATCGACTACACAAGAAAATGAGATTGATTTCGTTGGTCTAATCCGATTAATTCATAGACAAATTAATCTTTGAATCATTGAAGAACAATTCAATTAAATTACAATCCATTCAATGTTGGCCAATTTTCTAAAATATGATTGAATCCAAAAGCTTTGAAATTACAATCTAACTTATCCAAAATAATTGACTAAAATCTTAGATCAACCATTCAATTAAGTCATGAAGCTCAAGAAAATTATTCAAGCCACATAAATAAAACTATCTATATCTAGATAATCTAATTTATGGTGGAAATTACAAGGTCAAGCTCAATATCTAGCTAACTCTAGCATAGACATAAAAATCCCAAACTCATTGAAGGTTCATCAAACATTCAAGAGGAAGAATAATCAGTAAAATCCATTCAATTAAACGAAATTGCATTAAAATCGAAATTGTTCAGCAATAAAACATCATAGAACCAAACTACATCAATCCTTAAACTTAGAAAATTACATGGAAGAGAAGGAAAAACATGACAGAAAACAGAAAATACAACAGAAATCTAAGAAACTATGAAGGAAAATGCAAGAAAAGGAAGGAAAATGGGAGAAGGAGAGCCATTCCCAAGTGGGAAGGCTTCCTTTCCCTCTAACCAAGCTAGAGAGTTGCCTCTATGTTGCTCCCAGCCACTGCTGCCCAAGGAAGGCAGAAAAATGGTGCTAGGACTCCTTTTCTGAAAAATGACTTAGCCTCCTTAATAAATTTCGATTTTTGCAAATATAAAACTGATCTAACACATGCCTAAAGGGATATTCTGCCCTAGATGCCTCCTTGGATGCCTCTTCCATGATATGGCAGCACTTTGACAGCAAAACAGCAGCAAAATTAATATTTCTGCAGCAGCAGAAAAGTATGGCAGCAGCAGAATGGTATGGCAGCAGCAGCAGAATTAATATTTCTGCAGCAGAAAGTGACAAACAGCAGCAGAACAGCAGCAGAATATCATGGCAAAATTAATATTTCAGCCATGCTTTTCTTGACCTACGAAAATTAATATTTCTGCCCAAAAATTCTGACTACATGGCATTGAATAAGAGTTCAAATGGGCCCCACATCCAGCATATCCTAGTAAGCATCTACATCACCCAAAAAGTGCCACATTAGCATCCAAATCATCATCTTTGTCCATGTCAACACTTTTCTCTCCAAAATTAAAATTTGTAGGAATTAAATTGAGCATTTTACAATTCAAGTTCTAAAAATATAAAAATTGAGACACATTCAATCCAAAAATAGTTTATACCCAATAAATTCCAAAACATAATAAAATTAGAGAATTGACAAGATTAAAGATGCAAAAAGGACTAAAATAGGGACTAAAATAAATGGAAAAAGTATGTTATCAAATCCCCCACACTAGGCCTTTTGCACTCCTGGGCAAAATCAATTAAATACAACAGAGAATCCCAATAAGCACAGCAAGAAAAAGTGTAGAAAATATACAACAATGAAATAATTAAAATTTAGAAAGATTTACATTAGGAGAAATAAATCTTAAATTTCTAAAAAGTTCAAGCTCCATGGCAATTATTTCAAAAAGAATGAATTCAAGTAACAATCTCCTCACAAGGTAAGGTGTTTATCCTCTACTCTCTCAAGTGTTTAAGAGGGAATCACTCAAAGTCGTCCTATCACAAATTTCACTACCATAAGCTTGTCAAGAATCTAAATCTCCACTACTTGAATCTAATACATACTTGAATCAAAAGGACTTTACAAGGTTGTAACGTGGGTAAGAAAAATAGTGGGAAACAAAGGGAAAGATTGAACAATGAAACAAAATATGGTAACAACTCAAGAAAATGAAGAGTATTTACAAGTGAAATATAAGAGATTGAATATAAATAAATTTGGGTCTCAATGTTCTATCTGCTCCTCTTTTTCATTATTTTCTCTCTTTTTTTTTCAAAATTTTTTTTTTATTCTTTCTTTCTCTCTCTTTTTTTTTTCTTCTTGACTGGCCAGTCTTTTTCTTTTGCTTGAGAGAAGTAGAAAAAATATAGTTCAAAACACCCCAAAATTCACAAGATTTTTCAGCATATCAATCCCTTAAAAGAATTTAAAATACTCCTCACATCTTAAGTTGGAAGAAAGAAAAAAAAATATTGTTGTAGGCAGAAAAAGTGGTGGAAGAACACAAGAAAGAAAATGGATAAGGCACAAAATGGCATACAATGGAAACAATGATAATGGATGGCTATTTGGCTAAAAGTGGTTACAAGAAACAAATGCCTAAATCATTTCCAAGTATGTACAAGATATGTAGCCTCAATCAAAGATTCAAGACAAGTTCTAGAGTGACAATCCATGATAGAGAACACACAACAAGAAGAATAACATTTTTCACTTAGGCTCAAATCCTCACAGCTAAAAGACTATTACTACAAATTCATTAAAGTCAACGTCATTGCCATTTAACTTGAATTCCTTAGAGAAATAAGAATAAATTCTCTTCATGCTAAGTCAATCTACACTTTAGCTATTTCATCATGCATAATTCCACACCAAAACTCCATCAAAAATTTAAAAAGTGAGCATCAAATTCGGACAAAACAGAGCAGCAAAATTCTGCAGTGCAGAATTTCTGGCGACACAGCTTTACCGACATAGAACGACCCCAAAATGGATGCGAATCACTCCAAATAAAATTCTACAACTAGAAGACATATAAAGGTTTAAAAACATGTAAAGAAAGTGGCAAAAACCATAGCCAAACAGTACAGAATATTCATGCAAGATGACTCAAAGTTCTGCCAAAACAGAGAAAACAGAGAAAAAAAATGGCCAACAGAAAAAGACTAAAAAAAATTAAAATTACGAAAGAAATACAACAACAAAATTAAAAAGAGAAAGATTAGAAAAACTTGGGTTGCCTCCCAAAAGTGCTTGGTTTAAAGTCCTTAGCTAGACTTTATTTGGTGTCTATGCCTAGCGTCGCTTCTTTGTTTTCCTTACTTTCTCTTTGATTTTTTTTTTTTATTTCCTTCGTCAAGGAAAATGATCAAGTACCTCACATGCAACAAAGAGAAATAACATGAGAGATATATCAAATAAGCAAGGTAACAAGAAGAAATCAAACTAATAAAGACAATTGAAAAGCTAAAAACACTTGAAATTGTAAAAACTAAAACAAGAAAAGACAATGTCTAAAATAACATCACTTTGGCTTAAAAGAAAAATCAATTTGACAACCATCAATCCCCGGCAACGGCGCCAAAAACTTGGTGCGTATAATTTATAGCACATAAAATATTCCAGCAAGTATACTGGGTCGCAACAAGTAATAAAGTGATGAGTAGAGTATCGTCCCACAGAGATTGATGTATCAAATAAAATTCAATTATGCTAAGTGAAATGCTATTAAGACTTATGAAGGAAATTTCAGAAGTTACACAAAAAAAGGGGGGGTGATGATTGAAACAACACAATATAAATAACTGAAATTTAAATAACTAGATAGAAAACAAAACAGAGAAAAGATGTGGATTGGTCACAAATTTCATGGAATTGTACATCATCATCATTTCCTTTGAATATTCTTGGCTAATTCTATTATGTAATCTTCAATCTAAAATTCTCAGAAAGTCTTCTAAGACTGAATTATATTAAAATTATAGTTAGGAAGATCTTCACTAATCTATAACTCAAATATAATCCGATGAAGTCCTAATCACATCAATGCCCCGCAATCGCATATGACATGTTATCTCTTGTCCTACTCGTTACAAATACATAGGCATGTATAAATAACAAGCTTCATAGAACAATAAATAAAATAGAACTTTGGCCAAGAAAATACTCATTGGTCCAAATGAATTAAAGTACAATTTCCATTTCATCAAATGATCGACTACACAAGAAAATGAGATTGATTTCGTTGGTCTAATCCGATTAATTCATAGACAAATTAATCTTTGAATCATTGAAGAACAATTCAATTAAATTACAATCCATTCAATGTTGGCCAATTTTCTAAAATATGATTGAATCCAAAAGCTTTGAAATTACAATCTAACTTATCCAAAATAATTGACTAAAATCTTAGATCAACCATTCAATTAAGTCATGAAGCTCAAGAAAATTATTCAAGCCACATAAATAAAACTATCTATATCTAGATAATCTAATTTATGGTGGAAATTACAAGGTCAAGCTCAATATCTAGCTAACTCTAGCATAGACATAAAAATCCCAAACTCATTGAAGGTTCATCAAACATTCAAGAGGAAGAATAATCAGTAAAATCCATTCAATTAAACGAAATTGCATTAAAATCGAAATTGTTCAGCAATAAAACATCATAGAACCAAACTACATCAATCCTTAAACTTAGAAAATTACATGGAAGAGAAGGAAAAACATGACAGAAAACAGAAAATACAACAGAAATCTAAGAAACTATGAAGGAAAATGCAAGAAAAGGAAGGAAAATGGGAGAAGGAGAGCCATTCCCAAGTGGGAAGGCTTCCTTTCCCTCTAACCAAGCTAGAGAGTTGCCTCTATGTTGCTCCCAGCCACTGCTGCCCAAGGAAGGCAGAAAAATGGTGCTAGGACTCCTTTTCTGAAAAATGACTTAGCCTCCTTAATAAATTTCGATTTTTGCAAATATAAAACTGATCTAACACATGCCTAAAGGGATATTCTGCCCTAGATGCCTCCTTGGATGCCTCTTCCATGATATGGCAGCACTTTGACAGCAAAACAGCAGCAAAATTAATATTTCTGCAGAAGCAGAAAAGTATGGCAGCAGCAGAATGGTATGGCAGCAGCAGCAGAATTAATATTTCTGCAGCAGAAAGTGACAAACAGCAGCAGAACAGCAGCAGAATATCATGGCAAAATTAATATTTCAGCCATGCTTTTCTTGACCTACGAAAATTAATATTTCTGCCCAAAAATTCTGACTACATGGCATTGAATAAGAGTTCAAGTGGGCCCCACATCCAGCATATCCTAGTAAGCATCTACATCACCCAAAAAGTGCCACATTAGCATCCAAATCATCATCTTTGTCCATGTCAACACTTTTCTCTCCAAAATTAAAATTTGTAGGAATTAAATTGAGCATTTTACAATTCAAGTTCTAAAAATATAAAAATTGAGACACATTCAATCCAAAAATAGTTTATACCCAATAAATTCCAAAACATAATAAAATTAGAGAATTGACAAGATTAAAGATGCAAAAAGGACTAAAATAGGGACTAAAATAAATGGAAAAAGTATGTTATCAAAACCATGAGAAATTTAAGATTTGGGGTTGAGAAATGAATGATTGGTGGATGAATCTTGTTTATAATTGAGTATTCTCTTTTGAGGATGTCTCCTAGTGTTTAGAGTGTGATCGAGTTCGATATCAAGAAAAACCAAGATGGGAAGCATTTTCATGAAACAAGGTAAGTGTTCTGCAAGTCACCGCTACAACACTGGTGCTGTGCACTATAGTAATGGGTTTGCCCAATGGTTATCATTGCAGCAGCTGGTTTGGGCACTGGGGCTCTGTCTTTTGCTGCTGCAATGGCAAAGGCTGTCTTAAAACATGATTTTCATGTCTTTTCTTTCATGTTTTCCGTTCCAATTTTTTAGGATTCCTTTCTAAAGGATCCAAACAAGGATTGTCCCTCCAAACACCTAGGATTTAAGATGGAATAGATAACTTAGAGTAGAGGTAAGGGATTTCTCTACTTTGCTTCTTTTATCCTTTCATGCTAAGATTGTTTTCTTTGTGCTATTGATGATGTATATAAATTGTTTTGCTATGGTAATGTAAATGCACATGTATATGTATGCATATGCATGTGAACTCCTCATTCATGTGACACATTAAGAGAAAACTATTTGTGGAATAGAATTCGAGTAATAAGGCCACTAAATAATTGGAGGAAATTAAGTAAAGTTGGTTATGATGCATGAATAGGTTGGATGCCTAGACACGTGTGTGTGAGTTATTATAAGAATGTGTGTGAAAACACGAATGTTCATTGATAACTATGTTGGTGGAATGAACATATGTGGATAGGTTATATGGATGGGAATTAAGGCTTCGGCCAATAATTAAAGTATGTATGTTTTTAACACAAGTTGAGAGGTGTTGTTAAGAGTATGTATGTATATGTATAAACATGTACTTCCAAAAATTTTAAAAAGCTTCTTTCACCTCGCTTTCGGGAAAAAACTTTTACTTATACATACATACACCCTCACAACACACTGAAGATGGATTCTAGGTTTGTATGCATCCTGAGGGTGCTTAATCCGTGATGAAATGGTGATGATATAGTGCGAGGAAATTGTGTGATAAAATCAAATACTATATTTATGAAACATGTAGAGGATTATCAGTGGATGGCAAGTCCCTATCACATTAAGGACTGCCGATAAAAGGAAGGTTCAATTATGTCTAAGGGTTGCCACTAAATGGCAAATTCTATGTGTTGCTTCGACAAGTGGCAAGTGGAATGAATTATTGATCGTTTGAGATAACTATAATGTAATATTATTGTAGTAGTGCATAATTTTTATGATTTGTATGTTTGTACAAAGAATAATCTTTTGATGTTATAGATGATTATATATGTGTGATTTTGATGTGTTTGTGGTCGTGTTTGGAAGAGACCCAATGGTGCACTCCTGAGGCCGAAGATTGATAGTTACCGAATTATGGCATATGGCCCAAGGCCAAGAGGGATGTACCTGGGGGTCAGATGATGGGGCCTAGTGGTACACTCATAGGGTCGAGTATTCAAAAGGGGAGTAGTACCTTGGGGCCCAGCAACTGCGAGGCATAGACCAAGATCCAATAGAGCGTCCTTAGGGTCTATAGCATAAGTTGTCGATGTGGGCATGAGCTAAAACCCTTGAGTGGAGAAGGTCATGAGTGTCTGATTATTGTGTGCCTTGATGTGTTAATTCGAGTGTAACCCTTTAATATGTTATGTTTGATGTGATTACACTATGTGGTTTCGATATGCAAGGTTATCCTTAGATGAAAATAATTAGGGTAGACCCTTAGTTGCAGGTAGGCGACGTGAGTGCCTGAGAGAGATAGAGATATATATATATATATATATATATATATATATATATATATATATATATATATATATATGTATATGAGCAGACCTAATATCTATTATTGATGTTTGAATCTTGGACATAAGGGTTGGAAAGGTTGTTAGGGTCGCATATAGGGTGCTTGTGCACACTTTTTTTGATCATGTGTATTTGATCTTGGAATTGCATTGTCATATGTTTGTATAAGGTAGAGTTTTTGGGTTATTCCGTGGATTAGACTCACCCCCTTACAGTTTTAAGTACTTAAGACTTTTTGGTTCGATGGTTCGAGTAACAAGGATGTCTCCCCATTATCTAGGGTAAGGTATTTGTCTTTTATGTTCAAAGTTAATCTTTTAACATGCTCTGTAATTAGGTAGGCCACTTAGAATTTATATATCTTGTTTGGGTTAGTGTTGAAACATCAGGCTTGCGGCAATATAGGTGACGCGACGTCCGTGCTAGCATAGCCCCTGTCCAAGCTGTGACAGGTAATTTGCTATCAAGAGGATCTTTCTCTTAAAAATAGTGCAGGAAGTATGAATAAATGTTAGTGGGCCAAATAGACTAGAATGGGCTTTAAGAAGTGATTTTATAAATTGGCCCAAACAACTCAATGGTGGCATTATCAAAAATACACAAGTAGGCCTTAAACATCTTTAAACCTATTGGGCCTTAAATATATTTAACCCAACAATCTCCCCATTTTTCGATAATGAAAACCATTTAATAAACAATATGAATCACATAGAGAATCCAAAGATTAAGAATACTTCCATGAGATCTTTAGGTAGAGCAGTGTACTTAACCTTGCTCCTCCCTAACTTTAGCTCCCCCTTAATTGGTGCTTCCTTAGGAACGTACTTCCTAGACATAGGGTTTTGGAACGTACCTCCTTGATTCGGATATCAGTAGTATTTAGACATAGATTTTGACATGAATATCCACACTTTAAACAGCTGAAAACATAAAACTAGATAACATAGTATCCAAGATATCAACATATAATATCTAAAACATCGATAATATTTAAGACATTAACATAAATAGGTAGTTCACATAATTCTACTCCTATGGCATTATCAAAACAAGGGGGACATAGCAAAAATAGTCATAATAGAATCCATGCAACTGACCAAAGAAAGTTATGCAAATGTCTGAAAATACAAAAGGAATGCTTAAAGTGATTCAGGATGTGAACTGTACTTCTTTATAATAGAAGCAATAATAGCATTGAGCTCTTCATAAGCTGCCCTCCTAAGGTAATTTTCAACTACCTGGAGCACCTCCTCAAGGGTAAGTTAAGATATGGCAATAGTAGCAAAGGGACTCAAGGGATCTTCAGTTACAGAAGATTGAACAACAAGTTCCTCTTCTTCAACCTCAAAGGAGAGTGATGGAGTAAGACGATCAGGGGTAATTTCCTTAAGAGGAACTTCTTCTTCTTCAGAATATTTGAGATCAACAAAGGCTTGAGGAGCAAGAGCTTTGGTAGATCTGGACTCTTCATCCAGACTTTTGTTCAAACTGCTCTCCTTAATAGTAGTCAGTCTTCTAGCCTTCTTAGGAGGTGAAGTTTTCTTAGCAATATATGTCTTTACCCTTTTTGGTTTCATAGAAGACTCCAGGAGGCTCCTTATCCTTCTTAAGCTAGATGCCTTTAACCTTCTTTATTCCCATACATTTCAAAAGATTTTTATCAAAATTCAAATTTTGAAACTAATTCAGTGTTGGAATATTTGAAAGATTAAGGACCATGAAGACTAGGAATAATAGGCCTTATAGGAACATAGCATATAATCTTCAGGACCATATACTCTTGGGAACATAGCAATTTTAAGAACATACATTGAACATTCCTAAATCTCTTTGAATAGAACAAAATCTATCTTCAAGTAAGGGCTTTGTAAAAATATCAGCATTTTGATCATCTGTTGAAGTGGATTCAAGAATAATATTTCTCTTTTGAACATGATCTTGATGCGTAAATTATTTTAGCATATAAAATATTCCAGCAAGTATATTGGGTCACATCGAGTAATAAAGTAATGAGAAGAGTATCATTCCAAAGAGAATGAGGTGTTAAATAAAATTCAATTAAGCTAGGTGAAATGCTATTAAGACTTATTGAAGGAAATTACAAAAAGCATATTAAAAAAAAGGGGGTTTGATTGAGAATTTAAAAGCGTAAAATAAAATAAGAATAAAATAGAAATTAAAATAATTAAAACAGAAAATAAAACAAACAAAATATATGCAACCAATCATAGATTCCATGGAATTGTATTCATCATCATTTTTTCCTTTGAGTATTCTTGGTTAAATTATATTATGTAATTGTCAATCTAAAATTCTCAAAAAATCTTCTAACATTGAATTATATTAAAATTATAATTAGGAAAAACTTCACTAACCATAACCTAATACAATCTGATTAAGTTCTAATCACATTCATGTCCCGCAAACGCATACTGACATGCAAATTCTTATCCCACTCACTACTCATACACAGCAATCACATAAATGCATAAATAGTAAGCTTCACAGAATAAGAATTAAAACAAAACTCTGGCCAAGAAATACTCATTGGTTCAAATAATTCAAATACAATTTCCATTTCATCAAGTGACTGATTACTCAAGAGAATGTGATTGATTTCATTCGATCTAATCTAATTAATTCATAGACAAATTAATCTTTGAATCATTGAAGAACAACTCAATTAAATTACAATTCATTTAATATTGGTTAATTTCTAAAATATGATTGAATCCCAAATCTTGAAATTACAATCTAACTTAACTAAAATAATTGACTAAAATCTTAGTTCAATATTTCAATTAAGTGATTAAGCCCGAGAAATTAATCAAACAACATAAATTAAATTAGCTAATCTAGAAAATCTGATTTTTGGTGAATTTACATGGTCAAGATTGATATCTACCTAAATCTAGAATAGATAAAAATCACAAACATCATGGAATGATAATCAAGCATTCACGAAGAATTTTAATCAGTAAAATCACTCCATAAAAATGAAATTGCATTAAAATCGAAATTGTTCAGTGATAAAACATCATAGAACCAAGCTACATAAATCTTTAAACATTAGAAAATTACATGGAAGAGAATAAGAACATGACAGAAATCTACAAAATATAACAAAAAACAAACAAACTATGAAAGAAGATAAAAGAAAATGGGAGAAAATGGGAGAAAGAGAGCCATTCCCAAGTAGGAAGGCTTCCTTTCCCTCAAGACCAGTTAGAGAGTTACCTCTGTGTTGCTCTCAGCCACTGCTGCTCTAGGAAAGAAGAAAAACAGTGCTGGGACTTCAAATTCGAAAAATGACTTAGCTCCGCCAATAAATTTTGGTTTTGCAAATATAAAATTGATCTAACACATGTCTAAAGGAATATTCTGTCCTTGACGCCTCCTTGAATGCTTCTTCCATGATGTGGCAGCACTTTGACAGCAAAACAACAGCAGAAAGGTAGCAAACAGCAGCAAAAAAGTATGGTAGAAAACATGGAAAAGGGAGGTGCAGAATTAATATTTCAGCCATGCTTTTCTGACCTACGAAAAGTAATATTTCTGCCCAAAAATTCTGACTACATGGCATTGAATAAGAGTTCAAGTGGACCCCACATCTAGCACAACCTAGTCAGCATCTGCATCACCTAAAAAGTGCCTCATTAGCATCCAAATTAGCATCTTTGTCCATGTCAGCATTTTTCTCTCCAAAATTAAAATTTGTAGGAATTAAATTGAGCATTTTACAATTCAACTTCTAAAAATATAAAATTAAGACACATTCAATCCATAAATAATTTATACCCAATAAATTCCAAAACATAATAAAATTGGAGAATTGACAAAATTAAAGAGGCAAAATGGACTAAAATGAGGACTAAAATAAATGGAAAAAGCATGTTATCAGATCTCTAAGGAAATAATGACAAATTTCAATATGTTTCGTTCTTTAATGCAAAATGGGATTCTTTGAAATATTGATAGCACTTGTATTATCACATTTCATAGGTAATTGACAAAAATTTAGACCATAATCTTTCAATTATTGCTTCATCCACATAATTTGTGCACAACAGCTTCTTGCAGCAACATATTATGCTTCAGCAGTTGAAAGTACAACAGCATTTTGTTTCTTGTTGTGCCATGAAACTAGATTATGTCCCAAAAATTGGTGTCACTAGTGCTTTTTCGATCAGTTTTGCAACCACCAAAATCAGAACTAGAAAATCCAATTAAATCAAAAAAACAGTTAACTTAGGATACCAAAGTCCTAAGGATTGTGTTTCCGCAAGATATCTCAAAATTCTTTTTAAAGCAGTCAAGTGTGACTTTTTTGGATTAGATTGAAAGTAAGCACATAGACATACAATAAATCAATATCAAGTCTACTGGCAATAAGATATAGTAAGGAACCAATCCTACCTTGATACTTTAGTTGATCGACATCCTTATAATAAGTCCTTATCTAATTTTACAGATGTGCTCAGAGGAGTTCATATCCCTTTTGTATTGTTCAAATTGAATCTTTCCAGGAGCTCACAACTATATTTTGTTTGAGATATTAATATTCCATCAGAACATTGCTTGATTTAAAGCCTGAGAAAGAAATGATAGTTCTCCCATCATAATCATTTCGAACTCACTTGTCATGAGCTTAGCAAATTCCTTACATAAAGACCCATTAGTTAATCTAAATACAATATCATCAACATATATTTGAACAATCAATAGGTCAGAACTAGAATTTTTTACAAAAAGGGTTGTATCTGTTATTCCTCTAGAAAAACCATTTTGGGCCAGAAATGTGCTCAATCTGTCATACCAAGCTCTAGGAGCTTGTTTCAGACCATATGGAGCCTTAGAAAGCTTGAAAACATAGTTATGATGTTTAGTATCTTCAAAAACATTAGTTTGTTTAACATAGACGTCCTCACTCAGGTTTTCATTTAAAAAGACACTTTGAATATCCATTTAGTTTAAAATCCTTTATGCGTGCAAAAGCAAGAAGCACACGAATTGATTCTAATCTAGCTACAGGAGCAAAGGTTTCTTCATAATCTATACCTTCTTATTGATTATATCTTTGAGCAACCAGTCTTGCCTTGTTTCTGACTACATTACCTTCTTCATCAAGTTTGTTCTTGAAGACCCACTTTGTTCCAATAATTGATTGATCAGATGGAGTAGGAACCGACTTCCAAACATTACTGCATTCAAATTGGTTTAGTTCCTCCTGCATTGCATTGATCCATGAACTATCTTTTAGAGCTTCTTGAACATTCTTTGGCTCAACTTGAGACATGAATGTTATGTGATTCATGCTTTTATAGGATGATCTGGTTTTCCTTCCTTCTAAAATATTTCCTATGATAAAACCTTCTAGGTAAGATCTTAAATATCTCCATTCACTAGGAAGCTTGCTTCTGTCAATGGTCTCAGTAACTTCATGACTTGAGGAAGGATATTGTCATTGTCATCATCCCTTTTTTCTTGAACTATTCTCAATAGGAGAGTTACTTCATCAAATACAACATGAATAGATTTCATAACAACATATTTTTGTTTATTAAACACTCTATATAATTTGTTATTTGTAGAGTATCCTAAAAATATTCCTTCATCAGACTTTGAATCAAGTTTTCCAATATTTTCTCTATCATTTAGTATAAAACATTTGCATCCAAATGAATGAAAATACCTTATTTTAGGTTTTCTTCCTTTCCAAAGCTCATAGGAGGTTTTAGTTAGACATGGTCTGATTAGGCAATGATTCAGGATGTAACAGGAGGTACTAATAGCTTCTACCCAAAGACTTTTAGGAAAAGAATTTTCACAAAGTAAAGTTCATGTCATTTTAAGAAGGGTGCGATTTTTCCTCTCAGCAACTTCATTTTGTTGAGGTGTTTTAGGAGTAGAAAAATTATGTGAAATTCCAAAATCATTACAAAAGTTATCAAACTCCTTATTTTGAAATTAAGTCCCATGATCACTTCAAATAGATATAATAAGAAGAGTTTTTTCCTTTTGAACTCTTGTACAGAAAAATTTGTAAGTTCCAAAACATTCTCCTTTATGAGATAGAAATAATACCCATGTATATCTAGAAAAATCATCTACTATTACAAATCCATAATATTTGCCTCTAAGGCTCATGGTCCTAATAGGACCAAATCAATCCATGTGTAACAGTTCAAGAGGTCTTTCAGTTGAAATTTGATCTTTTGATGGGAAAGATGTTTTGGTTTGTCTTCCCTTTTAGCATGCTTCACAAATATGATCTTTTACAAATTTTACTTTGGGCAAACCAATGACTAGATCTTTCTTAGATAATTTTGAAATAAGCCTTATACTTACATTTAGATGTAAAACAGTTTTTAAATGCACTTTCTTCTTACAAAAACCAATTCATGCTTTATCTAGGAAGTGTTTTTGACTTCTTAACATCATACCGAGGTTTTCTTGTCCCTTAACAAATCCTGCAAGATCTTGAGGTAGTGTTTCTATCTTTTCTTTCAAGTATTTGTTTTCAATAAGTAGAGAAGGAAGATAGGAACTACTTTCAAAATGTTTTTTTTCCTTCAAGAATTTTCTTTTCATTGGTCAAAACATTAAAGCTCTTGAGAATCTTATGATGAGCCTTTTTTAAGTCATTGTATTTATTTTCAAGATTTTTTCAATCTTCTAAAATTGTATCAAATGCACAAAGCAATTCATCGTAAGTAAAGGGATTATTTCCTACCTCAGGATCCTCATCATTATAGTTGTCTTCATCTTCTCCTTTTGCTACCAGACATAGGTTTGCTATTTCTAGCTCCTCCACTGAATCTTCTAGCAAGTCATCATCACTTTATGTTGCATTTGCCACCATGACTTTCTTGCTAGATTTTCCTTTAAGTTGAGGGCACTCTTCTTTTATGTGACATGGTTTTTGACATTTATAATAGATCATAGATTCCTTAGGAGAATTATACCTTAAGGAACTTTCTTTCTGTCCCCTTATATTTCGTTTCCTTTGCTTAAAGAAAGAATACATTCTTCTAGTGATCAACGCCATTTCTTTAGCGTCAATGAAAACATCTTGTGATTTATCCTCCTTAGGAAGATTTCTTTCGTTGATTCTGAGAGCAATTTTTGGCTGCTTCCTTTTCATCTCTATTTCTTCTCTTAGGAACGTGCTTTCATATGCGGTAAAAGTTCCTCTGAGTTGATCAAGAGTTAGCATAGAAAATTTGGAATTTTCAATAATGGCGTTACCTTGGATTTCCATGGTGGAGTCAAACTCATGACAATTTTTTCTACCATATCTTCTTCAGAATAGTGTTTCCCCAAGGCATCAAGATCATTGATTATTTTACCAAACATATCAAAGGTTTTTGGTAGAGGTTCTCCTTCAATTTGATGAAAGAGACCAAAATCTTTGGCTAAGGCAGCAATCCTATCTCTCCACATTTCTTTTTTGCAGTGGAGCAGCGAACAAGTATGAGTTGACTGCATACTACATCATGTTGATGGCTTTGTAGTTGAGTTCATCCAACATATGGTCTTCCTCACCCCATTTCTGGTTTAGGAACCTCTTTGTTTCCTTCCTTCTTGGTAGGAACATAGGGTCCTTGTTCAACAACCTTCCAGACTCGTTTGTTAGTAGTTTGAACAAATATCTACATTCTTGATTTCTAATAAGAATAGTTGGTTCCATCAAAGAACGATGGTCGAGAAATTGACTGACCCTCTAAAGTAGAAGGAATATTCATCCTTAGGATCTTTCTTCAAGGTTGTCAAACCTGCATAAATAGAGACCAAAATGCTCTAAAACTAGTTGTTAGACCAAATATACACAAGAAAGGAGTTGAATTATGTATGTAGATAATGTCAACTTCTTTTTGAAAATTAGTTTATCTTCCTTAGGAGGTTGAATAAAAATAAAATTCAATAAGCAGAAGTGAGTAAAGAAAAATCTTACACAACAAGTTTAAAGAGATTCGGATCATAATCACTTGGATCCTCCTCCTCCCAATACACATAAGCAAAGGGGAATTCTTATAAACTTTGAAGGTTCTGAGCTTTACAAGAAAACCTTACTAGAAACAAGCTTCCTAAAGCTTTTACTTCCTAAAACTCATACAGACCTGAAATGTTTTCTCAAAGGTAGATAAATTACAACTTTTTACCAAAGGCTCAGCTCAATAGCTTTTACAACCTTTCCAAGGCAAAACAATAATCAGGAAGATTAATATCAAAAAAAGAAACTCTTTCTCTAGAACAATTTACAGAGCACTTAAGGCACAAGCTCCAACAGAGCACTCAAGAGTAAATGCAATGAAGAGAGTTGGTGAAGAGATGAATGTTACAATAAATTTTCTTCATTTCAATCATTAGCCTCTTCAAGAGTAGTAGTAGACTTTAAATAGGAGAGAGTAGGAACTAGCCATTGGAGCCTCAACGTTTCTCTCATAAATGCAATAGCCCTCCATTAATGCATGTCTTAGCTTGGTCAGGGAAGGAGTTGCTCAAAGAAAGAAGGTGGCATTTCAGATTTAACTGCTACTTCCCAAGAACTGCCAAAAACCCTTTCTGTCTCGTCAATTCCCTTGAATTGTACTTTGTGTTAGAGTGACTTTGTTTTTTTAAAATGTTGTGCAAGAAGCAAAAAAGTAATTTGCTGTCAAGAGGATCTTTTTCTTAAAAACAGTGCAGGAATTATGAATAAAAATGTAAGTGGGCCAAATAAACTAGAATGAACTTTAAGAAATGATTTTGTAAATTGGCCCAAACAACTCAATGGTGACATTATAAAAAATATACAAGTGGGCCTTAAATATATTTAACCCAACATGTCACATGCAAACCATAAAAATGGATCTTTTTCTACAGTTCATGTCCCCTGGTTCAAGTTGTGGAAACTTGGCATAACCCCAAAGGTTACAAATGTAAACTTCATATTGAAACATGTTAATGTTGAATCCTTGTGTCCCAGGTGTTGTAAGAAGAAAGCTTAAATCCTGTTTTCATTGACTACTTCTGGGCTAAAGCTTTTTGGTTCTTCTCGCCTCTCGATTTTGTCCCTTCCCTTGATCAAGATAACACCTTATTCACTGGATGGAAGATTGGTTTGGGAAGGAAGAGAAAGAGGTATTAGAGCATATTAGTATTACCTTCTGGGGGATATGGACGTGTAGAAATGAGCTTATTTTCCATAAGAAGCAGATAGAGTTCAGAAGATTTTCCATGAGAGAAAAAGGGAAAGTCGGATGATGTGTTTTGCAAAGGGTTGTGTGTTTTACAGCAAGGATGATACTTCCGAAGGCTATGTGTTGTAGTCTTGTAGAGGGGTTTAAGTGTTTGATAGCAATAGTACTTCTGAAGGCTATGATATTATCAGTTCAATGCATTGAAAATGACAAAGAAATAAAGGCGATGGAAGATAGTGAAAAAGAAGATAATTTATAATTTTATGTATAAAAATAGATTTTTAGTTAACAATTAATATTTTAATTTTTTTAAAATATAAATATATTAAATTATTAATATTTAATTACCACCGATTCAATGACCGGTCTAATTTTTAAAATATGACTTTTTTCAAGAGAAACAAATAAGTGTCCCGGAGACTAAACAAGCTCATGCCTAATAGCAGACCTGATTACCTGTTCATGGTTGGGACTAGTCTTGGCTAATGGAATTTCCAATCATAGGGGAATTGTATGGAACACTACGTTTGAATGTTAGTCAACTTCGACTGAATCCTAACATTTTTCACAGGAACCAGAACTTTCATTTACAGAAATGAGTAAAATGAATCTGAATCCTCTCAATTTGTAGGATATTGACGTGTCAATTTTAGAGAAAGAGAGACAATATACGAGAGATCAACACAATGTAATGTAAACTATTATCCAAGTGAGATTCACCACCCAAATGAGTTCTAACACGTCTATTTTTCTCCAAAATTGACTAGGTCAATTTTTTTAAAAAATTGAGAGAATCCAAATATAGTGAGACAGGTGTGCCAAACAGTAATGTAGTTAATAAGATATAAACATCTTTATACGTTAATCCATGTCCTATTCTTAACAAAATTATGTAAACTTTACAGATTACAAGAACAGATACATCTCAGGAGCTGGAATAAAGGAGAGAATGGATTCACCGAACAGATCATGTACCGATACCAGGATACGTCCAGAATTCAGTTCATCCTTCCAAACGTGGGCAAGTGCAGCAGATGTCTTTGGGGTCTGACTTCTGTGCTTCTCACTTTTAACTCTCATATCTGATGTGGCTTCGTTAGTCATCTGTCCAGAAGATGATGGATCTGTGATTGAGTCAGCCGATGAAGCTTGAACCCCGATCATCCCTTGACTATGAGATGGCAAGGAATTTGTCAGAACCACACCGGCCTCACCATCAGTTGCAATTTTTTTCAAAGGCGGCTGCTCTTCCAATTGCTCTGAGCTTGCCTTGCGTTTACCTAGGTAATCAATGACTGAAAAGAATGAGCCTCAGATTATAAATATACAAGTCATAAAAGAGCACGTAGTTGAGCCTACGGGTTTTACCAAACTGACATAAGTTCTAAGTGGACCACTTCATCAAGTAAAATCAGTAACTAACGATCATATCATTTGACAATAGGTACAAAAGAAGCTAGCAGTTAAGTAAAAGAAGCTATAACTGAGCATCAACCTATTACAACAACAAGAAGCCTTATCCCACTAGATGGGATAGGTCACATGGAGCTACGTAAATCGCACGACGTCATTGAATTCTATCAATAACTAATTTTTTAAGTATCCCATTAACCAAAAGATCTCGTTCAATCTCCAAGAAATATAATCGTGGCTTAGATAAAATTCTAATGAAGAAACTCGACAACCTGCTAATTAGTTCATCAGCAAGTCCCTGGTTATACAGCCAGTCCATCTGCTCATTAAATAATGATAGAAAGCTTTTCTTATTTTTCTTCTCTGTTATAAGCTATAAGAAAAGATATCATCAGAATAAAAATTATCTTATGAATTAATTTAGGTAGATTTTGCAATCATAAACATAAATTCAATTTGACAGGAACATTCCTAATTAATTAATTTATCTAAAGAAGCAATTTTTGAGGGCGAGCCTCGGCGCAACGATAAGGTTGCTGCCATGTCACTTGGAGGTCACAGGTTCGAGCCGTGGAATCAGCCTCTTGCAAAAATTACAAGGTAAGGCTGCCTACATTAGATCCACAAAGTGGATCCGGCCCCTCCCTGGACCCCGCGCATAGCGGGAGCTTTGTAGCACCAGTTTTGCCCTTTATCTAAAGAAGCAATTTTTCAATAAACATATTCATATAATCATATTTAACATCAACCATAACCTTCAATATAGGAATTTCTTAAGTTTTTCAAAAATGAATTCATAGTCTGGTAGGCATACATATCATAATTTAATAAAGATAACTATGACCAAACTGTAGTATGGTTCACAATCAAATGCTTACTCCCTCATTGAGTAATCTGATCAATTTGACATGCATATCTATTCTTTCTATGGATCTTTGTAAACTTTTGTCAAATCAATGAACCACATACATACAGATCAATGTCCGCACTCAATTATTTGAATCAAGGAAGATACTCACATGATGAAGCAGTAACAACTCTTGCATTTGTCTTCCACACAGAATGAGAAGGTAATGCAAATACTGGGAAGATCTTCAATCGTTCATATATACACCAACCTGCAGCACGCTAAAGAATACATACATTGATTCTGCCAACCGTATTATATTGAGACTAATGTTCTTCCCTCATAAACCCTCCACTTTTTTCTTTTATTTAAATCTTACCAGCAAGGCCCCATAGACACGCCAAGCTTCATGCCTCTTCATTTCATTTTTCTGCTTTTCAAGAAGCATCTCTGGTTCAAGTAGTCGCATGTATGGTTCAAGATTTGGCAGCACAAGAAGGCGAACCTACTTACAGTGTAAGGATATGCATCACAATTTTGCAAACTTTTAAGTCAAACATAAATGTCGCATACTTAAAAATATATTGACCAACTGGAAAGAGAAAAATAAAGAGTAAAGGAAAAAATAAAGAAAAAAAATTCTTCAAAACATTTCTTTTAAGTTTTTGTGAGCAGCAGCTTGATGCACAATTACAGTTTACAGCAATAGATGGAACTTGCTGACAAAAGTTGAAATAATAACCACATATGTACAGTGGAAGGCCTCAACAGCCCGCACCTTGGTTCAAACATGAAAAAGTAACATTAGATTGAACAGTGGGTAAAGAGAAGCCTACCTCTCTGGGTGATTTGATAAGAATATAAAAGGGAAGTAACAAGTCTTTCAATTTTACTTTCTCCAGAGGAGAAATAAAAAACAATTGAACTTATTCCTTTGGCCATGTAGTCCATAAATTCTGAATTAGCTTTTTAGTCCTTAAGGTTCCCGTTTCTATTCTGTTTCATTCTCAAGTCTATGGCTGTTGGAGCAAATAAAAAAATTTAATAACTTATTACTTGCAAGTACTTACTAGTACTTATCAAGCAAAGTTAAGAATTAAATAATTTTGGCAGAACAAAACTGTAATTTAAATAATAATAATCCATAAGCAAAAAGCCACTATTCTTCCCCAAACAGAGAATTCAATCAGGGTCTAGAAAAATAATTCTTATTATTAAAATAGGCAAGAATATACTTCATGTCCCTGATGTTTACACTGATTTTCATTTAAGCCTAACATTTTTTTTTTGGTCAATAAATATCCCACATGTTATTTTTTTTTTCAAATATGCCCTTTTTTTACTCTGTTAAATATACTAACAGAAAATGCTGATTGGGCGGGCGGTCCACGGGACAGATATCCGCTACATCATTTGTCACATGGACCCATAACCTAAAATTACAAAATACCATTAATAATAATTTAAAAAAAAGAATTATATCCTTCTCTCTCTCCGTTGTGTTCTCTAATCTCAGTCTTCTCTCTCTCTCTCTCTCGCTCTCACACCGCCACTCTGCTCTCTCTCAACTCAACCCCTCTCTCTCTACTCAACCTCTCTCGTCTCAATCCCTCTCTCGTCTTTGTCTCAATCTCTCTCTCGTCTCAATTTTGCTTGATATATACCTTCCATCTCTTCCCCAGTTCCATTCTAGCACACAGTTCCATTCTCTCCCCAGCCTCTATACACAATCACACACCATATTCCTCTCCTCCATTCCCTTATTTCTCTCGGCCGTTCACTCATTTTTGAAAAAGCCTCATACATTCCTCTCTCACTACACACATTCCCTCGCCACACTTACAACATCTCACCCCTGTTTTTAGGTCTAGAATCAGGGCAACACGCACACACACAAGTAGAGTGAGTGGAAAGAGGGAGTGATCCCAGAGAGAGTTAGAACCGAGGGAGTTAGACAAAGAGAAAAAGACGAGAAGAGATGCAGAAAGGGTGGTTAGAGAGAGGAATAGATCCTTCGAGTGAGAGCGAAAAGATGGGAGGGAGAGAGGAGAACACGAGACAGTGAAGGACCAAGAGAGAGACCTTTTGTCTCAATTTATTGCAACATACAGAGAAGAAAAGAAAGGTTTCAATATTTCTCAAAGAAAATCATACACTGGTGCTTATAACTTGCTCAAATGGAACATAACTTACTCAAATGGAAAATAAAATAAATCAAAGTGACCAAAGAAAAACTTAAAAAGGACTAGACTGAAAAGAAAAAATAAAACCATGGGCCTAAGTATAACTTTTGCCAAAATATAGAAGCCCTTTTCCAGCTTGTAGTGAGCTTCTCCTCCTCCTCCTATTGCCTTTTGCGGCCTTTGGTGGGATTTTGAGGGAAGAGGAAGTCTCAAAAATCCCTCTTCTTCCTCGCTATGCTCTGTTTAAGACAAGTCTCTCCCTCCTCTTAGCCTCCCTCTTTTCCTCTTGGTCTTGGGCTGTTTGGGAGGACTTAAGGCAAAGGAATCGAAGAGAAATGAACGAAGTCACCTAATCGCCATTGCTGTCGTCCCCATCGCCCTCGCCACCGCTAATGAAGTCGGTCGTCAACCAAGAGGGATGACAACTCGACATGATGTCGTCTGAATGCTTGAATTAAAATTTCTGAATGCAAATTAATTTCCATCTAATGGTTATATGGTACAGGGGTATTTTCGAAATTTTGGGATACAAGTCCACGTGACAAATGATGTGATAGGTTATATGTGTCACGTGGACCGTCCAGTCAGTATTTTCCGTTAGTATCTTTAACGTCGTAAAAAAAATGGCATTTTTGAAAAAAAATAAAATAAAACATGAGACATATTTGACCCAAAAAAAAAACATTAGGGATATAAATGAAACTCGCTATAAACATTAGGAACATGAAGTATACTTTTGCCTATTAAAGTATAATGAATTGTCATTTATTGATTCATTCCATCCTTCACTAGAAGGGAACATAAGTACTTATGACAAAAACATTAGGATTTTGTCTTCCTAAGAAACAATAGTAGATTTCGGAACAAAATTGAACATTAGGATTTTGTCTTCCTAAGAAACAATAGTAGATTTCGGAACAAAATTGAATGGATATTCAAACCCTAAGGATTAAACTGACCAATTTCCAAATGCATGATTGATTGACAAAAGGATCAAACCTTAGGGACTCACTTAGATTCTATACAAAAAAACTTAGACTCTTCTCCCCTATCTTTCCTATAAAACAATCTCATCTATCCAGGTGTCTTGAAAAAGAATTTTAATCAGAATTTCCAGCATTCTTATATATTCGTGATTATCAATTAAATGTATGTTTAGTTTATTTTTACATTTTTTCAAGAATTTTAATCAGAATTTCCAGCATTCTTATATATTCGTGATTATCAATGAAATGTATGTTTAGTTTATTTTTACATTTTTTGGGGGTTTTTAAGTACTTCCATACAGGCAGGAGCATGGAAAAGGGCTTACAACATTGGGTCCCAGAGCTGCCAGCCCTTGAATTGCACCATAGTGTTGGGTCATTGCCTTCTTTGGATCCAAAAAAGCATTCAGCAATGTCTTTGTAAGGCGGGACTGAAGGTTACTGTAAACATGTCCAAATCTGCACAACACAAATATTAAAAGCAAGACAATTTGTAGTGCAATTAAAAAGTTCCCACTTTCATGACTAGAAAAGATGAATATAATCAGCAAAAGGTAAGTTCAAGAAGATCTGATCTCAAATTTGAATTTAAACATATTTCAAACTTGAAGATACCTAAAGTCATTGAGAACCTCTGAAAATTTTCAACTTAACAATAATATATTTGACAGACTGCTACAAATTAAACTTCATCAATAATTCCACAAAGACATGAAGTGATGAACTAAAAAGCCTGAGTGTGCATATTGAGAAACCTAGGATAAGTATTACAAAGAGGGCATGTTAATGGATTAGATGTCTATTATTATCAAGGAGTATTGGCATTTATTATTTTTTTTCAGGAGTCTTATTGTTATCAATAATCAGTATCTTTAGGAATTTATCTTGTAGTTAAGTATTTTTTAGCATATCATAAATGAACAAGGGCTGAATGAGTATTTTCTTCAACCACCAAATTCTGCGAACAATAACTTGGCTGTAATCATAAGTTTCAACACCCTTGACGCACTTTTTACAGCATATAAATTATAACAGAACAGGATGAGGCTCTCTTACCTTTTGCATATTGAGGCAACAAGGTTTGCAGTAAAGTCTCGAAGTTCCCAATGGTTGTCTGCCAACCTACTGCCCAACCTTTTGGCAACAAGGCAGGTCACAACAGATGGCATCAACTGGTGTAGCTGACCCAGGTCGAAGAAAGGAAAAAATGATGCTCTTTCAGATTAACTCAATCATATAAAATAAGACCTTCAAACAAATTACTAAGCACCTACATAATCCTTTCCAGTTGCCATAATATACCCAAATGCTAAATATACTAGAAAATTTAATTGTGGAATTAAAATAATAAAAAAGAAAAGGTCCAGACTAAACAGTTTTTTGCTTTAGATATGTGCTGTCAAATAGTGAAATATATATTAGTGGCACCCATGCACCTCTTTCATTTGACTTCTCTACTTTATCTTTAACCAGGTCCTACTGGTCGATGCATAAATGAACAATGAACTCTCTCGTCTCTTCTTGACAATGAAACAATCTCCCAGACTCAGGATAGCAAAATTTCAAATCTAAATAATTTTGTTGTGTATTCTTGTAAATCATACTTTCATTTCCTTATCTCTTCTCCCACAAGGAAATTTTTCCTTCCTGAAAAACCTATTTGGAAATCTAAAGCTCCTTCAAAAGTCCCATCTTTCATTTGGACAGCAGTACACTTGAACTAATACATGACATGTTGCAAATTCAAAGACCTGACATAGCATTATCTCCTAACAGCTGGTAAGAACTGGGTTTGTACATAGGATAAAAAGCAGTTTATCATTATATGTTTCAAAGGTTGAAAATACAAAGGAAGTTAGAGCTTTGTGGCAATACACGGTTTATGTAGTGATTTACAATGTTTAACTGGAGTAGACTGCTAATATTTTTGGGGGTGTTTTCCAGTCTTCAGATGACTTGTGGACAAGGATTTTGTTTTGGATCTTCTTTATTCTCTGCTCAGGTCATTTACTGGATTTCTTTCAGATACATAGAGGGTTGTTGCATGTTTAGCTATCATTATTTCAGTATCTTTCGTTATCTTTTTCTGATCTTTGTTTTTTTAAGGAGGATACCTAATATTCCTCATTTGTATCTTTCTTCTTTCTTGATATAAATTCTTCTTTTATCCAAAATAAAAAATAAAAATAAAAAACCAGAGATATACATACATGATCTCTACATGTGAAAGGATTTACTACCATTAGATCACAAATTAAGGGTCAACTCTAACACCTCTGCATTTTGCTGTAATTGAATAGAAACAACATAAACTCCAAATTGTGAATGTTGAATGAAATAAAATTAAAGTTAAGCATTTGTAGACTAAATGCGTTGCTTATGCATGATTTGGTGAGTGTGAGCATGCAGAAATATACCTAAATCAACTTATCAACTTACATATGGTTCAATATGGATATGAGGGTTTTGGAGGAGGCCACTAACAACTCGCATCAAGGCAAATAGAAGAGTATAATCACTCAAACCACGAGAAACCTGACATAAATGAAAAAGAAGCACACACTTTGCATGAGCACCAAAAAGGGACTGTAAATTCCTTCTTATGAGCAAATATTAATAATAAGCCACGTAATATCACCTCATCAGCTATAAAGAATGTGAAATAAGGAACTAATGGATGAAGTCCTGAATCAGTGGCCAAACTAACTAATGCTTCTTTAAAGAGAACTGAATCAGACTTATTCAGGGTAAGCTCAGTAACTTTATCAAAGTAAAGCTGCAAAGAAACAATAGAAAATATAAATAAACTTCAGGTGAATAAAGAAGACAGGTCATAATTGCTAATGTAGATCTGACACCTGAAGCTCCCTGGATAATACATGCTTAACAGGTAATTTGATGTCAACTGGAAGGTTATCATCTTTCTTTTCAAACTTTTTGGCGTCAGAAGGAGCTGAAATTACTGAACAAAATGCAAACACTCTAGAATTAGACCAAGCTTGTGGTAAAAATATTTTCAGAAGGAGAAAGGGAGTGCAAATTAATTATAAGTAATAACAGAAGGTATAGAATGAGAATTATACTGCACAAAATGCGAACACTTCTGGATGAATGCAAACCTTTAGAGACATTTGGTGTAATTATGTTCATTTAAGCATCAAAGATGTCTAATTTGGTATACTTGTTTCCAAGATGCCTAGGGGCTTAGGATGCTGATTCTCACATATCTAAACTACTAGTTTAGTCAACTTCTATAAAATGTAATATTATCTCATTTTATAACTTTCAACATTCATTCATAAATCAGGAATCCTAAATAACTTGGAATCTTACATCATCATCTTCTAAAAACTGTCCAACTGGTTGGGAACGTTAGATACCATACCAGTATACATGTATGTACAAACATGCATATTATATATATATATATTGAGATTTACATTGACTTCAGTCATGCCTAACTTTTCTAGTTGACTGAAGTTAAATAGTCTGTTACTGTTATGTAGTTTTGTTGCTTTTCTGTTAGTTGGTTTCTGTTTTGTATTTCCGTTATTTCCGTTGTGGCCGTTGTTAGTTAAGTACCCTTTGTTTGATTGTGGGTCACTAGTATATAGTCTGGGATGTTTTGTGTTTCGAATATAGTAGAGTTTTCATCCTCCTCTGTTCAGATTACTCTCTCTCTCCCTAGTATATTTTCTCTTGGTATCAGAGCATCAGGTTCAAGATTCGGGATCTTGATATGGAACCTCAATCCAACTCATCCTCAACTGTTGGTTCTGGGAACGCTGCGACAAACTCTCAGTCCTCGCCTCACACTAAGATGGTTCCTCTATCTTCGATGCTCAATCAAGCTTGCTCGATCAAGCTTGACCGATCGAACTACCTCATGTGGAGTTCGCTGGTTCTTCCCATGATCCGTGGCAATAAGCTCGACGGATTCATACTCGGGACAAATCCGTGTCCTGATGTGTTTCTCTTCGAAGGGAATGAAAGAAAGATTAACCCAGATTTTGAGGAATGGGTTACACTCGATCAACTACTACTGGGTTGGCTGTATAACAGCATGACACCAGAAGTCATATCTCAGGTTCTTGGATGCAAGACATCGCAAGAATTATGGCGTGCAGTAAAGGAGTTCTCGGGCTCGCAGACACGCTCGCGCACTACTCTGTACAAGAACGAACTGCAACGTCTAAGGAAAGGAGGAATGAAGATGGATGAGTACCTACGAAAAATCAAAGAGCTGTCAGATAATCTTCTTATGGCTGGGTGCCCAATGTCGAATGATGATCTAATCGTACAAACACTTGCCGGTCTTGACTCAGAGTATGGGCCAATTGTTGTCCAGTTGGCAGATAAGGTTGGAATCACGTGGGTCGAGCTTCAAACTTCTTTAATTACATACGAGACACGCCTGGAACAGTGGAACACGTTGGGCCAGTATGCAGTGCCAAGTGCCAATGTCGTGTCAAATAAAAAGACTCCCACCAATTCAAATCAGAATTGGAGGGGACAGATGTCACGTGGAAGGGGAAGAACAGGACGTGGAGGCAGAAGTGGAAGACAAAGTGGCAAACCTACGTGTCAGTTGTGTGGAAAGGTAGGCCATTTAGTCACCACCTGTTTTTATAGATTTGACCACAGCTTCTCTGGTGTTTCTCAAACAAATACAGAAGGAAATAAAGATCTAAATACCCCTCACTCTGCGTATCTCATCACCCAAGAAAATCTGGATGGACAAGACTGGTATTTAGACAGTGGTGCTTCCAATCATGTCACAAATGATTCCTCTGTCGTGGAACAAGGTATGGTTTCTTCATCTGATAAATATCTTGTAGTGGGAAACGGAGAAAAGATTAATATTGAGAAAGTTGGAAAATCCACCATTCAAGATACTCCTCTTGAGTTAAACAAACTTATGCTTGCTCCAAAGATTAGCAAGAACCTAATTAGTGTTTCTCAGTTGGCTTCTGACAATAATGTCTCTGTTACCTTTGACTCTTGTGGCTGTGTGGTGAAGGACAAGGCAACGGGAAAACCACTGATTCAAGCATTACAAACTGAAGGTCTGTATAAAGTCAAAGGAGCACAAAAAGGAGCTAGATGTTTTTTGACTGGAAAAGATGAGAAGTGTTCTGAAAAGGAGTTATGGCACAGAAGACTTGGCCATCCCTCTGGGAAAATACTGAATGATGTACTTAAGGAATGTAATATGAAGAATTTGATAAATAAAGAACAACCTTTCTGTGATGCTTGTCAGCTTGGAAAGTTGCATGCTCTACCTTTTAAAAAATCTGAAACTAGAGCACAGAAACCTCTTGATTTAATTCACACTGATCTTTGGGGTCCTGCCCCTGTCCAATCAAATTCAGGTTATAAATATTACATTTCCTTCCTTGATGATAATAGTAGATTTTTGTGGCTCTTTCCACTTAAAACTAAAGGGGAGGCTGTTCAAGCTTTTGTGCAATTTAAGAAAATGATAGAGAATCAGCTTGAAGGAAAGATTAAGGTTATACAGTGTGACGGTGGTTCTGAATTTAAACCCCTCTCTGAAATAGTGAATAGCAGTGGAATTATTATGAGACACTCTTGTCCCTACACATCTGTACAAAATGGTAGGGTAGAGAGAAAATATAGACAAGTTGTGGAAATGGGTTTAAGTATGATTGCCCAAGCTGGTGCACCAATGAGCTATTGGTCAGATGCTTTTCAAACTGTAGCAAAGCTGATTAATATGCTGCCCACTACTGCACTTAATGGGGAGATTCCACACTCTGTATTATTTAAAAGAAAACCTGATTTTAAAGAGCTGAAGGTGTTTGGTTGTGCTTGTTTTCCTTACTTGAGACCTTATAACCAGCACAAACTAAGTTTTCATTCCATTAAGTGTGTCTACCTTGGTCCCAGCATGAATCACAAAGGTTTCAAGTGTCTCTCTTCTACTGGTAGACTGTACATTTCTAGACATGTTATGTTTAATGAGTTAGAGTTTCCCTTTAAAGGTGGTTTTCTTAATATTAAAAGACCTGAGGAAACTAAGGAAATTGTTCATATGGTGCCTATTCCTACTAACTGTGATTATAAAATTGATAATCTCTCCAGTATTGTGCAGAATACTAATAATGTAGAAGTTAGCAGCAATACTAATTCTACAGAAGATCCTAGAAGAGATCAAGAGCCTCGGCCAAATACTGAATTAGAAATACAGGAAGACTCAGCCACTAACAACAACAGTGGTAGACCGACCTCTAAACACCCAATGATCACAAGATTAAGGAGTGGAGCTATTCAACCATCTGTGTATGCTGGTCTGATTAAGGTGGCAAATAATACTACTGAACCATGTAATCCTATTAAAGCTTACAAGATACCTCACTGGAAAGAGGCTATGAAGGTGGAGTTTGAAGCTTGAAAGAAAAACAGCACGTGGGATTTAGTTCCCTACACTGGACAGAAGCTAGTTGATTGCAAATGGGTCTACAAAACAAAGTTGGCTGCTGATGGAAGTATTCTAAAATACAAAGCTAGACTTGTAGCCAAAGGGTTCCAACAAGATCCTAGTTTAAATGTGGGTGAGACCTTTAGTCCAGTTGCAAAGCTGGCAACAGTGAGAGTCATCCTATCTATTGCTGTTTCTTTAAATTGGAATATCAGACAAATAGATATAAACAATGCCTTCTTAAATGGGAGTCTCAAGGAAGCAGTGTATATGAAGCAGCCTCAATGTTTTGAGGATTCTAAATACCCACAGCATGTTTGCAGCCTAAAGAAAGCCTTGTATGGGCTAAAACAAGCCCCAAGGGCTTGGTATGACAAATTAAGAAATACCTTGATCATGTGGGGTTTTAAACATACAAAGTGTGATCATTCTTTGTTTGTTTTGCATACTGGAGATCATGTTATAATCATCCTTGTCTATGTTGATGACATGTTAGTCACTGGTGATAGCAATGAGCTTATTAGTATCTTTATTAAACGCCTAAATGATGTTTTTTCCCTTAAAGATTTAGGTGAAGTTCATTTTTTTCTGGGCATAGAAATTTTGAGAAATGACAGAGGGATTTTTCTCAGTCAGAAGAAATACATCAATGATTTGGTAGAAAAATTTGATATGCAAGGCGCTACAGCTTGTCCAACTCCTCTTACACTGGGAAAACACTACACTAAAGTGAAAGAGGAACCTTTGGTGAATCCTTTTCTTTACAGGAGTCTAGTTGGAGGTTTACAGTATCTCATCAGTACCAGACCAGATCTGTCCTTTGCTGCAAATCAGTTGAGTCAGCACTTGAGTGCTCCTTCCACTGTTGACTGGATGAAAGCCAAACGAATCTTGAAGTATCTTAAAGGTACTGCAGATCTATGTCTTCACATCAAGCCCTCAGTAGACCTTTCTCTCACTGGTTTTTCGGATGCTGATTGGGCTACTGATGTCACGGATAGAAGATCTGTGGGAGGTTACTGTGTTTTTTTGGGAGATTCTCTAGTTTCTTGGTCCAGCAAGAAACAAGGAGTTGTCTCGAGGTCTAGTGCTGAAGCCGAGTACCGAGCCGTTGCTTCTTTAACTAGTGAAGTGATGTGGTTAAAATCTTTGATGACTGAATTACGGATTCCTGTTTCTAGGGTGCCTGTTATGTGGTGTGACAATTTAAGTGCAAAGGCCATTGCTACGAACCCTGTTCTACATGCTAGAACGAAGCATGTAGAAATTGATCTTCATTTTGTAAGGGATAAGGTGCTTGCTAAGGAGGTGTCTATTGGTTATGTGCCTAGTTCTGAGCAGCCAGCTGATATTTTCACCAAGCCTCTGGTTCCAGATTTGATTTTCTGTGTAGCAAACTCGGTTTAGTTGGCTCTCCTCCTCGTTTGAGAGGGGCAGTTAAATAGTCTGTTACTGTTATGTAGTTTTGTTGCTTTTCTGTTAGTTGGTTTCTATTTTGTATTTCCGTTATTTCCGTTGTGGCCGTTGTTAGTTAAGTACCCTTTGTTTGATTGTGGGTCACTAGTATATAGTCTGGGATGTTTTGTGTTTCGAATATAGTAGAGTTTTCATCCTCCTCTGTTCAGATTACTCTCTCTCTCTCTCCCTAGTATATTTTCTCTACTGATATTTTCAAAGTTTATCCCACAATGACATGCTAACATGATCACCAGAATATCATAAAATTAGAGCATCCTTTATCCAACTATTCCTGATATCTTCAAGAGCTAATTATTAAGGCAATTATAATCTTTAGTTTCATACTATAAGCAATTCATTTCTAAACAAAAACCTATCTAAATTCAGAGAAAGACCTTCTACAGGAGCATTTTCTGGTATAGCAGGTTGTACACCATCAATAGCAAGCCAGTGACAAGTAATTGCAATATCAAGGGGTGCTTTTGGTAATGGAGCTTCAATAACCTGTAATTTACAGGATCCAAAAATTTCTTATGGTGCTGCACACTATTAAGTTTCAATGCAGTTGGAGTAATACGAATGCAGTAGTTTCTTACATCTTTGAAGTCTACATCCTTGTCATCTATACAAAACAAATCTCTGTGTCCAACAGCTCTTTTGAACCGCAAAGGACCACCAGAGGCAAATCCATATATTGGCTGGCATATGAAAAAAGAGAAAATGAGAATGGAGATCAAAGAAAAAAAAAATGTTCTTCACAATAAAAAGACATCAGCAAAAGTTTCCAATTGGTAGCATTCATATGCATCAATTTATTTGGATATAGCAAAAAGTCACACATGCTAATCAAAAAACTTAGTCATAGCATAGTGGTATAGACCCTGATACCCTTATTGCAGGAGAACTCAGACAGTGTACATAAGATCATTATCATATAGTCTCCCAAATATATATATATATATATATATATATATGAAAACATATTTTCAGAGCTTTCTGCATACTAATTAATCAGAAGAGACATTTCCAAAAAGTTTCATTTAAGTGGCTCTTGAATGTGTCAATCTATGTGAAAAGAACAAGCAACTATAAAGATATATTTGGAACCTTGTCTTATCTATGCTCAGATCCAAATACATGTAATCAAGGAGTTCTCCGATCCAATATAATAACCCATATAAACACATCTTTTCTAGCAATTTCCTTTTATGCTAGTTAGTCTATAATGGGCCTGTGTGGTTCAAGTGATTAGACTCCACGAAAATTAATTTGAACAAAGGAAGAAACTACTGGGCTGTTTGATGAAAAGCAAACTGATACCAACAGATTGATGTTACTGGACGTCACAAACAACAGCGAGTTGAGTGAAGGATATCAATTACATGCTGGTAATGTTGGTGTCCTGAAACCTAAGTCTCTTGAAGTAGTGTATAACTTGATTAACGACAGGGTTATTGCTGATATTGGGACTCTCAATTATTATATCAAGGATGATTTTAATCCTGCTATGACACTGCTCACAAAGTATAAAGATGAAAACAATTTTTCCAATATTATTTGAAGTGAGCAAAACATGAGTATAGGTACATCATGGAACGTTCGGAGACTAGATAAAGTTGGATTGCTCTCTCATCTACGGCATTTAATTGGCAACAAGGCAAGGAAAGATTGGGATTGGAATGTATTTCCAGTTTTTGAAAAGAGTTCTTGCATAGAGACCACATATGTCAGAATGAAGGATTTTGATTCAAGCATCAAGTACAATAAATCGCAGACATTACTTCTAGCAGAGACTACACAATAATTCTATCTTGTTTTTTCACTCCTTTCACTTATACTGTTAGATGAATGGGTGTTCAACACAAAAATTCACTTCCTATGGGTCATCATCCAGGATAGAGGGGAGAGTATCTCCTTCTTCAATAACCAGGTGAAAGGTAAGAAGAATATCCAACTAGAGGGAATTGAGTTTCTTCTTATTGGAATTTGGCACAACAGATGTGGTACCAGGTGATGGTTTCTGGGATTCTATTGGAAAGGAGCTGCCTTCTTAATTCACCTTGAAGACAAGGTGACTCTTAAAAGGGGAGGGTAATGAACAGCCCAGTGGTTAGAGGGGTTAGTTATAACTAACTAGCCACTAACTGTCTGTGAGGGGTTTTTAAGGCGGTTTTGGGAGATAACATTTTGGTGAGGGAGTGTCCTAGCCACTCAAAGGTCTAGCTAGGGTTGTTTGGGAGTGTCCTAGCCACTCGAAGCCCTAGGGAATTATTTTCCAGATTCCATCTTTGGTTTTCTTGTTCTATGATAGAGAGGTTCTATCAATAAAAGCTTAAAACTTTTATATTCTGTGTTCCTATTCTGCTATTTGGCACATTGGGTCCCATCAGTCTGCAAGCGTACATCATTAATTATCTAATTTAAAAATTAAAAATAAAAAAAAAAACTTAAGATAACGAAGAAAACCTTTAAGTTGAATTGACTTACAAGCTCTACAAAGGTTGTACTTTATTTTACCTCTGCAAGTAGGCCGCTTTGCAGCTAACTGATGCAAACTTGTTTCATTTCAATCACCCGTAGATCAAAATATAATTCCAAAAGAGTCATAATCAATAATCAGCCAGTTTCTCCCTTTCTTTCATTTCATATATAATAATCATTTCTGAGATTATTTTTCCTCTATGTATTCCATGTCCTCATTCAATTCTTAATATTTTGATTCTTTCTGAATTCCATGAGTGATTGAACACTTTGACAAGATGGATTATTTCTCGGCCAGATAACATTTTTGTGACCTACAAATTCCTCCACAAAGTAAATTCAACAAGCTTATCTTAGAAATGTGCCGCTGGGTATGGTTTTGCATACTGAAAGAAGTATATAATCTTGATAAAATCCTGTGGCACTTTGCTGGAGCAAAAATTGCAACTTAATTTGATATTTTTTTTTCTTATTGTTGCATAATGTACGCGGTATAAAATATCCCACAGGATGGACTAGTTCAAGATAAAGGCTCTAAATAAAATTGAAACATACAGTTGATACGTGTTTGAAATATTTCTCAAAACACATTAAAAGTAGAAGAAGCACTAAGAAAATTAAGGAGGCAATGCATCCAAAACTAAAAAAGTTAAGCAAGATTCATTTCACTTTAAATCTGCTTATGAAATGAAATTCAGCCCAAAACACTAAAAGTTTCATAGTTCCATTCCTCCCTGCACCAATCATTGGATTTGGAAAAGACAGCTTTCTGACAACCCTATCAAAAAGATGTAATCAATATTTCCTAAAACATGTAAAAAATGAGAAAACTGCACTGGAGACCAACCACTTAAAAGCTTGAGTACTTACTTCAACATTTCTCAAGCTGAGTGCACAATCAACATCATCTGCTGTTAATGTGGTTCTCTTCGAATGACACATGCATTTGTTTGCTTCCTGTGGTTGATATAAACTGTAAGAGATGAGACCCTCCTTGAACACAATACAATTTCATGAAATATATAAATCATATCCTCTCCTCTTCAGGAGGAATTCTAGCTAGCATAATTTAATGCCCCTTCCAACCCCCAAAAAAACAGCAGAAAAGTAAACAAGATGTGGTTCTCACAGCATGTTTTATAGTTGAAGACTTGTTCTATCCAAACTTATCTGCTGGTTTTATAAGAGTATACGGTATGGATAGTCTATAACAATTTATCTATAAAACACA
The DNA here is from genome assembly GCA_037074585.1 of Biancaea sappan. Lineage (NCBI taxonomy): Eukaryota > Viridiplantae > Streptophyta > Magnoliopsida > Fabales > Fabaceae > Biancaea > Biancaea sappan. The sequence goes on along the minus strand of CM073494.1, from coordinate 52,651,431 downwards.
AACACAAGTCAGACATATGTCCCCAGATGTTCATCTTCAATACCGGGAGTAAAAACCCAATAAAACTCAAAAGTAACAGAATCTCTGACACTCCCACAAAGTAACCACAGACTATCATAAATTCGGCAGATAAAATAAGAAATAAGGCAGTAGGGGATTAAACAACGTTCCAGTTTTCTAGCTCCGCTTCCGAGTCAACCATGCTAACATTTGCAACGAAGATGCAATGATCATTTCTTACGAAATACTATAACATAAAACCCAATGTGAAGAATAAACAACACCGTTTAAATATACATCAAAGTCTGAACAGAGACACAAAGGGATTCGCTGCAATAAAAAATCACCTGCATAATCTCTCGCACGCGGTATTCCACATCAGAAGCCATAGAAAGGGCAACATCAGGAGACAGGTTGTTGATACCAATACTTTGCGCAATCACCTCTATAGTCTCTTTGGGAACAATGCTCATATTCTTCTGATGGTGAAAGTTAAATTTAGGAACCCCAAGTCTCAAACATAAACCTTCGGCAGATAATTATGTCCTGGAAAAGCAAAAGAAGGAAAAGAATTAGACGAATTAAAATACAGTAATTGAAAGCGTAAGAAGAAAATGAAGCTTTCCCGTTCTATTGTTCTGAGGCAACCAAAACTCTTAAACTTCTGAATTTACAAAAAAATTTTGCCGTCAATTTTCTCGAAAACCAAACAGGAAATCCCAGCACAAATAGTAGAAAAAAGAGGCAAGGAGCATAAGAAAGGTGTGGCAAAATTCCTAAATTGAAGCTTTTAAACTCATCACAAACCGGTCTATGGGAGCTTTCAGAAATGCAGATAGTAGCTGAGACTAGCACTTCTTCGCTATGTCGGAGCTCGAAGCTCGACACTGAAACCAATTTACATGAAGCGGGCTTTCGTAACTGAGGGTTTACACAATGGAGAAGAGACGAGTTAAGTGCACAGCCACACTTTCTCACTCACTTTCTTAATTGTGTATTTTTCATTATCTTCATTATTTTATTTGATCCTTTTATTTTGCCGTATGAAGTTATTATTATATATGACTTAATTCTTTATAAACTTTTATCAAATTAAACATATTAGATTCATTAAAGAAAAGCATATTACATGTATTAATTCGTTTTTAATAAAATAGCATTTTATTCCTTGCGATTAAATATAATTGTAAAATTATTTATAAACTTTAGAATATAACAGAAGATTTTACTAAAAGATTAACATTTTGTTCACCCAAAATAGAGAAAAAAAAAATTGAAACTGATGTATTTATACACTTCAACGTCGATTAATGCCTCTTCTGGTCCTTTAATATTGGCAAGATATAGAGAAGAACACAGACGCTTCCCCGGGATTAAATAAAATGTATTCAAAAAATAAAAACTTAGTCCACTAATTGATCACGCGGAAAGGCTAAATCCACAAATTTCACTGCGTTAGACTAATGCTTGGGGAGCACTCCTCTAGCTCTTCCATTGCTCTTTGTGAGTCAACATATTACAGCACGTTCGGTAAAATGACTCGATGCAATGACTTGAATGAAGTAATAAGAAAGATGGTAAAAAATTGTCTAAATTACTCTTTTAAGATATACTAAACTTCTTTTTTTTAAGTTGGTGTATTTTAATAAAAAAAACTCATTTTCATTCTCATTTATTTTCCCTTTCTTAACACCAAACTTTACTTTAATATCTTAAGATATATATATATAAAGACCCCTCTCTCCCAGCACTCGTAGGACTTAAGCAAGGGATTGTTTGGTAGGGGCACTGGAGAGGAAAGGAGAGCTGATTTCCATTATTGTTCTCCTCTCCCATGTTTTGTACATGCATTCTACAATGACTCATTTTCCAAAATTGAATTCCACTCTCCCATTTAATCATACGGAAGCTTTCCTTCGCTGGATTGATGGAAAGTCGCAGAAGGAAAGGGAGGTTAAACTTTGATGCCCATTTTGTCCTCTATCCCATGCTTCGCTGGTGAGTTCCAAATTCCTTGTGAAAGGGTGTTGCTCATATATGCTTCTGGAATTCCTGATCTAAAAGACAAAAGTTAAAAGCAAAGCCACACTCGTCAAAGCTGCCGCCAAACAGATGGTGGTAGTTGTGGTGGCGAAGGAGCAAAGGAAGAAAGGTGCTAACAGAGATGGTGGAAGAAAGTTGAGCCACAAGGAGGGATGTAAGGATTGAATCAAAGATAGGAGTGATGGCGAGAGAGCGGCGACAATGAGAGAGGGAGTGACGGCAAGAGAAATCATTTACCTATTACATGTTGAACAAATAATTGCTAGCTAGTTATTAAGCAGATGAATTTTTGAACAAATAGTTGCTACAATGAAAAGTTTCCAATATAATTAAACCCCAGTTTTTTGTGGGGATTGTTTGTAAGAAATCTAAGCAATCTAAAAGGACATTTAGCTTCAAATGGTAACAAATACACACACACACATACATATATATATATATATATATATATATAAATATACCATTTCGATCAAATTAGGCAAAGAGGGTTTACTCATGCATATGCTTTTACTTCTCCAATGTACACTTACCTTCTTATATGTCCTCATGTGTGCCTCTCTTGCGACTATAGAGCTAGTTAGCATTTGGGAATTCTCGAATGAGGGAATGTTACGTTTGCTAATGGCATTGGTGCTTCCTTGCATATTTGGGTAAGGGTATGCCAATGAGTAAAGGAATGGTAATAATTATAGACACCATATTTTTATCAGATCTTGTTTGAAATTTATGAAAACTTGAGTACGGGATTGAAAATTAGGGATAAGGACAAAATAAGAAAACTTTTAGGATTTTTGGAACTTTTGGATCAAAACTGAATAAGATAGATTATTCTGAAAATTGTTCAAAGGCAATGGATGGATAAAATTGAAAGGCAAGGAGAAATTGGGGATAAATAAGGGTTCTTTTGCAAATTAGCCAAAAGCAATTAGGGTTGTTTTGAAAAATAAAAAAAAAGGAGGTTTCAAAAGTTTTGAGGTTAAAAGCCAAAGGTTCTAAACTAGTTGGTGGTCACACAACAACCATGGAAAAGAGGTCATGCATTACCTTTAGTCCAAGCTCAAAGCCTGATACCATGGAAATAGTTCTAAGCTCAATATTGTATATACATGTGAATATTGTTATATGCGCACATGTAAATTTGATGTGACTGAATGTTTCTCTTGTGACTTGAGATTTTTGGTGATGTATGTCTAAATATGCATTCTTGAATGATGGGGAAATGTGTACATTACATGTTATGATGCATGAATTTCATGTGTTTATGTTGTGAAATGTCTATGTTGATATGTTGACCCTTGAGGGACTATATTGAATTAAAAGGATATTTTGGGGGGCACTAATTGTAATACTCACCAAATTCTTGGTATAATATTCGTGTGGTGGGCCTTGGAGTGAGAATAAAATGTTTTAAAGCCATTTCTATTATTGCCCCTAGAGCTACAACTTTCAAGTTAAATGAATAAGGGGCAAAATGGGCATTGGGCGCTAATATACTCACCCTACATGCCAAGCGTTATTATTCATGCCACATTTAGAGTATCCACACGCTCTCCCATCTGTCAACTTTCCTTCCACTTCCTTCTGCCCAAGACCTTCAACCTTCTCTCATCCCTTGTCTCCTATGGACCTTTTTTCTTTAGCAAACATCATCCTCACTAGAACTTTCTTGGCATAAGGTAAGTTCTATGGCATCTTCTTCCCTTTGTTTCGTTTCTCTACTTGGAAACCCTAATGTGGAATATTGAAGTTTGCGGTGCTAAACTGGTGAAATTAAAGTCTTCTCTAGGTGTTTGACATCATGGATTTAAATGGAAACCATTGAGGGATAGAAGGAGAATTGAATTGATTAGAACCTCTGGTCTCCTCTAAAGATTTATAAATTTGATGAATAAGAATGGTCACATGATATCTAATGTAATACCTGCCATTCTCGAGTATTAATTTAATTTGATTTTAAGGAATAATTCAAATACAGAGGAAATTTTTTCAGTTGCTTAGTAAGAAATGCAAGGTTAGAGGTGACACATCGGGGAGAGTAATTAGTGACTAGGGACTGGGGAGGTGTACACGTGGCACTTAAGGAGCCAAATAATAACTAAGTCCAATAATGGACTAAAATGTGATAAGGAAAATTATGTAGTACTTAGAATATGAAAAATACCTGAGTTGAAGAAATTATGGATTTGCTATTACTAAAGTTGACCAGATGGCAAAATAGTAATTTCACCATGGAGGGGTATATATAGGTGACCCACCCATTTTTCTCATTTTCCCTTCCTCCCTCAAGCTCTTCCTCTCTTTTCTCTCCACTCTTATCAATTCTCTCCACTCAAGTTTTAGACCCAAACCTCTGTCAACCATTCTTTGGTGATGGGGTGGGTTCCGATGACCAACCACCACCGGAAAAGCGAGAAACAAGGTAAATGCCTCATTTTCCCAATTTCTAACTCATTTTTGGATTTTGGGGAGTTTGGGGTAAGATTGAAGTTGATTAGGATCTTTTGAGCTTGGATAGTGCTCTAAAACCTTCTTAGATGTTTGTTGATGGAATTAGAACCAAAAATTGATAAGGAAATCAAGATTTAAGATGGGATTAAGTGAATGAAACCTAGAAGGGAAAAGTTAGGGTTTTAAGTGAAAAATTAAAGATTCAAGCATATATATTGGACTTAATTCGAGGTTTTGGTGTCAAAACACTCCCTAAACATCAAGGATGAGAACTAATGGAAGAAATCAAAAGAAATGATTAAGATTTGGGCTGATTTGGTGAAGAACCAAGGTCAAATTACGTAAATGCAGCTGAAGCCCAAGGTGCCACAAGACAGTGGAGAAAGGAGCTAGCGCCACCTAGCTCGAGACCATCAGGTCTGAGCGCCTCAGGCGCCAAGGTAGACACCCAAGCCTGATGCATGTGGGGCCTTGGAAAGGCTGTGGTGCCTGCTATGTGTTTCTTTGTGGGGTTATGTGCTAAGCTGTATGTGTGATGTTTAGTACTTGAGGCTATAATTTGAGGCTTCGCCAAGACTTTCTACGGAGGCAGGGAGATGCTTCATCCTAAGTGAAAGATCTAGCTCTACTCTATATGTTTGTATATTTTAGAATTGTCTTTCTAAATCTAATTAAAATGCATTTATATGTTAGATATATGCATTGCTTAGCATAATTGTAAAAGGGACTAGGTAAGTTTATAAAAAGGAAAATTACTGTCTGTGTGTGGGTGATGTCGAGCAATTGTTTACTGACCACGTAGATAACTTTTAAGATTAAAATCTTAAATAGGAGATTAACACATAATTGAAATTTAATTCAGAAATAAAGAATAATGTGATTTGGGATTCAATAAAGGTTTGGATTATGAGTGAGGTAGAAATGTGGTGCTCGAGTTAAGGAAGCTGAGGTGGGCTTTATGATCTTACTGAGGGGCAACATCATGACAAGGTGAGGCTCAACTTGAGAAATGTCAAGGTTGGCTATTAAATTTATCAAGGGGCAACTTGTCAACAACGTATCTACTAGATATAGGATTCCCTATGTTGGGTTTGTTATTATTATTGTTGTTTATGATGATGATTATGTTTGTGACTGTGTTTGGATGAGACTCAGTGGTGAACTCCGGAGGTCAGATACTGGCAGTTGCTAGACGATGTACATGGAGTCAGAGAATGAGGCCTAGTGGTGCACTCTTGGGGTCAGATACTGGTAGTTGCCGAATTAGGGCATAGGCCAAGACTTAGAATGGGAGTCGTACCATACAGTTAGTAGACATAGGATCCATAGGTTGGTATGTGCAAAGGTAGCTCCACAGGATGCTATCTCAGCGACGAATCTGTAGGAGAGTAGTCCCGTATTAATGAAGCCTTGAGAAACAAAAATATGGGGATACATACCCATATAATGAAAACTCTTGAGCAGAACGTCCAGGAAAGTCAAAAGTACGATGTCATGGGTATAATTTCAGGGCAGCTTGATGTCATAGGTGTGTGTGGTCTCATAAAGTTGTCATAACCCCTATCTGGGTATATGATCGGCATGGATAGTGTCTTAGCCTACACCGCCACAAGCTTAACTTTCCCTTAACTTATTACCTTTCATTAGCTAAACCATTTATTTCATTAACTAAAAGTAAATTTATATTTCTAATTTGCCATGCAAGTATTCAACAAAAGAAGAATTCATTTTTGTTTTATGACCATAACCAATATGAGAATTTCATACTCACAATTACATAAACACATTTCCAAGGTGTCTTCATGTATAAAACATGTCACATGGTTCATTTACACAGCATAGCATAGCCTACCCAATTAAAGAGCCTTTCTAGAAATTCTTACATACATACTTAATTAATAAACAATTAGTTATGACATTACCATACCCCGAATAAGGGGGAGGTCCTTCAAAAAGTGTGTCTCTGAGTTATAGGACTCTCCATACCTAAAATCGTGAAGAGGTGAGTTCAAACCAGGAGACTCACCCAACAATAGCCCTACCTATCACTACACACATGACTATGCATGCATGAAGTATAAAAAATATATGCCCTTTCTACATTAATCATATAATCTAACTTAAAATAGATTATGTTCAATGAATCTCACACATATACGGTCATATCATTTATATTTTAAATTACTTATAAATAATTTTTAAATTTATTTTTAAATTTTTTTATTAAAAAATTAACAAATTAGTTTTAAGAGATAAAATAATATACATATATATATATATATATATATAATATTATTATATATTATAAATATATATATATATATATATATACAAATAATCTTTTCGAGCTCCTATATATATATATATATATATATATATATATGTATGTATGCGTGCGCGCGCTCACGTGCATGTGTGGGGCAAAAATTTAAAATATATTAGTGATTGACAATCAATTATATTATTTCAGTAGAAAATAGGAAATATTAGCAATTGACTGGTTGTGCTTTAATTTTAATCTTATATTTAATTCTTTTATTATGTAATTAACATTTTAGTACATTTAACTATGTCTTTCAACTTTAGTTTCATTTCAGTCTCTATTTACCTTATCCTTGTGTGTGCATTTTGTTAATTTTCTCTTTGTATGATAATCTTATAATAATTTTTCTGAAATATTCTAAATTCAAAAAAAGAAAAAAAAAAGGATGAAGGAATTAATTGGACCTTGCTTAGAATTTTCGCATGTGACTTTATGTCACCCCAAGTGTTTAGGGTGTCGATGGATGGGGCCACGTGAGACCACGTCTCCTCAAGTTTTATTCAATGTCAGTCAAAGTGAGTTCTCTGTTCTAGATTTTCTCTCTATATATATATAAAGAAAAAGAAGTAGCTTGCTTTGACTCTTAGGAATTTCCTTTAACTTTTTCTTAAAAATTTCAAAAAAATCCAAAAGGTGCGCACTTCAATTGTCTTCTCCACCCAAAAAAAAAATCCCTTAGTTTTTCAAAAATACGCCAAAAATCCAAAAGAAATTTTTATTTTCCTCTACATAATAGTTCAAAAAATTCAAAACATTTGCCTTATCTTTCTTATTTCCTCTTTATTTCTATTTTCATAAAAAAAATCTTTCCAAAAATTCAAATTGTTGTCTTCCAATTTCTTTCTACAATTACTTCAAAAAGCCTAAAAAAAAATTCGTTCGCATTTTCTTGGAATAAATTCTAATTCCCAAAAAGCCAAAAAGAAAATTTCAAAATGAGAAGGGTGAAAATCAAAGTAATTTGTTTTCATAATTAAGTTTAAACACAATTACAATCTTTCAATCTCATTTGATTTATAAAAGCAATTATTTTTGAACCCCTTTGCTCTTCTCACCAAAAAATTTCAATCTCTCCTCACCTTTTTGGCATTTCAAAATATCAAATTTGTGATTCTATTCATATGGGTATGTATGCCCTAAACTCCAGTCCTAGATTAAGTTTGCCTTCTGTAAATAATCTACTTTTCCTTTTTTTACCCCCTTTATTATCTTGTCATAACAAAGGGTAAATTTGACAATCCAAAAGCCATATTAGCAATTTTGCACAATTGTTTAGGGTAATTATTTTTAGGAACAGGTCTTATCACTTTCAAAAGGTTTTTTTAAAGTTTTGCCTAAAAATTAAAATTTTGTCAGCGACTCTCTAAAATTTAGTTTTCAGTTTCAAAAACTAGATTTTATTTTCAGAGTGCCGAACATGTTATATTTTGGATACGACATGAAGATAGCTAGGAAGCTAACTCATCATTAATTGTTAGCCAACCTAATGGAAAGTTTAATGGAGGGGCCTTTTTACATGGATTATAAAGTTTGGAGGTTATTTGTTGTGTTTTAAATTTGAAAATTTTAAAGTGCATATAAAGTAAAGTTTAAGTAAATAAAGTATTTTTTGTTTATTTTATTTTATTTTATTTTATTATTTTTTTTATAAATTTTAATTTCCTGAACATAATCAATGTCAGATACATTTGTCAATAAAATTATGTTGGAGACTCAAATAATTATAAGGGACAAATTAGAAATTTTAAGGAGGAAAACAACAAAAATATCTACATTTATGGGTTGAAATATAATTGAAATCTCTATAGTTTCACCTAATAAAAAATTTGGTCTCTAAACTTTAAAAACAGAAGATTTGGTCCCTGTAATTTCAAAAACCTTAAAAAATAGTCTTCAATATTAATTAACTATTAGCCAATGGTTAATATATCACACATGACACTTACTAAAATACTTACATCAACATTAAATACTACGTCAACGCTACACATGACAAAATTAAATGCTGACATGGCACTAAGTTTTTTTCCTCTCTTCTATTTTCCCTTTTCTCTTTCGGTGCTCGTGTTCATCTCCAGAACCATATGCTGATAATCTGATATCTCTATTCTCCTCCTTGTCTGTGTCTTTTTGTGTGGGTGTCTCGGTAGTCTCTTGTGTTATCGCGTTGCCTTCTCCAGTGGTCTCCCGAGTAATCGAGTTGATCTTCGGTGGTCTCCTATGGTCTCCGTCGATGGTCTCCAGTGTTCTCCTGTTACTGTGTTGCTTGGGTTTTGCCATTCTGCTTCTCCTGTTATTGTCTTGTTCTGCCATTTGACTCTGTTGGTCTTGTTGATTTCAAACCATATGTTGATCCCATATATAATGGCATTATGTCCTGCTTGAAAAATCAAGTTTAGGATCAGGTTAGTAAAAATTACTATAGAAGGATTCTTTTAACATTTTTACTATACATAGTTTTTTTTCCTCTTCAAGAGGTCAAGGAGTGTGCTATCTCCTGCATGGGTCTTGTTGTGTCAACCTTTGGTGACCATCTCACTCAGGAGTTACCTACTTGCTTTCATGTACTAGTCGATTGTATGGGAAATGAAATAACTCGACCTATAGCTGTCAAGGTTGGTTAATTTTGGTGATTTAAAATTTTAGGAATTGTTGTGACTTGTGACAAAATATAATTGATAATTCATCCCATATAAATGGATTTTATGTAACAATAAATTACTTGCATCCCTCCAGGCCGCTACCAAAAAAAAAAAGAGGCTCTGTCTTCCATTATGCACCTGGGTGCATATCAGAGACAAGTTAGCTTGGCGTTTCTTTTTTGTGGTTATCTTGAACATCACAGTTTCATATGCAGGCATTTGCTGTCATTGCAGCAAATTCGGACCAGAAAGGTATTCGAACTAGCAAAAAACTTCAAATTCTAGAAAAAATCTCACTTGAAAACTGGAAATCTGAAACCGTAGTTAAATGAAACTGTGGCTAAAGTTTGAATTTAAACCATGGCTGAATGAATTTTTTAGCAACAATTTTTTTAGTCACGGTTAAAATCATGACTAAAAAGCATTATTTCCTATAGCGCGTAATGGAGGATCCTAATCCATCAGCACCATGTATTATATTAACTGTTGACTGATAATTAACTAACATCAAAAATTATTTTTTGAAATTTTTGAAATTATAAGAACAAAATCCTTTGTTGACTGAAACTATACATACCTCAACGTAATACCTACACTTTTGTTTTAGGCAGGGTTGCCTTTAGAATATATAACGTGGGACCATCTTGACAACAATGGCATGTAAACAACGCAAACAGGTGTACATATTCCGGAGATCATAACGTTCTTTAATGCAAATTTTACTCTAATTTTTTGGTTTTACATTTTTGTTTATGATGTTTATCTATGCTAACATATAAGATTTTGTGGATTTTTACCCCATTTGTTGCAAAATTATAAGTTAGTATTTCAATAAAATAATATAGAAATTATAATATAAAATTGAGAAGTTAATATAGATATGAAATAGTAGAAAGGTAATTAATTTTCACTATTTTTATTATTTTAAAGTATACAAAATGACTATAACCTAATTTTGAATTAAAATTGTTTGAAATTAAATCAAAGAGACAATTAACATGTACTTTAGGATATTCTAACCTACTAATAATATTAATTTTCTTTGATTATCAATAGTTAATAATATTGATTCTCTATATTACAAACTTGATTACACAATTTTGCTACAGTCAAGCAACCAATTTTCTATTATCATATAAAGAATCAATTCATCTCAAAGTTTAAATTTATTATAAAATGATTTATAAATACTTTTGTTTAAATGCATTGTCTCTTTAGGATTAAGAGACACAATCGTTTTGTAAAGCCATAGATTTAGTTAAAGATTAAACTTAAATGTGATGTCTAAGTTTTTTTAATCAGCGGATTCTCTAATAAAAATATGACCAGTATTAAAAATAATTTGAAAGACTTAATGACGTGGTATTAAACTGAAAAGGTCATGCATTTGTCCTTAATCATATGTTTTCGTTAAGAGCTTGAAAAAACATTACAAAAATTGTGCTAAAATTTAATCCTCTATAGATCATCTGGTAAACCTGTTTGGGCTTGTAAATATGGGCTACATGACCAGCACCCTATATCATTAAAATAATGAAAAAAAAAAGAATTAAAAACTTATGGAACTGAACTTTCAAATGAATAGATAAAATAAAAAATATTAAAACAAAGGTCTCAAATTAAATGATTATTCTTACTTTAACATTCGCATATGTCATGTAGTAGTCATAATTTTTATAGTACAGTCTTGTGAACCTGTATGACAAACACGAAATAATGCAAAATTAGTAAGAAGAAAATTTTGTTGTAGGTTTCACATTTTTTATTATCATGTTTTACAATTAAAATATAATAAGAGTATTGTATTCAGAAATGATTATATATTTTTTCACAATTCAATATTACATGATTAATTTTTTTTCAGAAAACATTTTACATATATTCAATTTCTAGTAGAGATTCAAAAAGTAAAACTTAAAGAACGTAACTACATATAAATCTAATCTAATAATTAATACGTAAGTGGTATATTTAAATAAATAAGCTCTTTTTTTAATGGTTCGTGAGGATAGATTTCAGAACTATTAAAGAAGTATATATGTGTTTTGAGTCGATATACCCAAAAAAAAAAGTTGAGTTAAAGATTAAAAAACAACAATGAAAGAATATAGTGAATGGACACAAATACTGAGTATCATTACAAAAATTTTTGGGTCATTGAAATCATAAAAAACTTTAGAAGACAAATAAATTGATAAAGCATTATGTTGGCTCGCTCAAGCCAATTTCTACTTGGTCTTAAGTTATTTCAGTCTAATTAACTTAATTTAATTATACCATTCAAAATATGAGGCCTGTAGGGATTAAATTAGTAATTTACTCAAGCTTTTACATATATTAAATAATTTTTTTATTTAGATGTATCTCAGTTCTTATTTGACTTTTAATTTATGATTAAATAAATGAAGTATAATAATTAAAAAAATAAATTTAACAGTGAAATGCAGTAATAATTTAAAATGTGAGAATTAAAAAAAAAAGTTAATTACCCTGCCACTTGGCCTTGGACGGACCATGAACGCCAAGGCTCATAAGTAGTCAAGTTTAATGTCTCAATCCATTTTAACGTGCTGAGTTGGGGTACTAGCATGTCAAGATCGGCGCTGTGAATAGGAACACAAACCATTAAACTTGCATATTTATTGGTCGTAAAGTGCACAAATACCTTAATCGGCCGCGAATAGATTGTCTGTTTGTCTTAAGAATAGATCCAACGGTTGCCTTTTTTTTTTTAATTTTTTGTTTTAAATGTATTTTTTTAAAAAATTTTACATAAGTTCTAATACTTTTTTTTTTGTGCCTATTCTCATGGACTTATTTGAAAAAAATAATATTTTCTATTATTTTTCTTCAAACCTATCCATGAAAGTAGTACAAAAAAAAATGAAAGTATTAGAACCTATTTAAAATTGTTTAGAACAAAAAATACATTTAAAACAACCAAAAAAAAAGAAACTGGCAACCATTGCATGTTGTTTTGTTCTAAAAAATTTTAGATATGTTTTAATATTTTTTTTATGTTTGCTTTCATGGATTTATTTTAATTAAATAATACTATTATTTTTTTTTCAAATAAGTCAATGAAATTAGGCACAAAAAAAAAGTATTAGAACCTATCTAATATTTTTTAAAACCAAAAAATACAAATAAAACAAAAATAAAAAAACTAAAAACCGTTGGATCTATAGATCCAACGATTGCTTACTATGCTTAGGACAAGCAAGCGCCTGCTTGTCCTCAATTCATTTGCTAATCGGCCAATGCCCGCTTGTCATCTGGCCACCGCCTGTGAGACGAAAAATTGTCCTACGCCATCTCAAATTTAAGATGAAATTTTGTTTCGAGATTGAAAATCTATATATCTTAAATCTTTGAAAATTTCATCTCATATATGACTCGAAAATTTTTCTCTCAAATTCTTTTTCAGATTTGAAACAAAAATTTCATCTCTAATTTGCAATGAATTCAAAACAGGACTAGCAACTAGTCTAGGATTTGGTCTGGCTAAAAAATTGGTCATGGTTCAAATCGGTACAAAACCTATCGAATTGGTTTTAGACCGGCCAAATTAGTGAAATTGGCCGAGTGACTAGTTCCAACAATTCCAACCTTTTTTTTTTTTCAAATTTTATAGCCAAAGACGAAGAAAATGTACAACACCGACATCTCCCGTCACCAAAAGAAGAAGAAGAAGACAACACTGTCATCTCCAATGGCCAGAAGAAGAAGAACACAGGATGGTGCACCGCCATCTCCGGTCGTCAAAAGAAGAAGAATGCAAGACGACTACAAAACACGAAGAGAGAGAGAGAGAGAGAGAGAGAGAAATTGAAGGGAAGTGACGGAAAGAGGGGTAGAGGGGTTGGGCAAAGAGCAGCTTTTTGGTTAGTGGCATTGGTAATCTAAAGGCCCGTTTGGTATGGATACTGTAGCGGAATGGAAGAGAGAATTCCTTCATTTTTTTTTTCAGTTGCAACGTTTGGTATGGCATAATGGAAAATGGAGGATGGAAAACTGGTTTCTATAAAGTAGCTTTTTTCCATTGAAAATTTTCCATCACAATTGAGATGGAAAACCGGTTTCCATCTAGAAAACTGTTGAATTTCCATTCTTGCCCTCCTGAATTCCATTCTTGTACAGAGTCGACGGAGTGAAAGAGAGAGAGAAAGAGAGAAAGAGGCAGCATCATCAGTAGAAAATAGAGAATGCCGCGAGGAAGGGACGCTGACGCTGACACCGATGGTCTTTGCATCTTCTCTTTGGTCTCAAAGACGTCGACAGTGAAAGAGAGAGAGATGTTGATTAGTCAAACACCTAGCTATAAACGGTCGACTTCCCTCCTTTTGTAATCAGCCGGTCAACCACCTGGCTCTCAACCAGTCAACTGCCTAGTACTGAGGAATGGAAGCCGAGAAAGAGATGCAGAGTCGACGATGTGAGAGAGAGAGAGAGAGAGAGAGAGAGAGTTGACGGTGAGAGAGAGAGAGAAAGAGAGAGGAATGGAAGCCGAGAAAGAGATGTAGAGTTGACGGTGTGAGAGAGAGCGAGAGAGAGAGGCGCAGAGAGTCATCATGACAGAGAAAGAGGGGAAGGATAATTTAGTACAATTACTCTGATTTTGTTTTCTTTCATCTATTTTTTTCCAGTTGCATACCAAACATCTTTTTTTCTATTTTCTTACTTCCTTTCCATTTCTACTCTTTCTTAAATACCAAATGGGCCCTAAAATATTTTCAATTTGTCATTTTCCCATGCTTCTGCTCCCTCACTCAATTCACTTGATACCTTCAAAATGGCTTTGGAACCCTCATTTACTTCCCTTCTCTCTTTCACTTAACTCACTCTTTCATTTAATAACCAACACCTTTTTCTCACAATTTTTTTTTAATTTTGTAAAATATTTTAATATATTTAATTATATATTTTATTTTTTTAATATATTTTAAGTACGACCGGTTCGACCGCAGTTTAATCATTGAACATTAAACTGATACCTCCACCAATTCAATGACAGATCCAATTTTTAAAACATTGCTAATTTGAGACAAACTTTTTTTTTTCATCTCAACAAATTAGCATGCATATTTAAAAAACGAACAAATTTATCTTCAATTTTGTCTCAAATTCATCCAAGATGAAATTTTCAAAACTAAGACACATTTTTCAACTCAAATCTTCAATTTACTTGTATTAGTAACAATCACTTGTAAAAACCTTATCCCCTTGCCCACTAAGTAAGGATCCTCTGCTTTGCAAACTCTATGATATGCATTTTTTAACAACAGTTTTATATTTTTAGCAATGGTTAAAATTGTTGTTGATTATTACAACATTTTTTGCAACATTTTAACCATTGCTAAAAGTATAAAATCGTTACTAAAAAATACAAAGCACAGAGCTTGTAGAGCAGATGATCCCTACTCTTGCCCACTAGTTGTCCTTATTCACATGCCTATGCAAACTACTATAATAACCCAATGTCACCCGCCTACATGATGGCTTTACAGTTAATTTATACACACTCTTGCAATCTTGGCTTCTATACTTTCCTACTGACTTAAGCAACAAGTTGTTTATAGTTGGCGCCATATGTAACTATAAAATCTCATTCTTCAATTGTAACTATTTGTTTTAGAATAGATGGTCATGATTAAAAAAAAAAAAGAGTTTTGCATTTTTTTTAATTTTTAATTTTTTTTATGTTCCTTGATCCAAAACTAATAGCTACAATTGAAGGGTGAAATTCTACAATTATAGCACCAAAATACAAATGATTTGCGTCCGAGCACTAGCCCCACTAAAACACCAAGACCGTTTGCGCTGGACTACCAAACAGTAGAGACATTCCATTAGATCATAAAACCCGGCATCAAAGGATATTTATTTTTGAATTTTATTATCTTGTATCCTATTGTAATTGTGAAAAGAAAATTTATCTTTCATAACTATAGATGCCTAGAAAAATAAATAAATATGATCATTTTGGGCAAAGAAAAATTATTAATACTTAATAATGAAACTCACCAATAAATAAGAGAGTTGAGGTCTGTGTTAGTGAGACGTTGATTATATTCAACAACACTTAGTACATTCTGTGTGTATGATAAGCTGTTGTTGCATCTTGATACCAGCTCTGGTATTGTTCCCCATTTAAATAAAGGAAAAATTGCATAAATCAATTAAGTTCTTAGTTACCTTCATTAATTACGTACAATATATATATATATACACACACACACAATAATAATAAATTGACTGAACAAGTACATAAATTCTTACATTTTTAATATGAAGAGCCTCCCTAACACTCTCGTCATTTGCCCAATTATCAAGAACTATATTATCATAGCCCTAAATATATATTTCAGAAAATCCAAATTAATTAAACAAGCACAGTCGTAAAAAATTATAATATGCACAAATTAATAGGTATATATATGAACATAATTACTTACTCTACACCAAAATTTTGAATTACTGTGCATAGATTGGGGTATTGTATGGGAATCCTCAAGTAGAATTCGCAGACTGGGGGTAGTTAAACAAACATTTTCCAAGATATTTTGTGTGTTTATGTAACGAACTAGCTGCAATTAAGGCAAGGTTATTTTAGTTGGTTACTTAATTAATTTCCTTTTATGGGAAACTTACAATAATTGAATAAATAATACTAAATAATTAAGAGGTTGGCATACTTACTTCAGTGTAAGTTTTACAATCTGCCGCACACTCTGTGTTCTTTGGGTTTACATAATCGCCACCACAATTTGATTTCATTGACTACAAATTAAAATAGTGTCAATCATCATATGCACTTACATAAGAAATGCATATATATATATATATATATATATATATATATATATATATATATATATATATATATATATATATATATATATCGAGAGAGAGAGAGAGAGAGAGAGAGAGAGAGAGAGAGAGAGAGAGAGAGAGAGAGAGAGAGAGAGAGAGAGAGAGAGAGAGAGAGAGAGAGAGAGAGAGAGAGAGAGAGAGAGAGAGAGAGAGAGAGAGAGAGAGAGAGAGAGAGAGAGAGAGAGAGAGAGAGAGGCAATGGGGCGGGACGGGGGTGGGGAGTGCCTCCCCCGTCCCTGCCCCCAAAATCTGCACCCGATCCCCGCCAGGGAGAAATCTTCTCCATCCCCATTCCTCATGGGCCGCGGGGATCCCACGGGGTTATTTAAAAAAATTTAAAATATAAAAAGAATCAATAGTATATATTTTAATAAAAAATCTTCTCTTTTTTCTTCTAGGTTGGGGAACAATTAGGAAAATTCAGCACTCATGCAAGACCAACAAAATAATCAATTTTGGGGGAATGAGATTAGGGTTTTATTTTTTATTAAATTTATTTTAATTATTTTGAATATAAAATAACTAAAAGATCTCTAATATTTTATATATATATACTAAGGGTATTTTGTAAATTTATTAAAATACCCTTCGGGAACGGGAACCTCGCGGGGCGGGGAGTGTGATCCCCGTCCCCGTTTAACTTTCAGAGGAATTTTTCCCCTGTCCTCGTCCCCGAGGGGGAAATTTCCTCCAACGGAGCCCCGAATACAGGATCCCCGCGGATTTTCCCGAATTCGAGTCCCCATTGCCATCCCTAGAGAAAAAACAAATATTTTTATTTTGGGTAATTAACTAATTTCCTTTCTATGCTGTCTTCTTCTTTTCCAAAAAATTACATTAATTTCTTTTCAAAACAAATTATTTCCTTTACAATAAAAGATAAGCTACAATTACATTTATTTTGACTAAATTAATATTTATTATATATGTATACCATTATATAATATAGAAATTATTAAATTATTAAATATGTATATTTGACTAACATAATAATAGTCATTTTTCTAAACCTCGCAAATTGTGAATGATTTGATAAAAAGATAAATAATTATATAAAATAAAGAAAAATCATTTATAAGATTAATCAAATAAAATATAATAATTGATAATGTTTAATTTCAAAATTAATATATATTCATAAATAAAATTTTAAATAAATTAATTAAGTACATAGTTTTTAATCTAAGATAAATAATATTGAAATACAATTTTGGGAAATACACTTTTCTTTTTTCAATTAGTTATATTTTTAATAAAAGAAATCAATATTCCTCTTGAAGGGATTTTGGTCAAATTTTAGATTTTGGTGGAGTTTGTGTGTATATTATATATACCTATATATATATATATATAGGTATAGGAGAGCATTGCGTTAATTTGGACATTTCTCAAGGGAAAAAAATTAGCTCATGACCTTAAAAATGTAACAAAACATATTATTGAGTTTTAAATAAAACTGAAAAGTTAAATCTCAATAGATATTAACTGCAACACGCTCTGCTTCTATAATACTTCACATGGACTGACATTAGGTTAAAATAATGCAAATATAAACGCGGGATATCTCTTGCAGTAAATTTTAATTGAATTTCATATTTTTATTAGTGCAAAGTTCAAAATGATATTTTGTTATATATTAACTATATAAAGAGAATTTAATAAAATATATTACCAAAATCTCACCTGGTAGAGTTCATCTGGTATAAGATACAATCAATGAGCATAGTCAACTCTCGAGTTTTCTTCCACAAGTGAATTAGTAACTGGGCTCGCAAGAATATAACCCTAATAATAATTGAGAGAAATAAATTAACCCTAATAATAATTGAGAGAAATAAATTAATAGTTATATAAAAGAGATCTGAAAGAACATATTCATCGAATTTTTTGCGTCCGTTTTTACTTTGATGTTCATGTTTGGTATGGCTCCTGTTTTATGACCTGCCACCAATGAAAGATTTAGAAGAAGTATTAAAAAACAAAAACAAATTTTGAATCAAAATCAATAGGACTAAAACTGTGATTTAGTCCCTCACAGATGTTACTTTTCTCAATTTAGTCCCTTATAAATTTTTATTCTTAATTTGATTCTTGACAACTCCAAATGTTCTTAATTTAGTCCCTCATATATTTTTATTCTCAATTTAATCTCTCACACATCCAAACATTCTCAATTTGGTCCCTCTAACTTTTTTAGCCGTAAAGTTGGGTCAGCTCTCCAACTTGTGAAGAATCAAATTAAGAATAAAAATTTGTGAAGGATCAAATTGAGAATTTGGATCTATAAGAAACCATGTGGAGAATAAAAATATATGAGGGATCACATTGAAAATGTTTGGATCTACAAGGGACCCAAAATAAAAATGCGAGGAACTAAATTGAAAGAAATGACATCTATGAGGGATCAAAATGAAGGTTTTAGCATCATTACAAGATATATAGCTTATAATTTACCTTCATACACTATTTCAACAAGAGGGGGAATGATTTTTCGTGAGTATGAACCTCCACCAATATAAAATGGATTTGAGCTAAACTCAGGATGATTAATAAACCACTGCATTAATTAAAACTCATCAGAAGATGAAAAGAAAAACAAATCACATAATTGCGTCTACTTCTTCATATACATTATGGCAAGCATACCAAATTATTGAACTTGAAATTTTTTTTTTTTTGAAAAAAGCTCAACTATTGTTGTAAGCAAAGTTTAGAAAATCAAACATTGGTTCAAGAATTAATTGTTCGATTATGATTAAATTGGTAATATTATATATATATATATATATATTAAATTTAATATAATAAATTAATAAAAATTTTCGTATTTAGTTTGTATAACTTATATTGCTTTCCTCTTATTTTTCTGGGCTCCTTAATTTTTTTTGGTGTCAAAAATAAAATAATAAAATAATCGAAAGCATAAGAATAGAAAGAAAAAAAACTATTGATATTAAGTTAGCTATTAATATTTGAATTAATAAATTATGAAATTGAATTATGTAGGAGACACTTAAGTTGACTTTTTGACCATGATAATACCCAAAAATATTGTTTGTCGAAAAAAGTTGTATGGCCAAAATATTTTTCCCAAATATATATATATATATATATATATATATATATATATATATATATATATATATATATATATATATATATATATTACTTGTCAATAGTGGTGATGAATCTCATATAAATCATGGTGAAAAAGCCTTCATTCGAAATTAAAATTTAAAATGAAGTTAAGGGACTAAAATAAAATAAAATTAAAAAACATAATAAAAAATAAGATAAAATTCTGAGACCAAATAAAAATAAAGTTAAGTTAAAAAATTAAAATAAAACTTGAGACAAAGTTAAGAAACAAATGATATTTATACCTATAAGAAAAACTACTATGGTGAAGTATAGCTTTTTAGAAAAAAATTGTCCCTATCGTGGTCAAAAAGCTCTTAAATTATTCTCACTAAAACTTTAAATTAATTTAACTCGATTGGTTGAGTAGCAAAAGGATTTCAATCATTAAAAGATTTCAACTTTTATTGTATCATATATTTGATATTTATTAAATTAATCATTTAATAAGTGATCACATGCGTTCGCATACATATACACACACAAAGGTATGTATAAAAAAATAATTGAAAAATTTTACTTTTGCATCAATAATTTTTATATCAACCTTAATCCCGTTAATTTGTAATTTAATGATAATAATTTATTTTTCTCACCAAACACCTAAAGTCAATTTCTATCTAATATACTCCTTCTATATATATATATACTAGACGTTGTTCCCGTGCGATGCACGAATGTGCTTTTTTTAACAAATTATAAATTAATGTGTATAAAATGAAATAATATTAATTATTTGAAATACCGTTGAAAAAAAATATTATATTTAACTGTTATTAAATAACTCTCATAATAATTTTAAAATTATTGAATATTTTTTTATACATCACATTGAATGTAGAGTTCGTATACTTATCTTCATAGTCAAGTGATAGAATTTTCAAATCACTTTTACATTTAACTCTTGAAATTACGAGATAAAGTCTGTGAATAAATACAAGAATAGGTAGATATAATAAAAAGAGATATTTTAGATAATTGATATTATTTCAAGAATTCATTATTTTTGAGTGAATTGTAAATTGATATATATTATTTATATGTATGAGAGAGCAATGGAAAGAAATTCACATATAAGTAGCATAGTATAATTCTATCACATTATTGGAAAGAAATTTACTTAATATTATTGAATATATATTTCCTTATATATCATACTCATATATAATTAGCAAAACAAACTGCTATTAGAATTTGCCTACAAATATAGATTATTCATTTAATCTTATCTCAAAGTTAACAATTAGCAAGGCTAATAACATTTCCATATAATTTTTTAAAAATTAATTATTAAATGTTTAAAAAATTCAAAAACTTAGTATGAACCTTTTAACTTGTACTATGAAATTTAATTATTAAAATAATCCAATTTATTATTTTTTAATTTATTATAGTACAATAGAAAAATATAAAAAATTATATATTCATTAAAAGGCGTATAACTTTTTAGATTAATAAAAAATTTTAAGAAACTTTGAGAAAGCCCATGTATTATCTTTAACAAACCTTTCTACATGAAAACCCTTTTAAGACTGGGGTGTTACAAAGCATAAGCCCACCATATCTTGTGCTAACATATAAATTCTCAATCTATTTCAACTTAAAATTTAAAGTGTTAAGTGACAATCTATGTATAGTTTTATTACAGCCTAACAATATTCTAAAATTCATCATAAAGATTCTCCTTACTTAACCAAAAAATAAATTTATCTCGCTTTGCAAAAGAAAAAGGGGAGTAAGATTTCTCTTTAGACAAAAATTGAAATAACATGCCAATTTCTACAACTACAAAGAGTCCCTTAAATACTGGCATTGAACATGAAACATTCGTATAGTATGTTTATGAAACCAAGTAATTATATCACAAGACAAACAGAAAATCTAGGGAATCTACTCAAATATTTAATGTCAAACATGAATTCCCTGAATTTTAACATTAAATGCTCTATGGATCAATTAGTTTATTTTCACACACACAGTCACAAATTTAGTTTATAAGCTCAATCACTATGTCACTTCTAATTCTGCAAAAATTTTATGCTGAAATGTACTCACACAAACTATTTTATCTTTCTTGGATTAATTTTTGCAGTTGGACATTTTTGCTATCCTCCAATGACTAAGGAGATAAAACATAAACTCACAAAGTCACAATGTTCATAATTATAAAACAACATGACTGTCACAATAGTTGAGATAATAGCTTTGTGTTTTCAGCCTCCAATTCCTGGTTATCTCATGAAGTAGCTCTCTTTCCCGGTCATGATATGGTTGAAGCTGCAATATTGCATAAACCAAATATTTCTCTTTGAGTAATAAAGGGAAAAGTCAATAGAAAGCTACACATGCAAACTGTAAAATATAAAAAGCAATTGTTCCAACAAAGAGAAAGAAAAAGTTATCATAACAAAGCAATACATAAAGCAAATGTCCTCAGTCAGACTAATTTCATCCCTATTTTTCCCATGGAAAGATTCCAACAAAATCCGGACCAGGCTGGCAATAAGAAAATCAATGATAAGTTGTGAGAAGAACAGCAGTTATCTCCCAGACATGCATGCATGTTCACCAATTTATTTATAATATTCTAGCAAAGGAAATATGAGAAACCTTCATCCCAGGCATCTGGACCCAATCAACAGTGGTTCCCGTAGCCTTTGAAAGGAACTCTGCCAAGGTCTCCTCTACAATTGATAGGAGATTGCAAAGATCACCAAAAGAAAAATTTAAGGATTTATTGAGGAAATAGATGTGATTTTTTTAATTTATTGAGGAAATAAATATTTAATTATTTTTTATTAAATTTATTATTTGAAGCCCATAGATGCGAAATTCTCAAGAATTTGAATAACTATAAAATATAACTTAAATATGTAAATACTATATACAAGAAGACTGCTTAAAATTAGCCATAAAATGAAACAATATGACAAGAAAATGGATCGTGAGAATATATTGTATTATATGGTCTATTAATTTTTTTTAATTTTATAATAAATAATTTAAATTGATTTGTTTATTTTTTTTCTTTAACAACGATCATTTTTTATAAAATAGAGAAAAATAAATTGTCCAAATTATAAAATAGACTCTTATTTTACAATTTAATTCAGAAAAAGAAGTTAAAAAAAAAAGAACAAAAGTTAGGAGTTATATTTCTCCTTTTTAACTTTTAGAGAACACACCATCTGTGCCATCTTGGTGCTATCATCATCTTCCTCCACCTTAGGTTTTTCCTGCATTTGCAACAGAAATGTTTGATATCAACAAATACGGAAAAAAAAAATGGATGAGCAGATTGAAATTGGCTGATCAGAATGAACGTTAGTACTTTGAGGGCAAAGGTATCAACAGTGAACTTGATAGCATCTGCTGCAGCTCGTGATCGGAGATAATATATCCCAGTTTTCAGACCTTATCATACACAGACATTAGTAGATACATCAATCTTTAAAGAATTCATTAACTCTTAGCATTTACATGATTATCGAAATCAAGCTGGCCGAGACACAAATTACTCGTATTGAAGGCATAAGCAATCAAACTTGGCAAAATTTCATTGTTTCATCCACTTATCACCCTTTTTTATTAAGAATTTCATGTAGAATTACTTGGAAGGATACATAATCAAAGATAACAGTATGTTGTTTCAAGTCTCTTATCAATACAATTTCATGTCAGAACCCGCATTGAAATTCTCTTTCTTGATCAATTAGAAGCACAATTAGCATATGAAAACTTGACAAATGGAAATAAAAGAATCTTGCAATAATACTCTAAAATAAAGAGTTAACACTGGATACCCAACAGAAAAGAGTGGCACAAATAAACAGTCTTAAATTTGGTTCATCAAACATGCATATCCTGACAGTTGACACAAGAAGCAGACCTCAATGAGACATGTTGCTCCCTCTCCATCCCAGGCTATTGATTTTGCGCGACCTTGCATTACCTGAAAAGGGGAAATATGTATATATATATATATATATATATATATTGACTGAAGCATTTTGAACCAAAAATCTTGAGCTTCAGCAATCTGAGAAAAAGGGAGAAGAATAGGAGCTCATGCATCTTCTTAAACTCTTTTTTTTTATTTTTTTTTCCCAGGGGGAGCATAAAAAGATATGAATTAGCCGATTTAGCTCTGAGTTACCAATTATATCCTCCCTTGATGATAAACACAGTCACACACACACACACACACACACACACACACAGACATACAGAGGAAGGTGCTATTGTTATTATATAGAAAGAGGAATGGAGATAATGCCAACCACATAAATTAGTTTATACACCACGGCCAGCATGATGCACAATATATATAACTCGGAATAGTTTATATCAGCCTTCAAAAAATCTCAGGCTTCAGCAATACAAGACAAAGGTAAAAGGATAGCAGTTCATCCATCTTTTTAGCTCTGACTCACCAATTATGCCCTATCTAACATGCGCGCGTACACTTAGAGGTGCTATAATTATTATAAAGAAAAATGAGATAATTCATATAAGTAAATTAGCATATACTCCACAACCAGCATGATACACAATATATATAACTCTGAATGGTTTATTGGTTTATGACATTACCTCTGGCAAAAAAGATTATATTTCCTACATTTTTTCTGGCTTTACAACAGTAAAACCTCCCATAAATGTAGAATATCATTTTCATTAGAATGCGCATTGTCAGGGGTTTATAAGTCCCACTTGTAGCCGTGAATCCAGAATCCAAATTGATCAATGGATTAACACTGATTGAAAATTAAGCACCAAATCTAACTTGATATGCAGAAGTTGTAACAACAAAAGAATCAGGTATAATATAGATAGTTTTGGCAGGCAATATGGTTGAAGATTTTGGATCAATCCAGAATCCACTACATGGAAACACCCGAAGAAGACAAAGGAATTATTTAAAAAAAAAAGCAATGCGTAGCATAATCAATTGTAAGATACAAAAATGTTATGAAAAATAGAAGGAAAAATGGCATTCATATGAAGAGAAAAATGTTTGTGTTCATATTTAAATGTTTTGCAGCATGAGCTTTAAGGCCATCAATCCAACCATACCAACTCCATCACTGAATTGTTCTCTCTGGCTATACAATATGTGGTGCACAAAATTAATAGCTCATATGTCAGTTTCATCAATTAATTTCCGTGATGATCTATAGAAATTGTAGCAAATTGCATAATACCTTTGGCAAATTAGGTTGTTCTTCATCATCAAAGGCTCTCCTCAAAAACACTTTTCAATTCTTCCTTCTTCTGGTTTTATCTGCACAGATTAAATCAATTGTAAGCTCAATAAGACCTGTAACATCTTTTATCAATCCGATCAAATCTTATAACTTAATTTGTTCATACCATTTTATATTGGGGATTAATGTTCATAGCAACATTGATAAACTCTATCCGAAAAAGCTACTCGAGCTTCCAGACCCCAAGCAAATATTGATTTGTTGGCTCGCCAGCAATCATGTTGGTAAAGTGCTTTAATCTGCAAAAATTCAAAAAATAAAAGGATAAGGTTGACTTATATATATATATATATATATATATATATATATATATATATATATATATATAAACACTTGTAGATAACAAATTGTGTTGTTAAAGCAATAATCATAATAATCATAGTCTCTCAAGTTAAACATAGAATAAGCATCAACATTACTACCCCTCCTCCATGGAGTAAATGTTCTCTGCACAGAAAGTAGATCTGGAAGAAGTTCATTGCCTTGGAAAACCTGGACACCAAGACCCCATGAAACTGAGAAGGTCAATAAATTTGATCTGTCATAGCAGACAGCTTGCTGCAAGATCCTAGCAGATTCACAGCTGTGAATAGATGTTCTAAAGCTTGTGTTCTGTTCATATCAGGAAAGAGAGGCTCCACTGTCTCCAAGTGATGAAGGGACAACAAAGGAGATAATGGATGTGCAGCCAACATACCAAACAAATTCCCTCTCACATCTACCTGGTATAGAAGAAAAAGATTAAATAAATATCACTATAAAGTTTGCCACTTAGATTGAATGACCTATAATAAATTTAATGAAGTCAAGCAGCCAAAATGATATCTAGAAAAAGAAGAAGTTAGATCAAGTTCATGATATTTAACTACGGTGCTAGAGAAGCAAACATAGAAAATCCTAAACTAAATCTATAAGATCACTTACATACCTCAAATGTGCATGAGATACCCCACACACACACACACACACATATCTGCATGATAGTCAGTACAGAATATGCAGGCAAAACATTCGAAGAACCCTACTTTATTAAACATCATGTATATTGTTATCTCTCTCTTACACGACAAAATCATCAGAGCCATCTCCAGAGTTCACCCATTTCACTCTTAATGACTTGATCTTCCTTGACATAAGAAACATGAATGCGCTTGCTCTTATTGTGCACATCATAGGTTTCTATGTGGTAGATAACGTCTTCAATGGTATCTATACCATCCTGCATACGCAGTGTACATATGGTTTAGTACTACTTTTATGTCATTTTGTAAATTGCCTTGTGAAATCTTGAGTACTGCTTTTTGGAGTAAAAATACCTGAACTGTAAAGTGAAACTCATGGTGGAGAGTCCGTATATAGTCCGCAACTTCTTTTGCAGCCTTCAAATCGGGTGAACCCTGCTCAATATAACAATTGGGCATTAATAAACGACATCGATATTTAATATTGCATTGTCATTATCATTTGAATTAAAATGTAATGTGAGACTAAAACTGACCTCGAGGCGAACACAGAAAGAGTGTAGTTGTGTTCCCCACTGTTTGGCAGCCTTGGTGTGACGGAGGTAGCGAGCATTGATGGATGCAACCAAAGAAGAGTCTAAGCCTCCAGACAGTAATACCCCAAAGGGCACATCTGTCATCAGCCTTTTTATCACCACCTGTTTGTCATCACAACCACTATTCCGTCATCAATTAGGGCACTAAATCCCTCATTTTGGCTTCAGCAAATTTTAATTGACTGATTGTACCAGATAACTATTGAATGAAACCTTTTCGAAAGCATGCCTCAAACCAAGAGCATCGTAAGGGGTAGAAGGAATAAATATTTCATTGATTTGTCAAAAGAAAGGCCAGATGTTTAAAAAATAAAATGGCCATTAAAGACGATAAATCTTCTCTACAATAAGGTATTGAACATTATTACGACAGGGAGAGTGCCAACGATGTTTCCTCAATTCATGTAACAAAAAAGAGAAAAGTTTTGAAAGCATTGTTACCTGTCTATGCAAATGCATATTCATTTGAACACTCTGACTTTCTTGAACACTCTGATTTTCTTCAACATTCTGATTTTCTTCAATATTCTAATTTTCTTAAGTGGAATCGCAGGGATGATCAGAAGCTTCCATATACATAAAAGCAAACACAAAAAGATATGCCCATTGAAGGGGAAATAGGGCAAAGGCGGAGATGAGAATTTGGCTATGGTTGCTGGAGCACAAGCCGAGGACGAAGCAAAGCACAAGAAGAGAAGCTGAGCATTATAATTACAATTTTGAATTTTGAATATTGAAAAAAAATGAAGCGGGAGAAGAAAACCATTAAATGCAAGAAAAGGATGAAATACACTGCAGTCAAAACACTCTGAGACGAGCACGCAGATGACCATTTTTGATTGGTAGAGAAGATGATGGAGAATAGAATGTTCATAATTTCAGTCAAAATAGCAGAGTGTAAGATAGATAAGAGTGAAAAGCTGTACACAAAGGAAGAAAAGAAGAAGTAGCATTGACTGAGAGGAATGAATCAACCAATCAGATAAATGAGCATTAAATGAGAAGAATAAGAGCAATAAATAACAAAGCAGCTTGGTGGAATTGCTTTATATGTTATAAAGATTGTCCGCATGTGTGGTCTGGAGGATTCAGATTTGCTACCTTTAAAGGTACCGTGCCTTTCATTTTAACAATAAAAAAAATTTTGTTAAAAATTTCAACAACAGTAAAAATTGTTACAAAAAAAAATATTGTCTTTCAAACAACAAATTCGAACCCAGTCGGGAGGGGATTGCACATGTTTAGGAATATTGCATGTCCAAAGAATTTTTTTAAAAAAAAAGTAGAATGAATTTTTTATATATATAATTAAAATATAATTATATTCTATATCTTTTCATATACGACCTTGCACGCGCACGTATAAAAGTTTGAGCTACGTTTTATCATAATAATTTGACTTGATAAAAGTTTGAGCTGGATTTCAAATTCAGTTAAATGAACTAAACTTGAATACACTAAACCTCAACTCGGTTTAAGTGCAACCCAAAATAAAGCGGGTTAAATGTTCTACGCTTCAAATCTTAATTATCAGTGTTATATAAATGCATATAGAAAAATTTCCTGAAAATATTTGTGAAACATTAAAAATCATAGAAGCAGAGAATATAGTGTTTGTTTACCTTCTGTAAGAATTCATGAGCTTGCTCAACGAATAATGTATCATTGCTGTGCCAGCCTTCTTGTGCCGTTGAATAAGAAAATCCAGTGCCCACTGGTATATCTATATATATGACGTTGGCTACCTGCTTAAAATTAAAAGCCATATATGTCATACATATATATATATATATATCCTGCTTTATTCTCAAATGCACGGCCTATCATAGTAATTTAGATTAATGGTAAGAGTGAGTCTGCAATTTTACACAGTAGCAGAGAATACACGGAAATGAAAATGGATTCCCTCAAGTTGTAGCAAGAAATTGATAATCTTTTTTTTACCTAAACCGTTCATTTATTAAGGGATGTGTTGAATGACTTGAATACAATGATCCAAATTATGACTCAATCCGGTTATTCGGGAGCACTACTCGAAAGGACAAAATAAAAAGAAAAAGAAAGTTTGTGAGATAAGCACGGCAAGGGTTGATAGATTTTTGGTTCCATTGTGTTATGTGTCTGAATAGGCCGTGATTATATATTTTAGGAAAAAATATATTTTGCGTCACTAACTTTTACTCCTATTTTCATTTATGCCCTTCAATTTTTTTTATGTGTCAGATATATTCTACGTGTTTTAAATTTTTACAGATATGCCCTTTTTTGTAATACCATCAACTGGGTTAGTAGAATTGTAGCCACGTCATGTACCATGTGGTCACACGTGAAAATATGAACTTTTTATTTTTTATCAAAACCTTTTCTATTTATTCAATTAAGTCCTTGGTCAAGTTTTTTTTTGTCTTTTGTATGATATAAGATCATATTTAGTTTCATATAGGTTCACCAATTATGAATATTTTTTTTATAATTAAATCAAACTCTGTAAACTTTTTTAATTTATTCAATTTAGTCCTTATCATGCATGTATCACATCCAACTCTCGGTTTTATTTTCAAATCAGTCCAAAACTACATCCAAGATATTTTCGGCCATTCCCATCTTAAATCAAGGCTAACAATAAATTAAAAATTGAGTTTCGAATTCTTTAAGCTTACACAACTACTTATGTCGTTTTTGCTCTATTCTTTATTTTTATTTTTTATTTTTTGTTTTTCATCTACTTAGCCTTATGATTTCATTTCTAACTTAGATTAAGACATGTTGGATCAACCCATAACCAAAACAAACCAAAACTTAGATTAAGACAACTTGATTTTATAAGTGAAAAATTTGCTCTGTTTTACTGCATCTAAAACAGAGTAAAAACCAAGAGAATGAGGGAGATGTACACCTATTTTTCTAATCCAAAACAATAGGCTCCTTTAAGTCATCTAAGTGCAGTCCAAAGTGATCATAAATCAGTGGCATTCTGAGGTTTCTAGACATCCATTTACAACTAGGGATGGCAATGGGGACCCGAACTCGGGGAAACCCGCGGGGATTCCCGCATTCGGGGCCCCGTTGGCGGGGAATTTTCCCCCGCGGGGACGGGGGCAAGGGGAAAAATTTCCCCGAAAGTTAAACGGAGACGGGGACAGGGATCACACTCCCCGCCCCGCGAGGTCCCCGTCCCCGAAGGATATTTTAGTAAATTTACAAAATACCTCAAATATCTATATATATAATATATATTAGGGATCTTTTGGTCATTTTATATTCAAAATAATTAAAATAAATTTAATAAAAAATAAACCCAAATCTCATTCCCCCAAAACTGATTCCCAATTCACCATTTGACTGAGATTGAATGTGTGCTCGCCGTTTTTGCCTCTCAGGTATGACCTCTTCTTGTCGTTGCACTCGCTCTCCCCATCCTTCAATTCATCGTCGTGGTCTCTTCTATCTGTTGTGGTCACTCTTCCCATCCTTCAATTCTCGTCCTCTTCCACACAGTCTCTCTATCGAAATCCATGGTCTCATCTGTCTGAATTTTTTCAATTATCCCCAACCTAGAAGAGAAAAGAGAAGATTTTTTATTAAAATATGTACTATTGATTTTTTTTTTTTTACATTTTTAATTTTTTTAAAAAACCCCGCGGGGTCCCTGCTCCCCGCGAGGAATGCAGATGAGAAAGATTTTTTCTCTCCCGCGGGGATCGGGGGCGGGGACGAGGGAGGCACTCCCCGCCCCTGCCCCACCCCGTTGCCATCCCTATTTACAACAACAAAAAGAGGAACAACAAAGTACAGAAATTTTTTAGCAAGGAGTCTCAAGTAAGCTGAGAACTTCTTCTTTTTGGATTGCATGTGATTAGAGATAATTTATATGTTATAATCCAAGTAAATTAGAGCTTTAAGGGTAAATAGAAGACCAAAACCAAAGAGAAAACATGATTACAGCAAAAAAATAAAGGCAAGACGTGATGAATATTGTGACAACTTGATTTTTTCCAAAATTTCATTTTAATTCATGTTTTTCCTTGCTTTAGGTTCGAAATAACCAAATATGTCCTAAAAACATTTAATATGAAATTCTAAGCAAGTTTGGAAATCAAAATCATGAGAAAAGTAGGTAACATACATGACAACGACTAAATTGCAAAAATTGAAGTTTACAGCCGTTGATTTAATTATAGAACAAAATATATTTACAATCTATATACTTAGATGAACCTAAATATGATCTTAAATCATACAAAAGACAAAAGAAAAATTTTAACTAAGGACCTAAGTGAATGAACAAAAAGTTCTTCATAAAAAAATGAAAAGTTTATATTTTAGCATGTGGCCACGTGATAACTACATGATAATACTTTTAGCTACATTATGTGTCATGTCAACAATTTTGTTAACCTAGTTTACACTGTTATAAAAAACGGTTTATCTATAAAAGTTTGAAACATGTAAAATATATTTGACCAAAAAAAAAAATTAAAGGCATAAATGAAAATAAAGATAAACGTTAGGAACGTAAAGTATATTTTTGCCTATATTTTATATTTATGCTCGTTTTCGGTTCCATTGTAGTGTACACTCATAATTTTACCAGAAGTAATACATATTTTTCTCTCTATTCATAGATATATACTATATTGACAGAATCACATAAATTCTTTTGTATTCTCTTTAATTTCGCACTATTTATCACACTGTTTTTGTGTGCATTTGCTCCTACAGGATGATTTGTGCCTGATTTTTTTTTCATTCGTCTATTTTCTTTGAAAAAAATTTCTTTCTTTAATTTGGAATGTCCATTATGAAATAAACGGTTTAGATGGAAGAAATTAATTCTCAATTTCTCGCCAGAAATTGAGAAAATTCATTGAGAGTTTGTTTGTTCCATTTGAACTGTTCATTGGGTAACAGACGAAACTTGTTGAAGGAATTTTATTTTTAACAAATAGACAAATAAAAAAAAATCAAAGACCTACAACGTAGACAGTATATTAAAAAATAAACTGTCTAGATTAAAAAAATTAAAATAGACTTTCATTTTCCAGCCACAAAATGAGAGAATCCATTTCGAAATTCTGGTTTATTCCTATGGTTATAAATTGCAAGTGCATTTGCAATAACGATATTTTTATATTAATTAACAATTCAAGAAAATAAGGGCGTTATTGAATGAGGTCATAGGAATTAACTATTAAATACAATTATATATCGTGTATAAAAATTGCAGTTTTTTCTAGACTCATGTTTATGCATAGGATATATAATTTAGCCGATAATTTAATTCATGCATGTTTACATAAGTGGATTGGCTATCTTAGCCGTTGAATCATGAATCTAATAGTTGATATTTTTACTTTAACTTTTTTATTTGCTTTTATTTTTTTAGTAAAAATTTTACTAACCATTAGATTTGATTCAACTATTATTAAATTTAATGATCAATATAATTTTAAAATTAAAAAATAAAAAATAAAAAAATTCTAACTGTTGAATGTATATGATCCAACAACAACTAAAATCATATACTAAAGACTCCTAGTAATGCATATGAGCCAACCCGCGTTCCAATTGTAGATTAATGTTTAGAGGGTAAACAACTTTTCGTTCCTAGTGAAACCTTAAATCCCTGGACCTAGACTTGTTTAATTCCCCCCAAAAAAAAAATCAAAATAAACTCAAACGTGTAGAATAGCCAAACAAATAGCAAAATTAAATGCAAACTAAGATGCCAAACAAATAAAAAATATCTCTGCAAATAGAATGTTAACTTTAATTTTAATTTTAGCCGAATAACATGATAGATGAATAGAATTAAATCATTTTAAAAATTTACAAAATACTCATGTTGAAAAAAGGAAAATCAAATTAAGTTTTTTTATAAAATTATAAATATAACAAATGTTTGTAATTCTAACTTTTATAAACAATTAAGCCCTTCAATTTTTGCATCCCAAATTTATAAGCATATAATATAGTAAGGAATTATATGAATAAAGTTCACCCACCTGTGTCCAAGCATATGGGTTTAATTCAAGCTTTGGTATTCCTCCATTATAGTTGTGGTTGAATACTAAAGGCCCTGCAAAACGAAAACATAAGAGTTAATTAAATGCTAATTAATAATAGGTGCGCAAAGTCTGTTTATATACGTTTATATCAAGTTTTAATTTTATTCTTAACTTTTTTTTATATTAATTATGTCTTACATGTTTTATTTTGTTTTAAATATATCATTTTTACTAATGCTATTTAAAATACGGACAAATAATACTGACTGAGTAATCTACGTGACACATATCATATTCTACGTCATCTGTCATAGAGATCCAAATATAAAATTCCAAAAATACCTTTATCTCCTCTACCACTTCTTCCTTGTCAACCTTTGTTTTCAGATATGGTGATGGGTCTTGTGAACCTATTGGTTGGGCAACGATGGGAGAGGGAAGGAAGAAGAAGAAGAAATGTTTTCATTCCCTAAAAAATAGAGAAGAGAAGACAAAGAAGCAAGAAGATGACAATGGAAAAATAAGAATATTTTGGGAATTTCATGTTTAGATCCATGTGACAAATGACTTGCAATGTAATATGTGATACGTGAATTATTCAGTTAACATTTTTCGTCAATATTTTAAACAATGTTAATAGAAAAGGTATATTTGAAACAAAATAAAATATATAAGATATAATTGATGCAAAAATAAAATGTTATGGATAAAATTAAAACTTGATTAAACGTTAGAGATATGAACAATATTTTTCCTTAATACTATAAGGTAGTGTCTTATGAATTTTCAAATTATGTATTGAACAAATTTTAAGTGCTAGCTAGCATTAGTTTGCAGCAAATCGTCTTATAGATTGAGCTTGTTTTTCAAACTGCGCCAATTTTATAATTGAGCAAGGAAATATCATTTGGATTTAGGACTGAAACAAACGAAAAATGAATTTATCATTTCGCTTTTTCGTTTGAGAGAATAGGTGTCTGTTTACTTTAATCAAAACAAAATATATATTTACATTATATTTTATAATATAAAAAATAATATATTTTTTTTCAAAAGTACCCAAGTAATCGGCAATATGAGTTCCAAGGGATTAAATATACAACAAAATTTCAGTGTAGATTTTAAGTGCTTATTGTTAGTATTTTCAATAAAACAAAGACAAGCAAAACTTTTTTTTTTACATTTTTAGTATTAAATAATTTGATGAAAAAATATAATAACAAATACGTAAGAAACTGTGTACGGACAGGTTGAAACATTAAAAAGAGGCACACATCAGACTCAAATATAAGGGAGAAATATAATTTCAACAATTGGCAAAAGTACCAATTTATTTCTAAACATCGCCTCAAATTTTAATTGCATCTCAAAATTTATTTTGTGTTAGTTATACCTTATAACTTTTCTATTAGTTTATATTTTGTCTCTGAGTCTATAATTATTCAAATTGTTAACAATAAGTATTAAAATTGTCACTTCTATTATATACATTAACGTCTCTAGTCATTAAACAAGGCATGTACGTGTCAAATATATGTTTAAAATGATAAAATTATCTTTCAAGTGAAGATGATACCAACAATTAAAAACGAAAAGAAGAGAAAATTTTTTATCATTTCAAATATATATTTGACGTCGATATACTTAATTGGATGAATTAATATTAACATATGCAATAGAAATGATCATATCTATATTTTTCATTAACAATTTTATATGAAATTGAACTCAAAAAAAATTGAAATTAATTAAAAAATATAAGATAAAATTAATACAAAATAAAATAAATTAAAATTTAAGGACGAAAATGATATTTTCACACTCTACAATTTAAAAAGAATTTAAGATACATACCATTTCCTAAGAAGAATCCAGAGAGTGCAGAGCAACCAGGGCCTCCAATAAGCCAAAATAGAAGTGGATCTTTTGAAGGATCTCTTCCAGACTCCACAAATAAATAAAATAGTTGCACCTCATTCTCTTCTCCCACTCCTATGTATCTGCACTTTTTTTTGTTTTTTGTTTTAAACAAAAATATGAAAACCGGAAGGAAGCATCTATATAATAGATTAAAACAATTCCACTTTAAAGTATTAATTGTCGTTAAATAATTAAATTATGTATAATAAAATAAATTTAAATGCATAAATTAGGCAAATTAATCACATCACATTAAATTAATTTAAAAAAATTAGGGTAAATTGCAATATAATTGATATATAATTGCTATTTAATCACATTAAATGAATTTGAAAAAATTAAGGTAAATTACTATATAATTGATATAATTACTATATAATTGCTATATAATTGATAAATTAGGTAAATTTTTCGATTGAAATATAATGTATTGTCTTTTGATAAATTAGCATTTATTATATACAAATAATCAAATAATTAATTGCTATATACCTATCTTAAGAAGTAATAAATTACAAAGTTCTGTTCTCTATCATGCATGTCCATTTTTATTCTCTGAATTCATTGGTACAACTCGACAACACTCTATTTCCCAACTAAGCTCTCGCTGCTCATCTTTCGCCATTTGATCACCTTCTTCCAAATTGGGAACCCAATCGACACCTGGTGATATAGCTTCTTAAAGTTTCAGGCTTTTTTCTCCTTTAGGTACGTTTCTTCAATTCTTTTTTTTTCATCCATATATATATCTCTCAAAGAAAAATATCATGATACAATTGACTGATACTATTTCTCTACCACTTTTTTTTAAATCAAAGAAAAATATCATGGTCTAATAAACTAGCAATATTTTCCTGGCACCGTGTTCTTCCATAGCTCTGGCAGACTATCTGCTCAATCTTCATGCCTATTACTGCAACAATTTATTTCCTCTAAGAGGTGTAAATTTTCCTGCAAGAAGAATCTCAAAAACATTAAGTTCTTTTGGTTTGTGTTGTAAGTCTATTATCACTTCTCTTACACGTTCTGTAAAACTTCTATTTTTAACATGTATCCT
Organism: Biancaea sappan; assembly: GCA_037074585.1. NCBI lineage: Eukaryota > Viridiplantae > Streptophyta > Magnoliopsida > Fabales > Fabaceae > Biancaea > Biancaea sappan. The sequence continues at coordinate 52,616,154 of CM073494.1, read as the reverse complement.
TACTCAATGAATTTTTTTTTCACATTTGTATGGGCTTCAATATTCTCAAAGACTCACCTCTATCTTCCTCAAAATTGTAGTAGTTCTTATTCGAAAATTCAAACTCATTTTCCCATATATCTCAAATGCAGGTGCTTTCTGGTTAGCAATAGTAAGAAGAGTGGTGTCTATCATCGAGGCAATCTTTTTGAACTTTTCGTGGTATGTAAATTTTTATCTTTATCAGATCTTAATATTTTTTTCTATCTGTCTTTCAGAGTAGATTCTTCCTGTACAATTAATTTCATATAAACTTGAATCTCGTGCTACACTATTACACACAGTATCTTTGAAAATATGTTTTGTAGTTGTATTGTCTGAACTGTGAGATAGTGAAAAATCTTGAATTAGAAACTAATACACGTGTCATAATTTTTTTAAGTAAATTAATGACATCACATAATATTAATTATTTAATTTGAATTGATTGAAATGATTTGAATTGAAATTAAAAAAATAATTACTTTTATTATTTTGCCACTGTAGGATAATTAATGATATCATATTAAATTAGTTATTTGATTTGAATTAAAATTAAAAAATAATTACCTTTATTATTTGATTCAAATTGATTTGAATTGATATATATACATAATAAATTGTTGAAATATATATGCACAAGGATCAAAGCATTTTGGCATTAATTCTTGATCATACATATAAAATTTTTTTATAATTAATTATCCTATATTCCATATGAACATTTTTAATTTGATTATTATTTTTTGCAAAAAATTTTAAATAAAAAGCTTTTTATTTATTACACATACATCTCTTTATTTTATTCTATTTAATAACTTATTTATATTATAATATAATATGGTCGTTTATTATCATAAATTTTATATTAAAATTTATAATTCATATTTGTATAAATAATCAAAATTTATATCAGAATATTTACGTTTAAAAAGTATATATTATAACTCATAAGTTCATAAATTTCACAAATTTATAAATTATTATATTATTATCATATTATGCGGGTCCCAATGTATTTAATATATTATGTGAATTATTGTTAAAGTGAATAGCAAAATATATTTTTATCATAATATATTATCATAATTATTAATTAGTGAAATTAATAATTAATGGATTTCGTTATTGCATTTGATTTGAATTGATTTGAATGAATAAATAAATTAGGTAAATTAATAAATTTGGTAAATTAATAACATTACATAATATTAATTATTTGATTTGAATTGATTTAAATTATTTGAATTGAAATTTAAAAAAAAATTACCTTTATTATTTAACCCACTGTAGTGTCTTATAAGATTTTTTTAGTAGATAAAATAAATTTGATTATGAAATTGACATGTGAATTAAAAAATTTACTTTATTTGACTTTACTTTGATTTCTTTCCAAAATAATTCTTAATTTAATAGAAATCAAAGTTTTGAGATATGAATCTTTAAATCATAATCCATTAACTAAAGAAAGAGATGAAAATCAAATTCTTTAAAGATGAAATCTGAGGCCTGGAGATCCAATCCAAACGTAGCAGCATGAAAATCAAATTCTTTAAAGATGAAATCTGAGGCCTGGAGATCCAATCCAAACGTAGCAGCAACATTCAGTATTTTTGTTCTTTGGATCTGATTGAATCACACAAAAAGACACATTCAGAAGAAAAGATGAAATCAATATTCAATCAATTACCAATCTGTGCAACAAATAATTTTTAACAAATAAAAAATAATATGCAAATTAACAAATTTACCTATTTTATTTATTTAAATTTATTATATTAAATAAGTAAATCAATTCAAATCAAAGTTTGAGTAGGTCAAATAAATTTAATTATGGAATTGATAAATCAATTCAAAAAATTTATGTTTAAAAAATATATGTTATAACTCATAATTTTCAATAAATCAATTGTAATTATTATTATTTTTTATAAGTTACAAAAATTTTTAGAGTTGTAATTTATTCGTGCATCGCACATGTCACAATACTAGTTTACATGTATAGTAATACAAAGACAACTTGCATAAGATTTTATGGGTGGCTAGGGAAGTACAACAAAATCCATGGCGCATTTAGATCTTTTCATTACAAAAAAAAAAATAAAAATTAAAATTAAAATGACTAAAATCATATTTTGGTCCCTTACATATGCCTTTTTTTTAGTTTGGTCCTTCATAGCTTTTTATTCTCAATTTGATTCTTTACAAATTGATATGTTGCCAATTCAGTCCCTCAAAATTTTTTATTCTCAATTTAGTCCTTCATAGATTGATATATTATCAATTTAGTCCCTTACTTATTTTCATTCTCAGTTTAATCCCTCACAAATTGATATATATATTATTAATTTAGTCATTTTTTGCTGGCCATAATTTTAGATGGTCATAACTTTTTTATGAAGGGACTCAATTGAAAACATATAAATCTATAAGGAATTAAATTGAAAATATAAATATCTGAGGGACTAAATTAATAACATATTAATTTGTGAAGAAACATATTGAGAATGAAAATTTATGAGAGACTGAATTGATAACATATAAATTCATAAGAGACTAAATTGAGAATGAAAATTTATAAAGGACTAACTTAAAAAAAAATATTTGTGAGGGATCGAAATGATGTTTTGGAAAATTTAAATAAAACGAGCTGCAATCATTCATCAAATCTATTATCGTTTAAAGTATATTATAAAGTGAAATGACTTTTCATATACCGCGTGTGATTGAACTTAATTAGGATGACCCGTGTGTACTCAATGTCAAAATAAGAAAGAATTTGTCATATCAACAAAATTTAATGAAATATTATAAAAATTTTAAGAACAAGAACTAAATTAAAAAGATTTAAAACTATTAAAAAACTAATAATAAATTTTTTAAACTGTAAGAACTAATTAAAAATTAATAACAACAACAGCGAATAAAAGAATAAATTAACCCACTAATAACAAGTAATCTATGGCGCGCGTATATACTTTTTTAAATATAAGATCACAATTTGATAAAATGTTAATTAATAACTTTCTTCAGTATCAGAACTTTCATGTGGTTTGGGCAAATTGGTCAATTACGATAATTATAACTTCGCATTCTGTTTTATTTTTAAGAGCAGATTACTGGTTTGTTTCTGAAAAAATATAATTTTTTTAATTTAATTTTTAAAAAATTAAACACTTTAATTTAAATATATTCTTTTATGTCATTTTATATCTATTATCTAATTCAATAGTTATTTTTATTAAATTTTTTTAATTTAATAAATTAGTTTAATAATTTTTAATTTTTAGTTAAAAATTAACTTTTAAACTTTTAACTAGTTTATTAATTATTTTTGTCAAACAGATTCTAAATCCTACCAATTATCCAATTTATTCTCAAAATTAAGTTATACATAAAATAAACTTACCCGGTTTCAAGCTTGAACGGAAGGTCACCATTGTAACCTGGTAACCTCTTGACAATTGACGCTGAAGAAGACACGTATGGAAGAAGCAGTACAAGTACAACAATGAGAGAACAGTACCATCTCAAACTCAGAGCCATGATGACAATAAGAGACACTGAATATTAATTATATCGAGTTCTCTTAATCACTCTATTTATGGTGATGATTAACTACAGTCTCGAGGTCTGACTGGCAACTTCTATTCAAAGCGTAACTAACTTTCTGGGCCATACTGATTAGTCAGCTGCCAAACTGTCTTTTGCGTTGCAACTTCTGTTCGAACATTGTTAAGGGGCTGTTTGATATCTAAAAAAGAATAAGAATGAAAAGGAAGTAGAAAAATAGAATGAAAAAAAAATGAAAAAAGAAGAAGGAAAAGAAAAAAAATTTATTTGGTATGTATTGAAAAAGAAAGGAAGAAAATAAGATTATTATAATTTTTTAAAGATAATAAAAAATAAAAATAAAAATAATTTACTATTTTGCCCTTAACAAAAAAATTCAGACCCATTGTTAGTGTTGGCTGTAAGGAGCTAATCAATCGACTAGCGTTGGCTGTAGGAGCTGATCAACTGGTTGCCAGGTACCGATCGACCGACTAGCGTTGGTTGAAGGAGTCGGTCGACCGGCTGCCATTGCCTGTAGGAGTCGGTTGACTAGCTGACGTTGCCTGCAGGAGCTGGTCGACTGGCTGCCAAGCACCGGCTGACCGGCTGCCAGACTCTCTCTTTCACGACCAACGTCTCATACTCTCTCTCTCTCTCAGTTCGCCTCTCAGTCCGTTGGCTTCTTTGAAGAGAATAAAAATACATAATACTTAGGATAAAACCGTCTAAATATCTATTTTTCATCCAGGAAATACTTTTTCCATCGAGATAGCAATGGAAAAAAAATTCAGGAAAAACGAACTATTTTTTCTATGACAGAAAGCTCTATTCTCTACAGTTAGCCGCACTAAACAACGAAAAAAATACATAATAATGAAAAGACACTTTCCTTTTCAACAAATATTAGCATACCAAACGGCCCCTAACTTTTTGGACCCTTCTCAATTAGGCAGCATCAAATTATACGAATCTATGAGCTTAAACAACTAAACTAAATCCTAAAATTAGAAGGTTGAAAAATGGCTATCACTAACGTAGATCTTAACCTATGTGTGTGGAACGTTGGGTAAACTCAATTTCAAATTAAATATCTCTCCTTCGCTAAAATTTATGAAAAATAAGAAGAAAAAGTAAATTACATCCACATCTTTTATAAGTATTAGAAATTACACGGCCTTCTCTTCTACTTTCAAAAACACGTTCTTCTCTCTTATGAGTGTAAAATTCAATACACTTCAATCCCATTGTATATTTTCTATCCAAAAAAGTCTTGTGTTTTTTGACGTCCTGTAATCTAATGACTCATAATTTTTTTATTAAAATACTTTTTATTATTCTAAAAACATCATTTTTTTTACATATTATAATACTCTAAAATGTTAATTCACACATTAAAATGTTACAAATATTATATTTTCTTGTAAGTGAAATACCCAAAATGCACTTATGTTAACAGATAATATTTTACTTTTAAAAAAGTAATATTAACTTACAAAACATCAAAAAAATAGATTGTAACTAAAAATATACAAAATTGAATTAAGATATAATAATTTCATATATATAAAAAAGAAGAAGATATATTTTAAAAGTAAAACAGAGGGTATTTAAAATTTACACTAAAGAGAATGACACTTCTATGCTGGTCAATATGTAAAGCTACATCATGTTTATTACAATAATAATTCACAAACCTAAAGGGAAAAAAGGGGAATGGGTGTATTGGGGCATCAAGACATTTTAAATTCCTTGAAATACATATATAGCCTTTCTTTACCAAAAAAGTTTGCGTCTCTTAGGTTTTTTTTTTTTGGGGTGCAAAAAAGGTTCAAAGACCCAAAGAGGAAACAAAATCACAGAGGTGGGGTATGCTGACCCCAACAACACCAGTATTTAAGTTCAGTACTGGAGGGGGAAATCCTCCTTGGAGGACTGTAATCAGATAAAGGCAATAATTTTAGACAAAAAGAATTATTTAACAGATTTTTTTTATAATGCGCAAAAAACCACTTAAGAGTAAATGCACTTTATCTTTCAAATTTCAAACTCATCAGAACATTCCTTTCAATTTTTGAAGTTGAGCAAGAAACCTCTTTGTTAGTATTATTGATAATCAATAGTTACTCAGTAAATTAATATTCACTATTCCAAAAGCACTTCAGAAATTTTTGTTTTTTTAAAAAAGGAACCCAAAACCAAAACGTAAAAGCATTGGAACTGGAAAATCGAAGAACATCGCACCTAGATCTGCGGCAACGAGAAACAATATTAGGTGATGGATATTGCTCATTTCTTGCTCGGTATATTTGGTGGGTCTTCATCTATCATGGCTCTCACATGCCTCAGCAAGCAAACCGACATCATTAGCACAACATGATTTTATTTCTAACATATTTTATTTTGCAGGTTTAACCATTTAGCATGCATACATTAGCGTTTAATCAGCATACTCATCATCTCTGGCAGCCCATTGGACCATCCCAGCTCAGGTCATGCCCATCTCATCCATTTTGGCACAAATAGCACAGCAAACATGCACAAGCCCAGTCCAACAGATATCATATAGGAAAACATAAACTCAATCCAGTAGGCAACTTACCCGCAGGCTAAACGTGCGAGCCGGCCCGCGGTCTTTTTTATTTTTATTTTATAAAAAATATATTATTTAGTATAAATAATTATATTTTATCACATTTTTATATTTTATAATCCTATATTCAATAGATATAGTGATTTTAGATATAAAAACTCTTGTAATTTTTTAAAAAATATATAAAATTTTTAAAATTAAGTATAATATAGTTAATTTTGAAAGAAAATATAAAAAATTAAAGTGATTGATTATTTGAAAGTATTAAAAAATAATATTTTATATGTATAAATATTATTTTAATAAAAAATTATTGAAACTTTTACTTAAAAAATTAAATATTATATTATATTATTTTTTTTTTAAAAAAAAGATAGACCGCATTCAAACGGTTTAGGTCACGCGGTCTTAGTCTTCTTATATGAAAACCGTTTATAAACGGGTCAGCCCGTAACCGACCCGTTTAAGTCAAAATTGTGATAGACCGACCCGTGACCGACACGGACCGCCTGTTTATCACTACTAGTTATGCATTATTGATACTACTTGTATATAGGGGTAAGCACGGGTCGGGTTGAGAGAAAATTTCAACCCAACCCAATCAAATTTGATTGAGTTGGGTTGGGTCGAGTTATTAAATTTTTGATGATGAACCAAAACTAACCCAACCTGCACTTTGGTGGGTTGGGTTGGGTCTGGTTAGCAGGTGGTTCTTTTTTTAAAATTTTAAATTTTATTTATTTATTTATTTATTTTTGTTTTGTTTTCTTCTTCTTTTTCTTCTTCTTTTTCTTTTTTTATTCACAATATATAGAAGACAAATAAATTAATAAAAACACACATTATTCTTTATTCTGTCAAACAAGACAATAATAGTCAACAGTAGGCTATATTGTTATAGGCAAATTAATTCAATCCAAATTTTAATATTATATAATCTAAATTTTAATAAATATATAACACATAAATATTTATTTATAAATAATGAGTATAACAAAAAATTCTAAATGACTAACTCCTTAAAAAAAACATATATTATGCGGGTTGGGTTGAGTTAGAAAATTCCCAACCCACCACCTAATTTGTTATTTGGCGAGTTAAAAAATTTTAACCCAACACAACCCAACCCAAACGTGTGGGTTGGGTCGAATTTGGCAGGTTGGTGCTCACCCTTGTAGATCAATTTTAGCTTCATCTTTTTTGGGAATTGGAAAATTTTCCAAGAAATTTATATTGAAATTTCTTCTGAAGTTTCTAAATCACATTCCTTTTATTTTCTAATTCTTCTCTCCTTTGAGGTGTTGTAGTTGTAGTCTAGTTACTCATTTTGAAGATGCTTAGCTTCTGGCTATGCTTATTCTCTGAAAAGAGGGATTGTCTTCCTCTCAGGCCTCAATTATTATTAACGTGTAGTTTCTTATATATTTATAATTAAATTTAAATTTTTTTAATTAAAATATGATAAATATATAGTTTTATGGATCAGGTGTCCCTGTTTTTTTCTTAGGAAAAGCATAGAAAAGCATGATATTTTTCCTAAGGAAAAGCTATGGCCATTGGATCTACAGATCCAACGGCCATCAATTTTTTTATTTTTTATTTTAAATATATTTTTTAATTTTAAAAAATTTTAGATAAATTTTTTGTAAATAAGTCCATAAAAATAGATACAAAAGTAATTTTTTCTTCAAATAAGTCTATAAAAACAGGCACAAAGATTAAAAAAAATTAGAACTTATCAAAAAAATTTTAAAATCAAAATAAAGACTATTTTTCTACCAAAATAATAATAATAAAGGAATCCTAAACTACGTGCTCCATCGCTAAATCACATGCACTATTTCATTCCTTACCTATAAATACAGAACTCTCATGGTATGTTTAGTATGTAGTAAGAAAAAAGGAAAAGGAAAGGAAATAGGAATGAAAATGTAATATTTTATTAAAATATCTTAATTTTTTAATTCAAGAAAAAAATTAGTTTAGTGTTTTTAAAGAGATTAATTTGGACAATTTCTCACTATCCCTATTTTTACATTAATCATTCCCTCACACTTTTTCATGCTACCAAAGGCGCCCTCAATTTCATAGGAATCTATTTCTCAATTTAAGAACGTTGGTTACAAAACTCGCAGGTTTGACTATCAAGTGACTTGTTCAAGAGAATTTCCCCACTGATTGGATGGATTCTATAGTTTCAAAGGTTTATCGACCCCAACTAGTTGGTTCCATCTGGCTCCTAAAACAGTGACGGCAACACCTTAAAATAAAGAGTAAATAGCTAGTTTAGCCTCTAAAAAATTATATATTTTTTAATTTAATCCTTAAAAGATGAAATATCTCTATCTTGTTCTTGAAAAAATACATTAGCTTCAATCTCATCTTTTTTCATTGTTAGGTTTCAAAATTTTTGTTGTTAAAAGTCACTTCAATAAAAAAAAAATAGAGAACCAAATTGAAATAAACAATCTTTCCAGGACTAAATGCTTAATCTTTTAAGAAATTGAAACAAATGTAATCTTTCAGTGACTAAATCAGTAATTTACTCTAAAATCAAAGTTCCAAAGAATCTGATACATGGCATGATCCAATAGTTCTTTGAGAGCATAAGGTTGTTTTGAAACAACATATACAAAGGGATATAATTCCATTAACACAAATTGTTTTCCTTCATTTTGTGCCTATGTAAAACTGCAAAGGTTATTCAACGAAAATAAAAAATTGTGACGGTTTATTAAATGACTTTCAATCACTTTATACTCCCTATACATTTACTGTGATAAAATTCTGATGAATTTGAATCCCGAAGAATCAAGCAGATAATGAGTCGTCAGCGCAATCAATCATAAGTTGAAGCGAATGGTTAGTCACACACCTAACCCGCGAAATCCTTGCTCAGAAAAGTTAACAGGAAATGACCTGTGAATTCTAGTTTTCGACAAGGGAACTTTTTCGCCAGTAAAATTGAGACCAACTTTCTTCTTGTCTATCGCTGACTTCTCAACTGTGTCGGTTGTTTCAGCAATGAATTGCAGCCCCTGAAACGTCATTCCTGATTAAGGTCATTGATGACCAGGAGTCCGAGAATGATGCATTTTAAAAAGTTGAGTTCACATACCTTGGGTGATTTCCACTCAAGTGTCATTGTTGATTGGTTTGCAAGTTCCGCGCCAACTTCCTGTCAAAGGACTCATAAAAATAGTAGTCAAAATTAGCATAGGAGAAGTTACTGGAACGTTTGCATTGCAACCTATGGATGGACCCATGTTCACTCAAGATAAGGATGAAATTCAATTTGAATATTTCCTAGCAATGTCAATATGGCATACAATATATAATAACTCATAAGACCAAGCCAATTTTGGCTCATTGGTTGGCGGGGTAAAATCTCGAGAGTCCTGACGATCAATTTTAATAACCAACAAGGCAATAAGTGGACAAAGGAACTACACAGATGAAACATCTTACCTTAAAAATTTTACTATTTGGCCCTTCTTTTGCTTGATCAGTTAGTTGGCAAAGATACCAGAGACCTGAATTAGTCATGTCCTGCATAAAAATTTTGAAAGAAACACAGAAATAATTTTATACATATATAACTTGAAGAACAAATTCTAGTAGTTAATCCAAGTTTGCAAAGTTAAATATCTATAACCTGTTTGCTTTCAACCACCTTGAGCTTGCCTTCCTATCAAGTTAATAAATAGACAAAAGTCACAATGTAATTTTCAAGCTAATCAGATGCTTAAAAGTTCCTTTTTTTTTTCCCTTTTTCTCAGGGGGAGGGGCAGGGGGAAGAAGTTCTGCAATTTACCAGCCCAGATATCATTCCATGGATAAGATCAACATCACATCCAATTTGTGAAAGGTTTGACTTTACTTCATTTACCTGTATGAAAGTAAGTATAAATGTGCATTAATCTGCTTCTATATATAGTCTGAAATAAATTTTGCCATTAGCAAAAGAACTTAGTTCTTAAAACTGATGGCAAACCTAATCTACAAGTGATATAACGTTTTGAAGGATAGAATGAAGTTCATTGTTGAATTTTCCACTCAAAATAAAAATATCTACTTTCATATTAACAAGGCAATTCATAAACGGGCAAACAGATCCTATAGTCATAATTCATTGATTCAGATTGGAAATTGCAACACAAAGGTCATTTGATTGATCGTATCTTTGGAGAGGAAGTCCTTTCTTCTGATTAAACAGTTCCTTGTGTCTTAATTACATTACTATATGTTGATGAGATAGGGAGAGTAAAAGAGAGAGGAAACGAAGGACCAAACAGAACATTTAGTCCTCAGATAGTGTCTTAATTACATTACTATATCAGACTAATGCCTCAGACTCTATTTACACAAAACTATAACCACAAAAAACCACGTATACAATTTAGATTGGGTGCACTACAAATAGCTAACTACTCAACCTACAAAACTTTCCTAAATCTATAATACCTTTTAATGATGTACCTCTTTACCTAAGCTACTAGGCTTCCTAATTCTCAATACCTCTTAACACTCCCCTTCAAGCTGAAGCTTACATAGGTCTCAGCATTTTACATATGAAACTCAGCATTTTACATACCTCTTAACACTCCCCTTTCAAGATTCATAAATTTGCTACCCATGGGTGGCTCCCTTGACATTCTCTCTGCTGCTCTCTCCCGCCAAATTGTTTGACACAATGGCACAGCTTCTAGAAGTCTTTGACCTACTTCCCTTGAGTAGCCCCCCCCCAACCTTCCATCTGATCTCCACTACTTGGGTTGTTAACCAGGATCCCAACAACAGAACTTTTGTATTAGTGCCAAGGACTTTAATATGCTTCCTTGACAATATTAAAACACTTACCCAGTATATCAAACTACCACAATAACCACTGTTGAACACAAATAGCTGAATTTTTATTTTTTGCATTTAAGTGGGAGGTGAGCTGGAATTCATGGTGGGTGACACCTAAGCTCTGACACTATGTTGAGAGAATAGGAAGAGAAAACAATAGTGAGAAAAGGAAGGATCAAACAGAACATTTTATTCAAAGATTCAATACTGTGTATAATACTCCTCGTCTACTGATATTGAACTACATAAAGAAACTTATATCATACCCTTTGCTTTGGGTGGACTACAGGTTACTATCTACTCAACCTACAACACTACAGTAAATCCTTGATACCTCTTAATAAGGTGACTCTTTACTTAAGGTAAAAAGTCAAAGACTTCCTTAAATTCTAAATATTTCTTAACAATACCCATTATCCAGATTGAAAAGAAATCAGCATCTCTTACATCATTTGCAATAAGCTGGCTTAGCTCGTTGTGCTCCTCAACTTTCAAGTCCAGACCTTCGAGCCTCTTTGTTAGATGCCTTCTAGTTGACTGAAACAATTGATTAAACAGAATAATTCAGCAAGAACACAGGTAAGACAGCTAAATTGTGAAAAATAAGTCATCAAGAGATGCAACTTACAGCCAATGTTTCATGCACATTCTCTAATTGCTTTGACACAGTTGCAACAGCATTGGCCATATTACGCTTTGTCACAAACATTGCATCAGAAAATGACCAACCCTGAAAGATACAGGCAAGATGTTAGGGAAGGATCTTGTTATTGCGTTTGGGTTATGGTACATCATTGGGAAGAGAAAACCAAAATCTTCTTAGGTTTGTTGGGAAGAGAAAACCAAGATTTCTAGAGTGCAAGACTCTAAATGTTTTATAACTTTTTTCTTAACACTTTCACTAATAATCAGAACAATTTAAATACAACCCAAGAGGGAATAACTTCCCCTTGTGGCAGAAAACTTACCTAAACCACTCCTAAAATGTCATTTAAAACAAAAACCCTTAAAAACATAGATAAAAACATATTACAAATGTAATTAAAACATATTAACAACATAATTAAACCAAGTCTGAAATTAGAATTATAAAACTAAAAAGAAAACAGAGAAATAACAAATACTAACTGCAGCAATCTAGAATGATGCTATTCTATTGTTTTTCTTCGCCAAATCCTCCTATATTTTTCACGAGTATATCGTCGATAAACAAAAGGGTCACTAACACAAGAATAAATGCATTAATAGCATCATCACATACTAATACGTTCTTATTCAACTGCAAGAGTAGGAAAAATCTTGTGAATGAAATAGTGTTACCTTCCACCACATGTAACAGTATCCCATAGCTCCTATTGCAGCAGCTGGTAGTATGTAAGAAGCATAACTCCCTATGTGCAAATGATTCACGTCAACAGCTTTTTATAGTTAGAAACCCTTACAGATAGAGAAAAATATTACCATGTTATATAAAATAACTCCACACTTAGAACATCGCTTTCATAATATGACAGTAACAGGTAAGAAGATGGGCAACAGTAAAAAATTTTGGCAACTTCTATATGACAGATGGAAGTACTTTCAGACATCATCTATGGATTGAATAAAAGATATGTATATAAAACATGAATTATTATAGAATAATAGGGACATTCATCGTATTCTCATTAGAAGAAAACTTATATAAAGTTCCTTATATCTTTGCTATCAAGTTCTCTAATATAAATATAGCACGTGTAAAATTTTTTTTGAAAAACCAATTATGTAATGATGAGTTGTAAAAAATAAAATTATTTTTTAAAAATTATACACTTATCGTATTCTGATTAGAGAACTACATACTTGTTATATTTTTATTGAAGAAGCAAATATATAAGGAACTACACCTAAGTTTGTTCTTTATCATTATTGATGCAGAAAGCATCAACCAAATATTTTAATCAGAATATAAAATCAATTTTAATCAGAATTATTGATGCTTTTATGAATTTATATATCCAAATGCTGTAAAGCAACTTTATGAAAACAAAATTCACCTTTAGATCAAGTGGTATCATCAGTAAAAGTAATCCCTAAAACCTTGAATTGAGATATAAAACTGGCTAGCATGTAACCTAGTTTTGACTGAAAGTGTAACAACCCAAAATCCTGGGTTATAAACACAGAAAAAGGGGAAGCAAGTCAACTGCCATGAAGGAAAGTCAAATGCCTGAAAGGAACAGTCGATTGGTCTTATTCTGATGGGCAAAAAGGGAAAAACAGGGCAAGCAAGTCGACTGGCTTTATAAAAATCTGCAAGTTGACGCGCAGAAATCAGACGTTGTCAAAAGTAATAATAAAAGGAAACCAATGTCCAATGTATCTAGGATTAAAATAATGAATTTGGGAGTCCGTAGAAGCTAAGCAAACAATAAAATAAAGAAGCTATGATTAAATTAAATGAATGACAGTAACAGAATTCAAATGCTCTGTTGGATTCGAATTTGGTTAGTAAGTTTGGTTAGAAATTTAAGAGAGTCCAGTAAGCAGCTTGGGAAACATCTATAAATAGGGAATCACATATGAAGAACTTGCATCATTAGAAAAACAATGAGTGTCTTGAAAAATTAGAGGGTGCTGCACAAGAGAGAAAGAAAGCAGAATCCGAGAATGGGAAAAGAAGTACTGGACTCTCAAGTTCTTAAGTTGAAATGACAGTAGGAAAACTAGAAATTCAACACTTGAGGTAGTATAGCAACTTCATAAGATGCTTGATTTTATACTGCTATTCCATAAAAGGATGTTTTGTACTGAAATTGCTTTCTGAACATAATGCTTTATACTGATGTACAGTTGTTTCTATGAAATGATGCTTTCATATGAAAACTGCTTTCTGAAATGATGCTTTTACTGATAAATTGTGAAAAATGTCCATGAATGATTTTCATGAAAAATGAGAACTGCATAAAATGAATTTTGTGATCTTAGCATGGTTATCAGCTTGGAAGTTCTGCTTCCATGGTTCAGCTTGGAATTTTATTCCATCGTTATCAGCTTGGGTTGAAGGACTGCAGTAGCTTTCTTCCCGTGGTTCAGCTTGGAAAAGGAGTTCTGCAGACTTTCTTTTCTATGGAGTTGTGTGTGCCACCAACTACTTTATTCAGCTTGCTAAGTTTCACTCAAAGCAAAATGTTTTCTATGACTAAATGCACAAGTTTCCAAATAATTTTAAGCATGAGCAAATGCTGCTCTTATGACTGGAATGGTTTCTTTTCAAAGTGATTTATAAACTATATTATCTACTGAGATTTCCATCTCACCTTTTCTGTTTTTAAACTACCATAACAGGGGCTCCGCAAGGAAAAAGGATGTGCCTTTTAACTAGAGGGAAACCAGGGTATTTGATAAAGGCTGGGAAGAAGTTTACTTTAGATGAAACATGAATACGCATATTGTTGTATTTGATTGGAAATTGTACTATGTAATCCTATATGGCATATTTTGGGTAGCATCCGTAATAAAAGCAAAGTTCTAAAGGATTAAAATATATCATATGTCACTAGAAAACCTTGCATGAATTCTTAAGCCAACTAAGTCCAGATTTATGAGTTCAATTGAAGTATGAAGGTCACATGTTTCAAAAAGATTAGTCCTTAAATGGTATATTTCTCTTCTACTTGAAACTAATAAAGAAGCAGGTAGCAGAATAACATTGCTTGTAGAAAATAAATTTAACAAGGTTAACCAGTCGACCAGCTCCCTCTTGATGTGTTTTAAAAGGTGAAAGACCAAAAGGAAGCTCCCTCTTGATGTGTTTTAAAAGGTGAAAGACCAAAAGGAAGCAGCTGACTGCTTGCCTCCAAGCAGCCAACTGATTTCCTTACTGATTCCCTTATTTTCTTAAAAATTTGCTATATGCCAATCCATTTGTTTCCATAAATAAAGTAAAGATTTTCCAAGTAAAGGAATTCAATAAGTTGAGATGTTTTCTCCAAAAGAATTTACTTACAAAAAGAATAAAGAAGAAACCACTAAAGATTTTATATAGGAAAAGATAAATTAAAAATTAAGTGCCTATGAAACATTAGGAAAAAGGGCCATAAGAAAGAAACTGGAAACATGTTTGGGAAAGGAGGACTAGATTTTTTTTTTATGAACTTTATAAAATTTTTTCTTTTTTGAAAGAAAAAGAAAATATTATTAAAGAAGAAAGGAGATTACAAAGGGAAGGAAAAAAAAAAAAACAAAACAAAACAAAAGATAGAGGAGGACAAGAGATCTTCCTATAAAAGACAGAACCCAGACAAAACCAACCCAAGAAGCCCAACAACAAGGCTAGTACAACAAAGCCCTCCAATCTCCGATGGACATCTTACAACCGACACCCTCTTAAAAGACCCATTAGCCAAAACCCAAAGAGAAGCAACAAAACCAACCCTATCTCTAAGCATGTTGGAGAAAGAAGCCATTGCTTAAACACTAGCATTCCTTTCCATCCAAAGACACGATATTGCTGCCTTCCACAAAAGGATGAAGGCCTACTGTCTCATCTTCAATAGTTTAAGTCACCCACCGTCTCCTATACAAGCAAGCCAAGCCGCTGTCATCATCAAAATCAGTATCAAGCTCCTCTTCATCCGCTGATAAATCCTGACTTAGATATAGAATCAGAATCAGTATTTGAGGCTATCTCTTCAACTTCTCAGTCACTACTGATATTTTCAAACTCTGCAGTAGTTTCTGCCTCCACACCACATTGGTCTGATCTGATGCACCCTCCATTTCTCTCAAAATAGGCTCCAGAGGCAGACCTTCAACTGCTTCAGAATCAGATTGAAGCCAATTCTTTTCCTGATATATTCCTTAACTTCCATTTTTATACAAAATCTGACTAGGCTTCAATATCATGTTCTTCCTCTTCTGTACCTTCTAGAGTTGTGTGTGCCTACATTTTTTTTTTGGATAAATTATTTTTTTTAGGAAGGATAGAGTTACAAAATAGAAGAATAAGACACCCTCCAAATGAAACCTTAAAAATAAACAGAAGCACAAGAACAAACTAAAGAAACTATGAAGTGGAAAATGCAGCAATTCAGCCCAGCCTCTTTGCAAATCTGATATGGCAACCCCTTTTGGAAAACCACAAGTAGAATGCCAAATACATTAACACTCTCCTTTCCCACAAAATCTCCAAAGACATGGGTGAATCACTATGAAAAATTTGAGCACTCCTCTCCAACCAAAGACACCATAAACTGAAAATACTGAACATCACCACAATATTTGGCCTTTTTTTTCTTCCAAACCTTCAGACTTTATTGTAAGGAGACCCTCCAATGGTCAAGGATACACCCGATATTCTCCAAAGACTCCATATAGTTTACTCTAAAAAAGTGCAGCTGCTCCAGTGTAAAATTTAAAGAAAGAAACCAAAAAAATAAAAAGTGTCTAACTGATTTCTAAACTATCCAAACACAACATGAATATCAGGAGAAATGGCTCTTTTAGGCCTACGAAGTATATATATGACATATCTTTACATATTAATCCTACTAAATACCTCAGACTAAACAAATAACTTTATTTTTAGGGAAAGTTAAATTTCCCTATGGTTTTATCAAGACCAAAATTTTCTCTATTTGAAGAGTGATTTAGGGGGTGTTTGGTTAGCAGAGCCTTATATTTCCTTGGAATACAGCACTTCCATACTGGGTATATTTGAAATTTTTCCAAACTGCCTCTACCAGTTGTAAGAGATAAAAAAGGCTAAACCATATGTGTAATCAAATAAAAAATTGAAAAGTGACTAGATTTGGGTGGTTTATAGAAGAGATATATTAAAGCATAATAGAACATCTCACACCCCAAAAAATAAAACCTTCCAGTCCCTCTTAAGGGTCAAAATATATACCTGAAAGCTAAGGAAATTATCATGACACTAATGAAAATTGAGTCATGGAAATTCTGAATTGCAACGAAAATCAGAAAAAGAAAGGGAAAAATAAGAAAGGAAACTTTGAAGGTGAGAATTGCACAGCTAAAGAAATGAAAGACTAATATTATTCTTCCCTCTCTGTTTCTTTCTTTGAGATCAAATGGCAACAGAACAGAGGGAAGAAAGCCACCGCAAGCACCATATAATAATTGGTTCCAACTTCTAAGCCCTAATCTAACACATCTAGGTCATATATAAACATGCGAGTGAGCTACCTCACTGGCATCAATAAGCACTGGTGTAAATAGGCAATCAAATGAAATGACAGCGTTGAGGAGCAATCAGCAGTGGCATCAATAACATTCCCACCTCACTGGCATCAGTAACAACTGGTAGATTTGGATAAAGGGATGTGAGATGGTGGCATATTGAGGAGTGGTAAAGTAAAGGCAGAATGCTCCTTTGACTTTCTAAAAGATATTCCCACTGCCAGGCAATCTAACATTCCCACCTCCCCCATTGCCATGAAAAAAGAGAGGTTTTGCGGGAATATTTGATTCTGGGGAATGTTGCTGGAATATCTTTTAGAAACTTTAAAAAAACCAGAAAATGTATCATTCCCAATAACACTTAAAATAGTTCATGAATCAAAGGTCCCTCAGAGATTCAAAGAACAATTTACATGAATAAAAATAAGGGGAGTTAAGAGCCCTAATTCTCCCCTATTTGGATTGGGAAAAATTAATGAAGCAAGAAGGATGTAATCATTGAGTATTCCTAGCATCTAGCTTTCCAAAAAAAGGGGGTAGTTTTAAGACCAGCACACCCAAAATATGATATGCATTGAAAAGAAAACCAAAACAAACTCCCTTTTTCTTTTCTTTTTAAGCAATGCAGGTCGTAAATTAATTTTTCTTTTCTTTTTATTGTTGTCCGCATCACACTTCAAATGTGACAAAGACACTGAAGAACCATGTAGAATACCAATAGATGCATCATGCACGAAAGCAAGATTAAAGGGCACAGAGGCATCTACTTGAAAGAAATATTTCCCACCCAAATATTCAATTCAATGCCATGTCCGAACTATTCAGCAGAAATGAGTGGAAAAGATAAATTGGGCAGCCTGGAAAATTTAAGTAATATGATTCAATTCGAATTTACAATATTGTTGCTTTTTTTTTTTTTGTAGAAGTAAAGAAAGAAAATTACGCAAAACTTATGATAAATTGCAACATAATTCATTCTACGTACCATTGGAGGAAGAATTTCCATTGAAGATAGTTACAGGGCTGGATAAGGTCAGCTCCCTAATCTCTTGTGCTAATTGTCGAATCTGAAGTTAAAACACATAGGTTTATTGTGTGTTAATTAATATATTCTCTGCAAAGGTGTAACGTTATGATGAAGAATCCTGCAATTTTATAGTAATCAAATTTAAAGTTAAGCAATAAAAGTACGGTTTCACCCTCAAAATATATCACCATAAATGGTTTTGTCTTGTTCAACTTCAGGTCCTACTGAGCTATTTGCAAAAAGCTATAAAACGTGGGTATAAAATCATGATTATGGGCCAAGCTTACGACCTAGCATCTTGTTGGAATAATGATTCTAAAATCCTTATTTGTTCAGTAGTTACCCCTCGTGTTCATATCTTATGTGATGTTAAGGCAGAAACCTATACAGCATCCAGTCTTTGATTATTTTCATAATACAATATCTTACTGTACATTCACTCGTAATAACCGACGAGATAGCATTAAGAATAGTGCAATACCTGAGCAGCAATGACTGCAGTGTCATATCGGCCAGGCGAAATCTCAGCTTCATTGACACCCTTCAGCAATTCCTGAAGCTGTGAAATGAGATCAGACAACCGTCCGCTCCTCAACACAACAGAGCCAGTCAAACCTAAGATGCAGTGTAGGTTAACAAAATAAAACACCTCAATAGTGGTCAGCAGTCACAGTTCTCATGATTTAATTAACAACAGCAATGAACCATATGACGTGGATACACTTTTCGTCTGGGCAAAGTAAAACATTGCCTCTACTGTTTCAAATTAGCTATGACAAACAGAACGAAGCAGTTTTTTAAAATACGTTTTGAAGGAACTGAAGTTGCGTGCTTCTTGTTCAGTCTTTTAATAACTGAATTTTGCAGTCTTGTGTAAGTTCATCAAGAAACCAAACTCCTAAAATTCACCAAACAGCTAACACAGATTCAAAGCTTAATTATTAGCACAACTTCAGCTATTTAAATCGAGCAGAAGGACTTCAGAATTAGATGTAAAAGAGAACGCTACCGGCTCCAACAAGGATGAGAACCTTGG
The DNA here is from genome assembly GCA_037074585.1 of Biancaea sappan. Lineage (NCBI taxonomy): Eukaryota > Viridiplantae > Streptophyta > Magnoliopsida > Fabales > Fabaceae > Biancaea > Biancaea sappan. Next base: position 52,596,894 of record CM073494.1, on the reverse strand, counting down.
AGGTTTGAACTCCGGCCTGTAAGGCCATCTTTCTTCAAGCCAAGCCCTCCAGTCCCCGTTTCTGCCCTGAGGTCCAATGCAAGATTACAGCAAAGAATTCAATATTTCTTTTTTCCCCCCCCCCCCCCCCCCCCCAAACTGATTAAAAAAAAAAAAAGGGGTAGTCTAATTATTGCGGCTGATTCATATTCATACTTTGCTCCGTTTTCAATTGTGTTTATAGAAAAATTTAAAATTAAGTTATATGGTTTTTAAAATTTTTAATTTACAATATATCATTAAACTTTTTATAACACTTAATTTTTTGAATATTACTAATATATCATTTTAATTCATAAAAATATAGACTTTAATACTTTGATTATGCAATTAAAACTATTTAATTCCGATTTCTAACTCATCTTTTTTTATTGTTAATCTATATAAGATCTTGTTCGATTCTAACGTCTATTTAAATTGGCCTATCTATTTATTTTTCAATTAAAAGTAACAATATAACACCATTTAAACGATAAAATGTACATTTTGACTCATAAAAATATATACTTTAATACCCTATTTATGCTTAATTTACATGTGAATTCCTTAAAACTGTTAGTATTGTTAAATATGAAATTTATACTATTGTCTATTCATCTTTTTTATGGCAAAAGACTATATTAATTAAAATTTAAATTATAAAGTTAAGATAACACATTTTTAAATTATAAAAATTAAATTAAAAATTAAGTGGTTACAGACATTTCCAATAAATTAACAAAAAACTAAAGATACAAGATAAGGATATTTTTGACTTTTCCTTGGGTCGTTGATAGTATTGATATTGACTCTGGCACGGCAAGTTTCCCTGTACTTGGTTACTTACCATTCTGTTCCATCTATTGTTGTCTCTGTGCCAAAGAAATCACCTCCAGATTTTGCAGCCGACAAATCAAAATGGCACCGTTTATTATTCTGCTTCTATTAGCGTCTTCCTTGACTCCTGGCTATGCCCAGTTTCAATCTAACGACCAAGCCTTTATCTCCTTGTTAATAACTAAAAATGGTCTTGATTTTGTGGAAGACATGCTTGTGAATGAGGCAATTTCCTCAATTATCCCACTCCGGTTGCCCAAGATTGAGAAGACTGTGAAAATTCCAGTTGTGGGTAATGTCTACATAGCGCTTTCAGACATTACTGTATATCAAATCGATGTTCCTTCGTCTTATATGGTGCCCGGCGAAGATGGAATTTCCATTATAGCTTCGGGCACAACGTGTAATTTGAGTATGAATTGGTATTACTCTTACAGTACGTGGCTTCTGCCCGTCGAGGTTTCCGACGAAGGTAGCGCTTCAATTAAGGTATAATATGAATTTTTGAGTTATCTTATTTATTTGTTCGATTCGTATATTGCAGAATTGTGCCTTAACAGACCTCCTTATAGAAGCTTAGTATCAGTAACTGATGAAATAATTTACGCTCGTTTTACTTTTTGGTTGGTTGAGATTGTGATACATACACACAGAGAAAATTGCAAAAGGTAACTCCTGCGAGTGAATAGACTCATTTATTCACTTCCAAGACAACCACAATATTCCCAATTAACCTCTTGGTTATTATAGTAACTAACTACCAATTCTGTTTGTTCTAACTAACAAACAATTAACTTATACTCATTTTGATGGAAGCCTTCTTGACTTTATTGGAGGTTATACTTTCATTGTTGACATTGCTAGAGCTATATAATAGATTTTAGTGCTATTAGTTTCTTTTCATTCCACAAGATATGGAGGTTATGTTGTTTAACATAACTTTCTGGAAGTCAAGTTTCTGATGCTCATATATTATCCCAGCGACACACTTCTATGCTTTTTCAATTTATGCTCTCGCATGAGCAGGCTCCAAATGATACCTATCCCTTTTTGCTACTACTATGTCTGTTTTTATCTGTTCATCTTTTGCACAATGAAAACAAATAGGGAAATGATAAGTGCTACTGCTGCAAAGGTGGAAGACATGGAAGTTGGACTTACATTGGGGTTGGAGAATCAGGAAGGATCATTGAAGCTGGTCATGAAGGATGATGGGTGTTACATCAAAGATATTTCAATTAAATTAGATGGCGGTGCATCTTGGCTTTATCAAGGGTATGGCCATATTTACTCTTTTTTCTTTTTTAATTTCATTTTAGAAATCATGCCAGTGGTGATATGTTTCCTCCTTCTACGGTGTACGTAGGAAGTTTTCCTTTTCATTTGTACATGTCTAGATGCCATATTTTCTGCATTTACACATACAAATCAGAACAAGATGTTTGTAACTACGATTTTTTGAAGCTGAATTGAAGTACTTACATCTGATAGTTTAAGGCAATGCCTAAATGATCCTTCTTTTTCTTTGATAACATATATAGCTGAGAAAATCAGTTGATAATCAAGATATCTTTCCATGAAGGAATTCTAGATTCCATTTGGTAGACAACCTTTGCAGTCCTCTGAAAAAAGAGAGAGAAATCAATCTTACACTATTTCATGGCAAAATAGGTTTTTTGGATTCACGTGTCATGACCTATATATAGCTTAATAAATTTTAACACTAGGTACTTATAATCTACTTTAATATCATGATTAATAACCATCTTAAGGATTTTAGAAAAACCTATATTGTAAGTTAGATAGTTGGTAAAGGCTCTAGAGATAAATTTTTTTAAAAAGAAGCAATCTTTTGTTCCATTAATCTGTTTGGTTTTGTTTATGACAAAGAGATACTTAGATAAGTTCCAATTATTCCCTAGTCTGTTACTTACACAAAATTTCAGATGTTCCTAGCTTGGCAGAAAAATTTGGGAAGTTAACTATGTGTTAAAAGCCTTAATATACAAACCATTCTACTTTGTTCTGTTTGTGAGGTTCATTTCGGGTCCTAGAATTAGAAAACATTCTGTAGTTAATCCATAGCTCTAAAAATTATGAAAATTTGGCACACAATCATCTTAACATGTCGTCATACAAGGGTAAAAATTTCAGAAAAAAATTCCATCATTTGACCCAGCTAAAGACCATATAAGTAACCATCTATCAAAACTGCTCAAATCCTGTTTAGGCTCTGTTTTCTGCTTGGTAGACCTATCAAACTTTTCTGGCTTGCTGCAGTTTCTGTGCATTTTGGATGACCATATGAGGCCCTAAAATCTTCAACTTTTTATGACAATATCTTGACGTGTTCAAGGTATAAACTGGAAAAGTTTCATGAATTTTAGAGTGAGTTTTACTTGGTCAAATACCAATGAAACATCAGTACAGAGGAAAAACTGGACAGATTGAAGTTGGGTTCTGTCTCAGTGGTCAAATGACCATATTTGAACCTGAAATTTTTATGGCATATAGATAAGACATCATTCTATACTCTTCCACTGACCCATACAGTAGCCTACTACTGCTGTTCCGACATAACCACTTTAGGCTAAAAATAAAAGAAACAATGGACAAAGAATTAAAAATTCTAAATACTGAATTAAATAATTAATACGAATTTAAACATTAATATGCTCAGTGCTTTGGGTTGTTTCACGTCAAGTCCCTTTCACTGAAAAAGAAAAGGAGAAACTATATATGACCCCCCTGGGATTATAATTTTTAGTCCCTAAACTTGAAATCATAACACTTTACCTTCCTAAACCATCAAGAAAAGTGATACATATTTGTTAAAATTAACATCTAAAAACTATGTTATTTATGGGAGAAAAAACACAAGTAAAAAATCAATGAGACATAAGATTGAAGTGCATTTTTCTATTACAGAGAAAAAAGATATTTGAAATATATTTATGAGTGATTGTGCTGACCTCCACTGAAGTTTTGAATACTACCTCCTAGTCCCTCTAGATTCAAATTATATAAAGATTCCTTCTGACAGTGTGATTTCTCTTCTATGGAATGCTGTATGGGGGAGTTATATGTCTCACAAAAATTCAACCAGGGTGTGTGGTATGAGTATTGGTTTTGTAAATTTCAGGGAAGGTTTGTATAACTTCAAACTAGATGGAATCTACGTTTACGTTTCACAAGGTCATTGTAATTTCTCTAATTTTCTATTTGAAGCTTCTGCATATTTTGTCTTTAGAAAGGTCTGAACCAGAAATTTATTTTTGACTGATCTTTAGGGCATATCAAATGCTCAACAAGTTTGAAGTATATTTTTCAAATTTCATGAGTACAGCAGACCAATATAAGGTTGATCGACAAGGTCATGAGAATTTGATCTTAGGTTTAAACCAAGAGAACAAATAGTCCTATTTGAATTGGAAGAAAATATAAGTAGTCCAGAAGAAGTAAAAGGATTTGTAAATCCTTTTCACTTTATTCAGATAAATTTTTAATTAAATTGATGCTCTAACCTCCGGGCAGCATTGGAGCCCCGGATAAAACAAAAGTTCTCGATGGGAGCATAATGCAAATATAAGTTTTTAAAGGCAGGGAAGAGTTTCCATAAAAGAGATATCCCCTATCCAGATAAAACAAAAGTTCTTGATGGGAGCATAATGCAAATATGAGTTTTTAAAGGCAGGGAAGAGTTTCCATAAAGAGATATCCCCTATCCAGATAAAACAAAAGTTCTCGATGGGAGCATAATGCAAATGTGAGTTTTTAAAGGCAGGGGAAAGTTTCCATAAAAGAGATATCTCCTATCCAGATATCCTCCCAAAAACTGATATGGCTACATCTCTCAATTTTAAGGAACCAGCATTTTGAAGACAACATAACCTCTGGGAAACAAATTTCCATACACTTGCATGAATTGCAGTCTACATCGGATTGGTGTCCCATCTGTTCTTGTTCGGTTGAATTTTTTTTATTGTTTTTTGTAGGATTGTCTAGTTTTTAGAGCTCAAATGAGGAAGACCAAAAAGGACACTTAAAGAAATTATTGAACGGGATCTTTTAGTAAATGAGATATCTAAAGAGTTGGTCATTGATAGAGCTTAATGGCGTCGTGCGATCCATGTAGCCGACCCCACTTAGTGGGATAAGGCTATGTTGTTGTTGTTGTTGTTGTAGGATTGTCTAGTTTTTCTACTAGTTGACGTCCAAGATCAGAAAGTTAACTAATAAAATGTTTCCTGAAGACATAAACCTGAGATAAGCAACAACAACAATAAAGACTTATCCCACTAGGTGGAGTCGGCTACATGAATCGCACGACACCATTGAGCTCTATCAATGATTAACTTTTTAAGTATCTCATTTATCAAAAGATCTCGTTCAATAACTTATCTAAGTATCTTTCTTGGTCTTTCTCAGCCTTTTTTCACTAGACTCTACCAGTTGTTCAACCCTCCTTACTGGCGCCTCAAGCTGTCTTCTTTGAACATGATCATACCATCTTAAATGATTTTATACTATTTTCTCTTCAATAGATGTCATTCTAACTCTACTTCGTATATAATCATTACAGATCATATTTCGTCTTTTATGACCACACATCCATCTCAACATTCTCATCTCTGCTATCCCAATTTTGTGTTCTTGTTGTTATTTCACTTCCCAACATTCACTCCCATATAATATTGCCGGTCTTATAGTTGTATGATAAAACTTTCCTTTGAACTTATTAGGTACTTTTCGATCACAAACAATTCTTGATACTTTTCTCTATTTCACCCACCCAACTGGTATCTTATATATAACATCCCCATTAATTTCACCGTCATCTTGCATAACTGATCTCAGATACCTGAACTTTGACACTTATGGTATAACTTGGTCTCCAATTTTAACCTCCAACTCATTTCTAGCTTGCCGCTTGTTAAACTTGCAATGAATATATTCTGTCTTATTGCTACTCAGACGGAAATCTTTTGATTCTAAAGTACACCTTTATAACTTGAGTTTAGAGTTAATTTCTTCCCTTGACTCCGCCATGAGGACTATATCATCCGCAAAAAACATGCATTTGGGGATTTATTCTTGAATGTATTTCGTCAGAACGTCTAAAACCAAAGTAAATAAATAAAGGCTCAAAGATGATCCTTGATGCAGGCCAATCTTAATGGAAAAGTTTCTAGTCTCCCCTTCAAACGTTCTCACATTAGTTGATGTCCCCTCATTCATATCTTTTATAGGTCTAATATAAGCAACATGTACACCTTTCTTTTCCATTTCTTTCCACAAAACTTCTCTTAGTACTCAATCATAAGCTTTTTTTATATTAATAAAAACTATATGCAAGTTTTTATGTTTACTCCGATACTTTTCCATCAATCCCCTTAGTAGATAAATAGCTTCCATAGTAGACCACCCTGGCATAAAACCAAATTGATTCTCAGAAATACCCGTCTCAATTCTTAACCTATATTTGATCATTGTTTCCATTAATTTTATAGTGTGACTCATAAGTTTAATTCTTCAGTAGTTTGCGCAGTTCTAGATATCCCCTTTGTTTTTATATATAAGCACTAAAGTGCTTCTTCTCCATTCCTCAAGCATTTTCTTGGATCTTAAAATCTCATTAAATAGATTAGTTAGCCAGATAGTACTCTTCCCCCTAAATATTTCCAAACTTCGATAGGAATACTATTAGGACCAACAGCTTTACCATTATCCATTCTCCTAAAAGCTTCCTTGACTTAGCCAATCCTAATCCTGCAATAATAAGCCAAATTTTGTTCACCCTCTTGGGTTGTTAAATCATCCATATCACTAGTTGACCCTATTCCGTCATTAAAAAGCTTGTGAAAGTAATCCTCTCATCCGTTTTAAAATGTGGAAACTGGGAAGTGTATATGAATGGTCTGGCTTTGGCCATCAAATTGCATTTGCTAAGTGAACAATCTTGAGAGGGCACTCTCCTAATGACATTTGATCATCTGTTACCATATTTCTTTGTCACTCCAGGTAGAAAATTTTGTATTGTTATGTGACTCTGATGTGTTCTTAAATATACTGTATTATTTATAGGAATTACCCCATTACCTTCTCAGAGAACTTGGAATGAATGAGGATTAACCATTACAGTAGCATAAACTCTTACTGAAACAACTAAGAAAATGTGAAAACTAAGATAGTAACACCCTAGCATTTGAGAGGCTAGGCCCTCCCGATACCCAAGTCTGAAATTCCAACACCTCTCTCCAAGATCTTTCGCTCCTTGGAGGAATATAAGGAGTGAAAGATCTAAATTTACTAAGATTTCAGTAGGATTCCTATTTAAATCTTAAGATCTTACAATTTTACGATTTTGTCAATCTTATAACATTTTGGATTTTTGTCCTTTTTTTTTATTTGTTGATATGTTTCCAAACTATTAGGTCAATTGGGATGGAAAAAGTGATTAAACTAACTTAAGTCCCTAGTAATACTACACAATTATAGTCTTACCACTCATAATTTGTCCAATTTTTAACTTTAGTTTAGCAAAGGCTAGAGATATTATAGTGAGTTTTGAAGAAGAAAATGTCTATTAGGTGAGAAAAAGATAGGTTTTTAAATACTATAGGAAGAGGGGACTACCTATTTTTCACTTCACTAATTGAATGTTTTCAAATCTTGTATAACAATGTTTCTCCTTATTATTGCAAAGTGTTTTTTCTATTACAATGTTTTAAGTCTTATTTATTGAAATTATACATTGATTGATTATTTTTAATATAATATTATGCTTATTTGTGGTTTATATATATATATATACATAGGTAAATTTTTAAAAATTATATTTCTTTAAAGGTAATATTTTCTGATCCTCAATTCGATCTATTTTGTCCATTGATCGATCTTAAGTAAGATTTCAATCTTGACAACCTTGACTTCAGCTACAACAAACTCATACTTTTGCTTCATATCTGACAGGATGATCAATGCTTTTGAAGGGCAAATTGTTTCAAGAGTAGAAAATGCTATCACCAAGAAACTTAAAGAAGGGATTTCAAGACTCGATTCATTTTTCCAAAATATTCCGAAGGAGATTTCAGTGACCGATGATGCTTCATTGAACGTAACTTTTGTTGCTGATCCTTTTTTAAGTAATTCATCTATTGGATTTGATATAAATGGGTTATTTGTAGCAAGAAGTGTTGAGTTTTCTAACTACTGGCTCAAGAATCCAAAACCTGCTGTCGCCTGCACAAATTCATCAAAAATGCTTGGAATTGCTTTGGATGAGGCTGTCTTTAACTCTGCATCATCCTTGTTTTATGATGTAAGTTTGGACGTTCAATAAGATGATTTTTGGTTTCAGTGTTGAGTGCTTGATGTTATTCTTACAGAAATTTTTTTTTTTTTTACTATATTCTTTTTCATGTATCACTGGGTTGGTGTCAAATGAGAAATTAATTTCTGTGTTCAGGCAAAATTTATGCACTGGATTGTGGACAAAGTACCAGATCAATCTCTACTGAACACTGCAGAGTGGAGATTCATTATTCCTCAACTTTACAAGAAATACCCTAATCATGACATGAATTTGAATGTGACATTATCTACTCCTCCAGTTGTTGAGATCTCTAACCATAAAGTTGAGGCCAACATATTTGCAGACTTAACAATTGATGTAATTGAGGGAGATGAAGTAATACCAGTGGCATGCATCTCATTGGTAGCATTATTGATGATTAAATTATATTTAGTTATTATTTTAGTTTTTTCCTGTATATACTTTTGCTACCTCCATAAATAAATCGTTATGATTAGATGAATTCTTTTGATTGGTAAGGATGTAAAATGGAGCTCAGCATGTAATGAATGACCATGATAGGAAATTATTGGAACTTGTCATTTTTCTCTTTTAAAACCATAATGAAATGACCTTGAATGACTTGTCATTCTACTTGTTTTCCTTAGTGTAAAGTGCAAATTGGATCACTCTTGATTTAGAAAAAATTCTACCATTTAGATTTGTATACTTTACTAACAACTGAGTAACAATTTATAGGGATATGTGAGGACCCACTTTCTTGATTTTCTCATCAATGGTAACTACCTGCACTTTATACTCTTAGTGCAGGGTGCACATTAGAAGAGCCAAATCCAGACATTAACATTTAAGTCAAAAAAATCAAGACATGGACAACCTGTATTTTTGGAAGATGGTTAACTGAACAAGTGTTCCTAATTTGTAAATCTAATATTTTTCTTTTCTTGTATCTTGTTACTGTGATCTGATTTGCTATGTTGTATCCTGTTTGTGTAGGTGGGTCAAGCTTCAGGTTCAGTCAAGATCAATGGAAACAACCTTGCAGGCACCATCAGATTGGATGATTTTTCAATGTCATTGAAATGGAGCTATGTTGGTAATCTGCGGATGTATCTGATTCAGGTGCCTTTCCGTAATTCATGATGCATACTATTAATAACAATAATGAGTAAATTGACTTTTTGGTGCTCCGAAGATATAATTCATCTTTATTTGATTCTCCAAAAATTAAACGAATTTTAATCATCTAAAGATTTTTTTCTGTTTTAAAATGATTCGCACTCTGAGCTGATTGACAGATAGCTAACAAGATAAGTGACCTAGCCTAATGGAATGAGTGATATAGCTGTTAAATACTTATGCGGCCATATGGCTGCAAAGGAACTTAAATACATAGTTTGGATGATTCTTGTGCAATGTTTGATGACCACATAAGTATTTAACTGCCATACTGCCCATGATTCTCGTGCAATGTTTGATGACCACATAAGTATTTAACTGCCATACCGCCCATTCTGTTGAGAACACATCATCTGTCCCATAAACTATTCATCTTTGTAGGACTAAAATGAGATGTTTGGATTTTAGGGGGACCAAATTGAGGAAAATGATTCTTTGAGAGCTAATTCACTTAATTTAACATTATTTATTAATGAAAGGCGTGTTTTATCTTCTTGGACTGCAGCCTATCGTGTGGACGCTGATTCAGACTGTGTTCTTGCCATATGCTAATTCACATCTCAGTAAAGGGTTCCCTTTGCCCATCATTCATGGCTTTTCATTACAAAATGCGGAGATAATCTTGTCAAATTCAAGAGTCACAGTTTGCAGTGACGTGGTATTTGCAGATCCACATGAGCTTAAGTATTTAAACTATTTTTAGTAGATACATATGTACTTTTATCCATAGCTTGTAAATATTTCAGAGCAGAGAAAACTATTATGTATTTGTCCACTTGTGCAATCTTAATCTCATTTCATATGAAAAGTGATGATGCAACCTTCACACCAAGATGTACAGATTGTAATGAAAAATAATGCTTCTTTATAACCTGCAAATTTCAATTTCAATTTATTTTTTGTTTTTGTAACTGGTACTCTAATGTTCTTAACATTATGTCAAATTACTAGCATTCTTTTCAATTTAATTAACTTGCTGGATTTAAGGATCGAAGCAACTACTTTTGACACCAGCAGGGAGACAGAATTTAATTAAAAGCAGCTTGTGCTATCTTTACAATTTACATATCTGATGCACTGCCTTAAGTTTCAAGGCTCTATGGTGAACTCAAGTTGCAGATGTTAATTTTGGCTGTTATTTATGGTGATTCTAAATATAACTTCAGAACTAGGGAAATTACTTTTTTTTTTTTTAGAACCAATTGAAACTTAGGATCAAAGTGAAGACTGAGGGATGGAAAATTTTATGTAGTGTTGTGGATGTGTGTGTAATACATGTGAATTAAGAAAATAAAATCTTGCCTTCATTTATATTTTGCTTATAAGGCCAACCCATGGCATTTTGGTAATTCCACCCTCTTGGTGTGAATATGTATATGGCACACACACATCAGATTTATTTTCCTCTCATCTCTAACCTCTCATGCCCTACCTCTCCCTATCATCTACCACCTTCATCCCACACAAGAACTATGCTTGGACCTTCGGCTACCTTCCTTTGCCATGGACTCAGCCTTCTAACGGCCAGACTTCACTGGAGTACCATGAATTGAGGTGAGTTTGCTCTTCTTCCCCTTTTTCTGCATATTTTCGAGTTAAGGATGTTGGGGCTGAAATGGATATCAAATGTGGTTGTTTAAGCTTGGATGTTGTTCTTAAATGCTCTTCTGTGCTGGGTGATACATTTGGAGAGAGAAATTTGTTGAAATCATTGGATTAAAACATTCTAATTTTGGTTTAGAAAGCATGACAAAAAATTATGAGAAGTTAGGGTTCTTGGAAGGGAATTTCATGAATTTGAGTCTTGATTCATGGATTTAATTTATGATTTGAGGGTATGGATGTTTGGTTACCATTCCAAGAGTAAAACAATGGGAAGAATCTTGAATTTTGGTAGAGAATTGATCTAGGATGAAGGAGAAACCTTAGAGGAGACAAAAATCACGAAAACAGAGTAATAATACTGTCCTCAGACTTAAGCGCGATTGAGACAGAGAAAGAGGCTTTATTCACGCTTAAGCGCGAAAATGACCCGCTTAGGCACATAAGTGGCAGAATGATTCAGCATTTGTGACCAATCTTCAAATAGTCATAACTCTCTTGTTCGGACTCCATTTTTAGAAAATTTTATATCGTTGGAAAGATCTTTGAGTCTAGTTTCTGATGAAACAAGATTCAATTAAAAATTCCTTACTGCTTGGGAGTTATGACCAAAAGAGTGATGAAAGGTCTGAAGTAGTGATAAAGAGTTTCCTATTTTGTGATCTAAACACGTTATTACATGATTACCTTATAGGGAAGAATTCTTTGAGGCATATTCCACATCTTTTGAGGAGGATTAACTAGCTTGGAGTTAAGGTGAGGAGTTTCTACACTATGCTGTTTGATTCCTCTTTGTTTCCTTATTGTACTTATACTTGTGAACACATATTTGTATAGTTTCAAACTATGAGTTAAACATCAAATTACAAGAAATATATTGTGTGTGATGGCTTGAAGGAAATGAACTTCTATATATATATAAATATATGTATAGATGTAGAATTTAACGTATATGAGTGAGTTAGTACTTCCTATGCCTAGTATCCTTCAATAGTGATTCCTTGCGTCATAATGAAACATGTGATATATTTAAATATGAAGAAAATAATGGTTCAAACATCTAATGGTAGGTTAAATTATTGTTACTATTGAACTTGAATAAAATAATGAAATATAAACTACTGTGCAACCTGTGTGGTGATGTATACTTAATTATATTTATATTTCTCTTTTTCTCATAAATGGAGGCTTGAAGGTATAATTCTAATTGTGTATATACACATATATATATTTTTATATTAAATTGTTTTACAAAGGAACTTTGGAAGTGTGTGTATACATGTACCTTTGACTATTATATGGAGATGTGAAAATGGAAATATATACGATATTATATTTATATATATATATATATATATGTGTGTGTGTGCGTGTGTGATGTACTATAATTGTTGAGATCGTATTATTGTGATTTATGTGGAATGAGTTGAGGTGTGGTATTATGATTTGTTTTGATTGTGAAATTTATACATCAATGGATGATTGATGTAATTTATGGAGTGATACTTGTGTTGTGATGTGAGATCTTTATTTGTGATTGTGTTTGTGTTTGATTGGAAAAGGAAGGCATGGTGGTGCACCCCATGGAGAAGTCTATGCGGAGCCATAAGGTGGAGATACATAAATGGAGCGATAAGGGTGGATGCAGCTGGGCCGCGGGTAACGATCCACAGGTACCCTGGACGACCCGGTTGGTACGAGAAATTGTGTGATTGATTGATTATTTATTGTTATGAGTTGATTTGAATTGTAGTATATTGTGATGATTTAGTTGCATTTATGATTCATTGGTTTGTTGCGATTATGTTGTACCGTGGTGATGGTACTTGGTGGAGCCGAGAATGTAAGGTCGGGAAATAACCATATATATATATATATATATGAGTTCTATATGATTAATTAAGTCCGAATTAATTTTTCTTCATATTATGGATTGATTGATTACTTGTTGCTTGATATCATCTATCTATGTTAAGACGTCTGGTATCGTATAGTCAACTGTGACCTTATATTCTGAAGCGAGCCGTGTTATCATTTTGAGTTCTCCGTGAATAGACCTAAGGTGTGTACAAGTGAGTATATTTCTAACTACAGGTATGAACAAATGCATAATTCTTCATATTTTTGCATTGTGTTTTCGTGTAGAAATAGGATAAAGTTTCCCTCACTGGGTCAGTATGACTCATTTCTCAACGTTTTCAGGTGCAAAGGGAGCTTAGCAATGGTGTTGAGTATTATGATAGGCTCCCCTTTGATCGGGGATGTGGTACGGTCTCGCCTCCCTCTCAGTTTACTTCTGTTTTGCTCTAGACATGTTATGTAATCAAGTAGGTTAACTAGGTCATGTATGTCAAATAATGCTTGATTGTTGCTGGGATTTACGTATTGATTGACTGTGCGTATGAAACATGATCGGGTTAATAAATTTGGAAACAAATGTTTTTTTTTTGTGACTTCTTTCACATGTTAAAATAAAATTAACAAATTGGTTATGAAATTAAATTATTAATATTGTTGAATTTTGCTGTGGGTTTTGGGTAGAAGTAAGGCTTACGGAGGAGGGGTCGAGTCCTCTTCTATGCTAATCACATGCTCAGTATTGAGATGTGACAGATGACATCATCAGAAGCAAGGATTCATAGTCAAATCCGACAGTAAATATCATGAGAAATTCTTATATACACTCCCAACTGTAAGGAACCAATAGAAATTCAAGAAAATGGGTGTGTATGTGAACTCCATTGCTTATTCACCTTGGTGAGTTTTAATTGGCTCAATATTTATCTTGGGTGCAAAAAATGAATTTAAGTACGTAGCATTGTTTGGTCACAGTGGTAGTGATTGTTAAAACCTTAGGAGAACAATAAAAGTTTAATTCCTGAAGACGCTAATTTAGGAAGGATTTTATCTTCTATGCTCAGTAAGTTTAAAGAAATTAGTCTTTCATCTAATTCAATGAGAGATACTATTGATAAAATCTCAAAAAAAAAAATGAATTTAAGAATTCTTCAACTATCATAAGCTAAATATAATGGAGCGCCTTGATTCCGAGGATTTAGAGGCAAATATTAGAATTCTTTCTAAATGTTGCCCCAAGCTTGCAACGTCTCCAATACGTCTCTAATGTCATCTTCCCCTCTTTAAAGAATTTTTTAAGAGCTGAAGCTATATAAAGAGTTATTGAGGAGAACTCAGGAACTTGCATTAAGAGTGATATTCTGAGTCTTCTCTCTTCTCCATATTTTCTTGAGCAGTTTGAGCTTAATCTCTTATGTATTAGGTTTGTGAGAGCAAGAGAAAGTGATATTCTTTGCAATTTCTTGATTGTAAGGGGTTTGAACCTTAAACTTATATTCATGAATCTTTCTTGGGGTGTAGGAAAGTTAATTTGAAGATAAGCTAGAAAACCTTGTGTAAAAGTTTGAGATGAGCTTGGAAAACCTCTATTATCTTCGTCATTTGTTAAATTGTTAGTATTGGTTGAATAAAAGCCTTTGTGGATGAAGGGGACTGGACGTAAATGAACATCTCCAATATTGTCGTCGGTAGTATAGTCTTCTTCAAGCTTTTCGTCACCAACCTCTAGGCCTATTAATGTCAAAAGAATTTCCTCTTCAGTGCCAATAGTATGTAACACCCAGCAAACAATAGTCTCAACACCATTAGAGATGCATTTTGCCTCATTTCCATGCATTTCGTATCTCTCGACTTACCATCTTCTAACAGAATTCTATTTTTGTGATAAAGCAGTATTGCCTTGCCAATATTTCCAAGTTCTTTCAAAGTAGTTCTAATTTTCTATAGTGTGAATGTACCTAATCGCAATCATGCAGTCTTCACCCGACGTAAAGTTTTTATCCTTCTTGAAATATCCCCCGTGCCAATATTCAACCACAAATATATCCATTTGAGACGTTGAGGCAAAAAAAAGAAAAAAAGGAAAAAAAAAACCATGAGTATCGAAGCAAAAACACTAAAATAAACAATTAACCTTAAATAACATATCATATATATATATATATATATATATTAAATACAATTCTAAAAAAACTATTACAATTCTATTCTGAAAAAAACTATTACAATTCTTAAATTATTAATATTGGTCAGAGCACGATAGGGCTACTATATCAATTACAATTATTAAAGTGGGTTTAACCAATGGGTTAGACCAGTTTAACCTACAAAAATTGTGGATTGGATTGATATTTTACCAAGACTCTTAAACCTGAGCCAAAACGGCTAAAACTAATCTCACTTTCTTTCTTTCATTTATTATTTTTAAAACAATCATTTTAATATTAATTTCAAGGGTAAATGTACCTTACTCCCCTGAAACTTTGGGATCAAGATATTTTAGCCTCTTAAACTTTTAAACTCGACATTAAAAAAAACTCACCCAAACTTTCATTTTGTTGCAAAATACCCCCTCTATCCAACTTTCTACTAGTCAATCAAAGTATAACTCAGCTTCTCTGTGCCACACCATGCCATGTCATTCTTTTTTTCCCCACATGGCTTTTTTTTTTTTCCGTTTTCCTTGAATATGCACAGCCATCCCCAAATTTGAATACGCACATCGATCGGTGGCCAGAGGCATTCAAAAAAGTTGGAGTATTCGTTGAAAATTGCAGAGCTGAGTTGTTGCAAAAAAACCACCATTGCAGTGGATATAGGTGCTGTTTGTACGCCATTGTTGCAGGGCCATCTCATCCGCCATTCGCAACCGCCGTCGCAGAGGTGTTCTCTTCAAAGGCCACCACTGGAAAGTTTTATCTGCTATTCTAATGTGCTGCTGCTGTCTAGTAATAAATATTAAATAGAGGATAAAAGTTGCTGTTATAACATGCTGCTCTTTGTTCTAACATGTTCTAATGTGCTTCTCTTTGTTCTAATATACTGTTCTAACGTGTTGACCATGACAATTTTGCCATAAGCACTTTGATGTCAATAGAGGTAATAAATAATGGATAAAGGGAAAAAGTTGCTTACATGTGTAGATAGGAATTGCTGGACAGTACTTCTTTTTTTTTTTTAATAACTTTTGTCTTATTCCCAAAATTTAATTGCACATATAACTTAGGTGAATGAAGTTGTGGTCTTGTGAAATTAGTAGTTCTATTCTCCTTTTATCTACACTTGGTTTTGAATTTATTTGATTTGACTTGTAATATGGATTATGGAGTTTTGGTCCCATGGAATCTTTAAGTGTTTGGTTTCTTTGAAGATGGATGTTAAAATTCCTATATAGACAACAATTTTATTTATTTATAAACAAATATTCTATGCTTTAATGTATATTAATACTTAACAAAAGCGGCATGTTTGAGTGTGAACGATTTAATGTCTTTATTTATAAACAAATATCCTATGTTTTAATACATGTAAAATATTATGTATTATATGTATTATAGATTGCCCATCTTTTTAGGTAAAGGACATGGAGAAGGATAACGTGGAGATAGCGAGCTATAATGGAAGTGAGGGCACTCCAAAAAAGTACAAAAGATTAAAAAAAAAAGATATTTGAAAAAAGAATTAATTCTTTTTTCAAAGTAATTTTGTTATTTCACAATATCTTTTTTTTTTAATCTTTTTGTACTTTTTTGGTTAATTTGAAGGTGAGCACGTTTAATCTACTAACTCGGGGTTAATTGACTCGTTTTAGTTTACTTTTAAAATGGGCCACTCCTATACCTATTTTCTTTCAAGTTGTTGCCACCCTAATAGTGTGGGATAGGTTGGCGCTAATGTTAATACTAATTAGATATTCTTCTGACAAATTTATCAACATCTATGGTAAATTTGGGAGCATATTCAGTGGCTACATACATAAAGGAATAAGGGTGAGAACATAATTTAAAGAATTGGTCTAATTATTGATCTGTGTTAGTTTTCAGATTATTGGTCTAATTGTTGAGTTATCACGTTAATTAGTGAACTGAAAAAATATATATATACATATATACATACTCATAAATAAATATCAAAATAAGTAAAATAAATAATTTATATGCAAATTTAATAATCAAAATATCATAAAAAATATATCTTTAAGTAATTTAGCACATAAATACCATATTTAATAAATAAATAAATGTAATCTTTTATAATTATATTAATAAATTGTAAATAAAAGTAAAATTAATATAATTATTTTTAACTTTATATGATATTATAAAATTTTTTATTAATATTGTTTACCTTTTATGATTTAAAATCATTTTAGATAATATAATGTATAAGATACATAAAATAATAACATTTTATGTTTTAAAATATTATTATTATTTCTATATATATGTTTTGGCGCACTTATACGATAATATAGTTTACTTTTTTATGGTTAAAATATTCTTTTTAATGAAATATTAGGTTTAATACTAGTTAGACCTTTTTTCTTTGCATATACTTTTTTGTTGAAATCTAAAAAGAAAAAAGAAAAAAGATCATACTCGAGTCAATTCAGGTCACCAGCCTGGTCAAAACTTGACTGAACTACTTGGATCTTAATCAAACCGATTACATTTCGGTCTAATAAGGCAATCCAGATTAGGTTGAACTCTGACTTGCATATTCTTGGGTCGATCCGACCAGGTTAGTCAAGATCCAAAAATAATGGGCAAGACAAAACAAGATTCTACCTAGAATGGAGAGAAAAGTTAGAGGGATGTTACCTGAACCATCCAAGCAAATTTTAGACTCCTAACTTGTTTGTCCTTAAAATATGTACTAATAAAAATTAAAGGCAACATAGTACTGTATGCCCTTAACGTTTATCCCGATTTTTATTTATGCTCATGAGATTTTTTTTTTGTCTGATTATGCCCCTTATCTTTCAATTTTTATCATATATATCCTTTTCCTTTAGCTCCATCAAGTAAGTTAACAAAAATGTTGACTAAGCTTCCACATAGCAAAATTCTTTTGCCAAATCACTGCCACGTGGACTTATATTCCAAAAATACAAAAATGTCATTACTAATAATTAAAAAAATGTCTCCTCTCTCTCTCTCTCTCTCTCTCTCTCTTCCCCCCCCCCCATCTTCAACTCCTTCTTCTTTCTCTCCCTCCCTCACTTCTCATTTTTCCAAATTCTCTGTTGGCTTATTCTCCGCGATGATGGCAATTTGGTGTTCAGAGATTGGAGCAGCTTTGTTAATCTCTCTCTGGTCTTCTCCCTCAACGTTGCTTTCTCTCTCTCTCTCTCCATCTTCAACTTTGCACAAGCCACCCTCTCCCTTATTCTTGTTCCAGAAGGGTTGGTAGAGGGTTGCAGATGAAGGGGTTAGCTGGAGGAGAGGCTTTTGTGAAGGTTTGTTCAGGTTGAGGTGACAGGATATCACTGTAAGAAGGTTTCAGTAAAAGCAGAGGTGAAGGGGAGATCAGAATTTTTTGCTCCAATGACATTTACAAATTTGAACAAAGTCTGATTAGATGGCTAGCTGGTTAGATTAAATGAGAGTGACTGATTTGTAGAGCCAGAGTTGAGAGAGGCAAATGAGATAGGCCTTAGATCTTTCTCATTGGGCTATAGTGACATCTGATTTTGGGTATGACATGGCTTTTTTGTGGGGGGGGGGGGGGGGAAGGTTGCCGTACCATTGATCAAAGGTGGCGATGGAGAAGGCGATATGATTGAATCAGATGGAGTGGTTTGTGGTTTAGGTTGAATGGGTACTATGCCGACAAAGGGGATGGGTTTGGCAAAGGGGCTGGATCCATTCTCTAAAAACTCTTGATCAGTTGGTGGAGAGAGAGAGAGAGAGAGAGAGAGAGAGAGAGAGATTTCTTTTTTTTTAATTATTACTAATGACAATTTTGTAATTTTGGAATATACATCCATGTGACAGTGATTTGGCAAAAGAATTTTGGCATATGGAAGGCTAGTTAACATTTCTGTTTACTTACTTGACAGAGTTAACAAAAAAGGATATATATGATAAAAATTAAAAAATCAAGAACATAATCTGGCAAAAAAAATCTCAAGGACATAAATTAAAATTAAGGTAAATATTAAGGGCATATTTGTCTTTTTGTCAAAATTAAAAAGCAGGAAGTTAATAATTTCTTAAACTGAATTGTGTATTTTTAATATTCAAAGATTATATAATTAAAATATGTATCTTTAAATGCTAAATCATATATTTCTAAAATTATAATTAAATAATTAAAAGATATATTTTTCATTTAGTTTGTTCAAAACCTTAGTTTTCTATACCCCTGTATAATATAGCGTTATTATCCTTTCAGTTCTTCAGGCTAACACAGAAGTCTCTTAAACCTCTTAAACCCGTGTCGCTGTTTATCTTCCGTTTCATGTTCCTCTTGTCCAAAACCACCAAAAGATGCATATCTCTTTGACGAATTCAACCTTTAAGACCCCTCAAATTTTCCCATTCCAGCAACCAATTTCCCCGCCAAAGCCATTGACCCACAGAATTTCAGTGCAGACCCACCACGTCAATGCCCTGAAAAAGTCGGAATATTTATCCGAAATCAGTAGGGCAATTGATCAAGAAGAACAGTACCGGATAGCTCGGTCTCAGGTTCTGCGAAAAGGTGTGGATCTGGAAGGTTATTCGATTGAGGGGCTTTCCATTGGTGGGCAAGAGACATGTATAATAATTCCCGAGTTTAAGTGTGCTTTCGATATAGGGAGGTGCCCAACGAGGGCTATTCAGCAAAACTTCGTTTGTATCACTCATGCTCATCTTGATCACATTGTAAGCCACTTCCATTTGTTACTTTGTTACTCAGTGTTACTATTGCAATACCTAGTGGAGTTCTAAGCATTAAGCGTTGATAAGGGTGTTAGCTAGTGGAGTTGCTTCTTCTTTTCTTTGTTTTTTGTAGTTTTGCGGAAACAATTTGGTACTTAAGTTATTACACCATTTAGTTTTTAGTCTTGAAAATTAGAAGGTTAATCTCAAAATAACAGACTTAAAATGAATTTGTTAGTTTCGATGATTAATTTATTTATTCAATAATTTTGGGAACTAAAGTTA
Source organism: Biancaea sappan (assembly GCA_037074585.1). Taxonomy (NCBI): domain Eukaryota; kingdom Viridiplantae; phylum Streptophyta; class Magnoliopsida; order Fabales; family Fabaceae; genus Biancaea; species Biancaea sappan. The sequence goes on along the minus strand of CM073494.1, from coordinate 52,576,935 downwards.
AATGGACTCATAATCCTGGGATTAAATGGTTAGTTCAGTTTGCTCTTTTTTCCCCCCTCTTTTTTGGTGTGGCATTGGTAATGGGAATAGATGGTCCAAATTCACACTATGATTAAATGTGAAGAAGAAGAAGTTTGTTAGCTTAAAACAAAACATTACTCCTATAAAATGAGTCTACTTTTGTATGTAACTTTTTAAATTTCCATCTAGCTCATAATATCAATTTAATTTTGTTAGTTTATCAAGAAAACTTAAGATACCCTAACGTGTGCTTTGTTATCATTAGTCTCTGTGGGTCTTAATTGTGTTCCGTACTGAAGTATTTTGCTTGTGAGTTGTGAGTTTTATTCCTTGTCTGTCTTTTCTATATGTGGTATTGAGTCTAAATTTAACATAAATTTGTATTGAACTTTTAATGAAACAGGGAGGGCTGCCAATGTATATAGCCAGCCGTGGTTTATACAATTTAAAACCTCCTACTGTATTTGTGCCTCCTTGCATCAAGGAAGATGTAGAGAAGCTGATGGATATTCACAGGATAATGGGCCAAGTTGATTTAAACCTTGAATTGGTTGCTTTGGATGTGGGTATGTCTTATTACTTTCTTCAGTAATAAGGTTTGACCAATTTTTCTTCCAAGAAATTATTGGAGAAGTTTAATTTCAGGGGAAACATATGAGTTGCGGAATAACCTTGTTGTCCGACCATTCAGAACACAACATGTGATTCCTAGCCAGGTATATTTCATTCGGTCTTTCTTCAGCCTTGTGTGTTACGATTTTTTGATAGACTGCTCCAAAAGTTAATGGGTTTTCGCTTTCAGTATCTGTATCATCCATGTATAATATTGTCCGATGATGTCACTCATTTTTCTTCTTATAGTGAATGCCTTGCATTTTGTTTGCCTGATGATGCCGCTTGTGTTCCTTAATTTTGTTTGTATGTGTGTGTGTGTGTGTATATATATATTGTGCTTGTGCTTTACTTGGTATATCTCTCTCTTCTCTCACATCTTCCAATGACATTTGATCATAAATATGCTCTTTAAAATGAAAAAAAAAAAAATGAAAACAGTGAGCTCCTAAAACTAGAGCAATGAATAACAATTATGTTTAGCAGTGGGAATCATCTGTATTTATAAAATGTTTCAACTTGGAGCTGTCGAATAATGCTTTCAGATCTCTTAGAATAAAGAAAAATAAATTGGTAACATGATATTATGCAGGGTTATGTAGTCTACTCAGTGAGGAAAAAGCTCAAGAAACAGTACATGCACCTGAAAGGGAATCAAATTGAAAAATTGAAGAAGTCTGGTGTTGAGGTCTGTAATAACTGCATCTTAATTCTGTTTTAAACTTTTTATAATCTTTGCTTCTAATGATAAAATCACCATTTCTAGATTACAGACATTATATTATCTCCAGAGGTGGCTTTCACTGGTGATACAACATCAGATTTTATGCTTGATCCACGCAATGCTGATGCACTGAGAGCAAAAATTCTTATAACTGAGGTAAAATATGATCTTATTATGAAAATGAGGACCATTTTTCTGTTTCTAAGTTTAGTCTAGTCTGCTTTGAAAAGTGGAGGACAGTCAGCTGAAATTCTTGAAGATACATTATGGCTACAGAAATTGAGAAGCCGAAGATGAGTGGATTTCTTGTAAGATATAACTAGTTTAGAAATTAAACTTTTAGCATCAAATTTCCACTAGGTTGTTTGATTTTATGAATTCAATAGATTTCTTTGACCTTTCCATTTTTTGGAGTTATTTTTCTGTTCTTTAAGCAGATCATTTTTACTGCTGGAGCTACTGACCTGGGAATTTTGGGTTAGCTATTTTGTTTGTGCTCAGTCAGAATGAAATTGGAAGGAATGAAAAATAAAAGTTGAAAACTCTGCCATTACACTCTTAGTGTTGATTAAATTGGAACTTTATAGGTTTTTTAATTATTTTTCTGAGGGATTTTGAAAGTGACTAGATGGTCCTTTTTGCATTTTATGTGCTTTGTCCTGTTGATAAGATTGTTTAAGCCTTTAATCTCTGAACAGGCAACTTTCCTGGATGAGTCATTCAGCATAGATCATGCTCGGCAACACGGGCATACACATTTGTTTGAGGTAATATGGAGTTTCAATTCGATATAGCTTCTTTATAGGCAGCTTCACAAGATCAAGGTGCATAAAAAATAAACTTTTGCTTCTCTGATCTTGCATACTCACCTTTCCTCTTTATGTTGCTATCGTGTATGACTCAGATTACAGGATTTTTTTTTTTAATTTAGGAGAAATTGCATTTTACCTCCTTGAACTAAGGCTTAATTGCAAAATTGGTACACGAATATAAAATGTAGCAAAAGACCTACTACTTGAACTTTGGACTAAAATGAAAATGTTAAATTCTAGTTAAAATTAAATGCAAAGGGCTGCCTCCGAGTTTCAACAATCTTAATGGACCGACAATGGATTGGGATGAAAAAGCCATGGCCTCTTGGTATCAAAGTTTAACTAGAATATAATTTTTTCATTGTTGTCCATAGTTTAGGAAGGTATTCTGTTACATTTTAAAATTCAGGTACCAATTTTGTAGTTAGGGCTTAGTTTAGGAGTATAGTTTCTTTTTTTAATTTATATGGATGGAATTCAATTTTGATATTATTGTTATCTTTTAGTGACTAAATATGGTTACAGAGTGGCTCGACTACGAAATACATAGCTGATTACCAATAACCACTTCCACTTTAAGAACTCAAAACTTGTCATCTGCCTTGACAAATTCATGCTGTATCGAATGTTGTAGATAGTTGGTTCTTAAGATGATGACTTTGGTAATTTTGTATTGAGTAGCTTCCTGATTCAAGGTGAATTTGAATTATATTTCCAGCTTATTGAGAATTCTCAGTGGATTCGCAACAAAGCAGTTCTGTTGACTCATTTTTCTTCAAGATATAATATAGAGGTAATCTTGTTGGATATCCCTAGTGTTCTTCCTCTATATAATTTTGAGTTGGTACCAATGAGATCCAAGATTCTGAGATTTTTTAGGTCCTGTTTGGTCGCTAGAATCATTTGGGGAAAATGGAAATGGGATTGCATGTTTGGTGGGGCATGGAAAGGAATGGGAATTGTTTGGTTGGAGTAATTTTTGTAGGAATGGAAAGGAATTATTAGTAAAGTGACTATAATACCCATAGGAATGTATTTTTTTTTAATTTTCATGAGGGTATAGTAGTAAAATAGCTTCTCATTCTTGAGAATGAGAAGCCTGTCCCTCACTTGAGCTAGAAAATGGGATTTCAGTAACCAAACATGAAAATATTGGCCATTCCCACATTCATTTCCATTCCCTAGCCTCAATTCTAGCAATCAAACATACTGTTAGTTGTGCATATCCTTAGATCCCTCATTAAAAATCTGCATATTCAATAGTCAAGATAGATTCTTCATATGATTTTGGCTAACTAGAGAGAACTCTAATGAAACGATCTACATAACCAAAAAAAAAAACTTCAAGTACACCTGATGTATAAAAAATTTATGATGTATAAAAAATTTAGTTTATCCAAATCTATGTAGTGCAGATATCTTAAGGGGCAAAAAAAAAAAAAAAAGAGGGAACTGTGTCCTTGTCCGGTACGTGTTTAATACGATGTGGCACTTTAATTTACATATGGACACTAGATTTTGTTACGTTGCCATGGCCTTGCTGGTGTATGTGTCAGGGTCTATGGTTTTCACACCAAACCAGGTAGAAATGTAAGCATGTCATAATACTTTTTGTAATTATCTCAATTTAGTCGTTAAAAAATTAGGCATATCAAATTAGTCCAAAGATTATATTTGTCTTAATTTTGTTTCTTTGTTTGTCAAAGTGACTTTTGCACAACGAAAAATTTGAGATTTGGTAATAGTAAATTTTTTCGATTTAGCAATAAAATTAACTAAATTGAGACAAATGCAATTTTTTTAGAGACTAAATTAAAATATATGATCTTTTCAAAGATCAAATTGAAACAACTATAATTTTTCAAGAACTAAACTAGTAATTAGATCAAAAGTTTAGATAGACATTATGACATGCCCACCTAAGAATATCTCAGCCTCTAATCTCGGTATTAATGCTAAGAAACTCCGTTGCCTCTCTACAACTCAATGAATATTATAAGCTTAATTTGTTTCATCTTCAGGAAATTCGTAAAGCTGCGTCAAAATTGCAGTCCAAGCTGTCCGCAAAAGTGGTTCCTCTTACAGAAGGTTTCAAATCAATGTACTCGAGCATTTGAAGTCAACTTAGTGTCTTAGTCTAAGCTTGTATTGTATCAATATATCAAGCAGCAAGTGCTTTTGTAAAATATGGTTTTAATCAGTTAATTGTAACAACGTTTCATAGATTTTTGTAAAATATGGAGATGTAATCATTTTTTTGCCTTTTCCTGCATTATGTCGTTTATTTTTATGCAACATTGTAGCATTTCTAAGAGCACTCACTTCCATCGAGCAAATTACATTTAGCATCAAAGAGGCTAAATGGAGCACAATGTTGAATATAGGCTTAAATAAGTGTTTCCTGTTATGATTTATAATTTACCTCCCTAAACAAAATTTTATTTATGAAACTAGTACATACATGTAGTTTAAAAAGCAACTAAACAACGCCTTGCATATTGGATTAAAATTACACTAAAGTCCAGTTGACGAATTGGACGTAAGAGTTTTCTTTGCATCAGTAATCTTTTATTGACTAACGTCAGGTTGAATCAAAATGCAAATACAACAGGCCATGTGAAGACTATATGACTTCTTGCAGTCAATATATATCTTAAAAATTTTTATGTATTAATTTTATAATTCTAGTCTAATTCAAAGGTTTCTATTTATAAAAGAGCAAAATTACTAATTCAATCTCTAAAAGATTATAGTTGTTTTAATTTAATTTTTGAAAGATTAAGTTTTTCAATTTTGTCTTTGAAAACATATGTCTATTTCAATTTGGTTATTTTTTTTGTTAAAGTAACTTTTAGCAACAAAAGTTTTAAGATTTAGCAACAATATTTTTTGTGATTTAACAAAAATATTTTTTGTGATTTAACAATAAAAAGGATTAAATTGAGACAAATACAATATTTTAGAATTAAATTGAAACATTTAATCTTTCAAGGATCAAAGTGAAAAAAATGTAATCTTGCATAAAACAAATAAATAATTTACTCTATTTCCTCCAGTTAACCGTTTGGCAACTACTGATCCATTTCCTCCAGTTAGGGCATAAATTTCAATGGTGATGTGTCATAGAAATCTTTATTCATTCATGTACAGTTGTATACCGTTGGAGTTTAAATTTATATTCTGGATTACCTATAAGTGATATTTTAGAAGTGCAGATTATTAATGAAATTAACCACGGGATGGATGTTAAAAAGCCAAAGATACTTTGACATTTATCTTCTAATATCAAAAACTGCAAATTGTAGCATTGCATTTCAAAGATATGGTAGATTTATAGTTTGGGCGTTGGACTTTTGGTGAAGGGATGGTAATGGGCCGGTAACAATTTATTTATTTTTACTATTTATGTCTATATCTATTTGAAATATCTAATACATATATTTTATTTAAATTCAAAAACATTATTTTTTAAGTATTTATACCCGAAATACTTAATACTCAAAATATTCAAAATATTTGAAAAAACTATTATATATTAAATATTAGATACTCTTAAGTTATTTGGCTACTCACATACGAAATAGTCAATATCCGTATAATAAGAAATATTAAATTTATTAAATTTATATTATGTAGATACATATTATATGAATAATATATTATAATTTATATAATAATATTTTGTAATTTATAAGCTATATTATATATATATATATATAAAAGATAGATATCGAATATCTTATCTATCATTTATATGAGACGAATATTGAGTATTCAATACTGACATTCATATCCACCTAATATTCAATGTGTATTCTTTTTATACTCTGTATCCGATATTTTATGAATATCAAATATTTTTCTTAGACAAATATCACCACATATCTAAAATATCCATAATCATTGCCATCCTACCTTTGATGTGATGAAGTTTCGTGCAAGTGCATGTCAACATACATCAAGGAAGTCCTTATTTAGTGGCTAAGGGAGCACCATGAGTATTGAACCTTGATCGTTTTACAATTTTCAAGTATTAGGACAAAGTGCTCTTTATCCTCTCAATGATTAGCCCTAAGAGACTCCACCAAGGTAATTAAGATCTCGATCTTATTTGTAAGATTGTATAAGATTAAGATTCTAATAAGAAGATCAAATAAGATCGTAAGTAAGATCGTTTTTTCATTAGAAAAGTATGGAATTTAGATCTTACTCGTAAAATTGTATAAGATCGAAATCTTAACAATAAGATCGTTCACACCTTTTTTTTTATGTAGCTCCAAAATGATGTCGTTCTATGTTCAGATTTTTTTTTTCATAGAAATAATTGATAAAATTATGAAAATATGAGATGTTTTATGGAAATATTTTGATATTTTAATTTTTAATAAATTTATACTTATTTAATAATTTTAGCAAGTTATATAAATATTTTTTTATATTTATTTTTTAAATTACATATAATCTTACGATCCTAGATTTGATTTTACAATTTAATATTTTCTACGCTTTTTAATTTTGTACAAAATTTCAATCTTAATTGCCTTGACCCCCACATCCTAGAGACCCTTCTATGGACCTTGAGCCTCTGAACTAAGCATTAGTGGCAAGATATAGGTTTTAGAGTGCCTTAAGATCAAATCCCCAAAAGCTCATTAAAGCAAGCCATACTCTAGCAACAAAAACCTCGTACCACACATTAGCACCATCCAAAGAATGCCCTGAAAACTAAGTTAGCCTTTATAATTTAGGCACCTCAAAGTGCATGGCTGACAACTTCCAAGGCCATTGTTCATAGTAGAGGTGAGTACGGGTCGGGTTGGGTTGAGTTTGGGAAAAATTTTAACCTAACCCAATCAAATTTGATCGGGTTGGGTTGGGTCGGGTTGTTAATTTTTTTATGATGAACCCGAACCAACCCAACCCGCACCTTGGCGTGTCGATTCGGGTCGGGTTGACGGGTTGCCTTTTTTCAAAAATTTTAAATTTTTATTTATTTATTTATTTATTTTTGTTTTGCTTTCTTCTTCTTCTTCTCTATTTTTTTTTCTTTATTCACACTACATAGAAGACAAATAAATTAGTAAAGGCACACATGATTCTTTATTCCATCTAACAAGATAATAATAGTCAACAGTAGGCTATAATGCTATAGACAAATTAATTCAATTCAAATTTCAATATATATAATCCAAATTTTAATAAATACACAACACATAAATTTTAATAAATACATAACACATAAATATTTACTTATAAATAATGAGTATAACAAAAAATCCTAAGTGACTAAGTCCCTAAAATTTTTTTTTTTTAAAAAAAAATATATATATATATTGGGCGGGTTGGCGGGTTGAATTTGGTTGAGAAATTCCAAACCCGCCACCCGACCCACTACTTGGCGGGTTATAAATTTTCAACCCAACCCAACCCAACCCAACCCAACCCAAATATGCGGGTTGGTTTGGGTTGGGAGGGTTGGGTGGGTTTTTGCTCACCCCTAGTTCATAGGTCAGTTCAAAATTCTTTAAAAATAAGCACTTCAATGCCCCTAAATCCAACACTAAATTATTACAAAGATAGTTACTGATTTAAATTTCAACGATAGCAAATATTTAAAATTTAGACACTACAATTTAAAAAAAACTAAATTTTCTAGCTTAAAGTTAGAGGACAGTCAATTAATTACATTTCATTTCAATGCTAATGTTGAAAACAACTCTAATGTAAAGGTTTTTTTTTTAAAGCCTATTCTTAAAACTAGTGCTTGAATGAATTGTAATTGATCAATTGCCCTTCAACTTTAAATCAAAGGATTCATACATAATTTAGAGAGGGCTTTCTTTTTGCATTTAGTCAACTAATTGAAAAGACTTTGTTTTTTTTATCTAAATAGGTGGGGAGATACCTTTGATTAAAAAAGACAAAAGACAAAATTCACGTTTTAATTATATTCATAAACTTTATTTCATGTTAATTATGTCTATATCTTTTTAATTAGTTCCAATTATATTATCAGAATTGAAATTTATATTCCAAATTCTTTAATTAGTGTTGTTTCTTCCTCTTAACCTTGTAGCAACTTCTCATCTATTTCCTTGTAGGTATAAATTGCAACGCTGATGTGTATTTTTTTTCCTTATACACCACTGGAGTTGAAATTTATATGCCAAATTACAAACATGTGATATTTTAGAATTGCTGGTTATATAGACGTGATTTGCCAAAATGTAACCTCATCAATGGTTATGACTTTTTTAGTCTTTGATGGATGGAAGTAAAAAGTCAAAGATACTTTGACATTTATCTTCCAATGTCAAAAACTGCAAATTGTAGCTTTGCATTTGAAAAATATGGTAGATGTGTAGTTTGGGTGTTGGACTGTCGGTATGGATTATATTGCAATCTACCTCCTTATTTTTTCAATATCCTTATCCATATATGTAAAGTTAAAAAATTAATTTTTAAATACTTGATGTTTGAAATATCTAAAATAGTTGAAATATTAAGAAAGTGACGCATAAGTTGACTATTGAATACTCAAATACCTATGCTCAATATCCACACAATTAAAAATTCTAACTTTATCAAATTGATATTATAATTAATATATTAATATTTTATAATTTGTATTTACATAAATAAATATCAGATGCTTTATCCATCCATCTCTATATTATTGACAAATATAAAATACCAGATATCAACATTTTTATCCACTCCAATATCCAATGAGTATTTATCTTTTACTATTTGTACATTATCCGATGCTCCAATATTCGACAAATATCGAATATTTTTCAGATGAATAGTAACAAATGTATGAAATATTCATAATCTTGATCCCTAAGTTGCTGTGATCAAATTTTCTAGAAGTGCACTTCAACAAACATCAACTAAGATGTTCAAGTGGCTAAGGGAACAAGATCCGCTGCTAGAACAAGCACCGGATCCACTTTCATGGCTAAGGGAGCACCATTAGTATAGAACCTTGAGTGTTAGGGTAAAGTGCTCTTTATCCTCTCAATAATGATTAAACTAAGAGACCATCTCCAAAGCCTAGGGAGCCTTCTCCATTCTTAAAGTCTCTAAACTAAGCACTAGTAGCAAGTATCAATGGGGGTTAGGTCTAAGGTAGGGATAAATCTCCTATAAAATGACAAATTTACTTTGATTATTCACTAGGAAAGGTGCTTATATTTAGGTTATGTTTGACAAAAATAGCTGATAAGTTAGTTGAAAGCTTAAAAGTTAATTTTTAGCTGAAAGTTGATAGTTGTTAAGCTAGCTTATTAAATTAGAAGTATTTGATAAAATTAGCTAATAAATATAAAATAATATAAAATGACATACTTATATAATATTTTATATAAATTTTAATTTTAGAAAAAAATTTATTTTTAAGTAATTATAACTTTAGGTTTTTTAGTTAGTTTGAACTATTATAATATTTTGTTCAAAGATAAAAAATTATTAAAAATTAAAATAAATAGTGCAAATCATATAATAATTAAAATAAATATTTAATATCTCAAAATAATATCATTTTATTATGTTATCCTAAAATAATATTATACTTACCATTTTTTGTTAATAATGACTTTTCATAATGGAATACCAAAATAATACAAAATAAATATATCATTTAGCATCCTAGAATAAATTAGCAATATTGTGTTACGAGTGTGAGAATGAAAACCTGAAGAAGAAGAAATTGTGTTACTGGTTGTGAGTAGGATAATGTTAGAATTTTAATAAAATAATAAAAATAAGAGGAAAAAAAATATAAAAATTATCAATTATAAGTTATAAACAATTTAAAATAGTATTTTATAAAAAATTATAAACTAATTAAATAAACTTGTATATCAAATATTTTTAATTTAATCAAATAAATTTATAAATTAGTCAAATAAATTATAAATTAATATATAGAATTTCTAGATGCTAAGATAAGTTAGCCTTTAAAAGTTGGACAACTCTAAAGTGCATAGCTGACAACTTACTAAGTCCATTATTGATAAGTCTCAATTCAAATGTTTCTGAAGATGAGCACTTCAAAGCACCCATCTTGGGGAGACTCTTTCATCTCCATCCTGTGAGCTAATATTGTTTGTGTTCGCTCTCCATTTTTGTTTTGAAAAAAAAAATTCTCCCATCTTTATTCCTCGAATTCTTCAAGGTCATTGGAGAGTCCTCAAATTTTTAATTAAATATTAAAAAATAGAAAAAATAATTGAAATATAATATCTAATGAAAATATCAAACATGATTATTTTGTTAATGGTGTTTTTTATAATTAATATAAAAATGAATGACTAAATGGGACATTTATTAAATATATATATATAATATTATATATATATAAACTGTAATGGATCTGGAGTGGCTGCTCTTCGTGTAAGAAGAGCAGCCAACTCTTCCCTTGTGGCAACAGTTTTAACTGTTGCCACAAGTTTCAGCAACGGTTTAAAACCGTTGCTATAAATTTTGTAAAAAAAATATCACAATTAACACTTATAGCAACGGTTTTAAACCGTTGCTGAAACTTGTAGCAACAGTTAAAACTGTTGCCACAAGGGAAGAGTTGGCTGCTTTTCTTACACGAATAGCAGCAAGAAGAGCAGCCACTCCAAATCCAACTGTAATGGTATCTAAATAAAATTGACTGACCCGGGACGGGAAAAGTAGTATAGTCATTGTCATTGTCCCCGTCCCGGAACTATTCATGATTTTCTCTCCCATATCTATCCTTGCCAAAAAAAGAAAGAAAGAATATTCAAATATGAGGTTCCAAATAAGGGCAGTCTTTGCAATGATATTCAAATTTGGAGATTTTTTGCTATCCTTAAATCTAATATTAAGTTCTAGCAGTAACAATGATTTAAGCTTCAAAAATGACAATGGTTTGATTTTTTAAAATATCACATTAAGAAAAGTTATATCTTTTGTACTTAGTTTGAAAAGAAATTCATTTTTTATTTTATTTAGCATTGTCAAAACTGACCATGTCAGATCAAATGAAAACAGGTTCGACTTATTTTTGGACAGGTCTGGAATCTAATGTCCAGTAATTTTTTAATATTTAAATAATATAATATTAAAATTATTTTAATAAAAAAATTCAATAATTTTATATTGAAATACAATTTATACATATAAAATATTAATTCTTTAATATTTTTAAATAATTAATAACTTTAATTTTTCATATTTTTTTAAATTAACTATATTACATTTAAAATTGAAAATTTTATATTTATTTTTAAAAAATTATAAAAATTTTCATATCCAAATTTATTATAATTATTGAATGTAATATTTTTTTTGGTAAACTTAGGAAATTAAATTATAGGAAGGTTAAAGACAATAAGTCCATACTTGAAGCAAATATTCTTCTTCTCACCTAATGTTCTTCTCACCTAATTGATTAAAGAATGTGAAGGTTTTGTAGATATATGTCCTTGTTTAGAAATATGTTTTTGGAAGACATTTCAATAACTGTTTTAGGATTTTGTTTATTTTGAATTTTCCATTCCATTAATTTTTAAAAGAGTTGTGGAGAATTTCCCTTTTTGACTTGATTATTAAATTATAAATTGTAATTGTAAAGTAAGCAATCTGTTTCAAACATGCGTTCATCTTTAACCCCTGCCAACTTCTTGATTGAGTATCATATTTTGGTAACTAAATTGAGTATAATATTTTAGTTAACAAATTAGATAGCAAAAATTTATTAAATTGTGTTATAAGTTTTGTTTTAAAATAAATTACAACACTCATTTCACCTATAAGCATTAAAAATTATACACTCTTTATGTTAAATATAATAATATAATATAACTTAAAATTAATTAAAAAAAGCAGGCTGTACTATTTCTACCCTAGATGTTTAGACCTGTCTAAAGGCAGATAGACCAAAGTCCGTTTCGTCAATGTTAACTTTAATGGATAGTGAGATATTCTTTGTAAATTTTTTAAAGATAATGAAGCACGCAATCACATGCCCTCGGATAAGCACCATGCACGAAAGAACATAATGAATTCATCCTCCAAATGGTGAATGTAATCCCTTCACTTTACCTTCCAAGTGCTGCAGGGCCGTGTCTTCGGTTGCCTTAGACCCTCTTCTTGTATTAGACCTTCAATTAGTTTCTGTTTTAATTTAATGTTTGATAGTGTATTTAAAAATAAAAAAAAGTGAATAGACTTGACAATTAACTTGTGACTTTAAAAGTTGTGATACTAACTAATAAAAATTATTACAATTTGAAAAAAGTGTATAGATAATAAGTATTAACAAGCTATGTCAAAAAAATTAAAACACAAAAATATAAAAAAAATTTTCCACTCGCATAGCCACATATATCATATTAGTATATCACATATTGTCTTTATCTGTTGTCTTATCAGTGTATCACCAGCTCTTCTTTATCTTCTTCTTCTTCTTCTTACCTTCTCAAATTGTTTTCCTCTGTCAACTACACATCTTCCTTCTCTTTCTTTTTTTCTTCATTTTTTGACTGAATTCTCAATGGAGATAGGCAGATAGCTGACCTAAAATTATTACAATACAATATATAATATCAACGTGTAATTCTCTCTCTCTAGGTTTTATCATTCTATCACTTTTCTATTTAAGTTACACAATCTATTTATTTATTGTTTCTATTTTATTTTATTTTTATAATTTGTAGCAATAGAAATATTAAGTTATATCAAAAGATTAGATTCTTTTCTAAATATATGCATTGCTTATAAAATATTATTAACAATACTTGTAGCAGTTATTACTGTTCAAAGAAGTTTTTCAAAATTAAAATTGCTTAAATCTTATTTTAGATCAATAATATTATAAGATAGATTGAATTGATTAGTCAAATTATCTATTGAGAGTAAAATACTAGAATTATTTGATTATAAAACTTTGATAAATAATTCGACAGCTAAAAAGGCCAAAAAAAATATAAAGATCAATTATTTATATTATATTAAGTTTTTCTAATAATTTTATTTTAGGCCCCAAATTTTGTAATCACAGCTAAAGTGCTGGAGTTTAAATCTAGTATGATAAGGTATTCCTTTCTTAGCACCAAGATAATAATAGGTGTGGATTCTCTACTTAGAATTTTTATGTTTGGAGTTTTAGCAACGATTTTAACTGTTGTTAAAACTTTTAACAAAAAAAAATTATTACTAAAAGTTTTAACAACAATTAAAATCGTTGTTAAAACTCTAAATATTCCTCTACTTTTTTTTTGTTTTTAATCAGAGTATCCACACCCCATAATAATAGCTTGGGAAGAACCATATCAACGTTGCTTTCACAATGCGAGTAAGATACGATCTCATAATGGGTTTACAGCAAGTCTAAACATCTCCATTAATTCGCCCTCTTTTGTACTACAACTTCAATATGTCACATTGATTGGCATATCTGAGTTTGAGTTCTCTTTCATGAGATACCCTTTTGACTTAGTCATACGTTCCATAACTCTTGTTCATTGAAACGTTATCATCATAGCCCTTGCTTTTCATAATTTTTTGGCAGAACGAATATTGTACTTTCAATTTGTTCATGTCCCATCCCGACTTACACTATTTATGTACAGGCCTTTGCTACAATCCCAGCCATAGCTTGTTTATCCTTTTTATGACTAGGACGCTCTTTACATTTAATGAAAATGTAAATGATAAAGTTTAAAGTAGTACACTAGTGCTCTATGTCTAATGGTTGAGATTTTTGCTCTTTAAAATTATTTTTTAAAATTTATAGATATAATAATTAAAAAATATTTCACATAGATTCTAAAATAACCTAATAAAAAATAATCTAAAAAAATTATTGATTTGGTGAAAGATTAAACATTACAATATAATTTTTAAAAGATTACGTTTGTCATAATGTTATATTTTTTTTTGTCAAAATAGCTTTTAAAAATAAAAAAGTTTCAAATTTAACAATAATCAATTTTGTAATTTAGTTAAAAAAATTATCAAATTGACACTAATATAATTATTTAAGGGTTGAATTGAAATATTTAATACTTTAAGAATCAAATTAAAATACATATACGATTAAATTATAATTTTGATCCTTATAGTTTCACCAAAATTATAAATTAGTCCTTACATTTTATTTTGATATAAAATAATCTTTATAGTTTTTTCATCTATATAAGTTAGTTCTTGTCGTAAATATGATTAACTTTGTCGTTAAAATGATCCTACATAACAATTGATATATACATGTCAGCATGCCTAGTTATTAAATTTTATACAATTCAATCGTCATGTCAACAAAATTCAATGTAAATGCTAAGTTAGAGAAATTGGGAATTATGGACAAAATGAGAATTTTGTTGACATGATAGTAAGTTGTGCAAAATTTAATAATCATACTGATATCTTCATAGATATATACGTTAGCTGCCATATAGGATCATTTTGACAACAAAGTTAATCATACTAATGGTAGTTACTAACTTACATAGATGAAAAAATTATAAGGACCATTTTACATGAAAATAAAATATATTGATTAATTTATAATTTTGGTGAAATTATAAGGACTTGTGCAAAGAAGTGGCACCTATTAAGGAGAAAATGATAAAAAATCATTTAAGGTGGTTTAGACATATGTAAAGAAGATAGATGGAGGCTCCAATAAAAGAATTGAGCAGATAGTATGGAGTTCTTTGAAAAAGGACCAAGGAAGACCAAGAAGAACATTTGAAGAAGTTATTGATCGAGATCTTCTGATGAATGAGATATCTAAAGAGTTGGTTATTGATAGAGTTCAATGATATCATGCAATCCATGTAATTGACTCCATCTAATGGAATAAAGGCTTATTGTTGTTGTTGTTGGTAAAATTATAGGGACAATTTAACCTAAATATGATTTTTTTTGGTTAAAAACCTAAATATAATATGTTAACAAAATTTAATATTCTATTTAATACCCAACTTTTGAAGAGTTTTCCAGCCAAATACTACTCTTTAGGAAAAAAATTCGGTAAATATTATTGCCTTGAAAAAATTTAGCCATATACTACTAAAACTATCACATCATCTTTCTTTCTTTTTTTTTTTAAATTTAAGAGGAACTCAGCTAGAGATCACAAATTTTTTTTTTTTTGAAAAATTTGTCAGGAACTTGGTTACCTAGTAGCCAAGTTCTTGACACATTATTTTTTAAAAAAAAACTAAAGAGACTCAGCCATCTAATGGCCGAGTCTCTTTAATAAAAAAAAAGTGTATATATATATATACAGTCTAGGCCACTGACTAGCCAAGACTATAAAAAATAAAAAAAATAAAAAATAAAAGAGTCTCGGCCATGGAATGGCTGAGATTCTTAAAAAAAATTCAAGAAAATTCTTGAAAAAAAATTAAATATAAAAATTGGTATAGTAAATCATTAGGTATAATTTATATAGGTAGTTAGAGTAATTTATGAGGTTTAGAATGAAAAACAAGTTTTATTACTTATTTAAAAATATAAACAATATAATTATAGTTAGTTACATAATAATAAGTAATAATATGAACAATTTTTATATTTAATATATAATTAGTAATATTATAAACAATATAATTATATCTTTTGCCTCGTCTTCTTCTTCTTCATCATCTTCACTCACATCATTATCTTCTCCTATTATTTCGGGAACATCAGGGATAGAATTCTAATATAATACAGGAGATTGAACTGCGGGTATCATATGAGGCGGTGTCATAAATTTCATTCCAAATACAACATTATCCATTGAAGGCCTGGCAAATAATAATAAAAAGTCATACTGTTGCTGCATTGACATCGGATTGAAGAAGTTATCCTCTGTCGGGTGCATTGGCACATAAGGGGAAGAAGAGAAGCCGTCAACGTCTGTGTATGAGGGACCGACCCCATAACATCCAAAGCCAAGTTGGGTAGCTGGTTGAAATCGCACCATGATATGGCAACAAAGCACCCGCTGCATAGTATGGATTATAAAGAATATGTTCTCTGGCTACTACCAACCCACGAGATCTCTTCCCTGGCACCTCCTCTAGAATGATGGCCTCCAGTAAGTACTGAGTAGGCGGAGCTGGATGAGAAATGGTGTGGTCTCTAAGTTCGTTCATTACAGTAATAATGTTTGTCATCCCCAATTCAAATTGTTGGAATACATCTTTAGGTCTTGGGTCCGCCCGAAGAAGATCGCGATATACTCTGTCACATCAGCCTATCAATTACAAGAAAAAATAAGAATTAAAATAAGAGAATAAAATACAAAAAAAATGTAAACGATACTAAACAAAAAATCTACCACATAACCCTAGGCATCGCTAGCTGGATTAATCCACTTTCTTGTACGTGCCCAATACCATTTTATGTATTAGGAGCTATGATCGAGTGGATATGATGGGAGTTGCCGTGTGACCAGCTGATCTCGCCATTAGTTCCAGTTGTCAACCATGGGCCGAAGAGTTATGACCAGTCAGTGTTGGTTTTGCCAAGCATTTACAGTGTGTGCCATCGACCAAGTTGGACCGGTAGGTCAAGAATCGGTTGGTCCTCTCTAAACTGGCGAAGCACTCAATGCACCTTGTACGTGCCCAATACCATTTTATGTATTAGGAGCTATGATCGAGTGGATATGATGGGAGTTGCCGTGTGACCAGCTGATCTCGCCATTAGTTCCAGTTGTCAACCATGGGCCGAAGAGTTATGACCAGTCAGTGTTGGTTTTGCCAAGCATTTACAGTGTGTGCCGTCGACCAAGTTGGACTGGTAGGTCAAGAATCGGTTGGTCCTCTGTAAACTAGCGAAGCACTCAATGCACCTGGTGCCACTCAAGTATGTGATAAAAAATGAGTGGAACATATGCACACCATACATCAGAGTCAGCGTGACAATAATCTGGAATCATTCTAGACACAGACTGATATGGGCACCAAATAAACTAAAAAAAAAATTTAGTGATATATATATATATATATATATATATATATATATATATATATATATATATATATATTATCATTGTGTTTAGAACGTATGTTCATTAAATATGATACCTCGTGAGGTTCCAACCTATCCAATAGAACTCGATAGGACTTCAGGGTATCGGTAGTGCCACTAACTGGATCTCGAGCACCTTTTCAGCTGCTATGATTTATAAATAAATATAGTGTTAGATCATTAAATACTAAATAATAAATAATAAATTGAGAATAGAAGTAATAATTGCATATCAATGACCGAAAGATGGAAGCGTAGGATACCGATCTAGATCTAGATCTGGGGTGGGGTGTATCCGGGGTGCTAACATGGGGAATCGGTCCCATGCTCACAAGTGTATCAGAGTATGGCACCCACTGATTTCTTTTAGGTTGGGGTCAGTGGTCAAGCAAAGTTCCCTGTAGAGGTAGCCAATACCATTGATCCTTAACTATGGTGGTCACAATCCTCGAAGTCACAGATGAACTACAGATATGTGACGTACATCTTGTTGCCTGATTTATCAGGCATCAGGTACTCTCCAATTAACTGTAAAATGTATGCACGTGTAAAACATTACACCTCCACGGTATTGCATCCTCAGACAAGTGAGGGAAGGTATCCCTAAGCCAATTTATCATAATTCGCCCACTATCTATTTTGTTACGAGGCGGGATAACCCCTAAAAGCTCCTTACATAAGGCCATCCAATCAGCAGATGCTCTCCCAGTTATCGGCCGGCCTACCAGCACATGGAAGACCTAACTGTATTGCCACATCCTGTAGTGTGATGGTGTACTCACCCAATGGGAT
The DNA here is from genome assembly GCA_037074585.1 of Biancaea sappan. NCBI lineage: Eukaryota > Viridiplantae > Streptophyta > Magnoliopsida > Fabales > Fabaceae > Biancaea > Biancaea sappan. The sequence goes on along the minus strand of CM073494.1, from coordinate 52,558,968 downwards.
GTGGAAAGTATGTGTCTCCAACCTCTACCACTCAACTAGTGCTAAAATAAGAGCGAGATTATGCTCAAATGTACTCAATTGAGTGACATCATAGAAGCAAACATCGCATAGGTAAGGAACGATCGTTATAGGTGGGTCACTCGTCAGGATACATCGTCGAAGGCATAGAAGGCGATCACTCTGCAAGTTAAATAATCAGTAAACAAAATTTGCTTTTAGTTTAAACAATTATATAATGATCTAAAAAAAGTACCCTATTTACCTAAACATCTTGAGATATGTGTCGATCCTATAAGTGCAAAAGTGATTCATCATCGGGGCTAGGGTTAACCACGCGTCTAACATTGGCCATTGTAGATAAACAACCTATAGGTAAATAAATTAAATCTAGACTAATCCAATATCATACGCTGATAAAGTATAAAAAACAATTATTTATTAATTATACAATTTAATAAAGAAAATCCAACATTATATGAAGTACGCATAATCACACTTAGGACAATACAGGCTAAATAAAAAAATATTCATTTAAAAAATTATCCAAAATTACACGAATATGTTCTGAATTTAACTATATACAATTATATCAAATATAGGAAATAAACTAGGGACGACGTTGTGGACAGTTTGCTCGATTGTGACCTTGTTGCCGACATATGCTGCATCTAGATGGCTGGAGACGCTGTTTGTAATCTATGTCCATCCGTAGGCGTGATGATCTTGATTACTCTTTGGCTCTGATAAAGGCTAGATCTGGTAGTAACCGTAGACTTTGGACTAATGGCCAATGTTGTAAACCACCGATAGGTTGCCATGGTGAGCTGTAAGCCATTAATATTGTGTTAGTCCAATATACACGGTTGAGAAACTCGTTAAGATTAATGTTTACCTTCGCATATGCTGCTAACACATGTAGGCATGGAAAATGCCAAACTTGGAACTGTCTACAATCATAGTTATGACCATTACTCAGGTTTAGCCTGTAAATATGCCCTTCCTCATGGATGGAAGGGTTGTCTGCCTCTTCCACTTCAAAAACTCCGGTAACCCAATTAAATATGCATACAATACATAAACATGATTTCACTCTATTCTCTGCCATCCTCGCATGCACGATCTTTGAATGTATCTTATTGATGTTAGTGGGTGACCTCAAACTCTCCAAATGCTGGTCAAAGTAAGTGGCTAGCTTGTACAATGTGGTCGTCACTAGCCCCAGAACAGGGAGATGCCTACGGTCTTGAAGACATGGTTCATGGACTCGGCTAGGTTTGCCATCACCTGACCCCATTGATGACCAATAGTATCATATGATTGTGCCCATTGCTCGGGTCTTAGTCCTCACAGCCAAATCTCTACCCGCCTATTTCTATTTGAAGGTGATGCAAGCATTTCATTCACCACCCGTGTATCATACGAATATTCTAATTTAAATAATATAATGATTAGTCTATGAAATATTTATAAATTCAAAGATTACTTAAATCTCAATAAAATCATACCAGCATGCTTGAGCCTTTTAGATAGAAACTTTGACCCCAATGTAGTGCGAACATTACTGGCCAAGTGAGGGCCAACCATACTGGGGCGCACCAGTTACAAGCCTGTGATACTTATCAAAAATTAAAGTTATGTCCCGATTACCCACAACCTGTTCCTTGAGAAGCTGAAGGAACCACGACCAAGATTCATCCATTTCTTGTTCCACCAGTGCAAATGCAATAGACAACACTTTATTGTTGACGTCCTGGGATGAAGTGATCATTAAGGTTCCTTTATACTTTCCATACAAAAAATGTACCGTCCATTAGTAAAATTAGCTTCAAGTGAGCCAAGGCATCTATACATGGTTTAAAGGATCAAAATATCTGGACAAACTTCTCCTGTGGGTTACCATCTTCGTCATCAGGTAATGGATCTTTCTTCCACTCCACCATAGAACCTGGCATCGACTGCTGGACTACAACCATAAACCGAGGTAGCAATGCATTTTATTTCTCCCAATCCCTATATACTTCGGCAATGGCCTTCCATTTTGCATGTCACGCTTTCCAGTAAGAAATTTTATAGCCAAACTGGACTTGCATATGTGCAATTACTTAATTGACCGGGATGTCCACATTAGCTTGCACTAAGGGTTTAACATGATAGGCTATAACATCAGCGTCCAACTTCGGGTGATCCTGGACTAGAGATGCATTGACACATGTGTGGGGACCCAGATACTTTGTAATCCACCAATAATCAACTGGAGTTTACTGGGACAGCTCTATGTCTCCACCTGTAACCTTTTCCCTTTTCAGTAAACTCCTATGCTTCAACATCTTTTTTCTGATAGACTACTCTATAGGTGTGGTGATTCAAGATAGACCACTCTTTTACTTCAATTCGAAATTGCTTTTTTATCACTGAACAACTTCCCAACATAAAGATTACCATCATTCATTATTGAACTGCCAGGTTTTTCATCGCTCATTGCCTCCTCATCTGGAAGGCTTGTTAAAAAGTTATGTGTGGGGTGTTGATACTCATTGATAGGAGGGACTACGACTCCTTCGCCCTGCGTGTCACGACCCATTTTCTAGGCACATGACCGGCACAATGATGAATGTCCCATCACTGTAAGCCTTTCGATAACTTCTTCCCACAAGTAAAATCGTTAGTCATTATCTCTATATTCTCAAAATACCATTCCTTAATAAATACAAAGAAAATACATCAGATTTTCTTAATTAAAAATAATAGATCCTCAGTACGAAATACATTATCATACTGAAATACAAGCCAAATACCAAACCCCTGACCTAGATGTCCTAGACGGTTACAGAGCAACATACTGTATAACAAAAGAAGGGCCTACCCGACAGCGGGAAGGTCCAACGTGATCTACTCCTCTAGCGGATGTACTTCGGCGGCAACCTGATCTGAACAAAAAGTTTGTACAAACAGTGTGAGCTTTTAAACTCAGTGAGCAAATCGGCCTTGCGTTAATAAAATTCAAATACATCACCAGTCATGCAAGCATATCCGAAGGCTCAATCTCAACCAATAGACATAGTTAGAAATTACATACAAGAAAAATTCATTCAATTCAACAAACGATACTAGTACTCGTCAATGGCAATATATCCCGGAGAGCGCACACAGGCCGGCTCACCAATTTTGTATTTTTCCGCCATGACGCACAACCTCATCCTCTTAGCTAGGGCGCCTCACGGATTTATCACCAATCCGGGCTATATCCCTACTGAGGGAATCTTTGTCTCCACACTCATTGGTCAAGACACCCTTTAACCCGGGTTTTCCGCCTTGCCGTGAGAGGGGGTACTGTACCGCTCAATCACAATCAATAGTACAACAGTTCATATCATAATCAGAAGCACAATATAATACTCATCCATATAACAGGTATAATATATAACTATATGATTCAAATTTCATATCATCATGAGATACTTGCTTTGTCTTATCCATACTTCTGGATTAATTATCTCATTATATTCGTCATTCTGAATCCAATTTCTCCCTATGAATCTTGGGAGTGTCCTACGACATACTTTTTATCACCAGTAATGCTAAAACTCTATTAAAACAGGGTCGTTTCACTCACCTGGATTCCGTACGAGTATCACTTCTCTAAATCGTTACGGACAAGAGTACGCAGGTGAATTTCAGTGTTCCGCTACAGAGATTTTCATGAAAGATTACAGAAAGTACGTTAAGATCATTTTCGTACAGATACTGTTCATACGTACGGGTACTATTCATACGGTCACTATTCATACGTACGGTACTATTCATACGGTCACTATTCATACGTACGGGTACTATTCATACCGGAAATACAGAATACAATATGTAAAAGAGTACACCAGGTAAGTTCCCAGGAAAGAGTGGAGGGTCACACTGGACACACTTAAAAACCAGGTCTTTCCTTAGCCAGAACTTTCCTAGACATATATTCTCCACAGATTATATTCTATTTCGGTAATCAGAGAATCAAAATAACAGCTAACGACAGTTTTTCTGATGTGGAAGATCGGCCAAAGCCGCAACCACAGAGCATACTTAAGAAAATAACTTCTAAAATTTGAAAGACATAGAAAGGGCATAGTATCCTTACCTAAGCAAAAACGGAAAGGCCCAAAATCTCAGAAGCCTAGCGTCGGAGCAAGAGAAACTTAAGGAGGGAAGAAGAGAAGTTGAAGGTGTGAGTTTAGAAGTGAAATGGAAGGGCCTATTTATAGCAAAAGTCAAGGGTACTATTTGACACTATGCACTAATAAAATATTCAATTTACTATTCATGAAAATGACATTTCTAATAATGCAGTTACTGTGCACCTTACGAAAATTTTCGTTTATTTACTATTAGAAACTTTAAAGAGAAAACTATCCTTTCACCTTCAACCTTTAAGTTTCTTTTCAATTCAGTCCTTTCAATTTAGTCCCTGAGGGTATTTTTACACATAAAACGTCATTTTCTCCTACAAACTTCTTTCTAGTTTTCTCTTATAACCAAACCACATCTAGTATTTGACATTTTGATTGTATAAATGAACAGTACCATATACGTAAATAGTAACAGTAGTTTGAAAACACGCATTTATATTTTATTTTTCATGGGTATTACACTGCGCGTTACCATCATCTTCATTGCCGTCATCAGCATCATCACTATCACTATCACTATCGGCTAAATTACAAAAGCACTCCTCCTCGTCAATAAAGTCATTCATGCATGGTCGGGGAGACGAAGGAATATCGTCCAGTTGCGACAACGGTTCATCATCATCCGCCAACAATAGACTACTAAACATTCCTTGACTGGGGGTTGGGATGAAATATCACAAGGAACAATGGCTTGTAATGTACCAGCTGAGGTATTAAGATCCATCTGATGAGTTGAAGTTTTGATTAGCAGATCGAGATATTCAGCTTGAGACCTTAACGCTTTGTTGATTATTATTCTACCTGTATTGTCTGAACTCACACTTACTTTTCTATACTCTCCTTAAAAGAAATCCCTAACAAATATTTTATCCACTGATTCACTTAGAGAGAGATCTAAATTCTCGTGAATCTTACTTTTCAATTCATCTAAGGTGATATTCAAATCATCAAGTTTCATCATCCCATAAACATCAGATATAATTGTAGCCCCTAATCACGTTTAATATTCTTTCTGTTGACATAAATATACATGTTTATTCCTGAACTCATCTTGATTGCCAATAAAATAAGTAAGAAGCAACAAATATTTATTCCAAAAATCTATATTTTCTAATTTACTGGACAAATCTCGTTCATTCTGTCCTAACATATCCTAATATAAATATACAAAATTAAACATTAAAAATAAATAACTATATTCTTTTCAAATATATTATATGAAATAAAAAATAAAAATTTAGAATTAATTTGTAAAATAAAAAAATCTACACAATCTAAACTACATTTTTTTCTTTTTTCAATTATAATTTGTAATTGTAAAAATATATTTCCAGAGTATATTTCTTCCACATTTAAAATAAGACAATCTAATTTATTATTATTTTTTAAATCTCTTAGAAATTTTTTAAAAAAATATATTTTTATATAATATATATTTATTTTAAAATCTTATAGTGCAAATTATATATTTTTACATTCTATATAATTATTTTTTACATTTTTTATAGAAAATATATGCTTTCTATTTTTTATAATTATTTTAAAATCTTTTCTAAAAATTATATTTTTACATTATATAAATCTTTTAGTAGCACAAACTAAATTAATTTTTTTAAATCTTTTCATAAAAAAAATTAGCTTTTTACCTTAAACTATATAAACAACAACAACAACAACATAGCCTTAAACTATATCTTTAAATTTTATACTGATACAATTTTTTTTTAAAAAAATAGCTTTTTACCTTAAAATAACACAACTTAATTTACACTTTTCAATTTATAATTTTTTTTTCATAACTAGTGTTTTTCTTCAACTACAACTTTTTTTTTCTGAGTACAATTATTTCTTAAATCTTTTAAGAGTAAATATATTTTTATTTTATATTTAATTATTTTTAACATTTTTAGTAAAAAATATATTTTTTAATATTTTATATTTAATTTTCAATTCTGATAGTAAAAAAAATATATTTTTACATTCTATATGATTTTTTTAATTCTTTTAGGAGAGCATAATTTTTTGTGTTATTTCTAATTTTTTTAAATCTTTTAGTAAATATTATATCTTTTAAATTTTTTCTTGAAAAAAATTTACATATTTTTAATATTTAATTTTTAAATCTTTACATATTAATATTTAATTTTTAAATCTTTCAGGAAAAAAATATATTTTTATATCATATAAATATTATATTAAGACAAGCTAATTTAATTTTTTGTTTAAATCTTTCAGTAAAAAATATATTTTTCTATTATATATATTCATTTTTTAAATCTTTCATTATTTTGAAACAATAGCATTTGCCTAATTTATTTTATAATTCTTTTAGGATAGCATATATTTTTTTGTTATTCATAATTTTTTTTAATCTTTTACTAAAAATTATATTTTCTAAATCTTTTCGTGCAAAAAAAAATTACATATTTTTTATAATTATTTTTTCAATCTTTCAGAAAAAAATATATTTTTATATCATATAAATATTTTAGTTAGACAAGCTATTTTAATTTCTTTAAATATTTCAATAAAAATATTTTTATATTATAATATTCATTTTTAAATATTTTATAAAGAAATGTAATATCTCATAAAAAAAGGTCTTAAATGGATGTCTCAATTTATTTTTACTAATATTATCATTTCCTTATTTTAGTTATCTAATCACAAAATAAATTAAAAAACTATCTATATGTGAACCTAAAAATTAAAACATCATATAATACCTGATCACAAAAATTTTAACTTATTATTCTACCTATAAACAGTACTAATCTACATTTTAAAATTAATACATAAAGATTTAAACATAATCTAACAAAAAATTAAAAATATTCATCTAACCTCAACTCCCTTGTAAATTTCTCCTTCTTCTTCCTTCATTGCATCTCCAATGTCTCTCTTTCTTGCAAGCTATGGTTCTCTCTCTCAAGCTCTGCATCTCTCTCTCTCTCTCTCATAAAAAAGTGTGTGTGTCTTCAGTGATCCCCCCTCTCTTATACACACATACACATACCATACATTTACTCTCCCAACCACTCCTTCCTTTTGCATGTAGGAAACATCGCATCATTCGTCCTCTTTACGATGGAATTTCTATACCATGCAGATATTCCATCAGCTTTTCAGAACTCTTGACCTTTGACTGGCCGAGTTCAATTTTTTTAAAAAAAGAATCTCGACCACTGTGGCTGAGACTTTCTAATTTTGAATAAAAAAATAAGATGTGAACCTCACAAATTTTAAAAAATAAAAATAAAAAATGTATGATGTGATAAATTTAATACTATATGACTAAAGTTTTTTAAGACAATAATATTTGCCTAATTCTTTTCCTAATGAGTAGGATTTGGCTGAAATTCTCAGTTTTGAAAGGCTTCAGCTTTTACATGCATTAAATGCTCAGCCACCGTCCCCTCCGTAAACAACCTTCAAATTTCCAACAATATTAATAAATCTATAGCTTTTTTAGTTTTTCAGCTTGAGCCACCTTTTCCATGAGGTAATAATTTATTTATTTTCAAAGGTACTAATACTTAGAAATTTATTGGGTTCAAGCTAATTTAATTTAAACAGCGTCAAATAATATAAGAGTAAAGTTTTTTCAATGTTATTTTTTTATTTACAAAACTTCAACTTAAAATATTTGGTTGAAAAAAAAATTAATACCAAATCACTTAAATCAATTTACACTAAGTAAGAAATATTGATTCCACTTGCGTGCTTATTAAGAGAACTTCGCTTTTCGTTACTAAACCATTTTTAGATACTGAGAGGGCTTTTTTTTAAAAAAAAAAAAGATTAAGAGGTATGAATCTGAATATATATATCTGAATATTAAAATAATATCTCTAAATCTAAATACTAAATAATTAAGATTATTTGTTTAATTTTTTCCATCATCTATACACATTAAATATATGTCAATAAAAAATGTATTTGAAGTAGTTAATGTCTGAAAAGTATTCAAATTTTTCATGAGATTTAATTTAATAAGATGTATCTGAGTTATTAAACATTTAATAAAAATAAAAACAAATGCACTTAATGGTTTAAAATCACAATGAATCAAATTCATACTTTTGTTAAATGCAAACAGATGTCCTGGCATTAGAAACATAAAATAGAGTATTCAAAGAATGGTTAAGATTTCCTTTACTAATAATTTGGGTTGATATTTAGGTGTACCTATTTGCAGGGTTGTGTGAAGGATGACGGTTTCAATCATGTGATTGAGAAGATCATGTGATCCCACATGACTATATGATGCTAAGATTCCTAAGGATTGTCTAAACGTTAAGCATTGGATGTGTTTTAAGAAGTGGAAGTGTTAAGAATCTTATAGTTTTTTGTTAGCAAGTCCCTGCCAGTCGATCGGGTAGTCTCTAGTTAGGATTCCCTGTCAAGCAAAGAGAAATCAGTCAATCTATAGCACCCAACCAGTCAATCGGTCACTTTTTGTCTAGTAAAGTTTCCAACTCTAGCAACTAGCTAGTCAACTAGCAGATACCAGTCAGTTGACTATTAACCCTTTAGAGGCAGTGCGAATGGGGGTATTTTAAGGAGCAAATTGCAAAATTACCCTATATTTTAAACTATCCCAAACTTCATAACTATCAAATTGAAGGGAAAAATTATCTTTTAGGCATGGAAGAAACCCTCAAAACCCTTGAATCTCTTCTCCTCCTCACAAAAACACACAGGTTCTCTTTTTTTCTTTGCAAGACCTCTGTTTTCTCCGGTGTATAGTGAGGTTGGGCTGAAGGAGGAAATGGATCGAAAGGCGAGTTTCGACCAGAAACCCTACTCTCTGATCATTCCAAGCTTTGGGTAAGTTGGTTCTCCGTCCCTTACTTCATTTTTGAAATCCCTTTTTCTTCTTCCATGATTTTCATCATAAACCCTATGGAAAGTTATTTCTAAAGGTTGTTGTGAAGCTTGGAGCCATACCAAGATGATCCACACTCTTCCTACTATTTTTGCTCCCTAAGGTAAGCCTCAATACTTTAAGCAAGATACAAGTTACTAAGTACCATGAAAGCCTAGAAATTTGGGTTCAAGTAATAGATGGATTCATGGTTAGTAATTAGTTATGAAACCCTAAGACGTAAGAGTTATGATGCTAGAATTATGTTCATGGGAATCTTAAACAATGGTGAAAGATGATTGTATATTCTATCGTATGCTTGTAGAGACCACTAGAGGAAAGTTCCTTGGAGGAATTAAGGAGCGACGTGTGTAGACTCTCATGGTCATGCTCCAAGCGAGTGGATAACCTTACTAAGACACTTGCTTATTTCCCTTAACGCTCCCTACATACATGTAATATATATATATATATATATATATATACACATCCACTAAGTATGAAATATTAGTATAAGACTATGACGCACTAACGAGGAGCTATGTTGAGTTGTATTGTGGTTACCTATGTAAATTAGATAGAATCCATGTCGTGCTAGGACAATGATAACACCACTTGGGGAACTCACATGGAGTGCACTTGTGGACATGTATGAACTATCTACTAATATGCATGCTAAGTTAGCTGCTATTTGTTAGGGGCTGTTGATTGCAATCAATCTAGCGTATATGCAAATTTTGAATTTCCTAACTAGTGTGTGAATATCCTAACTAAAATAGGTGCTCGTCGTACTTCTTGTCTATGCTTGTGGGAAAATCCACCTTTGAATTTGTCACTGCCCTTTTTTGTGATCACACTTCCATGGCGTTAGGCATTAGTTTTCTTTTTCTTTTTTTTTTATTTCCTCTCTTTTTGTACCAAAAAATCCCAATTTTCAAAAACATTATCGTGCTAACCTTTGAATGTTTTTGTTCTTTCCAACCACCATTAGCTTTTAAGGACAACAATAACAAATTAAAACGTTGACAAAGGATCATTTGTCTTTAACCACCTAGAGGAATTATAGTTTCTATTAGATGCTCATCAATAAGGATTTTGTTGACCTTTTTGGCGTAAATTATTATTTTGATAACTATCAAAATTTTGGAGTGATAGCCTAATCAAAATCATGAACTTTAAGTTTCAGGAGTTGCTTTACTCTTCATGGACATATAAAATTCTTGTAAACTGAGTGTAACTAATTTTGGAGCTTGAAACCTGTAAGATTTTTGCTTAAAAATATATTAAGTGTATAATTTTTTTTCAATGAGAAAAGGTTGATTTATTTTTTTGGTCTTAATAGTTACAAAATGTTTTCTTCCACAAGTGGAGATCATCAATTGTTGTCCTTACAATGATATACTGTTGTTTTCTAAGGATTTTATAATCTCAAGAATTAAAAACAAAAACCATCATTGTCATATAATAGAGTTCAATTGTTATCACATTTTTTTTAAAACATATATATCTTCTTGTTATTATCAAAATTATCTTTCTTATTTTCTTATTTACATATATGTACCAAATTCAGTAAATTCTCTTCTTCATATATCACTATTTTAAGCAACATGGTAATTTTTTCTAATATACGTTGATTTTCCAAGATGTAATTCATCTTTACACTATTAAGTAGTAACTAAAAATGATATTCGTTCTACCATCAAATAACGTTTAAGTGGAATATCTAAATTAATTGAGAGAAAATCATATTTAATGGAGTAATGATTTTGACAAATTACTAATGACATCATATTAAACATATTCTAAGTTAGAATGAAAAGAATACAATTAAACTAAGTGCAATTAATATTATAATTCTAGTTTATTAATATTAAATCGTTTTTTCATTTTATGTATTCTATACTTCATCTTAGCCCAAAAGATTGAGAAAGGTATTCATTATATATATATAACCAAACTTGTAATTCCTGGGATTGAATTTGTAAGTTAGGGATTATGGATTCAAAATTCTTTGTAGTAATTAAAATACTTAGAGGTTATGAGTTCAAAACTCCTTGTATATATATAAACACCCATGACGACCACTTCCATTGAAATTTTTTTTAAAGGGATAAATTACAATAAATTTTTTTAAGGTTTGACTAAATTATATTTAGCATTGCTTTAATTTTAATTATTATAGTAGAATGTAATTTTATGTTAAACATGACAATAAAAATAATCAAATTAATGTTAATATCTAGTATGCAATTATAGTTTTATTTTTAATATAATAGTAAAAATTATTAAATAATTTTATTACTAAAAGAAATATATTTTATAAAAAATTTAATTTTAATAATAAAAAGTAAATTATAGAAGAATTAAATATAATATCTAAAATTGAAAAATGCAAAATGTAATTTAGTTAAACTTCATGAGTTAGTATAATTTATTTTCCTTTTAATAAAGTAACAGCATGTGTTGCCGTTTAAAATACTACAAAAATTAAATTTATTCAATGTACGATTCTAAGAGGTAGCACACTTTTAAATTTAGATGTAATTCTTTATATCTTTATTATTATGTTTTTTAATTAGAATAAGATAAATATATCAAAATATGATAAATATTTAATATTTTAAAAAATAATTATATATTTTTTACAATTTAATATTATATGATTGGTTATTTAAAATTTTTGTACAAATATTTTATTTTTATTAAAAAAATTAATAAAAAATATATAATAAAATATATATAAATTTTGTCCAAATGCAACATATGATAAAATATTTCAAAAAAAAATACGCGCAAGTAAAAGAGGAAAGCCAATGATTATTTTTTTATTAGATTTGAAATAAAATTTCAGAAATCGATAATTGACAATATTTTTTTTAAAGAATGAAATTTCAGGAATTAGAAGTGGAGCCCTAATTTTAATTTATGAACTTTGTCTTGTAACTAAAAATGACACCATATCCAACCTGTCTGATTTCTTTGCTTAAATTGCTATAGTAACCGTCTACTTTCAAAAAAGAAGAGTTGACTGTTATGAGAATGAAAGGTTTCTGATTTTTTCTTTTTTTTTTTAAGGTGAAAGAAGTGCTTTGAGGTGATTTCTTTCTCATCTCTTTTCTTGCTTCTTTTTTGGTATGGTTACAGTAGAGGTTGCTTAAGTGTAGCTCTCACCCTCTCTCATTCTCTTTCATAGTTTTTCTCTATGTCTTCTCTCTTTGAGAGTTTAATCTTTCTTCTGTAAGAGTTTTCGTCTTCTTGTTATAGAATTTATCGTTTTTTCGTTTTTATTTTTAGATTCGTTTTCAGATCTAGTTTCCTTGTAAGTTTTTTTATTTTTAGTGTTTTTGTTTTTAGATATGTGTTCAGATTTTGTCTCTTTGTAAGTTTTTTTATTTAATTTGCTGTATTTTAGATTGATGTTGTTTGAAGTTCAATCATTTAAGAGAGTTTTGGATCTGCCTATATTTTTGGAGAAATCGAAATGCATTATTAGTCACACATGCGCAAATATCTGTCGATATGATGAAACAACTCCAGAAGTTTCAAAAGTATATTTTGATTTACCTTTTTTGGTTGGTAATTCATTGTATGCTTTTTCTGTAAATCCTTTGATAGGTGCCCTTGTTGCATCTGACCAATTCAATCCCTTGTTTTTTTTTTTTCTTAATATGCTTTGATTTAGGCTTTATTGGCCATTATTAAAAAAAAAAAAGGTTTCTGAAAATCAAAATCATTATACTTGTGCAATTTATCAAGTTTTCTAATATCAATTTGAGCAAAAATCCAAATATTTGTTTTTGTATATAGCCTTTATCCTTATGATAAGCTAAGATTTATGCGAGGCTAGGCTGGCTAATTAAATCATTTAATAAATGAGATAAAAACATAAACGTAACTCAGCCTTTCGTTTGAAAAAATATAAACACTCCACAAAGAGATATAAAAGACAATAGGTTAAATTATAATTTTGATCTCTATAATTTTACCAAAATTATAAATTGGTCCTATACTTTATTTTTATGTAAAATAGTCCCTATGATTTTTTTATCGATGTAAGTTAGTTCCTTCCGTCAATATAGTTAACTTTGCTGTTAAAATGATTTTACATGATAGCTAATGTGTATATTTGTGAACATATCAGCATGCCCAATTATTAAATTTTAAACAACTCAGCCACCATATCAACAAAATTCTCATTTTTTCCTTAATTCCTAATTTTTCTAACCTAGTGTCTACATTAAATTTTGTTAAATGATAGTTAAGTTGTACAAAATTTAATGATTGGACATGTTGACATGTTTACAAATGTATACGTTAGCTATGATGTAAGATTATTTTAACAGTAAAGTTAGCCATATTAATGACATAGACTAACTTACATGAATGATAAAACTATAAGGAACATTTTATATAAAAATAAAGTATACAGATCATTTTATATTTTTGGTAAAACTGTAATTTAACCAAGACAATATGTATATAGGTATTCAACAAAGTAACATAATACAATATAAAAATATTTTAAAAATTGAGTTCAGTTTTGTCATTGAGTATGTGTTTTTTTTTACGTTTCGTTGGCTGTTTTTGTGTTTACTGTAGCTAGGTAATGTGGTTTCGAAATTTCAAGATGTTTGGGAGCAACTTAATGCAATTTACGTTCATTATTGTATCTCAGTTTGAAGCATACAAACCTTGTTAACTCTATAGCACAAATTTGTTGCTTCTCTGAAAAACTTAACGTGGTTGGTTTGGAATATTTATCAGTATATCAATTCTACCCCTTTCCTTGCTTCTTGTGTGTTTGGTGTATGTTGCCCCCTGGACTAGCAGAAAAATCGTGAAGGAACTCTATTTTCGTGCATGAAAACATAGCAAGCCTCTGTTGCTATTTAAGAAACCATAAATTTCTAACTTTCATGGCTGAAATCTCTCTTTGGTTTCTCTCTTTTAACTGGAAAAGTCTCCTCTATTTTTGGTTCAGAAAACAGAGTCATCTCTCTCTCTCTCGGACTAAAAGGGACTAAAATGAAAGAAATAAAAAGTTTACAGGGGTTGATTTAATTTTTGAGAAAAATATATTCTTGATCTATGAACCTATATGAAGCTAAATATGATCATAAATCATGCAAAAGACAAAAGGAAAATTTTGACCAAGGACCTAAGTGAATAAACAGAAAGGTTTCTGGTAAATGTTGAAATTAAAGCAAAATTTAGTTTAAATTAAATTTATGGACTGGACAAAGAAGGACTGAACTGAAATTTAATTTAAAACTAATATACCAAGTGAAAACTAATAATATGGATGATAGCGACTACAGTTAAAGAAATGAAAAGTTTACAGGGGTTGATTTGATTTCAGAAAAAATTATATTTTGAGACTAGGGACCTAGATGAAACTAAATATGAATTGGGATAATGCAAAAGACAAAGAAAAAGTATTAGTCAAGGACCAAAGTGAATAAAATGAAAAGTTGTAAGTTAGAAGTAAAATATTTAAAAATGAACAGAATTATTATAATAGGGATTTTAATTAAGATTAGAAGGAGTTTACCAAAATTTGAGTATTGTTGTATGGTTAAATAATGAACTTAAATTATCAAATTTAAATAATGGATAGCTCATTTTGTTAAAACTTAATTATAATGAATATTTTGTTTAAAATTTAATTATCAATAAAAAAATTAGTCAATAACTTCTTTGTAAGTAACACTATAACTATAAAATTCAGAATATACATTCAAAACATCATGATTTATCAAAAATAAAAAAATAAAATTTATGTTCTTTTTAGTAATTATACATTTAAAATCACATTTGCAAATCAACATCCAAACATTATGTTCTGTCTCAAATTACGTTTATTCAAATATCTTCCAAACATAAATCATGTTAATTCAAACTTAGTTTTCTTCAATCACGTTCAATCAAACCTAATTTATCATATTCATATTTAATCTACTGAGTTTCCAAACACATCTTGAGTGATTTATGTTACTAAACGATTTGCCACACAGTAAAAATCTCGTGGATTACTCTAGCTAATAGCTTATTGATTTATGATAGATTTCAACTCATGTCTTGGAATATAAGAGTATGAAACAGAAATAAAAAAGAGAAAATCAGAATGTATGTCTGGTTAACCAAAGTTTCCATTCCCTCAAATGAAATTTGAAAATTTTGGTTCATGATACGATGGCTTCTTATTTTTAAGAATTGAGAATTTGTTTTACCAGCGTACTCATATAAAATTTAAAAAATTACACTTATTTCATTTATCCCAACTTAAAAAATTATACTCATATCCCATCATTATTTTATAATTGTGAACTACTTTTGAAAAATATGAGTGACTGTTATATATT
Source organism: Biancaea sappan (assembly GCA_037074585.1). NCBI lineage: Eukaryota > Viridiplantae > Streptophyta > Magnoliopsida > Fabales > Fabaceae > Biancaea > Biancaea sappan. Next base: position 52,543,564 of record CM073494.1, on the reverse strand, counting down.
AGATTTTTTTAAGAAAATAGGAGTACTTCAACTTTTTTAAATAACTGATAAAAATAAATAGGAGCTTGCCTGGAACATAATTTTTTTGAGTTATTTATATTTTTAAGAACTAGACCGTTCATTAATTTTAAAAGGAAGTTGGGTTTCAGGATCACTAATTTAATTGTCAGATCACGTATTCATAGTTGAACCAAAATAATAAATAATATATATATATATATATATATTTATAAATAAATATCAAAGTAAATAAAATAAATAATTTAAATGTTAATTTCACAATTAAAGAACGCATCTTAAAATAATTAGCACACAAATATCATATTTAACAAATAAATAAATAATTTTTTTAAATTAAATCAATATTATAAAAATAAAAATAAAAATAAAAATAAATTATTTTTAAATATTTGATTAAAATTTTATAATATTATATAATATTATAAAATTTTTGGCTATGTTCAACTTTCAAGATCTAAAATCATTTGAAATAAAATAGAACATTTTGTGTTTTATAATATTATGCCTATATATATATATATAATTTTTCGTATATATTAAGTAATAAGAAATTTCAACCGTAATGATTAAAATCGCCACTTTCTATGCATGATATCATAGATTTTACTCCTCTTAATATAGAATAGATATGGTGTTTTTCTCTAAAAACAAATAATATATTTATATTTTTATAAATAATTAAATATCAGGTTTAACAACTTAAATTTTAAAAATCTAAAATTCAACAACTTATATTCTAAATGGTAATTTTTTTTTCTTTTCAAAAAATACTAAAATTTGGATCACATCATAAGGATAAACATTCCGCTAGAGACAAAAAGTAGATCTCATCTCCTCAAAAAACTAGTTTCTTGTTTCTTTTGGTACCTTATCAAATAAGATTTTAGACTACAAGATTTCATACAATGAGAAGTTATTATCATCTTCATTCTCAACCTCATTCCATCTAAAATTTTTTCATTTTTATTTTTATTTTCATTCTTGTATTAACTTTTGCGGTTTTAAATTTCATTTAATATATAATATATATATATATATATATATATATATATATATGACCTTGTAAAAATTTATAAAATTCAGATCTCGAACTGTCCATGATTAACCCTGACAATGCAGTCATTAAAAATTTTGAAGACATTTATGATTGAATGACGTGGTGATAAATGTTACAGAGACATGTCAAATATGACAAGTGGAAAACGACAAATCATGGCTTATCTATTAAGTCAAAGAAAAGAGAGAGGGAAAAAGCTCCAATGTGAGTATGACTCAATCATGAATTATCCATCATGTGCAGAGAGATTCTTACACATTCGTGAGAATTAAATTTCTCCATTGAATATTACCGCAAGAAAATTTAAAAATTTCTCGACGAAATTAAAAGGAGGAGGAGTGGATTGTTTCCTTTCGCTAGTTCGATGAGATCTACGAGAAAAAAAAACCTGGATGGATTCACCATCACGTGCCCATCAGGAATCTCAACAAACAATATATAAAGACACCGCTAATCTGGTGTTGGCGTGGCGTGACTCACATACATCTCTATAATACAGGCTTCATAGCTGATAAACTCAGTGATAGTCCCTTACTGACGCAACCTCATAGAAAGAAATCAATGTTTCCGTTTCTCTTTCTTTAGCGCCCTTTTTGTTGCTATCACATTTTCCACCCTCACTTTGCCTAGCTATAATCTAATCTTTCACACAATTTCGTCGCAAGAAAATCGCATTAATCGACCTGTGTTTGCCGTTTCTGGATCTGAGTATCTATTCATTTCGAATTCGATATCAGTTTCCGACTCCGGGTGTGAAAGGGATCGTTGTTTATTATATTATGAGGAAAAGGGAGAGGGAAAATCCTTGTGGGGTATGTGGCCACTATCACAAATACGAAGAAGGGGAAGTCTGTTCGATATGCGGCCACCGCATTCCGGCGGCATCGGAGAAAACTTCAATCCGTGTCAGCGCCTTTCCTTCGGTGATTTTGCCGGAATTCCTTTACTTGGGCAGCTACGATAACGCATCACGTTCGGAGCTTCTCAAGACTCAGGGAATCACTCGAATCCTCAATGTAAGGGCCTTCTTTGATTTCTTGAATCTATGATTAATTTATATTTCTTCATTGCATTCGTGGTCTGGGATGGTAATTTCAACATCTCACTGATCGTTTGTTTATTGCAAATCTATGAGTAATTTGTTGAGATTGTTGTTCATTGGCATTTGATCCTCCGAATTCTGTTCTGTCTGGCATTTGAGATTTCAAAATGATGATGTGATTGTTACTGACAAGAAAGGAATAAATATATGTTCTTATCATTTTAACTCATTATGGTATCTTCAATATGTATCATTTGGTATTAACACATCAAGCATGCTAGCTATAGGATCTAGGGATGTTTGCCAGGTTAGAAAATCCAGAAAATCATATATTTGATAGAGGCGGTTCAGAAGTAAAAGTTCCTTGGCAAACTCAGAAATGGACTGATTGGGCAGTTAGGCTCTTTTGGCTTATCAGTAAACTCGCGAAAATAATCTTTTAAATGCTTGCTGCATATGTTGGTTACTCCGGGTGAAGGAAATAGTTGTAATTAAAATGTAGGGAGTGACTAATAGTTGAATGGAGGGAAAAAAGGGGCGATGCAATGTGCTTTTAAAGTAACGTGCTTTAAATTCTGCAAGCAAAGACTCCTTTAAGTTTAAGGAGCACTGCTCACAAGATACTTAGTCAGAAGGGTAAAGGTTATTAATCATTTGTTTCTTGCCTGGAGATACCCAATTCACTTGCCTTTATGCCTTTCAGACACTAATGCCATTCAAATTGTTGTTGTATTTTCTGCCCATGCAGACGGTTCCTTCTTGTCAAAATCTCTACAGAAACTCATTCACTTATCATTGCCTCCCAGATGATAAATCTTTTCCATTTGATGAAGCGAATCAGTTTCTAGGTATGTTCTATTGTTGCTTGTATTATTGCTTCTAGATGTCACAGCATTATTGCTTCACTTGTGGAGTTCTTTAACTTGTCACTGCAAATTTTGCAGCCTGCTAAAATGCAATATTTTATAGTACATGCTAAAATTCTAAGCTTGACACTTACTCTTTGGGCTTGTCCAAAGTTATTATTAGATGACTGTATCATCCAGTTGCAGCAAATGAATACCACATTACTTTGACACAAGAGGTTCAAATCTTTGCCAAAACTTCCTGTACTAACAGTCTATTCTCAAATCTGATACTGTTAAAGTATACAGTAGAGCTGTCAAGGTATTCTAAGAAAAACAAAAAAGTAAAAATACAACTGATCATGGACCTTCGTGTATGTATTCTCATTTATCCTCTAAACTATTTTTTTTTTGTTCTCTTTGACACAGATCAAGCACATTGCAGAGGCACACACTCACTGATCTAGTTTATTCACCTACAACCAAAATTGTTTCAATTTTTGATATTATCCAGAAGACTCCAATTTAGCCTTATTAAGGCTCAAAATCTAGTTTGATTAGTAAACCACTATACTTCTCTGAGACATCACATCCTCAACAACTTCAAATCGACATAGGCTGCATCTGAGTTCTGTCTCAGCGCACTGCATGGAGCAAATACCCCAAAACAAAACAGCTTGTTCAACAAACTGTTCATTATTATTATTTTAACTCTGCTCCAATTACAAGAATGATGGGTCAAAAGTATTTTATCTTGGTTGGTAATCCCAAGTAAATGGTATAAGTGTCTTTTCTTGGTTATATCATTACTATAATTAGAGTTTGGGCAAAATACGCTTTTTGGCATATTTAGTGAGAGTTCGGTTTGCGATAAATAGAGGTTGAGCCAACATGTTGTTTCTTTAACGGTGCCTCTTTTTCTGATATACCAAGAGATTGGACAGCTCTTTTACATTACTAGGCTTTATGGGGATGTTGTTAGCATGCGTCTGTTTTGAGCTTTCCTTGTATTTTCTGGATTAGGGATCACTTACCCTCTAGCTAGTTGCAAAATTCTTGTCTTTCTAATAAAATTTTTTACTTTTTCAAAAAATAAATTGAGGTTGAGAGTCACTGTTTTAAATAGTAAATGTCTTTCAATAGTAGATTCTTTTTGCAGTCCTTTCATTTTTTTTTTTGCTCTCCCTATTTTTTCAAGAATATTAAGTGCCTTGTACGAGCTAAAGCTGACTCTGACTCTACTGTATCTTATAAAGGAAAGTTGAAAGCCATTTCAAAAACGAAATAGATGCGACAAAGGTCATTTTGAAATGATTGAATGTGAGGCCTCATTCCTATTACTCTCAAGAACTTCCCTCCTCATCTTGTCCACCTTAAAAATGTCTCTCTTATTTTCTCAAACTTTAAGAATAGGAAATGGATCCGACCCTCATCAAGCTGCAAAGATTTTTTCTATTAGAGAGTATTACTCTAGGTACCATCCATTCCCTTTGCAATGTAAGTAAAACCTTAACGATCAGAAGCTTGCATTACAAGCTTCTTTTCAAACCCACTTTACCTAGCTTTCTGCTGCAGCAAGTATTCTCTCTTGAAAGGACTACTCAATCTTGAAGGAAGCTTCTTTGACACTTTAATTCAGAGAGAACCCTTACCCTAAACCTCTCCATCATAGAAATGTCTCATAACCTGTGCATCTGGGCCTTCTTTGTCATTCAGTTTTGGTCCTGAGTTTCTTGATGAAATATGAGAAAATATAAGGGAAAAATACTAAGGGATAAAAAGCAGAGAGAGGGGACACAATATACAGGGAAAAATTCTGAATAAATATCCCTTAAATATTTTTTTAATTCTGACCAAAGCTCTCTATTCAGACTATCTTTCAATCCAACACTCCTCCTGAAGATGGAGAGTAGTTTTCTCATGTATCCATCTTATAGGCCCCTAAAAAGAAAATGAAATAAAAATATCGAACAGCTTTCGAAGACCTAGGCAACTATCACTCCCCTTGATTTGGACAACGTTTAGAACTCTTCAACTATAGTGAGACTTAAAGCATTCTTCTGTTCATTCTCCCAACAGCTCTTTGATGTCTAAGATTTGTTCCAGCCCCTTTGACATTTTCTTGGCTTTTCTAACGAACTCAATGACAACACCTTGAGGTCTTAGACCTAACGCTCTTCAGTGCTCTCTTCAAAATTGAACCTTTCTTGGTCCTTTCATTACTCAGTACGCACGCACAAACATGAAAAGAAAAAAAAAGGCTTACTAGTTACTACAAATCTGTTTCGCAAACCCTTTGAGAGTTACCTTGATGGTGAAAGGGACAAGACACATAACAGTCACAAGAATAAACAAAGCCTTGGTTTCTTGCTGCCTCTACTTTGTTATAGGAACAAAACAGAGTAACCGAATTAAAACACCAGGCTATCCAACAGGTAGCAACCAAAACTGCAGACCTGCAACTACCAAAGCTGAGACTTGGATTAAAACATCTAATAGCGGTGGTAGCCCATAGAAAGAAAAAAAAAAAGAAAAAAGAAAAAAGTAGAACTATTACAAAAAAGGAATGGAACTTGAGCTAAAGATGAATAACCTTCCCAAAATAAACTGAGTAATCTGACAGCCTATGGGCTGGATCTCTCTCAGTCTCAGATATTCTGGTTGGTCCTCTCTGCAAGAAACTGGTGGCTTTTGGCTGTGGCAACAGAAAAACACTGATTTGCTAAAAATTCTAATTTTGAAATGCACAAACTGTGGGCTTTGTTACTGTGGTCCAAAACCTGGTCAGTTGAATATGTAAGCTGTGTTGATAGATTGAAATAGAATCATGCTTAAAAAACAGAAATCACAGGTAGAGGAAAAGAAAGGGCAAAAAAGTTTGGCCTCTAACCCAACAGGGGATGAACTTGAGAGACGAGGGAGACAAGATAGAGAGGAATAGTCAGACTGAATAGTCAAGGTGTGTCTACCTTGGCCTCTAAGCCTTCTCAGTTGTTGGAGAGCATTAATAATAAAGGTTCTTTGAACTTTTCAACATTTCTCTTGTGAAAACTTTGAGCTTCTTTCTCAGCTTGAAAATTTCCAACCCCTTAGTTCATGACCTGAGTCCTAACAAATGAATGGCCAAATCTAGAAAAGGTGTCTTCCAAATAACAGGAAAATATACTTAGCATCCTATTCCACAAGATTATATGTTTGTAAGCTGGTATAAAATTTGAATAATAAGTTTTTAATAAGAAGAAAAAGTACGGGCCAAATTCAAATCACTGAGCTGTGTACTAATTGATAGGCTGAAGAAAAGGACCATGGTGAGAAACGTTTTACAATGAATATTGTCATAAATTACTTAGATATCATCATTACGTCCTCCATATATCTGGTAGAAACGCAGCTCTATCCTAAATATTTACTCAATGGCTATGCTTGAAAGAATTTTTTGGCAGAACCTTGAGATTTTCAGTGCATTTCACCCACACCTCTGGCCCTTCCCAATAGCTGAGAAATTTCGTACAAGTTTCTCTCGAGAAACTTTGATTACACACTTCTTCATGAAATTAAAAGTTGTGACTGTTCTAGTGTCTCTAGAGCTTTCTTAGAGTCAAAGATCTTTCCTTCTAGAAATAGAAGTATTTATATATGCATATCTTAGGACTTGAACCAATTCAGGTTTCAATTGCCAATGATGGATTTCGGATTTCATTCTAAGGAAACTTCAGCAAATTGGTGCTTTCTAGTTCCTTCCACATACTTACACTCATACTCACAGATTTTATGTTACCTAACGGCTTAGTAAATTTTATTATGCTACCCATTTTGAATCCCAAAGAAAATTCCTCATTTGTTTCTACAATCATGTTCTAAGAGGCTCAAGCGATGTCTTTACACCCTAACATTGTAGACTGTTAATAAATTGATGTAGAAACTCCAGCAACTTATCTTTAAATACTTGATCAAAGTCCCTATTTAATTAGACTGTACATTATGTTGGCTGCTTATTTTTTGATGATTTCTCTTCTCATTTTCCTCAGTTTGACTGACTGTTACCCTTGATCACTTCTCATTTATTTCAACCATGCTTTCCTTTTCTTTCTCTGTTTTTTTGGGGGCCCCGGGGGGGGGGGGGGAGGTGTTGTTAAGGCTTATATGTCTATCTGAAGATAATTAAGACAAAAATCAATTTTCCATAATTCATATATGAAATCATAGCCACAGATATAAGATATATCCTACTAACTTCCAATCATTAATTATGTGCTGTATTAAGGTGTAAGATTTTGCTCTAGCTATGTTAAATTCTATAACTAATAGGTTCATTATTTTACTGATGAAGTTGTAATGTTTGTTTATGTCTCTAGTTCTTGTTTCTCTCCTCCATTTTTTGGCTTCTACACTTTTTAATCAATACTTTATGCTTCTTTTGCAGAGCAATGTGAGAAAGACAAGGCAAGGGTTTTGGTTCATTGCATGTCAGGAAAGAATAGGTGAGTTATTGCTGTTTTTTTTCCTATAAGCTTGGCAGTGAAGTATTTACCTCTAATTAGTTTCAAATAATTTTGTGGTGGACCATGGAAAAAAATTTAGTATAAAGGTCTTTCACTAGGAGAGTTGAGCAGATAGTTTGGAGCCCTATGAAAAAAGGTCGAGGAAGACCAAAAAGAACACTTAGAGAAATTATTGAACGGGATCTTTTAGTAAATGAGATATCTAAAGAGTTGGTCATTGATAGAGCTCAATGGCGTCGTGCGATCCATGTAGCCGACCCCACTTAGTGGGATAAGGCTATGTTGTTGTTGTTGTTGTTGTCTTTCACTCTTTTGTACTGCAGCAGTGAATACATTTAAGGTTACAGTTATAAAAGTAGATCTGTGCAAGTTACGATTCTCATGAATAATATATTTCTCCTGGCAGGTCTCCAGCTATTGTGATTGCTTACCTGATGAAGTCCAAAGGATGGAGACTTGCCCAGAGTTTCCACTGGGTAAAAGAGCGGAGACCTTCTGTTGAGTTAATTGAAGGTATGTTTGTTTTCTGGTTCTAAATTTGTTTCTTATTTCAACTGAAGTCATCAGATTCCAAGGTAGTAGTAGCCAATGGAAGAATATTTTGAGGAAAAGGATTTATCTGTTGGATTATTAAGGAAACCTCATTAAATTACTGTGCACTGTATGAGCGAATAGCACGATGGCTTTAGAAAGTTAGAAATAAAGAATTGTTATCCTAGTAAAACTACAAAAGTCTACTTGCAGTTTATGACGAGTTCTTGTAAGATCATATAATGTGGGTGGTGTGGTTGCTAGTTTAGGATGACATCCCTTGATGGGAATGAATTAACAGAGGTACTTCGATTTGAGAACATTGAAAATTCTCCCTGCACCTCATGCCTTACTTGATGGGTGCCAAATTAGTTTTCCAGCATTGATTTTATTCCAAATATTCAGTCAATATTCATTCCATGTCCAGTCAGCCAAAATTTAGGATCCAATTTGACCCTGTAAAATCCTAATATTTTATCTGCCAAAGCCAACAAATACATATATATGCGCATTTTCATGAAGTATTTGTTAATTGGAATAGTTTCTTTGAAGTCTGTTTGTCATTATACATGTCAAAAGATTTTAAAGCGTGAATCAAATTGGTCTAATATTTCATATTATCTTTATTTGTTTCATTTGGTGATAATTTTGGAACAATATGAAATGTAAAAATGATTGCAGATATATGATACTGAATTTGGCCTCAATATTGAAGCTCAACGCTTGAATTGTATTTTCATATGATTACATCCACTAGCTGTTATGATAAGCATGTCTTGATGGTTCACAGAAATTTAGTTCCCTTTTTTAGTTGTAAATTGTTCAAAGCCCTTAAATTTTTGAATAAAATACTTTGCTACCATTTAGTCATTAATATTATAAAGTTTTGCTTAACATAATTGTAATTTAGAGGTAAGAAGTAGGTCCTGCCTCACTCTCCATGGATGAACTTTGTGGAGGAACCCTTGGGTTCCAAATTCAGTGGTCAAATGCCCAGATTACAGATTAATAGAATTTGAAACTTCAACAAGTTTCTTTCCAATCTAGAAAATATATATGCCTTTACTCTTAACCTCCTCAAATTGACATGAGTAATGTTTGAAGCTGTTATATATTATAAACCAAGGATGATTTAGGCATTTTGAACCATGAATCTAGCCTTTGACTGGATTCTAATATCTTAATCATCAATTCTTTTAACTTCAGAAGGGGATAAATGGTAATATGTTTTAAATAAAAGAGAAGTTCGTGTATTTTACTGAAATGGGTAGGAGGTTCATGTATTTAACACCAAACAATGTCTGTCTCAAACAAGTTGCTAAACATGCTCTGTGCTGGAATCAGGCTACTTTTTGCCTGACACTATGTGCACCCTGAACAAGTGTGTCAAACTGTGATATGGAAACAAAAGCCTATTGGGCCTCCAATTAGGGTTAGCAATGGGGAAAATCAGGTTGTATTCTCCACTTGCCCAAACTCAGCTGGATTTTTGGTTCTCTGTTCCCAAGCTGCTGGAGGTTTATTGTCCTGCACCTGCCCTGCCAAGAGCATATATATAAATATACATGCCCCGACCTCACCCTTAGTGCTTGTTTGATCTTTTTCAAATTTTTGCTAATTTTGAAATTGCTTTTTACTTTTTTTTTTTGAAAAGGTATATTTTACTGTCAAATTACCTAAAACCCTAATCAATGCCCTTCAATTGTAGTTTCTTTTTAAATTTCTTTTTCTTTGGAAGCTAGGTATATATTTAAGGTTGTTGGAACATACTTGAAATAAGAATCATGTTGAAGAGACAACAATAAGATGAGGAAAGAAGAAATGCTAAAAAGGAGTGTATGATTGCCTCTAACTAAACAATGGTCCTTCCTGTGGTGGGTACCAAGATGAGACTTGAGAAATATGGAGCAAGAGATGGAGCAAGAGACAATGAGCAGAGGAAGACAAGACAGAAGGAAAAAGTCTTGGTTGAGGATTGGTAGCCTCTTAAGGTCTTTAATTTTAGTTGCATGGGAGGGGTAGAAAACAAGAATATTTAAAGACTAATATCCATTAAGGATTTTTTTTTTTGGGCAAGATTTGAAAGGTAAGGATTTCCTTTCTCCTAACCTCTGATCAGAAACACTTGTAAATATGAACTTGTGATTAGGGACATGACCTGGAGAAAGATGGACATTTTAAAAGTAAGAGAAAGATTGCATAAGGAAGCGAGAAAAGAGAGAGAGAGAGAAGGAGAAATTTAGGAGAATAATGTTCTATCATTAATGAGTGTATGGCGTCATATAATGGTCACAACTGACCAAAGAAGAACAACAAACTAACTAACCAAGTAAAGACATTGTAAGTAAAAGAACAAAACATAATAACGGTAAAAATACAATAAAAGAAAACACTGCAGTAAAACACAATTAACACCATTTATTAACTGGCCCCCTCAAATGAGGTGGTGTGTCAACTAATCCGAGTTTGCCACAGAAGAAACCAAATTTGGAACCAGCTAAAGGTTTGGTGAACATATCTGCTGACTGTTCAAGGTTGAGCATATAACCAATCCCAATCTCCTTAGCCAAAACCTTGTCCCTCACAAAATGAAGATCAATATCAACATGCTTTGTCCTAGCATGTAAGACAGGATTAGTAGCAATAGCTTTGGCGCTTAGGTTATCACACCAAAGCATAGGGACCCTTGAAACACCACACTTCAATTCACAGAGAAGAGATTTCGGCCAAGCAACTTTACTTGTCAAAGAAGCTAGTGCTCTATACTTTGCCTCAGCACTAGATCTTGACACCACACTTTGCTTCTTGCTAGACCATGAAACCAAGGCATCTCCCAAAAACACACAGTAACCTCTCACTGACCTCCTATATTTAATATCCTGCCCAATCCGAATCTAAAAACCCAGTCAAGCAAAGACCAATAGAAGGTTTGATGTGCAAACAAAGAGATGTTGACCCCTTCAAGTATCTAAGGGTCCTTTTTGCCTTCAGTCAATCTATTGTTGTAGGAGAGCTTAGCTTCTGACTAAGCTGATTTACAGCAAAGCAAATATCTGGCCTTGTGCTGGTTAAGTACTATAGAGCACCTACGGGGCTTTTGTACATGGAGGGATTTTTCAGATCTTCTTCTTTCACCTTAGAAACATGCTTACCCAAAGTTAAGGGAGTAGGACATGAAGATGCCTCCTTCATATGAATTTTTTCCAATAAATTCTCCACATATTTTTACTATTTCTTATCACTTCAATACCCGACAAATAATGCACATCACCAACTCATTGAGAGAAAGCACATCATTTTAATACAATAACAACACAAGCCTTATCCCATTAAGTGGGATCAGCTACATGGATCACACGACATCATTGAGTTCTATCAATAACACTATTTAATCTCTTAATAAAATCACCAACCAGCACACTATTGTCCCCAGTAACTAGCATGTCATCAACATAAGCACAATCAAGACATGAACCTTAGTGTGCAAAACAAAAAGTGAATGATCACAATGGGCTCGTTGGAAACCCCACTGTAACAGAACCTCTCTCAAGCTATCATACCAAGCCTTTGGGGCTTGTTTTAGCCCATAAAGGGCTTTCTTTAGGCTGCACACATAATCAGGACACTTCTCATTTTCAAAGCACTGTGGTTGCTTCATGTAAATAGGTTCTTCAAGATTTCCATTCAGAAATGCATTATCTACATCAATCTGTTTGATAGCCCAATTAAAAGATGCTGCAATGGTCAATATAACTCTTACTGTTGCTAATTTTGTAACTGGGCTGAATGTCTCCCCTACACAGAGACTAGGATCTTATTGGAAGCCCTTGGCAACCAACCTAGCTTAATACTTTAAAATACTTCTCAGCGGCAATCTTAGTTTTAAACACGTACTTACTTTCAATAGTTTTTTGTCCTCTGTAAGGTACAAGGTCCCATGTACCATTCTTTTTCAAATCCTCAATTTCAACCTCCAATGCTTCCCTCCAATGAGGAATTTTATATTCTTCAGAAGCACTGCTAGGTTCCTCTGTATCTTATTCTGTTAGAGCAACATATGGGGACTTATACTGCATTGCTCCACCTTTTAGCCTAGTCACCATAGGATGAGTTGTCCCAAATCTGATTCTATTAATCCCAGTAGTAGGAAGGTTCTGCACAACATGTTCACTATTCACTTCAGGTTTTTGATCACCAGGACTATCACTTTCTGCACTTTCTGATACAACATTCTCCCTTGTTAATTCCTTTGAAATCTCCTGCATATCACTGGAAACCAGATCAATATTTTTATTATCATTACAAGACAAAGGTACAACATGAACCACTTCTCTAATTTCTTGAGGCCTCTTTGTATTAAGAAAACCTTGCTTATAAGGGAACTCAGACTCATGAAACAACATGCCTAGTAATGTATATCCTCCCTGTAGAAGAGGGGCATTTGAACCCCTTGTGATCCCTACTTGGACCAAGGTAGACACATTTTGTAGAGTGGAAATTAAATTTATGTTGACCGTAAGGCCTCAAGTAAGGAAAACTGTAGAATTATCATATTTATTGTTAGTCTTTGAATAGATTGTCCTTTTCTCCTTTAATACTTGATTGATTTGTAAGAGGATTTTCCTCCTTAATTTAAGGCTTTTTCCCCTTACTTTGCTCCTTGTTTTTCTTCCTTAGATTACTCCTTTATTTGCATTAGCTAGGCCTATATAAATCCTAGCTTCTCCTTGTATTAGAAACAACTTAACAATGTAGTTCATTGTGTCCATTCTCTCTATCTCTCTTCCTTCTCTCTCTCTCTAATTTTATTTTACAATTTGAGATTTTAGAGTGATTAAAATTCTACATAGTATCAAAGCCATTATCCTGATACTCTGTCTTTTTCCCGTTGATCTGTGAACGCCCAGAACCTCCTCCAACCTTGCAAACTGTCTTGGCTGGACCACTCTTAGGATTATCTCAGATCATCGTTGCTAGCATATCCCCGTCGACTGAAGCTTCACCGGCTGTTACACGTGCCGTCACACACTGCCGTCAACTCTACTGCGCGTGAAGGGACGTGCGCCGTTGGTTTCTGCACAGCTTCGTCTTCCTAGCATCGACTCTCCATTTCTGGCCTAGTCTCGGTATCACGCTGATTCATCATCCTTTCCAAAGCTTCTGAACTCATCCATGGTGAACTCCATCTGCAGAACCTCCATGCAGAATCATCTTTTTTTTGACCATAATTTCTTTGATTCAACAAGCCTGCATTGGCCGTTCAATCTGGAGAGGTTCTGCACCTTCCTTCTTTAGAAGCGAACAATATCTTTCAATGGTTGTGTCTGTCTTTGGGGACTCTCAAGGGTTCACTCTCTCTCTTAGTTGTATCTCTGGAATGACCTTTAAGGGGTTCCTACTCCTCCACAACTTCAGTAGTGGCCCAATCTCCCTTGGATTCAATGTTAGGTACCTAAACAGCTTGGGGAACCCACCCTCAAAAGCTAGCTGTTAAGGGGGAAGAACCAAGCTACTTAAGTACCCCATCAAGCATCCCATACTACCCAATGTGGGACTTAGACATCCCATATTATCCAGTCCCTAACATAGCACCACCCTTGAGAGCCGACGTCCCGGCGGCTGCACTCTACGACGCTTTACTCGGCCTTTTCCGGTCAATCCCTTCGTAGGTAGCCCTCTCCGGTGCATCGACAATCAGGCTCTGATACCAATGTTAGGTACCTAAACAGCTTGGGGAACCCACCCTCAAAAGCTAGCTGTTAAGGGGGAAGAAACAAGCTACTTAAGTACCCCATCAGATTCACTTGGTGTTTTAACTCTCCACAGCTTTCACCTTGGCTCATCTCGTCTCCGGCATTTCTTTGTTGATCGGAGCATCTCCAGCCATCTCTCTCGACTGTGCCTCTAGAAGTTTTTCGTTTCAGCAAAATCAACTCCAAGCTAGGATTGTATAACAATTTAGCCTGAGGGGGGTGTAGAACTATCATATTTATTATTAGTCTTTAAATGGATTGTCCTTTTCTCCTTTAATACTTGATTGATTTGTAAGAGGATTTTCCTCCTTAATTTGAGGATTTTCCCCCTTAGTTTGCTCCTTGTTTTTCTTCCTTAGATTACTCCTTTATTTGCGTTAGCTAGGTCTATATAAATCCTAGCTTCTCCATGTATCAGAAACAACTTAACAATGTAGTCCATTCTGTCCATTCTCTTTATCTCTCTTCTTGCTCTTTCTCTCTTTCTAATTTTATTTTACAATTTATTTTAGAGTGAATAAAATTCTACAAAAACAGCTGCACCCAAAGACTTTCAACTCTTTGAAATTAGGTCTCTTCTTAAACAACACAATATGGTGTCTCTCCTTGCAAAGCAGTGGTAGGCAATAGGTTTATTAATCTGAAAAGTATCATACCAGTAGCACATGGGCACACCAGCCTGAGCAATCATGCTCAATCCCATTTCTACAATTTGACGTTGTTTCCTCTCAACTCTTCCATTTTGGACAGAGGTATAGGGGCAAGAAAATCTCATAATAGCACCAGAATTTTTAATAACTTCAAAGAAAGGTTTGAATTCTGTCCCTCCATCACATTGAATAATTTTAATTCTCCTTTCCAATTTGGTTCTCAACCATCCTCTTAAACTGAATAAAGGCTTGAACAACCTCACCTTTGGTTTTTAGTGGGTAAATCCATAGAAACCTACTAAAATCATCTAAGAAAGAGGTCAAGGGGATGTTCAGCTATAGACAAAGATCTTTTGAAAAGGAGAGCTTTCATTTTACCAACATGACAAGCATCACAAAAAGTGTTTCTTTTATTGATCAAACTCTCTTTATTACAACTCTGTAGTACAATATTTAAAATTTTCTCTGACGGGTGGCTTAATCTTCTATGCCATAGTTCTTTTTCCAGTTCTCCAGCATTCTCTTTGGTCAAGAAACATCTAGGACTTGGTGATCTTTTGATTTTGTACAATCCATCAACTTGAATTCCTTGCATTAGAATTCTTCTCGTTGCCTTGTCCTTCACCATACAAACGGAGGCATAAAAAACAACATCCACATCATTATCAACATATAATTGAGATATGCTTATCAGATTTTTACTAATCTTGGGCACCGATAGTAGTTTATTCAGTTTAAGTCAAGAATCTTGAATTTGAGTTCTTCCAACCTTCTCTATAGAGATTCTTTCTCCATTGCCAACAACAAGATGAGTGTTAAAAAGAGAGAGTTTACCTTGTTCAAGGACATTTGCATCATTAGTTACATGATTAGAAGCTCCACTGTCAAGATACCAATCTCGATTGTCAAGATTGTCCTGGGTAATAAGGTAAGCAGAGTAGCATTTGAGTCTTTATTTTTTGAATTTGTGGTACTTGAAAACAACCAATAATATTTTTGGTCAAATATGTAAAAACAGTTGGCCACCATGGATCCCACCTTTCCACATAATTGGCACATGGGTTTTGAGCCTTGCTGCCTTCCTCCACTTCTGTCACCTCTGTTTGATCTCCTTCTACCACCTTTTCAATTGGAGTTAAAATTCACGTTATCATTATTCTTTGTTTTGCTGGAAACAATATTGGCACTTGGAGACGTGAATTGCGATAGGGAAGACCATTGTTCCTGTCGACTTTCGTAGGTAAGAAGAGACGTTTGGAGCTCAACTGAAAAATGGTTGATTTCTCGGCTAGCTAGACCACTATTGGCTTGTATTTAACGTCCAATCCAGCGAGAGTTTGAATCATAAGGTCATCGTTCGCAAGTGGGTAACCTGTCAGTTGAAGGTTCTTTGCGAGCTCCATCACCTTACGCAGATATTCATCCATTTTTATCCCTCCTTTGTGAAGCCGTTGAAACTCACTCTTGTACAGAGTGATTCGAGAACGTGTTTGGGTTCCTGAGTAATATCGTTAACGGGGTTCCAAAGTTCTTGTGCACTCTTGCATCCAAGAACTTGCGAGATGACCTTGGCGCCATGCTATTGTAAAAGCCACCCAAGAAGCATTTGATTTTGGGTGACCTATTCTTCAAACTTGGGATTTATCTTCCTCTCGTTGCCTTCGAAAAGAAAAAGTTCTGTACATGGGTTCGTTCCTAAAATGAAACCATCTAACTTGTAGCCTCTTAATCATGGGAAGGACGAGTGAACTCCACATTAGGTAATTGGTTTGATCAAGCTTGATCGAACACACCTAGCTCAGTGTGGTGCGAATTGGTTCATCTTGTTTGGGTTTGCTATGGTCGAATTCGTCTCTATAGTGTCGCCCATGGTTGTGTTCGTCACAAATGTGCTCGAATGTTCAGTCATGAAGGACCCGAAGTCTTCCCGCTCTAATACCAAGAGAAAGATTGCACAAGGAAGCGAGAAAACAGAGAGAGAGAGAGAGAGAGAAAGAGAAATTTAGGAGAATAATGTTCTATCATTAATGAGTGTATGCCTCGGCATATATACACACCTCATAATGGTCACAACTGACCAGAGAAGAACAACAAACTAACTAACCAAGAAAAGACATCGTAAGTAAAAGAACGAAACATAACAGCAGTAAAAATACAGTAAAAGAATACACTGCAGTAAAACACAATTAACACCATTATTTAACTAAGTGGGTGGGTCATAACCCCCAAAAAAAAAAAAAAAGGTGGGTGGACTGACTTAATAATCGTTAGCTAGCATACACACTAAAGGAGGAACTTCCTGTTGTGTTATACCTCAATTCATATACTGACTTGTTAATTTAGTTTCATTCTTGACTAAAATGAATGAAAACTGACGCATTGATAGCTGCAACAAACTTGGCCCTGTATATATTACAAGTATGTATGAAAATTGAAAACTATTTTGGGTTGCTGGCCAAGCAGAGAACGCTAATTTGATGGACAAAATGGAAAGAGCACAACTTGAGGGAAACTGAGTAGGCCGAGTAGCCTTCTAAAAGGAATCGTCTGTCTGTAGTATGTTACATTTGATTTTAAAAAACAAATAAGTTCCTGGAGTAAACACTCCATCCCGCTGGAATTAGTTGTGTCAAATAACTTGTTTGCAGTTTATGAAGTTGTTTCCATATCAGTTATGATGATTAAAGTGAATGAAAGATTGATTTCAGGCTCTTATAGTATGTCTTTCCCGACAAGCATCCTTCTTTTCATAATGTAGGTGTCTACAAGCAACTGCAGGAATATGAGCACAAGATCTATGGATCGGTTGATAGTGGCACATCTCCGCCATTTGGGTTCCAACCTCCTGCACCTCCTTCCATTAGCTTTGGCTACCCAAAGACCAATGACTCAGCTCCTCTTCCTGCCTTCAGCGCTGCTGGAGCTACCTCTATTTTCGCCCAAGCTCCCCCGGGCATCACCCCTGCCAACTTTACATTCGGAACTGGTCAGACTCAGAACAGTGTGATCGGGAGCCTATTTAATTCCAATCCACCTAATCCAACTGGCAGTGATACCCAAATGGATGGTCCTTGATTTCAGCTAGAATTTTTCACAATGATCAGCACCCTCACTTTTATGACCCTGTTATCTGGAATACGTAAAGTGGTGAGGGTAAATGCTCAGACGTTGTAGCTTCTAAGACTTGGCTGGTGGTAAATATTAAAACTATATTAAAGTTTTTTTAAGTGTTTGCTATAAAGTTCTCCAATAAAATATATGAAACACGGAGAAAATTTTCTGAAAGATCTAATTATATGGTGTGAAGTTAAAAAACTTCCACTTGTTATATTATTATTGAAAAACTTGACAGCAAACACTCGAAATATATCTAAACTTTGTCCGGAAGTTTAGAGTGCCAGCCTACAAGCAGCTGTATGAAGTGGAGATGCAAGTTATCACAAGTGACTTCCCAATGTTATACACAAGTTTGTCTTATTTATTTTCAAGTCATTACATAGTTATCTTGTTCTAATAGATGAATTATGGCATGTTTACTGGCCTGATGTGCCTCTTCTGTAGATCAGCAAGTAAATTTTCCAGTTTTTAGCATTACCATTAGAATTCTACAAGGGGGAAAAAGATTACAGGACCATTTATTTTGGATTTGCTTTTCTGTTCATATTCTTGAGTAATGAGGAGTCATTTTCATTATATTAAATTTAATCTGCATATTACGTGGTTAAAGTTAATCTATTTTCCACACTTTCCTCCACTATAAACCATTGCCTTTATTGGAGGACTAATGTTTGCCATTTTTCAGACTCTCAGAAATAGTCTTTTTTTTTCTTTTTTTTGGGGGGGGGGGGGGGGGACTGAACGAGAATTTATTAAAACCGAGAGTATAAGGAAGGGGACCCACCCTGTAAGGCGTGGAGTCTATGCTGGCCCCAAATATGGCCTCCTCTCCATGCATACCGAAAGGATAAAAAGCACCCAAGGGCCAAGGCAACAGACATAAGGGTATGACCAAAAAAATACATACACAGAAGGGACCAAAATTAAATCCCTGCTAACAACTATTGACTAGGGCCATCCTGATTGTTATTTTTTCTTTTGGGTGGCTTGGGGGGGGGGGGGGGGTGGGGAAGGGAGGGGGTTATGAGGTCCCTATTAAGGGCAGGCTGTAGGCCAATGCTTAGCTACAACATCTGCCACCTTGTTTACTTTCTTACTAGCCCAGTTAAAACTTGCTTGCTGAAATGACTTTGTTAGGGGAACGGACTCTTTAAGGTTGGTTGCTACAAGCCAGGAAGCATGACAGTCTTTGCATGTTTGTACTTGCATGTTGTCAGACTCGAAACTACTCTCAAAATACCAAGGCAAGAGTTGAGTAGGATGGCTTCTCTCATTGCAACCAATTCTGCTTGAAGAGTCGACGTACATGCTATTCTTTTGATTGAGCCCGTGAGAAGGATTTCTCTATCATGTCACCAAGACTCCCACAACACCCACGAGCTTCTTGCGGTCCAGTGTATTAGAAAATTGCTTTTGGACTGCACGTGACTCACTTTACTGGTTCAATTTTTATAATTTCCAAGTCAATAAGTTGTTAGTCAACTATCCATATTCCTTAGGAATTAGTTAGTTAAGATTGAGATGTATTGTTGGGATTATGATGTTTACTGTTTTGCAGTTACTCCAAGCATTATAAATGTAGAGCTCAACAAGTCAATAAATGAGTCTTTTCTCTGGTGCTATGTCTCTGCTTGCTATGTTCTATTATTTAAAAAAAAAAAATAATACAACAATTGGTATTAGAGCCCCATTCTTGAGGGATGCATGAGTGAGTTGTGAGCCACCAAACAACATGCTTCAACACCAAAATGACAAGCACAGAAGGAGACTCAAATTTCTCGGCAATGGCAACACCAACTTTTTGACTGTGAAAACTACAATATCTGTGTTGTACGAATGGATGCTTACCTAGATGCTTTAGATCTATGGGAGGTAGTTGAAGCAGACTATGATGCTCCTCCTTTACCTAGCAATCCAACAATGGTTCAAATAAAAAATCACAAGGACAAAAAAACCAAAAAATCTAAGGCAAAGGTGTGACTATTTGCAGCAGTTTCATTTGAATCACGTCTCTAAAGTTAGCCAAAGCCATATGGGACTATCTCAAAGCAAAGTATGAAGGAGATGATCAATTCAAAGGCATGCGAGTGCTGAATTTTATTAGAGACTTCGAATTGCAAAGGATGAAAGAGTCAGAAACCATCAAGGAGTACTCTTAAGAGGCTTTTGAACATAGCAAACAAAGTAAGGTTGCTTGGTTCTAAGTTTAATGATTCTCGTATTGTTGAAAAGATTCTGATTATTGTACTTGAAAGGTTTGAGTTACCATCAAAGTTTTTATAACCGGACCGATTATTGAACTGGAGGGGACATCGGTTCAAGGTTCAATGGTTGAACCGCGGTCGAACTGTGGTTGAACCGGTAGTAATTAAAAAAAATAAAAAAAATAAAATATATACATAAAAATAGTGAAATAAGTTATTTTAAATAACTATATAATTATAATTACATATCAACATATCATAATTCATATATGTGCAAATGCAAAATTAATGAAAAATAATATTTAATATTCAATTACATAAAAGATGTTTTAACAAGATAACATATTCAAATAAATATTTATAAGTAACAACAAAAATAAACTAATTAACCAAAAAAATTATCATTTATCAGTCATTACTTTATCAATTGACTCTATCATTGTTTTCAATTTTTTTTACATATAATAAAATAAGAAAAACAAAAAGTGACAAAAAAAGGAAAGTGACACAGAAAAAAAAACTGGTCAGACCATTGAACTGACCGGTTTGATCGGTTCAACTGGTTCAAAGCTGGTTAATCGGTTTTTGATCGGTTTTAAAGACTAACTAGTTTTTAAGGGCTAACCGGACCGGACATAGGATCGGTTCCCGG
Source organism: Biancaea sappan (assembly GCA_037074585.1). NCBI lineage: Eukaryota > Viridiplantae > Streptophyta > Magnoliopsida > Fabales > Fabaceae > Biancaea > Biancaea sappan. The sequence continues at coordinate 52,523,190 of CM073494.1, read as the reverse complement.
TCCAACTGATTGAACCAGCCAGTCCGGTCCGGTCCGGTTCTGAAAACAGTTGTTACCATAACCACTTTGGAAAAACACCAAGGATCTGTCTAAGATCACCTGGGTAGAGTTGTTGAATTCTTTATAGGCGCAAGAACAACAAAGGACTATGAGAAAAAAAGGCTTTGTTGAGGAAGCCTTGCTAGCTAAACATAAAGATGGTGGGAAAAACAGAAGCAAGAAGAACAAAAAGAACCAACAAGCAAATAGAGAAGGTGCTATAGACAACAATGATAAGAGCAAAGCAGGAAACTCCAAGGGAAAGTACTTGCTTTGTAAGCATTGCAACAAGATAGCCCATCCACTGTTCAAGTGTTAGAGAAGGCCTAATGCTAAGTGCACCAAGTGCAATCAACTTGTGCATGAAGCTATATTATGCAAGAACCAAAACCAGCAACAAGAAGTGGATGCACGGATAGCAAATGAAGAGGAGGAAGATCGACTCTCTATTGCAACCTGTTTGTCCAACAATATTTCAAGTGAGTCTTGGTTGATTGATAACGGATGCACGAATCACATGACAAATGATGAGGAACTCTTCAAGGAACTGAAACCCTCTAAAATTTTAAAGGTCAAGATAGGTCACTGTGGTTATATTCCAGCAAAAGGAATAGGAACCATTGCCATTGCAACACATTTAGGTACTAAAACCATTTCTGATGTGTTATATGTTCCTGACCTTGACCAAAAATTGTTAAGTGTTGGTCAGCTGCTAGAAAAAGGCTTTAAGGTGTTTTTTTCAAGATAATTATTGCTTGACAAGGATGCTACATGTCAAGATCTATTTAAAGTAAAAATGAGAGGCAAAAGTTTCTCATTCGATCTAATTCAAGAGGAGTAGGCAATTGTTTTAGCAAAAGAAAATGTTGCTGGGTTATGGCATAAGAGACTTGGCCATTACCATTACCAAGGGATTCTGAAAATGCAAAAATGTGAAATGGCAAGGGACTTACTTGACTTTGAACTGATTTTCACAGATTTTTGTGCTTGTCAATATGGGAAGCAAAGCAAACTTCCATTTCCAACCACCATTTGGAGAGCTACAAAGAAGTTGCAGTTGATTCATTGGAAGGCCTTAGAGGACTTCTTCACTTAAGGGTAGTTGTTACTATATTACTTTTGTAGATGGCTTAATCTGTATGTGCTGGATTTATTCCTAAAGTTTAGACCGGAGGTTGGGACCACTTTTTGTAAGTTTAAAGAAAAAGTGGAAAAAGAAAGCGGCTGTAAAATTTAGATTTTAAGATATGATAATGACAAAGAATATACATTTAAACAGTTCAATCTATTTTGTGAGGAAGAGGGATTGAACATCAACGTACAACCCCTTATATTTAGAACAAAATGGAGTTATTGAAAGAAAAAAACAAATTTATTATGGAGATGGCAAGATGCATGTTGCACGAAAAGAATTTTCCAAAGAAATGTTGGGTGGAAGTAGCAAACACAACAGTGTTTCTATAGAATAGGCTTCCCACAAAGGCAGTAAAGAATAAAACTCCCTTTGAAGCATGGTATGGTTACGAACCGCAAATTAATTTTCTTAGTGTTTGGTTGTCTTTGTTTTACTTATGTTTAATAGGTTAAACGAGATAAACTAGACAAAAAGGCTGCTCTAGGCATTTTCATTGGATATAGTATAGTTTATAAAGTATTCCAACCAGAAACTGAGACTATAATCATCAGTAGAAATGTTCACTTCATGGAAAATGAAGAGTAGGGTTGGGAAGACTCAAAAGACTTCCATGCCAAAAACAAGCTCATGGTTAGATGGAAGGGAGGATGATCCACTAGTTAGAGAGACTCGATTGATCTCTGACATATATTAGAGATGCAATGTTACAATATGTGAATAGGGATGGCAATGGGACAGGGCGGGCGGGGTGAAGACCATCCCCGATCCCCACTGCGGAGAAAAAAATCTCCCTATCCTCGTTACTTGCGAGGTTATTAAAAAAATTTGAAAATGTAAAAAAAGGACAAAATCAATAATACATAAGGGAAGCAGAGGTTGAGAGTAATGCATCACAATATAAAAATTTCAGAGGAGTCAAAATGAAAAAGTTGTACTTGAGAGAGAGGGATTGAAGGACCAGAGAGCAACGTTGAGTACAAATTGCACTAAGAGGAACGACGAGAGCAATGGTGGCGAGGGCACAAATAGAGACGGCGAGACTTGAGAGTACAAACAGAGACAGCCATAGAGGGAACGAATAGCGACAGCAAGGCCATGAACGTGGATGGCAATACTTGAGAGCACGAATAGAAATGGCGACAGAGGGCATGAACAACGATAGCAAGGCCATGAATAGAGACGACGAGACTCGAGAGTACAAATGTACAATGAAAAAGGCACCAATAGAGTATAGAGACGTAGGGAGAGCACACAAACAAAGAAAATGAGAATGTACGAAATAAGGATGAATTTGGGAATTAGGAATGTAATTAGGGTTTTCTTTTTTTAATTAAATTTATTTTAGTTACAAAATGACTAAAATATTCCTAATATATATATATATATATATATATATATATATATATCATATTAGTTTGATTTTCTATTTTTTTTATTCTATTATTAGTTTTTGGACAAGTATTTTATTATTATGTTATTAATAGTAGACCTAGTTAAAATAGGAAAATTAGTTATTATTTTGTTCTATAAATATGGAGTCACATATTCTTTTTGATTAAGAAATAAGAATATGTTTTAACAATGATTACTTGTTTTCTTCCTAACAATATGCTTTCATGGTATCAAAGCTTGAAAAGCATACTGTTTGTCGAAGGAAACTAGGCTTTAATGGCCAGTACTGGCACGAACAGAGGCATTGAGTTTGAGGTATCTTCAGATACGTCAGTTCCTGCCTCTACAATTGTCCCTGTTGCCTTGTTTGAAAACTCTCTTGCTATAAGTCACTTCGTTCATATTAAATGGACGAAACTTTCTTCACTGATCGCGTTCCATCAAAATTGTGGTTCGTGGAAAGGAAAATTTGGCTACTTGGATGGCTTCATCAACCAACTTGCCAAAGATGATCCGTTGTTTGGTTCTGGGAATATCATCAACTGTATGGTCATGTCATGGCTTCTCCATTCGATGGAATCTTCAATTGCTGAAATTTATCTACTCTACCCCACCGCCAAAGCCATTTGGGATGCGGTCCATATTTCATACTCAGACCTTGAAGATTCTTCTAAGATGTTTTCTCTTCGTACACACATCTGTGAGCTTCGGCAAGAAGGAAATACAGTTACTCCCTACTTTAACTCTCTGAAAAAATTGTGGCAAGAACTTGATCTCTTTAACCATCAACTATGGCATGATCCTGTAGATGCTGAGATTTATTGAAAGATGCTTGCTAAGAATAGAGTATATGATTTCTTGGCTGGACTCAATACAACCCTTGATGATGTTAGAGGTCAAGTTTTCATCCTTAAACCTCTTCTAAACATTGATAAAATTTTTTCTATTATACGACGATGAAATTTTTCTATTATACGACGAGAAGAAACCCACAAACATGTAATGTTGGGCTACTCTTCATCTATTTTTCCATCTTCTCCCAATGATTCTTTAGCCATGGCCACTTGTCAGAACACTGTATGTAGCAAACTGTGGTGTGATCACTATTAAAGACCAAATCACACAAAAGCAACGTGTTGGAAAATTCACGGTAAGTTTACGTATTGGGTTCCCCGTCATCTACGAAATTCTAGAGAAAAACCTTCTCATATTGCAAGAGAGAGAAGCGTTTAGACAACTTCAACAAATTCAACTACAAAATCTACCATGATCAAATTTTTTCAAAATCTCAAATTGATCAATTAAGTAAACTTCTTTCAAAAATTTTTTCCAGTTCTCTGATGACAAATGGTACTGCAATTTCCTCTCTATGCACCAATTTAAAACAAGATGAGCCTTGGATTATTGATTCAGGTGCGTCTGATTACATGTCTGGCTCTCGACATCTCTTTACCTCTTACTCTCCATGCTTAAACAATTGTCTTATTCAAGTGGTAAATGGATCTTCTACCCCTGTTTTGGATGTTGGGAGTATTCTTCTAGATTCAAAAATTTCCTTTCCTAATGTTCTGCATGTTCCAAACTTAACATGTAATTTGCTGTCTATTAGCAAAATTACAAGAGATTTACAATGTATTGTCAAATTCTCACAAGATTTGTGTATTTTTTAGGACTAGACCTCGGGATAGATGATTAGGAGTGCTAAAGAAACATTTGGGCTATACTACTTTGTGAATATTTTTCCTTTACACAAGAATTGCAATTTGGTTACTGGTTTGGATCGTCTCTCTGGACATCAACAAGTCATGATTCTCCATTATAGCCTTGGTCATCCCAGTTTTTTGTATATGTGTCATCTTTTCCCTTCTCTGTTTCATAATAAACATTTTTTTCTAAGATATGTCAAATGGCTAAACATACTCGTGTTCCTTTTCCCGTTTGCAATTATAAAGAATCTAAACCTATTTCGTTAATTCATAGTGATCTTTGGGGTCCTTCTCATATAAATTCTATTTCAAATAAAAAATAGTTTGTTTCTTTCACTGATGATCATACTAAGGTTTGTTGGGTATATCTTTTGCATGACAAATTAGAAGTTGCAAAAATATTTGAAAATTTTCATCATATGATAAAAACCCAATATAACTCTCAAATCCAAATATTACGAACTAATAATGGAACAGAATATTAACTCTTTTTTGAAAAATTTACTCATTCAAAATGGCATACTCCACCAAAGTTATTGTGTCAATAGCCCCCCACAAAATAGTGTGTCCGAAAGAAAAAACCGTTATCTTCTTGAGGTTGCTCAATCCTTATTATTTATGTATAATGTGCCAAAATGTTTTTGGAGTGATGTCCTGTTAACAACTTGTTTTCTCATTAATAGGATGCCTTCTAGAGTACTTGATTTTCAAACTCTCTTTACTTCTCTTCAAAAAGAATTTCCAACTTCTCAAATTTTTTTTGTATTAAAACTAAGAATTTTTGGATGTATTGTTTTTGTCCATAATCATGATATACATAGAAGTAAACTTGATCCAAGATCCTTCAAATGTATTTTTCTTGGTTATTCAACATCTCAAAAGGGTTATAGATGTTACTCTCTTGAAAAAAAGGTATTTTATCTCATGGGATGTTACTTTCTTTGAACATCTGCCATACTTTACCAAAGATTTGTTTCGGGGAGGAGGGAGGGGGAATCTAGATTATGATCTTTTTGGGATAATAATTTCTTAGAGAATTCTCCAAATTCTGATCCTATTTTTGAGTCTTCTCAATCTTGTCAAAACTGAATCTTTTTGGCTGATAAACCCGGATCCACCACAACATCCTTCTCAGTCACATCAAGCAACCATTGTTTCTCAAGCTTTTACTCCACAATTGTCTTCCGAGGAGAATAATTCAACTAATCCTATATCTAAACCAGTAACATTCTTCCCTCCAACTTATACTAGAAAGAAAAATATTCACAAGGAAGATAAGCTAGAAGAACCTTCATCTGCCCCTGATCTGGACATTGATGTATGCTTTAATCAACTTGATATGCCAATTTCATTAAGAAAGGGATCAAGGACTTGTACAAACCATCTAATATCCAATTTTATTGGATATTCACACTTATCCCAGTCCATGAAAACCTTTGTCACTCAACTCTCAGAAATGGAAATACCATAGTCAATAGATGAAGCTTTGGTGAAATATTAATGGAGGAAAGTTGTTCTTGAGGAGATGCAGGCACTTGAGAAAATGAAACATGGGAAATTGTCCAGCAGCCCAAGGAGAAAAAAAAATAGTAGGTTAAAATGGGTATTTATAGTAAAACATACAACAAATGGTTCGATTGAATGTTACAAGGCCAGGTTAGTTGCAAAAGGGTATACACAGACTTACGACATTGATTATCAAGAAACATTTGCTCCCGTTGCAAAGATTAATAACTATTTGAGTTCTATTATCACTAGCAGCTAATCTAGATTATACTTTGCAACAAATGGACGTTAACTCAAAAGCAAGAATGGGAAATTTGTTGGCTTAAGAAATATTTATATGGTTTAAAACAATCACCAAGGACTTGGTTTGATTGGTTTTCTAAAGCAATTCAGTGTCATGATTCAAACAAGCTCATTTTGATCACACCTTGTTTGTTAATTCACGAGAAGGCAAAGTAACTATTTTAATTGTATATATTGATGGTATTATACTGATAGGGGATGATTTAGCTGAGATAGAAGCAATTAAAACAAAGCTATCAAAGAATTTTGAGATGAAGGACCTAGGAAAAGTAAGATATTTTCAGGGATAGAGGTTGCAAGAAGTAAAATAAGAATTTCAGTTTCTTAGAGGAAGTATGTACTTGATTTATTAAATGAGACAGGTATGATGGGCTGTAAACCAGTTGAAACTCCTATGGATCCTAACTCAAAGCTTGAATTTCAGGATGGTGATTTACCAGTAGATAAAGGACGATTTCAAAGGTTGGTTGGAAGACTAATTTATTTAGCTCACACATGGCTAAACATTGCCTTCGCAATAAGCTATGTGAGTCAATTTATGCATTCTCCTTCAGAAAGCCATATGAGTGCAATATATCGTATTCTTAAGTATTTAAAAGGTACTCCTGGAAAAAGGCTTATTCCTCAAGAAAATGATAGAGTTATGTAGTGATGCAGCTTGGGTTGGCTCAAGTGTAGATAGATGATCTACTTTAGGGTATTGTTCTTATGTATAAGGAAATTTGGTTACATGGAGAAGTAAAAAGCAAACCGTAGTGGCAAGGAGCAATGCAGAAGCTGAGTTAAGATCTACAGCTCATGAAATTTGTGAAGCATTATGGCTAAAATGACTTTTAGAAGAATTGGGAATGAACCTAAAGACCCCTTTGCGGATTCATTGTGACAACAAGGTTGCCATAGCAAGTTCTCACAATCTTATACATCATGACAGGACTAAACATGTAGAGGTGGATCAACATTTTATTAAAGAGAAGATTCACAAAGGAATTATCACAGTAACCTACATTCCTACTTCACAGCAAACTGCTAACATCTTGACTAAAGCTCTATTAAGACCTTTATATGATCAAATGGTGGACAAGCTAGGCATGTACAACTTGTACTATCAAGCTTAAAAAGGGTATCGAGATATTAGATAAATCATATTAGTTTGATTTTCTATTTGTTTATTCTATTAGTTTTTGGATAAGTATTTTATTATTTTGTTATTAATAGTAGACCTAGTTAAAATAGGAGAATTAGTTATTAGTTTGTTTTATAAATATGGAGTCATGTATTCTTTTTGATTAAGAAATAAGAATATCTTTTAGCAGTGATTACTTGTTTTCTTCCTAATAATATGCTTTATATATATATATATATATATATATATATATATTAAGGAAATGTCCTTCAGAGATGGGGACCTCGCAGGGTCGGGATTGTGATCTCCACCCTATCCACAAATTGTTTTCGGGGGATTTTTTCCTTATCCCCATACATGCAGGGAAAAATCCCCGCCGATGGGACCCCAAATTCAGGGCCCCATTGCCATGCCTATATGTAAACCTTCTGACCATAAAGAAGCTCTCAAAGACCCCAAATGGAAGAATGCAATGAAGGAGTAGCTGTTTATGGTCCAAAAGAACAAAACTTGGGATCTTATTGATAAACCTCAACGTAGAAAGGTAATTGAGGTAAAATGGGATTTAGAACTAAGCTAAATGTTGATGGTTTTTAACAAGCGTAAAGCAAGGCTTATGTAGTTAAGGGGTATGGACAAATTTTTGGTGTTGGTTATTCTGGCACATTTGCACTTATTGCTGGGCTTGATACAATCAAGTTACTTCTTGCTATTTCTACGCAACTTGGCTGGAAAGTCCATTAGATGGATATAAAATCAGCATTCCTTAATGGAATTCTTAAAGGAGAATTTTATGTCAAGCTACCCAGTTGTGGAAGGAAAATAAGTCAAAGTCTATAGACTACATAAAGCTCTTTATGGCCTAATACAAGCCCCAAGAACTTGGTATAGTTGACTAGATGATTATTTTCTTGGTCTAGGCTTTAAAAGGAGTATTTTAGAATCCACACTATATGTTAAACATAACAGCAATGAACTTCTTATTGTTTCTCTTTATGTGGATGACCTTTTGATTACAGGGAGCAGTGTAAAGATTATTGATGAGTTATATGATACAGGATTTTGAAATATCACATTTTGGTCATATGACGTATTTCCTTGGAATGGGGATTACACAAGGAAAAGATGAGGTTTTCATTTGTTAGAAGAAGTATGCAAAGGAGATTCTCAAAAAACTCAAAATAGAGGATTGCAAAGAGATGAATACTCCCATGAACCAAAAAGAGAAACTAAGCAAAGATGATGGAGCTGAAAAATTGAAGAAACATATTTCAGAGGTCTTATTAGGTGCTTAATGTATCTCACAACAACAAGACCCGATATATTGTATGTTGCAAATGTACTGTCAAGGTTCATGCATTGTCCCAGTTAAGTACATCTAAAGGCAACAGAGAGAGTTATCAGGTACATCAAAGGAACCATCAACTATGGAGTCAAGTTTTAGAAGAATCAAATGATGAAGTTGTTTGGGTACTTTGATAGCGATTGGTGTTGTTCCTTGGATGATATGAAAAGTACTTTTAGGTACTATTTAAGTCTTGGTTCAGGAATTTTCTCATGGTGTTAAAAAAACAAGACATTTGTCACGACCCCAAATCATGTTAGGTGACCGGCACTGTATAGGACTCGCCCTACTACCGGAAGCCTAACTCATCACAAGACTTAATGCAATAGTATAAATAAAAATATAAGCGAACCATAAGAATAACATGCGAGAACCAAATAATGAATAAAACATTCATATCATGAATATTGTGGTTTATAAAAGGAGGCATATGTTTTCAAACTTTCCCTCTCTATCAAAAAATAAAGTTAAGGAAATATTTAAAACATAGCCTAATCATGAACTATGGTAAGAGATGAATTTCTCCACAAAAGAATACCCAACACTGAACCTGGGAGTCCTAATAACTATAAAGCTGACTCCCATCCCCAAAATATCATAAAAGCCACCAACCAACAGCAAAAGGTGTGGCCCCACTACTCTTTGTACGAAGGTTTGTTAGCTACAATAGAGTCTGCAAGAGGTACACAAAAGGGAGTGAGTAATAAACTCAATGAGATATAACATTATAGAGATATAGCCTACTCTGTACCTCCCGTAGCATTTAATCCCATCCTCCATCTCAAACATCATAACATGGATTACACAATAAAGCAACTGTGAATAAAAGAGTGCAAGGCAGAAATCACATCTATCTCAATTAATGTGTTTAAGACATGAGTAAATAGATAGTCCAACACAAAGCTCCATTGAAGCATGGGGCACCGAGGCCCACTCATACTTGGGCGGCCTAGGGATTTCCCATTTTTTACTATCTCATCAACATTCACCACCAAGTATGATAATGTTAAAATTTATCATTATCTGTCTATCACTCAGACAACATTCTTAAGGGTTGAGGGATTAGGTATCCTAAATGGTATATATGTATATGCCAACCATCCACGACCTTTACCTTTGCTTACCCACCCTAAGCAAAGGTGGAAATATTATCCTTCACAATTGAATCATTCATCACATACTTAGTCAATGTAGACATGACATGCACAAGGCAAGCATCCGTTTAGAAATATATAAAACTACTCTCACTAGGATAGGTAAAGCACAATAAGCATGAAGTTTACCACTTCACGAATTGTATAAAATTACTTATGAGGTTTATTTGAATATAGCATCGTCCTAAGCCAATTTACACTTAATATAGGGACTTTAAGAAATATAAAGAGAGCACATTTTTCACCATTAAAGAAACAAACATCTAAGTTAAATTTGAGTAGTGGTAGTCCATCACCTGAGGTCTAGAGCACAATAAATGTAAATGCAAGAGACTCGCTATGCGCACAAGCAACCAACAAAAACACCTAGGGACAAATCAACAAGTTGTAAGATCAAATAACACATAGGAGACTTAAGCCTGTGGCACCTGGGCATCATGACTCATAAGGATAGCCCTTCCAAACTCCAGCTGTGGGCCCCCAAGCTGGAGCCCTTGAGTTTCCCAAGTGCCAACCATCAAACTCTTTGTTTAGTGGTGCCCAGGGCGCCAACCCTAGTGCCTTAGGCGCCTACACTTGAACTCTCACATGAGCCTTTGCGTTTGACCCAGCTAGCACACTTCAAAAAACTTCCCCATTTCATTCCCAAACCAACCCTTGTGCCTTAGTGCCTTCATGATCACTAAAACTGATGATTGAACATCATAAAAACCAAGTTTAAATCTTCACCAAAGTTAAAAAGAAAGTTGTATCACTCAGACTCTCAATCTTTTTCATACATGACAACAACTTCCTTTTTCTTTCTCATAGATGAAGTCCAACCATCCAAAATGCATAATTAAAGCTCTTAAAGACTGAAATGTGGCATGGAAGGCATTTGGGAACGCCAAACAACATATAACTTCAAGAAAACCTAAGGTTACTACTCTAGGGTTTGGTTCACACGAAAAAAGGAAGGAAGAGGAGAGGGGTTGCCTATACATACCTTGAGTTCTTCCTAAAGAGAGCAGAATATTCTTTTTCAAAAAAAAATACATTCAAGTGAGACAAAGCTCCCCTGAATTTCATAACATTTTTCCTTTGAAAAAGATTGTCCAAATCATTATAAAAGAAATTCAGTTTTTGATTGCAGAATTTTGAAGTAAGATTTTTGAAGAATGGTTCATAAGTTACAGCTTATGTAAAAGAGATGATATGTATAATGCTCAAACCATGATGTATTAAAAAAAATAATTTAAGTATTTAACATATTTTTATATGTCATGTTGTGATCAAGTATGTAAGATGTCAGAAACCAATATGTCATTGCAATGAAAGTATGACAGTAAAAAAAAAATTTGCCAGAATGTACAATTGAGATCAAGGAGTATCATTCAATTAAATAATGAAGAAGTAAAGGATAGAGATACTCATCAATTTTGGCAAACTTTTGTTGCTTCTTGAAGTTCCTCTTTAAGATTTTGATATCCTTGTTTTGCTCATTGCTCTTCTTTTGATCGATCCTATCTTCTTACAATTTTAATGATCTTAATTGATTGATTATTTGCAAGATCTATCAAGCATTGGTTCAATGTAGGCTTCGTTGGTCGACTACTGATAGGAGCGTTGGTCGACCAACCAACTTCAAAACTATAAATCTTACTGATTTCGGAGAGTAGAGGAAAGAATGTGCTTTAGAGGATAATTTTGAGGATTAACTCCTGCAAAATACTTTTGGTGGAGCACTTTGATGTTCAAATAAATCTCGAGCACTAGGAGTAACATTATGTTCAAGATATGCCATATTAATAAAAGTGCTATGCTTCCATGAAATGCAATTTTGCAATAAATTTGATTTCATTGAAAATATTTAAATAAGATTACAGCAAGGATAAATACTATGGGTAGGAGTAATTTTATTATTGTGAAGACAAGAAAAATGTGCGTGTAATGGAAGCAAGTTTTCATGATGCGGTAAAAAGGATAGTTTGAGCAAAATTTGGAAGAAAGATTTTAGCTCAAAACAAAATTCGAATCTATAAGCTGCACACCTAACAATTGTTTTCAGATATAGCATGCATGAGTATCAAGGATAGATGTAATGCATATTAGAGAACAGACAAAAGCATTAGAGAGCAGTAAACATATCAGTCAAATTTCTTACAATGTATTCCAGCTTATATGTTTACTTATCCATTGCCTCCTTTTGATGCAAGATAGTGGAGTTAGAATGATGTAGCCATTGAAAAGTTATTTCCGCTCCTTGCTTCGAGGCAAATCTGTAAATTAATCCTTTGTCTTTGATACCCAAATTTTTTTGGGTTTGCCTGGGTCATGAGGTCCTTTTTGAACCCATTTCATTTTTACTCCATGAACAAGATTTTTCTTATAAAAACAGGAGTAAGACTTGTGTCCTTTCAGTCCACAATAAAAACAAGTGCAAGGTGGACTTTTGGACATTTTTGTAGGAACAAAGTAGTTTTCGAAATATTTCTGATTTGACTTGTTAAGAACAAAACCAATTTTGTTAAAGCTACTACTTTGTTTCTCAACAGAAGAGTTTTGAATTTCTCTACCTTGAGAAAGTTTTTTAAGTGTGTTTTTAAGATTCTCATTCTCCTTTTTCAAGGAATCACACTTGGTACAAAAGTAATTTTTGTTGGTAGAGATATTTACCTTTAAAATCAAATTCTCTTCTTGCAAAGTTTTGTTTTGATTTTCAAAAACAAAATTCTCTTCCTTGGAAATAGAAAATTCGTTTTTCAATGTTTCCAACTCATTTTCAAGAGAAGAGTTTTTCTGTTTTGAAATATTTAGTTTCTTTGCAAGTATAAGAGATTCTTCATGTAAATCATCAAAGACATTTTGTAATTCTTCAAAAGAGTAGTCAAATGAATTTACCTCATCTTTATCTCTGGCCACAAGACAAGTGTTGGCTTCTTCATTTGTGTTCTCCTCATCGGAATTGCTATTTCCCCAAATGGAAGATAGGTAAGCTTTCTTTAATGATTCAGTTTTTGGTTGTGGTTTCTCTTTTTCTCCTTTTTCTTTTTCTTCTATCTCCTTGGTGATTTGAGATTTTCCTGTAAGTTCAACACCTAGAGCTTGCAATTGATTAAGCACAAGTCGTATCTCATTAATGGTTTCACAATTTTTCATTTGAGCGATATCAAGTTCATTAATGAGATTTCTAGACTTTAATTCCATTGCAACAAGATCTTCCTCATATGCAACTTCTAAAGTTTCCCACATTTCCTTAGCAGTTGCACAATTAGAAATTCTGAAAAATTCATCTTGACTCAATGCACAAGAAATAATCAATTTTGCCTTAGCATTGAGTTGCACTAAACTTCTTTCAGTATCATTCCATTCACTCTTGGGTTTTGGAATGTATTTTCCTTGTTCTTCCTTGACAGGCATATAAAAACCATTTTCTATAATTTCCCAGAGTTTATGGTCTACTGAAATTAAAAAAATTTTCATTTCATACTTCCAATATTGAAAATGATTAGCATAAAAAATTGGAGGTTCTGTGAAAGAACAATTTTCAGACATAAACCACTCACTAGATCCAACCATATTTACTCTTAGACGGTTAAGTCTTAAATCAAGAGCCCAAGCTCTGATACCAATTGAAAGTAATAGTTGGAACCCAAGAGGGAGGGTGAATTGGGTTTTATAAATTTTTCACAAGAATTAATTGGAAGTTAAAATGATTTTCTGTAAAAGTACAATGCTTAGGATAATAAATACAATACAGAAAATCAATGTGCTGTCAAGATAAATAATTATAAAGATCAAGGAATTAAAGAATAGATATCAATATGCACAAATTAAAGAGTAAGGGATAGAGAAAGCAAACTCGGAGATTTATACTGGTTCGACTAATCCAAGCCTACATCCAATCCTCAAGAGACCACTTGAGTATTTCCACTATAATTGCAAGTTTAATCCGGGTACTTGCAAACCACTACAACCACGCAAATTCGATCCGGGTATTTGCGAAACCACAATGAAGAATTTATGAATCCGGGCTCCTCCTCAATCCAAAGCAAGTTCTTCCAACACCGGTACTTGCAAACCTCAACTCAGAATAATATATGTGTTGATCAAAATCAACAATACAAAGAAACTCTCTCTAAAGAGTAGATGAAAACAAATGAAGCTCTAATAACTCTAATGATAGAGAATATGCAAGATTTGGCTCAAGAATGCTTTCCTTTCTCTCAAAGATGATAGAAGAAGTTAATATCACATTGTAGGACTTTGTTCTTACTCAAAATCGTGTATCTAAGGTCATATATATAAGATTTTACAAAACTAGTTGTTATATAGCCGTTACAGCACTTATAGTGCAGTCCAGATTTTGAGCTTTCTTTAAAAATTCATAACTCCCTCATTTGAACTCCGTTTTAAACAAATAATATACCGTTGGAAAGCTCTTGGAGTCTAGTTTCAAATGAGCTAATTTTTACTCAAAAATATTTTTCTTTTAAAAGATATAATCAAAATACTGACTATAGGTCAGAACAGAATAATCAACTTTCAGTTTTTCAAACTATATTTTAAATAGTCATATATTTCTCATTTGGACTCCGTTTTCAATAAATAATATACCTTTGAAAATATCTTTGAGTCTACTATCAAATGAGATTAAGATACTTGAAAAAATGATTTTTAGTTTATGAGATATGATATAAAGAGTGACCAAAGGTCAAAAACTAACTTTTGTAAAATTTCATATCTCACTATCTTTTTGTTCAAAATAATTGAGCCAATGTATGCAAATCTAAATCATTGAGTTGCACAAGTATACTAGCCTATATAAAATATACCTAATGTAAACACATAGGCTATCTTGATGCATCCAAGCTTCCAAGACTTCAAATCTTCTAATTCTTCATTTCTTGGAGCTTCATCCTTGCATGTTGTTTTCCTTGAGTGAAGCATGATATTGCTTTTCCTTGTTCTTCAATACAATGCTCACTCTTCTTGTTTTGAACCAACCTATAAAATATATCTTACTTGCAAACCCAATGGTTAGTTTAATAGCATGATTCAATATATGCAACATACATATTAAATAACATAATCATGCTTAAGTACTTGTAGCATATATATGATAATTAATCTTTATATATATCAATGCTACTATTCAATTACATTTGTCATCATCAAAACTTATGGCATATAGCCTTAGGGTCAACACAGAAGTCACCCCTCTTGAGCCCAGCACCAATGGCCACAACAAGGAAATGGAGAGGAAATGATGATGAGGGTGGACACATGGTAAAGAAAGAGAGAAAATGAGGGAATGGTCACTGGGTTCCCTTTTTAAAAATTGGTCTTCTTTCCTAAAATTACCACCAAGTCCCCATTTTCCCATCACATTCCCCATACTTAATTAAAATTTATATAAGGTGTTTTTCTTATCCTTACTAAAATCACATTAGGTCAAATGCCATCACAAAAGTGCACCAACACATGAAAATTAATAATTAAATTCTCCAACTAATATTTTTAATCATTTTACATAAGTCCTCACACAATAATTATTTTGAGTACTTGACTTAAATTCCCATCACAATTTCATCCACCACAATAATTGGAAAGTTATCTCATGCTGGGTGAATTAAGTGTACATATTTCAAAAAATAATGCTAAATAAATAAGGTAAAATCATGGGTATTACAACATTGTGGCTCAATTAATTGCTGAACCAGAGTTTGTGACAACTATATCAGTAGTAAATTGAGTATTATGGCTAAATATTTTTTTTGTTGATATGCATATGGAGCAGACAAAAGCCACTAAAGTGTTTGTGGACAACCAACCCACAATAGCTCTCTCTCACAATCCTATATTTCATGGGAAAACTAAGCACTTCAATATCAAGCTTTTCTTCCTAAGGGAAGTACAATAAAATGGTGATGTAACTCTTGTCTACTGCAAAACTAAAGAACAATTGGCCGATATATTCACTAAGTCTTTACTGGTCACCAAATTTGAGCTTCTTAGAAAAAAGCTTGGAGTTTGCAGTTCCTTAAGCAAGGAGGAGTATTAGAAAATTGTTTTGGACCGCATGTGACTCACTTTACTGGTTCAATTTTTTTAATTTCATAGTCAATAAGTTGTTATTCAGTTATCCCCATTCCTTTGGACTTAGTTAAGATTGAGATGTATTTAGGATTATAATCTTTACTGTTTTGCTGTTACTCCAAGAATTATAAATGTTGAGCTCAACAAGTCAATAAATGAGTATTTTTGTCTACTGCTATATCTCTCTCTTCTATATTCTATTATTTTTTTAAAAAAATACAACACAAGCTACATCAATATTAATTTTGGTGACATTTGGGATTGAGGGATCCATCTACTCTGAGAAGGGCTACTATTTTGCTTAGCCCACCTTGACTTGTCTCATGCTAAACTTCCTTATATTCAACAACATGTAACCTTTTATTTTTGATGATGAGGTTATGAGATAAAGGTTTGCCTCTAAAGATGAGATTATTCCTTGCCTTACATATATTCCATAGCAAGGTGAAGAGATACTTTATCAAGCCTTTAAGGGTGATCTAAAAGGGATTGGATTAGGGACAACTTGGTATTTAGTTGCCTTGAGAGATCATCATAGCTGATGCTACTCGAGTCCAATTGTAAACATAAGCCAAATCACATCGGTGTTACAAATCTAGCATAATGCTTATGTATGGTGATATCTTCCTTCTAAACAAGCTTGTTTTAGAAGATAAGGCCTTCTTACTTATCCTTTTGGCAAAGGTTTTGACCTTGGGGGAGTGACCATGTCTCAAATTTTCTTTCCACAAGTTTAAAGAGGTTGGATAGATGAAGATGGTGACCTTGTGAACTATGACATTCCTCTACCACTACGTGGTAACCAGTCTTCATTGAGAGCTAACCATTTTTTGAAGATGGCCAATGCTAGGTATTCTTACTCAACTTTGGAAAGATAGGTAGTGCCACAACTTTTCTTGCTTTTGGTCTTGGTAGGACCTCCATAATTTTTGACTTGTTCCACTTAGGCTCTCCTTGTCAAATAAAATCACTTACTTTAAGGTGCCTATAATCCTTTGTTGTTGCCTCGAGATGTTCACCATTCAAAAGCCACTTGTCCTCCCACACCTTCATCTCTATGCCATTTTCTTTAATCATACATGCCTAATGTTTCTTAACAAAATCTTTGCTTGCCATAAGGCTCTTCCAACATTAAGACAAGTCTCTAGTTTTCTTAGATTCCCAAAATTCTGTATTAGAAAGTTAGTGCTTTTTAGAACACTTGCCCATAAGTCAAATATATTTCAAGACAATCTTCACACATATTTAGAGAGAAGTGCTGGGTTAATGTTGGCAAAATCATGAAAGATAAGCCCACCACTTTTTTTACTCCAAATCATCTCATTCCATCTGCCCCTAGTGCATGCCATGCTCTTTTCTTAGTTGCCTCCACCAAAAAGAAGCCACCATGGCCAATAATTTATCACAGAGAGCTTTTGGTAGTTGGCGATTGACATCACGTATGACAACATTGCTTGCACTATTGACTTGATGAGAACTTCCTCACCAACATTTGAGAAGATATTTTCTTTCCACCTTTGCAACTTGTTCTAAATCTTGTCTTTTAACTGTGAGAAAGTATGCAATTTAGACCTCCCCCGAAGCCCCAAGAATACAAAGGTATCACCTTGGAGACTTCCAAAAAGGCATGCTCAAAACATTTATCACAGCATGCTTGATTGACTCATCAACCCCTTTACAAAACATGATGCCTGACTTGGGGTGCTTACTTTCTGACCTAAGGCTTTCTTATACAAGGAAACCAACACCCAAAAGGCCAAGATGGGCTGAATTGGGTGTTGCAAAACTTGAGCTATTTTTTGAAACTTTCTTGAAAAAACCATAATTGAGGTGTTTTTAGAGGTAAAGCAAATAAACAATTATAACAATCAAAGAAAACAATATTTAGATACTTGGATTGTTAAAGAGTGTTAGTAATTTTTCTATAAAGGCGGACTCATATTATTATGATTGTACATGATAGGCTATCAAATATTTATATATAGCCTGGAATATTGACCTTAATAAAATTTTAATTTGAGACTATATATGTAGTTATATTTTAATATAAATTAGTCTAGGCCAAATGTGTAGAAACCATGTCCGGCCATTACTATTGATAATGGGTCAATAATCATGGGCTTGACCTAAGGAAATTAGGATTATGGCTCAACAGAAGGGAGTAGTATATATATGAGTTTCTAACTATCACTTGATCACCCCCACTGTGAGAGAGTTTTGTGTGAGACTGTAACTATTTCTCTTTGGAAGAACATTCTCTTTAAATTAAATCTTTTCACTTTTGATTGATTGATAGCGATGAATCAAAATATGCTTTTCTTTTCTTATCCTTTTAGATTAAGTGATTAATTATACTTTATAGTCTTCATAGAGATTTTGGGTAATATTCACAAATCTGGGGTTTTAAGTTATATTTTATAACCATTAAGGATTGATGATTTTAATCAATTCTTGTGTAATTGAGTTGTGTTTACTCCATTAAGTGGTATAGAGCGTGGTTTTCAAAGATTATAATGCTAATTAATCACTAGGATTTGATTAATTTTATGCCTTTCGTGAAAATCACACTATTAGTGTTTTTGTTATGTAACTAGTAGTTTAAGTTGATTTGTCGATGTTGAATGGGCTTTTGATGTAATTGATCATATATTTTGAAGCTACATGTGATTTTCGTATGTTTCCCCAAGAATTTAACATCACAAATGTATGTTTTGGATTAAAGGTTCTTTATGTGTATATATATATATATATATCATTAATTGTATTTATAAATATGTATATATATATATATATATATATATATATATATATATATATATGAGTGTGCCACTTATAGGTTATTGTTATTGTCTAAAAACTGAATAGTAATGATGTGCTAAGCAACTCAATAAAGACCCATTGTTTTATGTATGTGTGAATAATTTGAAATTAAATGTTTGTACATGAATATGTTGAATAGAACTATTGATTGTTATCTTGTTATTTGTTTTATTTAGATGCTGGTATATTTACTACTATAAATGGTATCCTTATGCTGAATGGTTCAAATTTTAAAAAGTGGAAAGAAAACTTGATGATCGTGCTTGGTTGCCTTGATTTGGATCATGTATTTAGGCTTGATTGCCTTTTGGATCTTACTAACAATAGTACCACTTCTTAAAGAACTGCATATGAGAAGTGGGAGCAATCTAATCGCATGTGTCTCAGGATCATGAAACATTCAACATTCAATTTTGGAATCCATCAGAGGAGTTATTATTGAGGATTCAAATGCTAAGAGTTTTCTAAAGAAAATCTCTGACTAATTCACTGCAAACGAAAAAGGTTGAGACAAACACTACGTTATCAGAGATTCTCTCTATGAGATATAAGGGTAAAGGAAACATAAGGGAGTACATTATAGAGATATCCAATCTTGTCACAAAACTTAGGGGCTTAAGTTAGAATTGTCTAAGGACATTTTGGTGCACTTAGTTTTGATCTCTTTACCTGATTACTTTAATTAGTTTAAGATTTCATATAATACACGAAAGGAAAAATGAGATCTTAATTAACTGATTGCACAGTAGGTGTAAGAGAAAGAGAGATTGAAGTAAGACAAATTGGAAAGTGCTCACTTAGCGTCCACCTCAAATAGTAAGACCTCTAACAAGAGGAAAAAGACAGATATGGAAATTGCAAAAGGTGGGACATCCCATCAAAATGTCTAGAAGAAACAAGATTTGGGTCCTACTTGTTAATTTTGCAAGAAACTTGGGCATGTCAAGTTGCTGCTTGGCAGGTGAAGAAAGGTACGCTTCTAGACTCTGTTTATTCTAAAGTTAATTTGACTATAGTACCCATAGACACTTGGTGGGTAGATATTTGTGCCACTACTTACATTAGTGTTTCTATGCAGGATTGGTTAAGGAGTCAGTTGCCAAATGATGGTAAAAAAACATCTACATAGGAAATGGCAATTGAGCAATAATGAAAGCCATAAGAGTCTTTAGAATTGATTTGAATAATGGCTTATTTGGACTTACATGAGACATTTGTTGTACCATCTTTTAGATGGAACCTAATTTCTATTTCTTCTTTGGACAAATTAGGATATTCTTATTCATTTGGGAATGGAATGTCTATTGTTTGATTAAATTCAAATATTGTTGCTACTAGTATTCTTGCTGATAAATTATATAAAATGAATACTAATTAATAGTAATGTGACCCTGCATACTTCAAATTATGGTACTAAGAGGCAATTAACTGATGAGAATTCCTCTAAGTTTATGGCATAAACATTTGGACATATCTCTAAATAGAGAATGCACAGACTTCAAATGAAATTATAGATTTCTTTAATCTATCTAATTTTGATATATGTACAAAATATATTAAGGTAACAAATGAATATAAGAAAATCAAGTGCAAAAGATGTGGTAATCTATTAGAGTTAATTAGTAAAAATGTATCAGGTCCTTTCCCTACATCTACTTGGAATGGACAAACATGTTTTGTTAACTTCATAGATGACTAATCTCGTTATGGATATCTGTACTTGATTTGTGAGAAAACAGAGATATTGGATGCTTTTAAGATTTTCAAAGTTAAAGTTGAAAATCAATTAGGCAGTAAAATCAAGGTTGTCAGATCTGATCGTGGTGGTGAATACTATGACAAATATAATGAGTCAGGTGAACAACATCCAAGGCCTTTTGCTCAATTTCTCAAATAGTGTGGAGTTGTTCCTCAGTACATCATGCTAGGGACAATGAGTCAAAATGGTGTATCTAAGAGACATAATCACACATTGATAAAGATGATGAGGAGTATGATTAGTCATTCTTCCTTACCAGACTTTCTTTGGGGAGAAGTGTTAAAAAGTGTAGTTTATATTTTGAATAGAGTCTCTACAAAAGTAGTGGCTAAAACCCTATACGAGATGTGGACGTGTAAGAAGCCTAGTATTTAACACTTACATGTCTGGGGTTGTCCAACTGAGGCTAGGCCTTATAAGACTAATGAAAAGAAGCTAGACTCAATGACGGTCAATTGTAATTTTGTAGGATATTTTGAAAGGTCAAAGGGATATAAATTTTATGATCCTTCAAACTGGTCCTTTTCTAAAACATAGAATGCCAAATTTAATGAGGATGATGGGTTGAGTGAGAGTGAACATCCCAGGGAAGTTATCTTTAACGAGGAGTATGCAAATATTCTCATTACAGTCACGACTGATTGTGATTAGGTATACTTACCTCGTATCCTTCATCTAGTGAATCAGGAAATTATAGAAAACACAACAGAACTTGAGTTGGCTTCTATGGAAGTTCAAGAACATCATCCTCAAGATGATGTTCCCTAACAACATCAAGTACAAGTTCCTTTAAGGCAATCCCATCAGGGAAAGGAAGAAGGTGAATCAAGATTGAAAATCCAATTAAGATTTAAATCAAGATGTCGTAATTAAGTTTTGAATATATATAATTAAATTTGATTACCTTCAAATTTGTAATATATGTGACATGTCCTAATATTAGACTTTCCCATTCCTATTGGAAATGTGTAAATGCGAAAATCACGTAGGGATCAATATTGAATCATTTTATGGTCATTTCAAATTTGGGAATTCTAGTTTGAAATAGTCAAGGAGGCTTAGGTATCCAGCAATTACCCTAAAATTCAAAGAATGAATATGTTCTTTTTAGATTGATGAATTAATGAAGTTTCATTCTTGATTTGAAATTAATATCCCAATGATTTTGTTCATAATGATAAGTGATTTGATTACCTTCATTGAACCCTAGAACTACAAAATCTAGGATATATGGTTACTAGTTGATGAAATTGACTTGGGGCAACCAAAACCATGTTTTAATTAGTCAAAATCATGCAAAATAATCCAAGAATTGAAGAAGGAAATTTTTTTGGCGTTAATGTTCATGTCTAAACCCTAGAATTGTAAAATCCAAGTTTTATCATTGCTAGTTTCTAAAATTGATATGAGGTTATTGTAGATTAGGTCCTTATGAGTTAGAATCATGTTTTACTTTGAAGAAATCATGAAAAAATTGTTTGAAATCATAGAAAACTCATTCGTGCAGCATGGCGAGTTTGAAATGGGTCATACGACCCAAATCTCTACAAATTAAGTAGGGCAAAAGGGTTACACGAGTCACACGCGTCAGGTCGTGTGTGGCTCATTCACTTATGGTTTTTCAACCCTGTTTTTTTGTTCAGTAATTTTTTAAATTTCCTATTTTTTTGAATATGTCTCAGAATTTTGAGTATTGGATCTTTTTTTTAATGAATTTTAGAATATTTTAAACATAATTTTGGATATTGTACTTGTCATGACCTATATTTAAGCCCATGACTGGTGCAAACGGTGCACCACACCACACCACCACAAGCCTAAGTTAACCTAGACTAACTCAATTAATATACACATATCCTAGGTGGCCTACCCTATTATAGAGCATTCTAAAATAGTAAACTCAAAACTAAATAGAAGTTACCTTACCCCGAACAATAGGAAGGTGTTCTCGGCTTACGAGTTGTTGAGCTAAATGGTCTTTTGTACCTAAAACTACGAATGGGTGAGTCTAATCCATTGACTCAGAGAAAATAGCCCTACTTTCAAGCAAACGACTATGCATGCCTAACAATGTACATAAGAAAAAGAATAATGCAGGAACATATGGGTAACTCAAATAATCATATGCATACATCATCATGTCAAACCTTATGACAACCATAGCACACACACACTAGCATAAAAAGAAAATATAGTCCCAATGCAACATTCATAATGCACAGTCCTCTCTGTCCACTCATCTCGATTCATGTCTAATCCTTATAAATCCCACTCCTATCAATTAACTCTCATATGCTAAGGCATTTAATATCACTATGCTAACCCATTTTGGGTCATATATGCAAGCTTGCACACAACATACCAATACCATGCACTCGACACAACAACATAGCAAATCATCTATCCCTACATGGGAGAACAAATACATGTGTCAAGCCCAACATAATTCAACACATAAATATCGCATACAATTTGATCATCCTATGTAGGTCTAAGTCCCTATGGGGAACTCGCTCAAAGCCTCATCAATGGGGGTCTCTATTCCCACAGATTCTTCGCTTGAGTGTTCCACTACAGGGGTCTACATCCCTATGGTTTCCATTTCTCAAGGCTTCATCAACGTGGGTCTACATTCACACAGATTCATCACCAAAAATTTGTCACATGGATCTATACCTCCATGGACTAGTTCTTTCCCAATCACAACCACTACATCATCACACGATAACATGGTAATGAATACAAAGTCTTAACACAATTCATGAATATTCACACGTCAGAACATAAACAAACACGCACACAATCTCATTACAATAAATCTCAATCAAAAGTAGATTCATTGTTGGCAAGTCACCCCTTTGAGAGGATTTTATAGTTTACCTCGGCATCCTCAACCCGAGTTCCACATGTCATCACACTCACAGTACAAACAAATACGCATATCAAATTCACAGCATTTCCCAAACCCAAGTGAATTCCCCATTACACACACTTAGTAAAATCTTTGAATTTACCACTTACATGTTCTCATATTCCTTTGCATGCAATTCATTAAATCTCTCATGCCATTTTATGTTTGTGCTTATGTAATTCATACACACATTCACAAATGCGTACTTAATTCTCATGACATAATTTCACAACTTCCCTTTGGGCATATAAATGCTAAATATCATAACCCAACATTTTCATTCATAACTCAGAGTGATCAAACATCTCATGAATTACCAACCACATGTGAGTATGTCCTTTCATTTCTAGTCATGCAAGGATTCATGCATATAAACCATATAATCAATTGAAGACATACTTTATTAACATAAACTAGCTAGGAAATAATAATCCTAGAAAAGTAAGCAAACAAGGCAAGGCTAGAATCCCTCACTTGGAATTGAAGCTCTTCCAATACCCTTAGGAAGCCTTGACCGAGTACTAACCAACACGGGACCTAATGATCATTAAAACATCAACCTTAGCACATAATTTCATAAAGGAAAGGCAAGCTCAGGTTGTGGTGCCTATGCGCCATAGCCTTCCCACATCTTCCCTTTGTTCTAGTCGTTTAACTTGGCGCTTAAGGTGCCCTAAACCTCTTCCCATGCCACCAAGGCATTAGGTGGTGGCGCCTAGGGCGCGAATGCCCATCGAATGAAATGTCTTTATCTGGGTGGCACCTTGGGCGCCATGTTCTACTGGAAACACAAGTTTCACCTCAATTTCCACTTAGTTCAATCAAAATTCAAGATTTCTTCTATGGGATTCATTATTAATGTTTAGAGAGCAATTTTACACTTAAATCCCAAGTTATTACCAAGTATCCAAACTTAAACCTTTCAATTTCATCCTAAAACCCTAGCTTTTCCTTCCTATGCTTCCACACACTCTAATCCTCTTTTAATCATGTTTAATCCATCAAATTCTTGTCCTAATTCCATCATCAAACATCTAAGAAGGTTTTAAGATATTACCCAAGTTCAAAAATTCACAAACCAACTCATTTTCACCCTCAAAGCTCATAAATCCGAAAATAGGATAGAAAAGGGGAAAAATGAGATGTTTACCTTAGATCTCCTTCCTTTTGGTGGTGGTTGGTCGCCGGAGACACTAGCCTACGCCAGAAATTGATTAACCAGAGCTTAGGTGTGGCCTTGGATGGGAAGGATGGATGGCAGATAGAGAAAAGAAGGAGAAAGGGCTTTAGGGAGGAGGGCCGTGTGAGGGAAAGAAAATAAAGGAGTGCAAGTAAGATATGTGTGGTCCCATATATATCTACTCACAGGGGAAATTATAGTTTTGCTCCTCCGTCAACCCACTTTCAACCTTAGTAATGGCAACAATTGTAATTTTCCCAACTCGAGTATTTCCATTTTCACTAGGCACCACACACTTCCCATCACCAACTTTCCCATCTTACCAAAAGGTATTTCATTTTTCTTTTATTTCACTCCAGTCCCTCCTCGGACTCAATATTCATACACCCATATCCCTTGGCCACTTATCGTTTTTAAACATCATACTACCTCCACCTTTGCATTTTTCTTCCTATAAAATGAAAAAATTCACCCATATTTAGATACTCATTAAAAATCCCACTACACTTACACCTGAGGACCTCAGGTCTTACAGTACTCTCTGAATTTTTGGCCGAAAATTTTTTTTTATATGAATTATGGATGATATTATCTGTAAATCTCTCACACTCTCCCTAGTAGTACTATTTGTGTATTTTAAATTTTTCAGAGACAATTTACAATTATTTAACTATTTAAATTGCATTGTTTTATTGTAAATTGTTTCTAAATGATCTACCAAATTATTTTGAATATCCGGTGATGTTAATTGGATAATTTTGTGAGCTCGCCTATGCGGGTTCAATCTTTGGTGTTGTTTTTGCAAATAAAGATATGTATATATATGCTTGATTTATTACAAAATAATTATGGCTAAAACAATTGGGGGATAATAGCAATTATGGAAACAATAAATAATTGATTTTGAAATACCATTAGTGTACATGCCCTATCTGAATCACATTAATGTATGTTTCCTATGGTAAATAATTTTTTCCTTTTCGGTGTTGCATTTTTTGTATTTGGGTTGATAAAAATATGTATTGAATGTCATGTTTTAATTTTTTAAATGCCCTATCAATGTTGAATTTTAAGATGTGATATTTAAGTTGTGAGAGCAAGCTTATGCCTTGTAATTTATCACCCAATTGACATGATTACAATGACATGGGTGCTCTAATTTATTATCAACCATCTAATTTCTAAGGAATTTTGTACATCTTCCACTCAAGACAAAGTGCATAGGTTGTTTTAAGGCAATTAAACATGTCATTATGGCAATAGGTTGAACCTATTATGTAAGATAAAGCATATGCTATCAAGCTACTTTAACATTAAAGATCTTGGTGATGCTTCTTTCGTTTTGGACATATAGATCTATCGTGACAGACCATGGGTTATCTTAGACTTGTCTTAGAAAACATACATTGAAAAGGTGTTAACTAGGTTTAACATGAGATCTTGATCCCCATGTGCATCACTTGTGTTGAAAGGTGAGACTGTCATGACTCGAAATTGAGGGCTGTGATAAATGCAAACGATGTGATATCCACACTACCGTAAACCAAGATCTTATAATTTAGCCCAACTAACATAACTTACATCCTAGGTTGTCTATTCGATTACAGAGCAAACTAGAGAAACTTATTTAAAAACAAAAAAAAATTACTTTACCCTGAGTAATGGGGAGATATCATCGATCTATAAGCTATTGAACTAATCATCCTTCCGTACCTGTAACTGTGAGGAGATAAGTCTAATCCACAGATTCACAAAAAAAAAATCCCAATTCTACATAAACATGCAATATATGTATATAGCATATATATATATATATTCATAGACTTCCATATCCCCAAACTTGACCTTTTCTTATTCCATGTTCTTAGTGCCCAAGCACCCTAAACACATCCCCAACTCATATCGCGTTATAACACACAAATCTGCATATAAAAATATGTAATACCCGTCAAAAAAAAAATTCTGTCTACTTAAATTTTTACGTAAATTTTATCTTGGCTGTGTATGATGTTGAAAATATGAATTTTCACTTATAAATTGAATAAATTGTGAGATATAATGAATGGTACGTTATGGAATTTATCCCATTAAGTAAAATACAATTCAAAAGTGGAATTTAGAATGTATAGCTGAAAGTGACACTGGTAGATGTAATAGTATATGAGAACGGTAGATGAAAACTGGTAAGTGAAACTGGTAGATGAAATAGTATAAGAGAATGGTAGATGAAAACTGGTAAGTGAAACTTGTAGATGAAATAGTATAGGAGAATGGTAGATGGAATAGTCGCAAATAGTACCATAACTTCTCCTATAAATAGGCCCTTCCATTTCACTTCTAAACACACACCTTCAGATTCTATTCTCTCTTCTCGTCTAATTCTTCTGATTCTGGTGTTAAGATTCTGAGTTATTATAAAAGTCCTCCTTTATAGCTTGGATTCGAGGTGAGGGAATATTCTACTATGCTCTTTTAAATTCTTAGTATGCTCTGTGGTTGCGGCCTTAGCCAATCTTCCATATCAGAAAGGAACTAACCTCGATTGTTTAAGAATTATTTATTGATTACTAAGATACTGTGAGGGTACTATATTTTTACAAATACCTGTGTGATAAGTTCTTAGTATGCTCTGTGAAAGTAATGGTTGGAACCCAAGAGGGGGGGTGAATTGGGTTTTATAAATTTTTCACAAGAATTAATTGGAAGTTAAAATGATTTTCTATAAAAGTACAATGCTTAGGATAATAAATACAATACAGAAAATCAATGTGCTGTCAAGATAAATAATTATAAAGATCAAGGAATTAAAGAATAGATATTAATATGCACAAATTAAAGAGTAAGGGATAGAGAAAGCAAACTCGGAGAATTATACTGGTTCGGCTAATCCAAGCCTACATCCAGTCCTCAAGAGACCACTTGAGTATTTCCACTATAATTGCAAGTTTAATCCGGGTACTTGCAAACCACTACAACCACACAAATTCGATCCGGGTATTTGCGAAACCACAATGAAGAATTTATGAATCCGGTCTCCTCCTCAACCCAAAGCAAGTTCTTCCAACACCGGTACTTGCGAACCTCAACTCAGAATAATATATGTGTTGATCAAAATCAACAATACAAAGAAACTCTCTCTAAAGAGTAGATGAAAACAAATGAAGCTCTAATAACTCTAATGATAGAGAATATGCAAGATTTGGCTCAAGAATGCTTTCCTTTCTCTCAAAGATGATAGAAGAAGTTAATATCACATTGTAGGACTTTGTTCTTGCTCAAAATCGTGTATCTAAGGTCATATATATAAGATTTTACAAAACTAGCCGTTATATAGCCGTTATATAGCCGTTATAGTGCAGTCCAGATTTTGAGCTTTTTTTAAAAATTCATAACTCCCTCATTTGAACTCCGTTTTAAACAAATAATATACCGTTGGAAAGCTCTTGGAGTCTAGTTTCAAATGAGCCAAGTTTTACTCAAAAATTATTTTTCTTTTAAAAGATATAATCAAAATACTGACTATAGGTCAGAACAGAATAATTTTTTATTACAGTAAAATCAACTTTTAGTTTTTCAAACTATATTTTGAATAGTCATATATTTCTCATTTGGACTCCGTTTTGAATAAATAATATACCGTTGAAAAGATCTTTGAGTCTACTATCAAATGAGATTAAGATACTTGAAAAACCAATTTTTCATTTATGAGATATGATATAAGGAGTGACCAAAGGTCAAAAAATAACTTTTGTAAAACTTCATATCTCACTATCTTTTTGTTCAAAAATGCTTGAGCCAATGTATGCAAATCTAAATCATTGAGTTGCACAAATATACTAGCCTATATAAAATATACCTAATTTAAACACATAGGCTATCTTGATGCATCCAAGCTTCCAAGACTTCAAATCTTCTAATTCTTCATTTCTTGGAGCTTCATCCTTGCATGTTGTTTTCCTTGAGTGAAGCATGATATTGCTTTTCCTTGTTCTTCAATACAATGCTCACTCTTCTTGTTTTGAACCAACCTATAAAATATATCTTACTTGCAAACCCAATGGTTAGTTTAATAGCATGATTCAATATATGCAACATACATATTAAATAACATAATCATGCTTAAGTACTTGTAGCATATATATGATAATTAATCTTTATATATATCAATGCTACTATTCAAATACATTTATCATCATCAAAACTTATGGCATATAGCCTTAGGGTCAACACTCTGTGGTTGCGGCCTTAGCCGATCCTCCAAATCAGAAAGAAATTATCCTCGGCTACTTGAAAATTATTTTTGATTATCGCATATATAAATAGTACCATGCCGTAAATAGTATTATACAGTACATATAAACAGTGTTGTATTTATGAATAGTATTATACCGTACATATGAACAGTATCGTATGTACATATGAACAGTGCTGTATTTATGAATAATATCATATTGTATATATGAACAGTACTATATTTATGAATAGTATTATACTGTATATATAAATAGTATCATATCGTACATATGAATAGTGTCGTATTTATGAATAGTATCATACCATATATATGAACATTACTGTATTTATAAATAGTATTAACCGTACATATAAACAGTATCATATTTATGAATAGTATTATATCGTATATATGAACAGTGTTGTATTTATGAATAGTATTATACCGTATATATAAACAATATCGTATATACATATAAACAGTGTTGTATTTATGAATAGTATCATACCGTACATATGAATAGTACTATAGTTATGAACAGTACTACATATGCACATAAATAGACTGTATATAAATCATGTTCACACGTTTAGTTGTATGGTATATGTAAACAATGAATAGTATCATATACATTACTATATATGTGAACAACATCACATACATGGGTAGTATTGTGTGTAAGGTTGAATTATTGTTATGTTTGTGATTGATGGAGAATGTTACGGGGACGGGTCCCTGTGTGGGAGGAAAAAGGGAGGAGCAGGAGATAATAAGGGTGGCAAATCATGTTAAACAAAAATTTGTTCCAATACAAAGAGTATTGAAAATATAGGGGTGAAATAAGGGAGGCATTTATGAAAGCAGTAATAAGGGAGGATGTGGCAGGGGCCGCGGGACAACGACCACCTTATGTGGATTAGACCCGAAAAATGTCTGGAAATTTAATTTGGAACTATATGATATGTTTTGTGATTTTATATGATTGTTTCTTATGTTTGTGATAGAATAATATATTTCCTCACTGAGTAAAATATACTCATGCCATTCCTCCCCTCACAGATTCTCAAGAACAAGTAGAGGCACAACCACCTAATCGTTCGAGTCCTCAACCCCATTGATCGGGGTAAATATTTGTTATTATGCAAAACTTTATCAAAAGTATTATAGTAGTAGCTCTGTAATTTGGGTAGGTAAATCTTGGACGAACAATGCTCGTTGAGAATATTATTTATTAATGAATAAATTGATATATTTGAAATATTTATTGTACTCTATTTCATGAGATAGCATTTTTATATATATCAAATTGGTACGGAATTAGGCTTACGGTGGTGAGGTAAAAGCTCATCTATCGTGCCGGTCACGTGCGTAAGTTAGCGGCGTGACAAAATATATCCATGTACATTCATAAATAAGCATCCCTATACATATCACAATAATCAACCTACATGTGTTACTATGCATATAATTCATTCACCCCACGTAGGTTTGTATCCCTACGAGAATCTCACTTAAGTGCCATGTTATCGGGGATCTTTATTCCTATGGACGTTTTGCTCAAGGGTTTTATTATATGGGTATGCATCCTTATATTTTTGTTTCTCAAAGCTTAATCAATGTGGGATTACTCTCTCGTGGATTCTTCACCTAGATATCATCCCATGTAGCTACTTCTCCACGGACTAACCTATGGATCTTGTGTCCATTGAACCTATGGTATGACTCCTATTATGAGTCCTGAACCATGCCTTAATATGGAAATTACCAGTGTTTGCCCCCAAGAGTGCACCATTAGGCTTCATCCCTTGACCACAGGTACATCCTTCTTGGTCTTAGCCCATGCCTTGTCCCGGCACTTACAGTATCCGACCTCAAGAATGCACACTGAGTTATCCAAATGCAAACACAATCACATTCACAAGCAACAATAATAATCACAATCCCGGCCTGTTCAATCCCACATCTACTGAGTACCTCACCGACAAATCACCTCTTGAAAAATTTAGTAGCTAACCTTGGCATTTCTCAAGTTGAGCCTTACCTTGCCATGGCTTTACTCCTTGGGAGGATCGCGTAGCCCACCTAGGCTTTGTTAGCTATTTGGTAAGTATACTAGTTGCACAAGTAATAAAGAGCGAGTAAAGTATCGTTTTCATGAAGATTAAGGTGCTAAGTACCCGTGAAGCTAAAGTGAAATACTATCTAGACAGTCCTTCAAATGCGAGAAGCATAAAAGCAAAGAAAAATTCTAAAATCTAAACAAATTAAACTAAAACTACTAAGACATAAGACTAAGTTACTCCTAATAACAAAAACCTAGGGTTGATGAGATCGACTTTACTTAATTTTTAATCTGACTAATTCATAGACAAATTAGTCTTTGAGTTGCTAAAGAATGATTCATTCCAATTACAAATCCTTTTGTTGTTGGTTAAGTTCTCAAAATTACTTGAACCCAATCCTTTGGAGAAACAAACCTACCTAACCCAAATGCTTTTCTAATTCCTTAGTCTAATCATTCAAGTAGGTGATTAAGTTTAGG
The DNA here is from genome assembly GCA_037074585.1 of Biancaea sappan. Taxonomy (NCBI): domain Eukaryota; kingdom Viridiplantae; phylum Streptophyta; class Magnoliopsida; order Fabales; family Fabaceae; genus Biancaea; species Biancaea sappan. The sequence goes on along the minus strand of CM073494.1, from coordinate 52,491,963 downwards.
AACTCATTAAAAACTACATAAATAAGATTATCTATTCCTAGATTAATCTGATTTATGGTAGTAATTACAAGGATAGCTTCATATCAATCTATTCCTAGCTTAGATACAAAACCTAAAACTCATTGAATGGTAACTAATCATTCAAGAGGCATTAAAATTAGTGAAGTCCACTCCAACAAAATACAAAATGTAATTGAAAAGAATCATTCAACAACAAAACTTCATAAAAATCAAGTTACATCAACCTCCAAACCTTTCATTTCTTCCTAGGTTCCATAATTATTCTCTCACTCTTGCATTCGCCAATTGTACATGCTAATCTAGGACACAAATATTCTCAGAAGGATTTTCTCAAACCTCAACTAAGATAATAACCTAATATTCCATAATCCCTTATGTTAAAATCAAGTTAAATTGGTGAACAAGCTCTAATTTGACCATATGAGGCTAATGTCTATATTCCTATGACATTAACAAGTCAATTCTCCTAATTTTAAGGTTCAAGAACTCATACTACTTATCCAATGGCCTAATCTCTACGTCCCTTTCTTAAGTTCAGCAAAAACACCACAACATCCCAATAATTGGCCAAATTAAAGGAAAACATTAAGATTAGAATGAATAAACATGTATTAATCAACCAATAATTACAAGAGTTTGAGAAATTACATGAGTCTTAATCCAAAATTGGGTTCATAACAACCCTAGAATGAAGAACAACTACTCTAACATCAAAAACAGAAATTACAGCAAAAAATAGAGTATCCATGGTGAAAGTAGAAAGAAAAGTGGGATAATCTCAAGTGGAAAGGCATCTTTATCCCCCAAACTAGGTCCTGACTTTGCCCCTCTCTGTTGGCTGCAAGGAGATCCAAAGATAATATGTTAAAAACCCCTAATTTTACTTATATACTACAGAAACACGTGGCTGAACTAACGCTAGCAATGAGCATTGCGAAGCCAGCACTGACTCTTGATAAAAAACAAATATGCCACCCAAAAACATAGAGCTGGGCTACTGGATAAAAACTCCTCTTCCGAAATGCAGGGCGAATATTAGAAAGGTTGGAACTAGACGTTGTAAGGTTAGAAGACTTCCTTTAGAAGCATAAGCTTACTCCTAAAAGCTCCAACCTACAAAAACAAACAAAGAAGAATTTAAAAAAAAACACTAAAAGCAAGCCAAAACAAGAGAAAAATCTAAACAATTAACAAAACTCTAAAAATGCTAGAAACAAGATTAAACTAACAATTATGCAAGCAAAACAACTCAAGAGCTAGCTAAAAAGAATAGCTTTAGAGCCATAATAATTCTATTTCATAGAATTATCAGGCTTCCTTAACCCGGGTACCCCATACTATCCACTCACACAATCCCAATCAAATCTAAGTACGCATGTTACTCTCATCTCATCCCAACTCATTTTCCTTACTTTGCATTTAACAAAAATCTTCGTTAGGGAAATTTACAATTTCCCCCTTGATCCACAAAGCAAAGATATGATCAAACCAATCATTTTTATTCATACTCATGAAAATTAATTATTTCCCAATTACCAGTCATATACAATTAACATATAATTGTATTTTATTTAAGTTTAGGAAAAACAATCTTAAAATATAAATAAGTAGAAACATACACAGTAGAGTTATATCCCTTATTTGGATTTAAAGCTCTTTTGGCTCCCAAAATTCGCCTCGACCAAACCCCAAACCATATCCAAACCTATGAGACATCAAACATGCATTTCAGCCCACAAAGTCCATGAAATCACCTATGCTCAGGCTGGTGCCCAAGGTGCCATAGCCCAACTAGAGCATTCCCATGTTTGAACCTTAGGTGCCCAACTTGGAACCTTAGGCAATCTAGGCTCTTATTTGTGAGGACCACCATCAGGTGATGGTGCCTAAGAGTGCCAATACTCCCTAACCCAGATCCTTTCTATTCTAGTGGTGCCTTTGGGGCCAGACCTGGGCGCCCACCTTTGTTCTTGGGCGAAAACCCTCTATTTTTACTCTCTTTCACCCAAATCTTCATCATTTCTCTAGATTTCTTTTATTAAATTTCATTCTAGATGTTTAATGAACATTTTGACAACAAAAACTCCAATTAATTCCAAGCATTCATATCTTGATCATCAAATTTTCCCTCTAAACCCTAACTCCTACTCTTAATCTCATTCTTAATCACATTTATTCTTTCAATTCTTGGTTCTAATTCCATCATCAATCATGTATGAGGTTTTAAGACACCACCCAAGCTTAAAAGATCCCAAACAAACCTAATTTCTACTCAATTTCTCATAAATATAAAAATAGGAAAAATTTTGGGAAAGTGAGATGCCTACCTCATTTCTTGGCTTCTTTGATAATGGTTGGTGGTCGGAGACCAGCCACGCCACCGAAGAATGGTTTCCAGAAGTTTGGGTCTTGAACTTGAGTGGAAGGATTTGAGGGAGATAGAGAGAAATGGAAGGAAGGAGTAAGTGAGAGTGAGGGAGAGAAATGAGGTGGAAAGGGTGTGACCCTTTATATTTACCCTTCTATGGTGAAGTTATCATTTTTCCCTTTAGTCAACTCTCAATCAACATTAGTAATGGCAAGTTCGTAATTTCTCTGACTTGAGTATTTCTCATGCTTCGGGCACCACATAATTCTCTTTATTTCATTTTAATCCCTCCTCGAACTTAGTAATCATCTAGCTCCCTCAATGCCACGTGTACACCTCCCCAATCCTTAGTCACTAATTACTCTCCCCGAGGTGCCACCTCTAACCTGACATTCCTTTCTAAACAACCGAAAAAGTTTTCCCCATATTTAAATTACTTCTTAAAATCAAATTAAACTAATACTCGAGAACTACAAGTATTACAGAGATGCTCACCAAGTCCCAATGTCCTTAGAAATGATAGCTCTAACAATCTATTGTGATAACTTTGCTGATATATCATTCTCTCAAAATAATAAAATTTCTGCATGCACGAAACATTTTGATATCAAGTATGGTTTCGTGAGAGAGAAAATTCAGGAGCCACAAACCAGTATTGAGTACTAAGCATGGAGCTTATGGTTGAGGACCCATTAACCAAGGGCTTGATAGCTAGAACCTTTCAAGGTCATGTGACTAGCATGATTGTAATTAAAGTTGATGATATTGTGGGTTAATAGGAGCTCCACTTATGTTTCATGTGTATTTTGGCAATTTTTTTTTGATAATTTTCTTGTCTTAAGACATTTATGGACTTTGCCATTTTGATGATCATATTATCTTGTTTAATGTCATACTTTACCAACATGCAATTTTGTTCATGTTATGACATTTTGATATGGTTGTTTTGTAAGAGGCATTTTGACCCAATTTCATTTTGTATATATGAGAGATCTTCTTGTTTCTCAGAGAGCATCTTGGTGGATGCTTGGACCATTTGGTTAGAGACATTTTGACCCAGTCTCATTTTGTATTTTTGAGAGATCTTCTTGTTTCTCAAAGAGCATCTTGGGTGGATGCTTGGACCATTGGTTAGGACTGCATAAGGATCACACTTTTGTAATGCATGTCCTAACACAAGTTTCTCATATTACTCAGGTCTTTTGTTGAGGATTGAGTATTTTGATGTGTATGATGTCAATGTTCCTATCAAACATGGCTTTTGCATTGTCAAAGACATGATGCCTCTTATTGTCTGACTTGAGGATTGTTAAATTAAAGTGATCACTCATAATTGATAAATTAATTGCATATGATAATACTGTTATATTATTAAATCTGGAAATCTTTTTCTTTAAACCCATGATTTATGCTGTCCAAGTGGGAGATTGTTGGATTTTTCATGTGGCATACCATAAATCATGTTTATCTCTATATATATTTATATATTTATATAATCTATATTTATATAATAAGTTAATTATGAGTCATTTTTCAACTCAAACCACTACAAAAAAAAAGAGTTTTATCGCCACAAAAAGTCTAAAAGTCGCCATTAAAAGTCTTTGGTGGCGACTTTTAGTGACGATTAAAGTTGTTGGCATAAGTCCGTGGCTGATTCTTTTGGTGGCAACTTTCAAAAGTCGCCACCAAAAGTTACCTTTAGTGACGACTATAGTCGCCACCAAAAGTTATCTTTTTTGCAAAAAAAAAATTCGTGAGAAAAAATGATTTTTGGTGGCACCAAAAATACCTTTGGTGGTGACTTTAGTGCCACCAAAGACAACTTTTGGTGGTAACTTTAAAAGTCGCCACCAAAAGTCACTCGCCATCTTTTTAGATCCAGATTGGCCCGGCGGGTCGACTCGTGCGGGTTTTCGCCGATCCAATAACTAGCTGTCCCCAGCTGACTTGATTTTTGTGTGTGCAATATTCAAGTTTATTTGAGATTAAACCAAACATATGCATACCTGATATTCGAACCTGGTTCCTTGCTTGTAACCATGTGTGTCTTGCCATTCTGCCACTGCTTCATTTGTGTTACGTAAGTGCAAAATATTATATATACCTATATATATAATCTGTTATAATTATTTTAGGTCAAAAGTATTAGAAAACAGAAATAAAATAATATTAAACTTAAAGAAAAGTAAATATATTATTACTATTGGAGTCACCACAAAAGTGCGACTTCAGCTAATTTCATAAAAAAATCGATTTCAGTTAAAAAAATCAGACTTCAGTTGTCATAGATAATTTAATTTTTTTTTAAAAAAATTGAATTTCTTTTAAATAAAATTAAGAAAAATAAAAAAATTTGAATTTTTTAAGTAAAAAAAAGACTTTTTTAATTTTTTTTTAAAATTAGACTTTTGGTGGCAACGTCTAATTTTTTATTTTATTTTAAAAAATCTGACTTTTTTATTTTTTTAATTTTATTTAAAAAAATTAGACTTTTTTAAAATAAAAATTGACTTTTGGGGACGACTATGGGAGTCGTCACCAAAAGTCTGATTGTTTTAAATTTTATTTTAAAAATATTTGAATTTTTTTAATATTTTTTAATTTTTTTAAATTAACTTATAGTCGCCACCAAAAGTTTAATTTTTTTTATTTTTTTAAAAAAATTTGAATTTCTTTAATTTTTTTTTAAATTAGACTTTTGGTGGCAACTTGCCACCAAAAGTCTAATTTTTTTAATTTTATTTAAAAAAATTTTGACTTTTGGTGACGACTCTAAAAAGTCGCCACCAAAAGTATAACTTTTAGTGACAACTCTAAGAGTCGCCATCAAAACTCAACTTTTAGTGGTGACTTATTTAGTCGCCACCAAAAGTCGACTTTTGGTGGTGACTTTAAAAGTCAACTTTTGGTGCGACTTTAAAAGTCGACTTTTGGTGGCGACTTTAAAAGTCACCACTAAAAGTCAATTTTCTTGTAGTGAACTATGTAATTCTTATTGGACTAAAATTGAGCCTTATGTTGGCTGACTAATGATGAGAAAGTAAGCTCATTAGGGTTTTACAAGGAGGGGTCCATACTCTTTGCTTATATATATGGTGTAACTATCCCATTGAAGTGACACATTTTGAAAGCATATTAGGTCAAGATTGAAGTTTACTTTCCTTAGTTATTTTCTTTTCTTTTCCTTTCTTTACTACTTATGTACACGATGATCAATTGATACCATGAGTTCTACTACTACCCCAATTATACATATGATTTATTATTATTCATATATGCTATAAAGCTATTTGCAATATTCGTATATAGGTATTGCTTATAAATTCCTTCAAATCCTTCATTAAAACCAAATTCTATCAAGAACCACCTCCACAACACTTAAGAAGACATCAAGAAAGCTAAAAAAGTTCAACCCATAGGCTTATAACACAACATCTAGCCAAATTCTAGCCTAGGGTTTCGAAATACAAAACAGATAAGAGGGAAAGTACCACAATTCCTCAAGTGTCACTCTTCTCCGACGTGGCGGGAGGTCATCAAAGCTCAACGATTCCCCAAAAACAAGCAAGAGGACTAAAAATGTGGAGGATGATGGTGGTGGAAGGAAAAAAGGGGGAGAAGAGTGTAGAATGTGTGTGTGGGGTATAAATGGTGAAGAAGAGGAGTGGCTAAAGTATCATTACATATGGGGCCAAATTACCAATATACCCTTGGTTCACTAAAAGGGAAAATGTTCCTCTAGGGGCAAAAAGTGAAATTCTCACTATCATACACAAACATAATTACAACGCTTAGCATAAAATTCTGCATGAGGTATCATAGTATCTAAAATTATCTCATGCCACATACAAGAGCATGTTAAAAATTCTTTTTAAATGGCCACAAAATTTTCATCCATTACAATTTAGTCCTTACACATCATACATCCAAACATATTCAAACAACAAATATATTATTTTTCCAAACTTAAAAATTTAGAGATATGACACTCAAATTGAGGTAAATTTAATCTTTTATGACTTTATCAAAAATTTACTCAAAAAAAATTGAAACTTCAATTTATATAACACAAACGACATACTTTGCACTTTATTGAATGCAACTAATAATACACATACCTAACTCTCATAAGTAAGTAGATCACACGCCTTATTCCTCAGCCACTAAACCCAAAACCTTAGAACTTTTGATACATAGGAAGAACTACACTAATTGAACAATATAGGCAGGCAAGCAAGAAGTGAAGATTCTAAGTACATTCCATGCACAAAACAAGACAGTAAAATAAATAAGAAAAAAAAAGGTAGTTTGAATATTTATTAATTATTTTAGAAAATCCGATAAGACGTGCTTGACGACGTAATTGGCAACAATGGAATTGGTTTTCTCAGTAGGATGGAAAGAGTCCCAAAAGACGTATTTGGAAGCATCAGAGCAGCTGAACATGTTCCCTCTGCTGCATGCATATCCCATCTCGAACATTCCTGTTGCACAGCATGCCACTGAGGAAGATTGAAATCCTGCACGCCAAATTTGACATTTTGATTAATCAACTCAAGCGAAAACCTATTTTGATTCTTAGGAGATACATAAAGTTTGATTATATTTATAATTTAATTTCTTAAAAATATATCACACATTTGTTTTGTTTAGTTCGTAAAAGTTTAACTTTGTACAATTTACTTATTGAATGTTAAGAATTTTAAATTTTTAGTGCAGAAAGACTCATTTGTATTGAATCAACAAATTGTAGAAATTAACTCTTTCAAATTTCAAACCAAAATATGCAGGAGTGTATGTCCGATTTGTACATTTACTGACAAATTTTCAATTTAATATGATAATTTCTTTCATTTTAGTCATTCAATTATGAGTAAACTACTGATGTCTCTGAAATATTACTGTTATTTTAATTTGGTTTATAAAAATATCAAATGTCTCTATTTAATATTTAAAAAATTACATTTGTTTCAATTTTATTGTTCTATTTTTTTCAATCCAAAAATTGATATTTAACAATGGTTTGAGATATATATAACAACAACTAAATGGAGACAAATGTAATTTTTTAAAAATTAAATTAAAATATTTAATTTTTTTAAAAGTCAAATTAAAACAACTATAATTTTTTAAAAAATAAATTAGTATTTTACTCTTCAATTACTATCTATTGAACTAATATATATATATATATATATATATATATATATATATATATATATATATATATCCTCGCTGTCTTCATATTTAGGGACAAAATGGTTCCTCAAATTTTCTAATTTTTTTCGTTCTTGTCAAATTTTTTTTTAAAAAAAATCCTATACTTCCATCTAGATTCATTGTTCCCAAAATCCACTGAGTTTTAAGGCATTACTGATAAATTAACTGTGAATATGCATCTACAAATACGTACGACATGTAATTAATGTATGCATTCTTATTTAAATTTATCAATGTAATATCAAATAAAAAATGATGATTGGTTTGAAATTAAACTGTAAAATCTGCACATAATTAATAAACTAAACATATAGTCAAACACCAGCCATAATGACTTGATTTCCCAATTGCACCATATATTTATATATACATATATACGCACACACAGGCTCCCAAACACAATAAAAAAATTACTTACTCCTTAAAATATTATAATTATTTTAATTTAATCCTTAAAAAATCAATCTTTAAAAGGTTATATATGTATTAATTTGGTCCTTTTTATTACTAATTCACAAAAATTACGGTTATTAAAATTTAATTTTTTGTTACCAAAGTCAACTTTTTAAAGACTAAATTAATACAATTATAATTTTTGCAGAGCAAATCAATTATATACACCAGTATTCAAAGAACTGGACAGAACTAGCTAGTTCAACCGGAACTATTAAACCAGTCAGAGAAACAGTTCGGTTTGGACCAATAAGAAACTGGTCGAATCGGTAAAATTAGTTCAATTTTTTTTTAAATTTTTACTAAATATTATTATGTATTTTTAAAAAATTTTAAAAAACTTAAATTATTAAAAGAAGATCTAGGATTGATATATATATATATATATATATCTCTAATATACCTAAAATATTTTAATATTTTAATATCTATAAAATTTACATTAATTATATATTTTAATATACTTTAAATATCATTATTTTACTCATGGTTCAACTAATAACCCTTGAATTTGTGCTTGAACCATATCAATTTCTAGTCAAACAGAAATTAAAGGAACTCACCGTATAGGGCAGGTTTTCTGATGATACGCATTAAAATGTAATAGGGATTCGAGAACACCAATCTGAGGCCAGGGATGTCCTTGTTGAGCCTCGTGGTCAATTTCTCCAGCTTCCCATTGAACTCCAAAGCTATGGTATTGTAGCTAGGAACACAGTCGTTACCACCCACAATATTTGTGGTTCTCTCCAATGGCAAACACCCCATGGGAGGCAGGCCTCCCAGGGATATCTTGCGGGCCCCGAGGCCGTGGAGTTGCCGGACGAAGTTCTCGGCGATGCCGGCCAGAAAGTTCTGGTACTCGGGAGGAGTGTAGCGCTCCGACCGGCCGGGGAAGGCGTAGTAGTTCTCGAGGAAGTCGTTTGTTCCTAGACTCATCATGTGTAACGCTTCACTTATGGTCTCGTTTGCTTTGCTTTCTCCTACATAGCTTCTTAGCTTCTTCTGGTACTCTTTGTAGTACTCCAACTGCTTCCATAGTGGTATCACAGACTGAAATCGAAAATTGAAAATTGAAACCATCCATTTCATCGATTTTAATTTCATATACAAATTTGAAGGCATGGTGTCTTTCAAGGTCACACAAGAATTGAAGTTTCAGCAACGTTATGAAAATTAGCTGTACGTGGTTATGGATCAGACTGATGGGCTTACGTGTTAGTGGTGTCAACAAAGGATGTTAATCGAACTAACTAGGGACATCCTGGGTTGGAATAAATGGACCCAAATAAGAAAAAAATTAGAAAAAAAAAAACTTATTGAATCAAACAAAAAAAGTCTGTGACGGACCATTTATTCCCTCGTATATATTTACGGAAAAAACAACTTTTACATTTTTAGAAAAATTAATTATTTGATCTTTGTATTTTAATGATAAATTATTTTTTCTAGGTTATCTGATTAATTAGCAACTCGTAGTTTTTTTAATATGAATTTTTTTTCAAAGAAGAGATAAGTAGGGAAGCTCAGTTCCTTGAAATATTGAATAGATCTTGGATTCTCGGTAATTTAACAAGCATAAGTTCAAATTTCAAACTCTTACGTCATCATAGAAAAAATAATTAATAAATAAATAAATTCTTATATGGCTTTGATTCCCTGTAAATTTTGCTCCAAAACATGGCATTAGATGAACGCTAGAGTTTGGCAAGAAAATAAAAAAAACGAAAAATCAAAAGGAAAAATCATTAATCTTAATATATATAATAAAGACTACATTATTACACTCCTTCCTTGCACAAATATTTAAAATTATGCATCCGTACCCTCTACTTTTAAAATATACACTCCCTTATCCTGTAACTATAAAATGCATTATATTTTAGTCCAAGTTTATATTTTCTTATCAGAGAAGCCCGGTAAAATATGTTCTTTTGACATTTTGTCATCTAATATTGTTTTGAATAAAATATCTTTTATTAAGTAAAATTTTACACATATGTTATATATATAATTCTTTGCTATTAATTCAAAATAATATGTGACAAATATTTTATTTTCTTATAAAATAAGCATCCCAAATACTTTAATAATTTTTAATTTGAAAAAAAATAAAATTAGAATAAAATATAGAAATTATATAATTATGAAGCAGAGAAGTATATATCTTGAAAATAGATGAAATGACATTGCAATTTTAAATATTTATAGTAATTTAATGACATACTTAAAATATAGGATACATTAATTAACAATATATTACCAGCACAGCTGAAGTGGCGTTGTCATAGCCTGTAGCAGCGGAAGCAAAAGTGACGCCATTGGCAAAATCAGAGATGTTATACTTAGGATCCAAGTAGGGTGGAATGTAAGCCTTCACACCAAGAGCCTCAGCTATGAAGTCTGTGGGTATCTTCCCATTGCAGAACCTCCCCGTTGGCTTCCCTCCCTCAAAGTCCCGACCGTACGGCTCGAAATTGCTCCGGGCCACCGTCGGGATGAAGTTGTTGTTCCCGGCGTCCACCGATGAGTCCCCGAACACAATCACCGCCGGAACCTTTGATCCGGTGGAGCTGGACACATACAACAAGAGAAGCAAGTGTTGAATCACTAGGGTACACAAAACGTTCATGCGTTCCATTGTTACTCTAGCTATGGGCAAGAGGGTATAGTTCTGATCAGAGGCACATAAGTGTGGGTTGACACTTGTGATGCCATAAATAATTGTTTGGGGACATTAATTATAACTTTGGTATTTTGAGGTTTGGGTGGGAAAGTTGTTGGGAACTATAATTGCTATGGCAAAAAGTACTGTATTGGTTGTATCATAAATTACGAGGAAATAGTCTTATTTTAGTACTTTGAATTTTTTGAAAGAAAATATTGTACAAGAATCATAAATATTAAAATTTACGTGTTCTTAAATTATCCAATATATATATATATATATATATATATATATATATATATATATATATATATATATATATATATATATATATATATATATATAATTTAAAGTTAAAAATTTTAGAACAATTATGCTTATCTTAATTTCCATCCGTCCAACTGTCAAATGATATTTTGATAACGACAAATTTTGAATATGACAACTAATATAGAGATTTAAATAGTTTATTTAAATTGATTAATCTTAAAAGCACCAATGAGAATCAATGTTGGTTAGTTAAATGGGTGGACACTTATTCTCGCAAGATTTCAAGTTTAAATTTTGTGAATGGAAAATTTTAACTTTAAGAAGGGTTTCCATATTTATGGTCTAAAACTCAGAACTAGATTAATGGGAATTTTGTGAGTTTTCTAAACACTAGTAGTTTGAAACCAGAAAAGAAAAAATGAATTGCACCAATGAGAACAAAATTGAAGAACCCTAAAGCGTATAAAAAACATAAGAGGACTGGGTTCTTTTATAAATGTTTGGTGAGATTGAAGCCTTTTGTGCTGCAAATGGAAAGTAAGGCGTAAGGTGTTGGTGAAAATGACTAGGAATATCATTTCAGGAAACATGATGTACTTGGAGTTGGAGGACTGAGGGAGGAAGTTGATGATGTGGGTGCCTACGGCCTAGTAATTAGGGCAACAAGATTTAGAGCAATGTCAGGAGAGTAGATGATGAGGACAACGCTACACAATCAATGAACAATATAGCTGCATCAAGAGTTCTTAGTTATGCTGTATCTATATCACAAACTTATACGTATCATCAGATTTTAATAAAAATAATTAATAAACTAATTGAAAGTTTAAAAATTAATTTTTAATTAAAAGTTAAAAGTTGTTAAGTTAGTTTACTGAATTAGAAGTGTTTGATAAAAGTAATTATTGAATTAGTTGATAAATGTAAAATTATATAAAAGGACATATTTATATGATATTTTGTAATTCTTAAATAATATAAAATAAATATATCATTTTTTAATTGAATTAATTTAAATTATATATATTTTTATATATAAATATTATATATATATATATATATATATATATATATATATATATATATATATTATGTTTTATATGTATATGAGAGATAAGGATATAACAAAAATTTTAATAAAATAATAAAGATACAAAAGGAAGAAAATTAAAAGTCATAAACTACTTAAAATAATGTTTTAAAATAAGTTAAAAGTTATTTAAATGAATTTATTTATCATATACATTTATTTTGATCAAATAAATTTATAAATTAGTGAAATAAACTATAATCCACCTTAAAAATAATGCCAAACAAAGACTATGAAAGTGAAAAAGTAAATATAGATTATGTGGCCTTTTGGATATATATATATATATTGATATTCTCCTCCAACACAAGTCTAAATAATTATTTGAGTGACCATAATTCTTCGGGATGTGAAACTGTACTTTGGTTATAAATTAGTTTCTGAAAGATTACTACGTACGTAATGACCAATTTGGTCTCTGCAAACTGAATCTTTGTGGTTCTTAAAATTGAAACAATTATTATCACTGTAACTAACTAACATTAAGTAGCAAATCCATATTTTATATGTCAATGTAATTTGTTTTAAACTATTTTTTTAGTCTTATAATATCTCTGGTTGGGTAATTTTTACATTTTAAAAAAATAACTAAAATTTCAGATTTTTGGTATATAATGCAGCAGATTGTACTTAAACGAAAAATATCTTACGTGAATCTCATAATACATCCAACAGGTAAGAACTTATGCTCTCGACATGTGTCCAACACTTCATATGCAGCATATAAAAATGCAAGAGACACAACAATGTCCTGTAGTTACTCTACCAGTCTTCACTGCAATTATTTAAGGCACCAAGCTTCTTTTTTTTTTTTTCTTTTTAAAAGATACTCTTCACTTAATTAGATGAAAAATTAATTCATTTTGAGTTTACTAAATGCAAAGGTAGATCCTTCCTACATTTTCAAAAATCAAATTATTATTGTTTTTGAGGTTTGAAAAATAAAGTTGAATTACGAAGCCATTATTTTAATAGATTTTGCCAGTACTTTGTTGTTGTTGAAGAAATTAACAATGACAACTTCCATAAATGCAATATTCAAAAGATGATTAGTCTTTAAAAATTCTCCTAAAACGTAAATTATCAACATAAATTTCTAACACATCCAAGAGTTCAAAATCATAGTGAAGCCAACTCATGTTGGCAATTTGACAAACAGCTTGAATAGAAATTAAGAGCGGTGGGGGCTCGACAAGATGAGATACGAGAATTAATTAGTGAGTCATGTGGTTGCAACCGTCCATGAAATTGACAAGCTCTTTATTTGGTCCTAATTTTTCTTCAATATTCAATTAATGCTCCCAACAGAAAAGGAGGTGATACATGTAATTTTCAATAAATGCTAATAAATTCACCGGTTTCTGGGTATGTCTTTTCTCGTAAGGTTTCGTATAATGGTAAAAGCATCTACAGTGATAGATCTTAATAAATTTTTAAATTTAACAATTGATTCTTATTTCAATTCATCACTGTAATTTGTCATACTGGCTACTATATGTAATAACGATACAAAAATTAATAATGAAATAATCAACTTATAATAAATGTTAATGGATATTAATAAATGTTAAAGTAGTAAAAAATTGATTATAGAACCTTTTTGTATGTTCTTAAGAGATTCACCGCTATAGTGAAAAGTTACTTAAAATGGTAAGGAGTTGCTTAAGTTGATGTGACACTATGAGACCAAAGTGGTAAGGAGTTGTTTAAGTTGATATGACACTATGAGACCTATAATAAGAATTCAAATAAGATTCATCATTGTAGATGCTCTAAATGTTGTATAAATTATGTCACTATATATCCGCTAGTTGTAATGCATTAGATATGAATTTAGAAGCCAAGAACAAGTTATTGTTAAATGTTGTTGGCATATTAAGATATGGCAACATGGGAGCCTGATTAATTATATATAATATCCTTTAAACAAGTTTAATTTTACTAATTATAATGAATTCATAAAAGATAATGTAATGCAAATTAATTGATGCCTTGATTATCTAATTAAATTATGTAGAATAGATTATTAGTGCTATGGCACAATACGAGGAGTAGAGCTTTTAGTATGATGTTTATACGTTCAGTTTGGTTCAGTTTCGAATTTTAACGAAATTGAACTGAACTAATAGGTTTTTAAAATTATAGATCTAGTCGGTTTTAATTTTTGAACAATTTGTTTCGATTTTGGACAATTTTATTTATAATAATGTGATTTTTAATTTCATATGTAAATATAAAAAAAGACTAAATTAATTAAAATAAAGAGACCATATTAATTATAAAATATATAAAAAAATTTGTTGACATAAAAATATATAAATATAATATTATATATATAGAAAATATATTTTTTTATATATAAACTTAGTTTGGTTCGGTTTGATTTTAACTGAATCAAATTGACAACCGAATTAATTAAAATTTATATTTCAAAAATCGATTTGAATTTCATTTTTTTAATTTTAGTTAGTTTGGTTTGGTCCCTAACTCTTAATCAACATGTGTTTTCACAATTCTATATTATAACTAATTTTGATTGGTTTGAATAATTTAATTATTTATTTTTTAAGTAATATTTTAAATTTAAGTCTGATAAATAAAAGAGTAGAGCTCTGATGTAGTCACAGAATTAAGTCAATATTCAATATGTGTTTTAACAATTTCATATTATTACAATCGGTTTAAGTGATTTGATATTTATTTTTTTAATTAAAAATTTAAGTTTGAGTTGTGTAAATAAAAAAAAGTTGACATTAAAAAAGTTTTACACTTTTGTAGGGTGAGCTAATTTAAATTAATTAATGGAAACTCATTAAGTCTCTGTATATTGATAGTTTTAGCTGTTAAGATTTTGTATTAATTTGAAATTCTTGTTTTGGGACTGAATATAAAAATGGGCCGAATCATCTCATTGTGAAAATTTCTATCTGGGCCCAGATGGCCCAATATGCCTGCACAATTGATAAAAGTAGTTCCAACATTTTAGATGATGCAAAATGTTTGACAAATTCCCACTTGGTCAGCCTTGTCCAGTGCTATAGAGATTCAGTTCAGCCTGCAAATTTTGATTGTACGGGAGCCTAACTTTTTAAATTGGTACATTTTGATTCTTTCGGTACGTATTATCAAGGGTATACGATTTTAGCTAACCAATTGGAAGGAAATACTAAGAATACTTACTCCTATGTTGACACAGAATTTCAAGATTAACGAATTCAAAACCGCAAAAGAATCAATTGGCAGAACACAAATCAAGCAATTTAAACAAAGAAACATGAACCCTTAAATAACTTGCATTTAGAAACTTTAGGTATGAGATTATTTCTACTAAACTCCCAACTAATAGATGTAATTGGAAACTTAGATGGTCGGAATACAACAATAGAAAACGCAACGCCACAAGATAAAAGAAATAACTTGATAAGTAGATTATTTTTGGAATAACACAAAAGAGAATCATCAATTCCTTTGCTATAAAGATGCACAAAGGCAACCAATATTCATGAAACCAATCTTCAATTAACCTAAAAGGAATAAGGAAGCCTTTTTTTTTTGGTCAAATGGAAATAATTTCCATTAATGCATTAAAGGCATTAAGCCTAGAAACATGAGATAGTATAGGACACAAGATAATACAAATACAGTTCAAATTTGAAATTTATGAGATAATAGGTACATAAATTTAGAGCAACACACTCTAAAAAATATACTTAAGTCTAAAAAGGGGCAACACACCCCAAGACCAGGTGAGTTAAAGTTAGAAAACCTAACCCAAAGCAGACAGTTTTTTTAATTAAAAACAGAACCCAACGAAAGCCACAACCTAAGGAGCATGCACCACTGCAACAAGCCGAGACCCAAGAACCAACATGCATGCATCTCTTCCTTTTGCTTCGGAAATCGGGATTGAAGCATGGGAATGTAGGCGGTGGATGACTGATTTCACGATGTCCGGCAAGCACTAAAGGCCGTTCAATGATAAATATCTACATTGGACTTCGCCTCCAAATCCACCAAAGAAGCTTTTGAGAGTAACGCATGCCAAAAAAAAAAAGAAGATGAAATTGAATAGGTGCCCAGAAGATGCACAGAACTTACAGACCCAAGACTCGAGCTCTCATCTTCCTCTCTTCTGCAAGTGCCAAAAGCAGCAAGACAACACGCCATCACTGACGACGGCCAGAGCTTCAGGGAGCCGACAAAGTCTTCCTGCCTAGCAAACAAACCTCTGCAATCATCACTAATCTTCATCGTCACCGCAAGGTTGGGCTATAAGGACCAAGGCTACATATAGGAAGCCTCTCGGTCAAGGCTAACACACTTCTCCCTGTCGGTAGTTCTAGAGTTCCTCTAGCAGCTCATATGTGCCTTCATGCCGCAAATTTGTAGCAATTGACAGTTCAGGGGAAAGACAATGGAGGGTGAGCTCTCAGCAGAGGAGGAGAAGAAAGGGGAGAGAATAATGGGAAGAGACGGAATCAAGGTGGGTATATGCCATAAAAGCTAACAGACTAACAGATACAAGGTGGGTAAATGCCACACTTCTAAGCATCCCGGGAGCAGGGGAAAAGAAAAAGGAAGGAGAAGAGGAAGGGGAAAGGGGAAGCTCTCATGAGGGGAGAGGGGGGATGGCGGGCAGCCCTCACCAGCGATGGCGCCAGTTGACGAAGCCTTAGTAGAGTCGAAGCAGATTCGAACAGGAAGGAGGAAGCTTATTTATAGGCTACAAAGAAACCCTAGAAAAGAAATAAGATCCTTGTTTGGGCTGCCCAATTCAACCTCAAACAAAGTCTTAAAAAACCTTTAAAAGGAATCCAAACAAGGTCCCTAAAAAGATTACAATCTAAATAAGGCCCTTGCATTTTAATGGGCTTAAGACATCTAATTCAAGGCTCATAAGCCGAAGTCACATTGACAAAATGTTACTGTCCCTTGACTTATTTTGATAGTCCATCACAAGCTTCCATTGAAGGTTCACCATAAGCCTTACCATGCACCCTCAACTCCTCATAAAAAAAAACGTTGAATATAGCCTTGGAATGCTAATTCTATCTTCTTTTCCCTCAATCTCGTGATCAGTCCATCCGAAATGTTCAAGTCATCCATCTTGACATGTGCACTTCTTCCTCCAAGCAAATTAAACCGAAGCCCCTTGAACATGAATGAATTTACCATTAACAAAACAAATCCATTGTCAATGAATCAATCTGTGAAGATAGGCCTGAGAATTTCCAACCACTGAAATCTAAACATAATCAGTTCCATCCATTTCCAAATTCCAAAACTTACAAATGTAAAGACAATTGAACATCCACACACTCACTTGCACATCTCATAAAATTGAAAATCCCACAAACTTCCCAAATACATTTTAAATGTCTTGATAGTACAGAAATCGATTCTCAATTACTTAGCCACATTAACTAAGTAAGCATCATCATTAGCATTTCCCTTATTCTGGTCATATATATCCGTCAAAATAAGAACCTTGGCTTCACTTCATCTTGCCCATCATCTGTATAATTGCATTAAACAAAACATCATTTTTAGATATACTAACAAATTATCACTTCAATAGATATGATGCAACTTCATGGACTATCATCATCTTCCCAATCATCTATACAATTACATAACATAAATTATTATTTTAAAGCCGTTTGATGAAAATAATGAACCAAAATAAAGATTCCGCTTCTTCTGTACTTCAAGAAACTTTCAGTATAATGCAAGAAACAATTTTGAATCAGAAAATCATATTATAAATTAACGAATGATAAGTGCACAATGAGAAACCTGGAGAAAAACAAGAAGATTAGTGACGAAATCATTCTGTATATGTGTTAGGTTATTGTAAGGCAATAAATCAAGGAGAAAGATTGAGAAGAACACACAAAGAAATTACGTGGTTCGGTCAATGCGACCTACGTCTACGGACAGAGAGAATATTTGTATTATTTCTGATAGAGGCTATACAGAGAGAAATTACATCAACCACTTACTTCTAATGAATTCCATTACACACATATATATAGAGCAAATAATGGGTTATGAATCATGGGTCGTGGGTCGGGTTACAAATTGGGTCACCCACAAAATTCAAATCAAACCCAACAATTTCCCTCATTGACTTGAATTCTCTCAAATCACCAAAACTAAGTACAAATTCATCTCTGTCATTCAAGCCCTGTAGGGCTTCATGGAATGCGAACATTCAACAAGTCCAAGCTATGCTTGTACTTCTCTGAAGGTAGAGCCTTTGTCAACATATCTGCTGGATTATCTGCTGTGGCTATCTTCTCGATGGATAATTTCTTGTCTTCTATCACATCTCGAATAAAATTTAATTTGATATCAATATGCTTCGACCTCTCATGGTAGACTGGATTCTTGGCCAAACTTAATGCACTCTGATTATCACAATAAATGATAGGTCTATGAATATTTAACCTCAGACTATCAATCAAACCATGTAACCACATACCTTCCTTAACTCCTTCTGCCAATGACATGTATTCTGCTTCAGTGGTCGATAAGGCAACTGTAGATTGAAGTGTTACCTTCCAACTGATAGCACATCCATTTAGAGTCAAGACATAGCATGTTAAGGATCTCCTCCTCAAAAGATCTCCAGCATAATCTGAATCTGTATAACCAACCAAGCCACTATCAGATTTATCAGCACCATAAACCAAGCAAATATTACTCGTACCTTTTAGATACCGTATAATCCATTTAACTGCACTCTAGTGAGCTTTCCCAGGATTACTCATAAACCTGCTTACCACACTGACTGCATGAGCCAGATCAGGCCTAGTACACACCATTGCATACATCAAGCTTCCAACAGCATTACAGTAGGGCACTGAACTCATGTACCATTTTTCCTCAGCTGTAGTAGGTATTGTACTAGCATCAAGTTTAAAATGTGCCGTCAACGGAGTACTACCTGGCTTAGAATTATTCATCTGGAAAGAATGCAACAATTTTTCTATGTATTTCTGCTGAGATACATACAGTAAACCTGCACTTCTATCTCTCCAAATCTCCATGCCCAATATCTTTTTGGTTGTACCTAAATCCTTCATCTCAAACTCACTGCTCAACAAGGCTTTCAAACTATCAATTTCAACCTTGTTCTTTGCAGCAATTAACATATCATCAACATATAGCAACAAATAAATATAAGAATCATCTGCAAGTTTCTTAGAGTAGACATAGTTATCAAACTGATTATGCAAAAAACCATGAGAAGTCATGAATGCATCAAATTTCTTATACCACTGTCTAGGAGACTGCTTCAAACCATACAAGGACTTTTTCAGCAAACATACATGATCTTTCTTCCCATAATTAAGAAATCCTTCTGGCTGTGACATATAGATCTGCTCCTCTAAATTTCCATGTAAGAAAGCAGTTTTCACATCCAGTTGTTCCAACTCCAAGTCAAAAACACTTACCATGGACAAAAGGACACGAATGGTTTTATGCTTCACAACAGGGGAGAAAACTTCATGATAATCAATTCCCTCTTTTTGTGAAAAACCCTTGGCCACGAGTCGTGCTTTGAACCTTGCTGGTTCAACTCCAGGAATACCTTCTTTCTTCTTGAAGACCCATTTGCATCTTACCAGTTTCACTCCCTTTGGTAACGGTACAAGATCCCATGTTTCGTTCTTTTCAAGAGATTGCATCTCTTCATTCATTGTAACCAGCCATTCTGATGCTTCTCTACTCTCAACTGCTTCTTTATATGATCTCGGGTCATCAGAATCAATGCTTTCACCTACTGCCAAGGCATAAGTAACTGAATTAATATCAACTATATCAACACAATCTGCATACCTTATATGTTTTCTGATTTCCCTTCTTTCCCTCCTTATTGCTATAGGTTGTGATTCTTCTTCTTCCCTGGGCTGTTGTACAGGGTCTGTTGTAACACTTTTTGAAGTTTGAACTTCAATTTCTACCTTCTGGTTGGCACCTTGATCATTATTACCTGCATGACTACCAAGCTCCTCCTTCTGACCAAACATAGCAGACTCATCAAAAGTTACATCTCTGCTAATAATAAATTTTAGAGTTCTATCATTTTCAGTACACCACAGTCTGTACCCTTTAACTCTAGGTGCATACCCTAGAAATATGCATTTCATTGCCCTAGGCTCTAGTTTACCGTCATTCACATGAGCATAAGCAGGATAACCAAATATACGTAGGCCAGAATAATCAGAAGGTTTACCGGACCATACTTCTTGAGGAGTCTTAAAATCAATTACAGTAGATGGCGATCTATTCACCAAATAACAAGCAGTGTTAACTGCTTCAGCCCAGAATTGTTTTGGCAAGCCAGCGTTTAATCGCATGCATCTCGCACGCTGCAACAGTGTTTGATTCATATGTTCTGCAACTCCATTTTGCTGTGGTGTATGACGTACATTGCGATGCCTCACTATACCTTCTTTCTTGCAAAACTCATCAAATGGAGCGTTACAGAACTCCAACCCATTATCAGTTCTGAGTGTTTTGACCTGTTTTCCAGTCCGTTTCTCAACCATGATCTTCCACTCTTTGAACTTCCCAAACACTTCATCTTTGGATTTCAGAAAATACACCCAAACCTTTCTAGAGTAGTCATTAATGAAAGTAACAAAGTACTTGCATTTGCCCTGAGATTCAACTGGAGAAGGACCCCATAAGTCTGAGTGAACATATTGCAGAACATCCATAGAAGTATGCTTCCCAGAACTGAACTTAACTCTACGTTGTTTACCCATAACAAAAACTTCACAGAATTTCAGTTTCCCAGTTTCTGCTCCTTCTAACAATCCTTGTTTACTTAGAATTGACAACCTTTCTCACTCATATGTCCCAATCGGTGATGCCACAACTCTGTACAATCATCATCCTTCCCTAAAGATTTAGATACAGCCACTGTCCCCATCATTGAACTACCAATCAGAAAGTAAATGCCATGCTGCAATTTACCCTTCATTATAACCAGAACACCTTTGGAAATTCTCAACTGTCCATTCTCTCCAGAGTACTTGTACCCTTGTTTGTCTAGAGTACCAAGAGAAATCAAGTTCTTCCGTAGACCAGGAACATACCAAGCATCAAGCATCCTGACTATTCCATCATACATCTAAATCTGCACAGAACCACTGCCTTTAACACTGAGCTGCTCATCATCACCCAACCTCACAACACCATTCCACTCCTTGAAAGAAGTAAACAGTTCACGTGAGAAAGTCATATGATAAGATACACCTGTGTCCAAGACCCAAGTATTTACAAAACCAGAGGTGCTGACTGTGAGAACATCAATGTCTTCTTCTTCGTCAGAACTATCTTGCACCACCGCAGCACTACCACTGGTATTCGGTTCCTTCTCATCATTTCCCTTCTTCCTCTGTGGATAATTCTTCTTGATGTGCCCCTTTTGTTTACAGTGATAACATCGAGGTCCTCCTTTGTTCTTCTACTTAGACCGTGACTTGCTTCTTTTTCCATCATCTCTTTTAGTGTCTCTGATTCTGCCAATATACAAACCTGCTTCTGCACCATCTCATTAGAACTAGAGACTCTTTTCTTCAGCTCTTTAGACTGCAAAGCATCTTTGACATCATTAACAGAGATACTATCTCTACCATACAACATAGTGTCAACAAAGTTCTCATATGAATTTGGTAGAGAACACAAAAAAATGATAGCCTGATCTTCATCATCTATCTTAACCCCAACACCCTGTAAATCCAGGATAATTCAGTTAAAATTATCAAGAAGATCTTTTACCTGCATATTTCCTGTCATCCGCAGGGTATACAAACGCTGCTTCTGATATAATCGGTTTGTGAGAGACTTCTTCTGGTATTTATCATCCACTTTCTTCCACAAACCTACAGCAGTCGACTCATCAACTACTTCTCTCAATACCTCATCAGTCAGACTCAATAGTATTGCACTATGAGCCTTTGCTAAAATTTCCTTCTTCTTCTCTTCGTTCAACGTGTTAGGCAGACTACTTTCTCCTTCTAATGCCACCGCACATCCTTGCTGAACCAGAAGTGCCCTCATTTTTACTTTCCACAAAGTGAAATCATTCGATCCATTAAACTTCTCAATATCGAATTTATGAGTCGACATATTCTCAAATAACAGCAGATAAATTACTAGCAAATTTCTCAACCATAAATTGAATTTCACAAAATTGTTTAAAACCTTGCAAACTGACCAGAACTTCACTAATAGAAATCCAACACAGTAGTCCAACAAAATTCACAACAATAAACCAGAAATCCAATCCAGCACAATCTAACACAATCCAGTAAATTCACACAGAAATTCAGAATTCTTTTCTGAATTAAACATAAACTCACCGGAACCGTGTCGACGAAACAATAACGATCGTAACAGAAAACTTGGTCCAAACAACAACTAAGACCAAACAGCAGATTGACCAAACAGCAGTTTTTGACCAAACAGTAACTTTGACCAAATAGTACCATTGACCGTTGATCATGCTACAGTGCCGAGTCGCTACAGTACGTTCTACTACAGTGCACTGAGTCGCTACAGTATCCGAGTCGCTACAATATCATTGACCGTTGACTGCTACAGTACTCTCGTCGTAGAAGATGATGAACAGTACTTTCGATGAAGATTCCGACGATGAACAGTAACTCGCAACCGTAAAAACTTACCAAAACAACTAAAAAACGACCTCCAATGCACTAGAAATGCAATAAAGAGTCTCTTTTTGCCCAAAAACAAGCGAATCAAGCTAGATCTGAAATTTAAAACTAGATCTGAAAATTTTTTACCACCAAAAATTGGTCTTCGACGTTCTTCAACGCACCAAAAATGCAGAAAACGGTCTCCTACACTCCAAATCAACCAAATCGAGGCAAGATATGAAATTTTGGAGCCAGATCTGAAAATTTTCGGACGTGCTACAGTAACCGACAAACCAAAAAATGAACCAAGGCTCTGATACCACTTGTTAAGTTATTGTAAGGAAATAAATCAAGGAGAAAGATTGAGAAGAACACACAAAGAAATTACGTGGTTTGGTCAATGCGACCTACGTCTACGGACAGAGAGAATATCTGTATTATTTCTGATAGAGGCTATACAGAGAGAAATTACATCAACCACTTACTTCTAATGAATTCCATTACACACACATATATAGAGGAAATAATGGGTTATGGGTCGTGGGTCGTGGGTCATGTTACAAACTGGGTCACCCACAAAATTCAAGTCAAACCCAACAATATGTAAAGAAATTGTAAAATAAAATACAATTGTAGCACAAATAGATAATTTTCTAGGAAAAGTTCGCTTTTAATAGATAATGAAAATACTAATTAAGTGTGTATGACTATGGAAAATAACCAGAAAAAGAAAAAGCAATTATTCTTGATCATTTTTTAAGTACAGAAATTTTCAGATGATATTTCTATAATACGGTAATAAGCTTTTATGACCAATTGCGGTTTCCATCCTCATTTTCAAATTACTGTTTAATAATTAGATTTTATTTCAAATTGAGTTTATACATATAACCATGTCCTTTGTCTAACTTCAAGATTAATATAGTTTCTATAAGAAACCTAATGTTGATAAAAATTACAGAAAACTACTTTTCCAGAAAAGTTTAAGCTTTTGAAACTAGTTGATTTCTTCATTGGAATATGTATTGTGTATGATTTCAATTTTCATGTACTCTTTTCAAACAAAATTTGCCAATAAGATAGTTAGAGTTAATATATAGATAAATTCTATTTTTGATAAAATAAATAAATGAAATTATTTAAACTATAACAATTATTGTATCCCTACAATGCATATATGTAGTAAGTTAAACTTGATTTATGGTCCAATATTTTTTAGGTTTTTTTAATGAGTCATGATCCAAATTTTTAGGCCCATTATCTAGAAAATGCAAGAACTATCTAGAGTATCTATAATATATAGATTAATATAGAAGTGAGTAGTAGTTGTGAAGATGAATTAATATAGAATAGGTGGTAGTTGGGAAGATTAATTTAATGTAAGACTAAAATCTTCCTATGAGTTCTAGAAATAGGATAAGAGTCTCTCATTTAGTACCAAGCCAAGAACTTAAGAAATAATAAATTCTCTTTTTTCTACCTCTTCCACGTTGACCACCCTTTTTGTTGAAGCCTTCTTCTTTTTCCTTTGAACACACTTGCATCTTGAGGAGTTGCTCCACAATCTCAAAATTCTTCTCATGTTTCTTTTTATATGTTTGCAATGACCTCATTAGTTGGTCTATAGTCATCTCTTCTAAGTTTTTTTGTTTCTTCAATTGTCACAACAATGTGTTCAAATTTTGGATTTAATGAATGAAATATCTTCTCTATTATTATCATATATTCTAACTTTTCATAATTTCTTTTCATTTGATTGGAAACGGCCAAAATCCTCAAGAAATAGTTGAAAATGAACTCGGACTCTTTCATATGTAAAAATTCAAACTCACTTTCGAGTTTGAAGATGTACCCTTTTTTACTTGCTCAACCCCTTTACAAGAGGTTTGAAGCCTATCCTATGCCTCCTTAGCAGTAGTTGCACTTGAAAATCTTCTCAAAAGAGAAATGAATCGTAAATTTTCCAAAGCCATCATAGCGTCTGTTAGAACCTCAATTGTTTGAATCAGAAAGCTTTTTGATTAATGTCCAAAAGGTCCAATTGTTTCTTAATAAATATATCAATCTTGGCCCAAGCACTAAATGGATCTATATTAGAAAAAGGCTCAAATTTACAACATACATTTCATATCCAAACTCTACATGACTAAAGCTAAGCAAGAAAATGGAATAACCTTCACATGTATCATGATGCCCATGTCCTAAAAAGAGACAAAAGAAGTGGAAGACATGCATCATTATGTTTGAGAGAGTGGATCACTACTTTTGAGAGAGTGCTCTCTCCTTTTGACTGCTTTACATAAAAAAAAAAGAAAAAAGAAATGAGGCTACTTAAATTAAGGAATAAAAGGCTCCATCTTCACTGTTAGCATCTTGGAAGGTAGAAAGATCCATTGAAAGTGAAATCTCTCCGAAAAACTTCTCAGAAATAAAAGATATGCGCCTCAATTCAAAGCGTAGCTTTTCTTCTCAAGAGTATTTTGATAGTTGTGTTTTTCTCCCTTGATAATTAGTGTAATTTTGTTTGTGAGGAAGGTCTATATGTGTATACACTCTTTTGCAGCTAGCCGTTTGAAGGACTTTGCATAATTTCACTTTCAACGGATCTTTCTACCTTCCAAGATGCTGAAAGGGAAGATGGAGCTTTTTATTCCTTAATTTAAGCAACCTCATTTCCTTCTTTTATGTAAAGCAGTCAACTCTTCTTTTGTCTTCCACTTCTTTTGTCTCTTTTTAGGACATGGGCATCATGATACATGTGAAGGCTATTCCATTTTCTTTCTTTGATTTAGTCATGTGGAGTTTAGACCTGAAATGTATGTTGTAAATTTGGGCCTTTTCTAAGATAGATCCATTTAGTGGTTGGGCCAAGATTGATACATTAATTAAGAAACAATTGGGCCTTTTAAACATTAATCAAAAAACTTTCTAATTCAAACAGTTGGGGTTCTAACATTCTCTACCATTTTGATTAATGTCAATCAATTTGTTAGAAGCTCCCCCATAAATGATGCTTCTTCATTATTCGGTTAGTTTTTGGCTCCCTCACAAATGATGCCAAATTAATTTAGCCATGCTCTTCTACATATCATCCTACTACTTTGAAAACCCTGAAACTTTCTCTTGAAGAGCAAGTGAGTAACATCATTTAATCTGAAAGTTAATTGGCACATCATTCAAATTGCAAAGCAAGAACATCAAAAGAAGAGCAAGAGCGAAATAAGGACATCAAGGATAAGGAACCAAACAAATTAACTTTCAGATTAAATGATGTTACTCACTTGCTCTTCAAGAGAAAGTTTCAGGGTTTTCAAAGTAGTATGATGCTATGTAGAAGAGCATGGCTAAATTAATCTGGCATCATTTGTGAGGGAGCCAAAAACTAACCGAATAATGAAGAAGCATCATTTATGGGGGAGCTTCTAACAAATTGATTGACATTAATCAAAATGGGAGAGAATGTTAGAACCCCAACTGTTTGAATTAGAAAGTTTTTTTTATTAATGTTTAAAAGGCCCAATTGTTTCTTAATTAATGTATCAATCTTGGCCCAACCACTAAATGGGTCTATCTTAGAAAAGGCCCAAATTTACAACATACATTTCAGGTATAAACTCCACATGACTAAATCAAAGAAAGAAAATGGAATAGCCTTCACATGTATCATGATGCCCATGTCCTAAAAAGAGACAAAAGAAGTGGAAGACATGAATCATTATGTTCATTTTTCTTTTCCAAAGACTTAATCTACCAACACTTTTCTGGAGTTGAACTATGAGTGTATATATATGTGTTGTTAATATTTCTTCTACCAGAGTGGAATACGAACTAAGAAGAAAGAAATAAAAAAAATTTGAAATCAGTTCATTAATGGATAAGTTTTACTGATTATATATATATATATATATATATATATAAATAAAACAAGTTATAAATTATAAGATATTGTATTCTAACTAGAGTGAATTGTTAGAGTATGCCGAGCCCATCATGTGCAAACAATTATAATAGTTCATAGCCCACTCACTGAATCATCCCTGTTTGTGTATCTCAAGGAATCCTTTGGCTTTATTTATTGGCCTTTCATTTGAATGGGCTGAGACGGATGAGCCCATTTAGTAAAGGAGCCTAACAACAGCCCTTTATTAATATAGGTTCGAGGATGAGTTGCATTTATGATACTTAATATATGCTTTGGCCCAAAAAGAAAACATGCATTTAATATATGAGATAGTTCATGAGTTCATTAATTTTGGATAATTTTACATAAATTTTTATAAAGAAATTTTTTAAAAATAAAACTTTTGAATCAAATAATATATATTTCCTTTTTTTCATAATGTCTTATATTGCTAATCTCCTGAAATTTACAGCAAACTAAACTTCATTACAATAAAATTTTATAGCAAATCTATTGGTATATCATCAAAATAGCAAATCTATTGAGAAGCTTTTTTCTTGAATGGAAAACCCAAAATGCCATTCAAATTCTGTTGTTTAAGCCATTTTATTTTTCCAGTTTGATTTTGTTACAAATAGGCTATTTATATATAAAATAATACGATACAATATTAGAAAACCCAAAGGATATTTTATAAAATGAAACACAATAATTGGTAGTTAAGCAAATTGTATAGGCTAGCCAACTCTTAATTACACCACATCAAGGGGAAACTTAACCAAGCTACAAAATGTGACTTCCTCTTTACCATGTTTTAATCTTGTCTATAATCAACCATTTTATACTTCCTTCTTGTTCTACTTGCAGAGTAAGCATCTAGTAGTGTTTATAGGTGCAGGAATTTCAACTTCTTATGGTATACCTAATTTTTGAGGCCCCAAGGAAATTTGGATGCTTGATTTCCCAAGCTACAAAATGTGACTTCCTCTTTACCATGTTTTAACCTTGTCTATAATCAACCATTTTATACTTCCTTCTTGTTCTACTTGCAGAGTAAGCATCTAGTAGTGTTTATAGGTGCAGGAATTTCAACTTCTTATGGTATACCTAATTTTTGAGGCCCCAAGGAAATTTGGATGCTTGATCAGAATATTCTATTAGATTCAAGATTGTGAATTTTTTTTAATAGAAAATACACTTCGTTTCCTTTTAAGTGAATGTGTGCTAGATATATTAGTATGTTCTATAAAATTCATGATGCAGGTACTAAAGTAAGCATTATATTGATAAAGCATAACTTACGTTTTTTACTATTGTGCTAAAAGCCTACTATGGCTTATATCTAAATTACTAGCCTTCGTCCTTTGGATTTCCTCCCTGCAATGCAAAACCAGAAAATATAAACCTTTCTACTTGTATTGATGAAATCATATACAAGAAAAAAGAAATAGGGCATGCCAGGTAACTTTGAGAAAAAAAAACAAAAAGAAATTTCAAAAATTAAATTACGTACTTAATGAATCGATTATAAGCAGAATGAGTAAATTTCAAAAAGAACCTTTGTTATCGTTCAAAGTTCTTCATCTCTGTTGAAGGAGTAAAGTACTAAATTAGTTTTTAATTATCAGTGGTCGCTCTGTCTCCACAGGCACAACTTCACCTTCGAGTTCACTGATCAAAGTCTCGTTCTTTGGCTGAAATTTTGTGCATTCAAAGAGTCAAGAAGAAAGCCGTAAAGTGTAAACATTAAAGTAGATGTTTTGTGTGAATTGTGATGCGCGTGCCTTCATAGTGTCTTTCCATCATTTCCTTTGTCCACTTTACTTTTACTTTGCCTTTTCATTTTGTCTCATTATTTAATATTGCTAGCAGCTAGTTGGGTTTTGTAAGTTGTAGCCATCTTACTAGATCCAAAAAGAATAAAGCAAAAAAACCAAAACAAAATATTGTGTAAATTGACGGGTTGACTTGTTTAACCCTCTAGCTGGCACAATAGAAGGCCGGGCTGGCCCGGCTTAGCCCGTTTTGTTGTGCAACCCAAGGTTGGCCAGCTCAAACCCTCTGGACTGGCCTGTTTTGACAGGTCTAATATATATGTGTGTGTATATATTACACAATAACTTTTAATACTTATCGAGATTCCAGTCGCAAATATATGCATTTTAGTAGGAAAACAAGATTTCTTACTAAGCTACTACTGAATTTTTGCAATCATAACATAGCCAATGGTTAATTAGACATCAACTGAATCTAGCTTGAAATATTAATTTCTACTGCATAGTTCCTACTATATTGCAGTCAGAAATATAGGTCCCATGTTGTTTAATTTATTTTTAAAATATTCTATAACCAAATGGTCCTACCTTTTATTTTTTTAAAATAATTAATCTGGAATGGCAGGGCCACACTAAATAAATTATTAATTTATTATTATTTAATTAATTTTAATATTATTTATTAATTATTATATATATTAATGTTATTTTATTATTTTTATTAATAATAATATATTATTATAATATACTATTATTTTATTATTATTTTTTATTTTTTAAAATAATAAAGTGTGGCCGCAGGGACTATGTGGTGCGTAGGGAAATCCCGTGCGTGCCTTTGACACTGTGTTAAAAAAATTCTAAATTTAATAATAATTGGCGCCACACTATGGTAATTTATGGCCTTTTTGTTTTTATATTTGCATTTATTTAATAATACAAGTTTATTATAATTTTTTAATTAATTAATTATATATATATTAACAAACAGTTAAATTTAAAATTTATTTAAAATAATTTTTTATTTAATAATAAAAGTTTGTTATAATTTTTTAATTAATTTTATATGTTTTTTAACAAACAGTGAAATTAAGAATTTATTTAAAAGTGAACTTATAGAATATATGATTATAAATTTGTATAGTATAAATTTGAGAAGATAATTTATCCATGAAAAATAAATATCTCTATAATTTTTTTATTTCTATCAATTTGTTATATCATTTAAAAATTTTGTAATAAAATTAATTCAAAATTTATTATTAATTTTAATTTTTTTTAAGAGTGCACCCCAACCACCATTTACAATAATTAGGCGATGAAAGTAAATTAGTCAAAAAGTAAAAATAAAATAGACTAATGTCTCTTTACAAAAATTCTTCATGTCTCATAAAATAAAAAACATTAATTTCAACTAACTAAAATAATTTCTACTGATATTTAGTCCTTGAGCCAGTAGGAAAGGTATCAGGAGTTGGACAAACAATGATTCCTACAATATTTCAATAGGAAAATGTAAGTATGACAGTCGGCATTTCTTTCAATGGGTTTCAATCAGAAATTTACAACAAGAAACGATGTGGGACATGTTTGTTCCTACAAAAAAAAATAATAAGAAACTCAGTCACAATTTAATTTAATAGAATTCAATAGAAAATATGTAGTAGGGATTTTTATTACTTGTTGTAGGGTTCTTGATAGCAACGTGACTCTAATTGTAGATATATAAATTTTAATAGGAAAATAAGATTTCTTATTAAATTTTTACAGTTGTAACATGTCTAGTCACTAATTAGACATCGATTGAATTCCGACAAGCATTACTTCCTACTGCATTGTTCCTACCATATTGTAGTCAGAAATATAGGCGTCACGTTGTTTAATTTATTTTTAAAATATTATATAGTCAAATGGTCCCATCTTTTAATTTTCATAAGGAATTAATCAAATAGTCATAAAGCGGCAGGTCACACTAAATAAATTATTTATATATTATTAATTATTATTTAATAAATTTAATATTATTTATTAATTATTATATATATTAAATTATTTTATATATTTTAATTTTTATAAATTTAAAAAAATTAAAATATGATAAGGCTCGTGTGCCACGATAGTGCACAAGGGAATCCCCTGCGCACCATCTCCAGCGCGTGCGAGGCATCTTACATCACATTTTGTAGATCTCATTGTGTTTTATATTTGTTTTATTATTTTTTAATTATTTTTATTTAATAATAAAAATTTATTATTATTTTTTAGGTTAATTTTGTATGTGTTTTTTTGTAATTAACAAATAGTTAAATTTAGAATTTATTTAAAACTGAATTTTCATATTTTTAAATTTATGATATAAATTTGTATAAATTTAGAGAAGATAATTTATCCATAAAAAATATGTATCTTTACAATTTTTTATTTCAATAGATGAATTTGTTTTATTTTACAGACGTGAGTTAAATGATTTTAATCTATAACTCTAAAATTATTCCTCCAACATATGAATCCATCCAGAGAACATAAGAATGCATTCCCCCTGTAAGACATAGGAAAAAATAAAGTTATTAAAAAATAAAACTTAAAAAAGGAAGAAAAGAAAAAAATGATATCACAAGTTGATTTTCAAAATAAATAATATAAAAAATGCAATGTGGTTTCTTCTTGTAAAACATAATAGCAAATTGATTAGGAATTAAAAAAAGGGAAAAAATAAAAATGATATTAATAACATATAAGTTTCAAGATTAGAAATGAATTAGAGTAGGTTTGTAAAATGATATACTAAGGTGGAGGGAAAAAAATGTGAAAAGAGAAGTAGAAAGAACTAGTAAAGTAAAAAAAGTCAAATCACAATAGAGAAAAGAGAAAAGAAACTAAGATAAATGAAGCGAGATACAATATTATATAAAAATATTTTTGCAACAACCAAAAATTTCCAAATTGCATCCAAAAAATTTAAAGAAACTAAAAACGAAATATAATATCTCACTAAATTTTGGTAAATAAGTCTTTTATATTTTATATTATTTGTATGTTATTTTATATTATTTATATGTTATTAAATAACATGTTATATATTTTATATTATTTATATGTTTAGAAATGAGATTGGACTAAATTTTATTAAATACATAATAATAATAATAATAATTATATATTATATATATAAATATATATATTTAAACATTATAAATAAAGGTAACTAGTTTGTGAAAATGAGAGACGCTTCGAGAGTGGCGTAGGTGAAGCAATTATAATAAAGTGAAGTGAACAAAATGTGAGAAAAGCGAGAGTGACAGAAGTGAGAGTGACGATTGTATGGGCATTAAGAAGAGTGAAAATAATTAGCAAAGTGAGTGACGTGTGTGTGAGCACTGGCAAAAGTGAAAATAATTATGTAGTGTGAGTGATGTGGAGATAGTGAGAGTAGGAGAAAAAGTAAAAAAATGTGTAATATTTTTCGGAAGAATACTTTGAAGGATTTGGATTGATCTAAATTATAATTTTAGATCGGTGTAGATACAGATTATGACATATTAAAATAACATGATATAAAAGAGATGAATAAAATGTGTATCTGACATAATTGCGGTATCCATCTTGAACAACAGAACAGAAGGAATTTTAAATTTTTGTAAGAGTGGTACTACTCTCTATCTGATAAGTTTTTTGTGTAGGGTTAAACTGATTAATGGGGAGTCAGTTTATTTATTATCAGATGAGAGCAAGGACTTCTCAACAGACTATATGATTGGCCCAACCCATCACGGGCCACTCACAATATAAAAGCCCAGTTATAATATTCATTAAATATATTAAAAGTTATATATTAGAATAACATAGTTGGTAAATTAATGATATTTAATAATTTAATAATTGATTAATGCTAATCCAAAATAGGATATAAATATATATTATATTAAAACTCAACAATTCTCCCACTTGGATAGCAATAGTCAATTATTAAAATGCAACAATCATTAAGACTAAAATACCAACTATATTTATAGCACATGTCAAGAAAGATAAGCTTTAACGATGCAGAAATAGTATCCGATAGGGAAGTAGATCATACATGGTAAAAACTCATATTTCATATAAAGAATAATGAATATGGATAAGCATAATTAATTAAGAGAAATATGCAATCCAAGAATAGTCCAAGCATCTGAAAATGCTACAAGAGATATGATAACAAAAGTGACGTCATCTCAAACATATCTCATAAGAATAACAATCAAGTAAATGTAAAATTTCAGACTCCTACTAACCCAAAACAGCAAAAGACTTAACTAATCTCATATGGGTTACATGATTCTGAAAAGCTTTAACAGTTAAGCCTTTAGTTAGTGGATCCGCTAACATGTTCTCTGTAGCAAGATACTCAATACGAGTCTGAAACTCCAGAATTTTCTCTCTAACAAACAGATATTTGATATCAAAGTGCTTTGATCGTGAAGAGCTTCTGTTGTTTTGAGAGAAATGAACAGCAGCAGTGTTGTCGTAATATATCACAAGTGGCCTAGAAATGCTTTCAACAATGTGAAAATCAGAGATTAAGTTTTTCAGCCACATGGCTTGAGAAGTAGCCTCATAGCAAGCGACATACTCTACCTCCATGGTAGAAGTAGCTGTAAGAGTCTGTTTAACACTCTTCCAAGAGATAGCTCCTTCTGCCATCATAAAAATAGAGCCAGAAGTAGACTTTCGGTCGTCAGGGCAACCGGCAAAATCAGAATCAGAATAACCAATGACCTGAAGTTGATCAAACTTCTTATAGGTCAACATATAATCCTTGGTTCCCTGCAAATATCTCATGACCTTCTTCACGGCTTTCTAATGACCTAAACCTGGGTTGCTCAAGTATCTCCCTAAAGCATTAACAGCAAAAGCGATATCGGGACGAGTACAAATTTGAGCATACATTAAACTGCCAACAGCGGAAGCATATGGGACCTTTCTCATTTCAGATATCTCTGAATCATTTTGAGGACATAGAGATTTAGATAGTTTGTCACCTTTCTGAACAGGTGCAGCACATGGGGAGCAAGAATGCATGTTAAACTGCTTGAGGATCTTTTCAATATATCCTCTCTGAGACAATCTAAGAATGCCACGTGACCTATCATGGTAAATCTGGATGCCTAGAACAACTGAAGCATCACCAAAGTCTTTCATATCAAAGTGGCTATTTAACATCAATTTTGTCCCAGTCAAAAGATTAACACAACTACTTGCAAGCAGAATATCGTCGACATATAAAACAAGAATTATAAAATTGCTCCCACTCGCCTTCAAGTAAATGCACTGATCTGAAGCATTCTCCTTGAAGCCAAAAGAAGTGACAACATGATCAAACTTCAAGTACCATTGCCTGGATGCCTGCTTTAGTCCATAAATTGACTTTTTAAGTTTGCAAACCAAATGCTCTTTACCTGGTTCAATGAAACCATAAGCCTGAACCACGTAGACATCCTCGGCTAGATCTCCATTCAGAAATGATGTCTTCACGTCCATCTGGTTAAGTTCTAAATCAAAGTGAGCTACTAAAGCCATAACAACCCGAAATGCATCTTTCGTAGAAACTGGTGAGAATGTCTCCTTATAATCGATGCCTTCCTTTTGACTATAGCGCTTCGCTACTAGTCTAGCCTTATATCTCTCAACTTTTCCATCTGGACTACGCTTAGTCTTAAAGACCCATTTGCACCCAATTGGTTTGCAACCATCTGACAATTCTACAAGATCCCAAACACCATTATGAGACATGGAAGCTAATTCATCATGCATGGCATTCAGCCAATTAGAAGCATGAGAGCTAGAGATAGCCTCCTGGAAAGTGATAGGATCGTCATCATTATGGAGCTCAAACTCATGCTCTTGAAGATATACCACATAATCAACTGGTATAGAAAGTTTGCGTACTCTCTGAGATCTTCTCAATAAAGGTGCTTCTGCAATGTCATTTGGCGGTGCCACTACATCTTGTGGTGCCATTACACCTGTTTTAGCAGTATCATCAGTTTCCTGTTCAATAACTGGTGGTGCCACTACATCATGTCCTCCTTGAAGTGTCTGATCATCATCATAAGCGACTGGAACCACAATATTCATAGGAAGTAAAACAGGCGATGCAGGAGCTGTGGTCCGATCTTCCTTGAGAGTGATTGGTCGTGGTGTATAACTCCCACTATCCAAATCATCCTTAAAGAATATCGCTCTATCAGACTCAATGACTCGCGTAGAATGAGAAGGGCAATAGAATCTGCAACCTCTAGAGCCCACGCAGTAGCCGATAAAGAAACCACTAACAGTTTTAAGATCAAGCTTCTTCAATTGAGGATCATAGGGTCTAACCTCTGCTTTACAACCTCACACATGAAAGTGTTTCAAACTCGGCTTCCTTCCACTCATCAGTTCGTAGGGAGTTTTCAGTATAGATTTGCTAGGTACATGATTAAGAATGTACACGGCTGTCTTTAAGGCATCTCCCCAAAGAAAAACTGGTAACGATGAATGACTCATCATGCATCTTACCATATCCATGAGTGTCCGATTATATCTCTCTGCAACTCCATTCTGCTCAGGAGTACCAGGCATAGTGTATTAAGCTTCAATCCCACATTCATCGAGAAATTTAGCGAACGGTCCTGGATTTCTCCCAATCTCACTGTATCTACCATAATACTCACCTCCTTTGTCAAACCTCACACATTTAATCTTCTTTCCTGTCTTTAATTCAATAGCATCCTTGAAGGATCTGAAGGCATCCAAGGAACTGGATTTTTCTTGGAAGAGATCTATCCAACCAAATCTCGAGAAGTCATCTATGAAGGTAATGAAATACATATATCCACCCATAGCAGTGGGTGTAATAGGTCCACATATGTCTGTGTGAATCAACTGCAACACATCATCACACCTATTTGCTACTTTCTTCCTAGTTTTGGCAGTGAGCTTAACTTTAATGCAATCGACGCAAGTGTCAAAATCAAAGAAATTGAGATCATGAAGAATACCTTCTTTAATCAGTCTTTCAATCCGGGGCCTAGAAATGTGCCCTAAGCGTCTATGCCACAGCATAGAAGAACTTTCATCAGTTCTATTACGCTTATTTCCAACAACAGAGTTAATAGATATATCATTCAAATTCAACATGTAAAGCCCATCACATAATACTCGTGAACCGATAGTAACAGAATTAAAACGAATAAAAACTTTTCCATTACTGAATTCAAAAGTGTAGCCATATTGATCCAAAGCTGAAATAGAATCAAATTCCTTCTTATAGAAGGTACATAAACAGCGTCTTTTAACAATAAAGTATGTTCAGAAGGTAAAAGCAATGTAACTACTCCTATTTCTTCCATGGATACTCTAGCTCCATCTCCCACAATGATATTGGATTTAGCATCACTTGGCTTCCTCAGGCTTGTGAACCCCTGTAAAGAATTCACAACATGAATGGTTACACCAGAGTCAATCCACCAAGTATTGGGAACAACATCAATCATATTTGATTCATAACAAGCCAAAGCTAGGAGTGTACCTTGCTTCTCAAGTTTCCTCTTGAGAGTTTAACAGCCATCCACCTTGTGGCCATACTTCTTGCAATACTTGCAGTTTTCTTTGAAAAAAATTCTTCTTAGGCTCTAAGTGTTGAGAAACTTTTCCCCCTTTCTTCTTGTCACGTTGAAACTTTCCTTTGTGACCTTTTCTTTTCTCACATTTAGCACCAGAAGAAGAAGCAGCAAACTGAACACTGTGTGCTTTCCCTTTCTTTATGGAATCCTCTTCTTGAGAGACAATGGCAATCATTTCATCAATCGTCCATTCAGTTTTCTGAGTATTATAGGAGGTGTTCAAAACATCAAACTGAGAAGGGAGTGACTCTAGAACTTGCCAGATTAGATAACTCTCACCAAGATCAACCTTGAGAGACTTCAACTTATTAAAATAGTGGACTAACTTCATGATGTGCTCACGAACTTCACTAACACCATCATATTTAGTCTTCTCAATCAGAGAGAGATATTGGCCCTTCTAAGCTTTATCAAAAGTAGTGAATTTCTCACCAACAGACTTCAGAAAATCCTTAGCATTCTTGCTCTCTGGAATGCTCTGTCTAATAGACTTCTCCATAGTGTATTTCATCACCATGAGACACACCCTATTTGAGTGCTCCCATTTTTCACGAGAAGCCCTTTCAGTAACAGGGGACTCAGTAGTAAGAACTGGAGGCTCTCCTTCTCTTAAAGCCAAGTCCATATTAGTGATGGCCAAATAAACATCTAAAGATTCTTTCCAGTCCTCAAAATTGGTCCCATTTAGTGTCTTGACAGAAGTTAATTGCATAGGCAAGGAGGGTGGCATTAAAACAACAAAAGAAAACATTTAATATGCATAATCTCATTATACTATAAGAGAATAAATGTTTCTATATGCACAGCCAAGTGAGCCTGTTAAAGAGAATTTCTTATCTAACTGGTCCCGTCTAAGGGTCCCGAACCATAATAAACAAGAAATATAATAATACAATGCTTAACCTCATATCATCAAACAAATTTTGAATGCCGATAGGGTATTCAAAAATAATTGATAGAAGTATAGATTAACATGGTATTGTATAAGAAATTACATTAATAATAATATACCGATAGAATATAATTATTATTAATGCAATGAATTAGACTAATAGTAATGATTAAAAAAAAAGACAAAATAAATAAAATCTTAATAATTTAAATTGAAGATTTTGTATAACTGTGCCCACGATAGGTGAGTTCACAATCATACAAAAATAAAAGACAATTATATTTGACAGAATAAATAGTGATTAATAAAATAAATAAATAAATAAAAAGTTAATTTACATATGGATTAAAATTAATTCCATCACTAGGATATTTTACTGAGCAGAGTACAACATACCTGGATGTTGTTAATAGAGTGAGGAACTATCACAAAAACTTTCAGTCCCAAAATTCGAGAGTACGATAATTAAAATGGCAGAATAATCTCAAATTAAATGAAATAAAATATTTAGGGGTCTCAAAAAATTGCCAAAAAATTACCAAAATTACCAAAATATTATTATTTAATTTTTTTAGGAAAAAATAAAAAATTTGGACCCTGGAAGTGGGCCCACGTGCCCACACGCGCCTGGCCCACTCATGGGCACCCGACTGCCCTGTAACCGGGTCGCGCGACCCGCGAACGTGACCCAGTTCGTTCTCCTTCATCCGGCCATGAAAGTCAATGAAATTTTAGGGCTTTTGTTCGAAATCTTATGGAGAATGGAAGCCCTCAATCAATTTTGAAAAATAACGTCATGATTTGGAGATGCCATGTTTGAAAATTTGGGGAAAACCAATTTTAAAAAAGTCTTTGATCTCCCAAAGCCCTCAATGAAAAGTCCCTCAGTTTTGGATATGTTGTTCGAATAACAGTGCAAAATAGAAACCCCAAATCAATTTCGAAAGATATAGGTTGTTTTAAGAGAAATCGAAATCGAAAATGGACAGTGAAAACAAAAATTGAAAAACGTTTTTGATCTCCCTCAACCGTTGTTCAAACCCTCTGATTTTCACTTATGTGATTCGTATAACTGTGTTGAATCAAAGCCCTAAAACAATTTCAAGATTAACCTAACAAATTAGGGCAAACGAAATTTGTTTTAAAATTAGGGTTTAGGGAATTACGAAAATCAGATTTAATTATGGAAAAGAAGAAATAAAAATTAATAGCCATAATATGTACCTACCAACCAGGGCTCTGATACCATTGAAGGATTTGGATTGATCTAAATTACAATCCTAGATCGGTGTAGATACAGACTATGACATATTAAAATAACAAGATATAAAAGAGATGAATAGAATGTGTACCTGGCATCATCGCGGTATCCATCTCGAACAACAGAATAGAGGAAATTTTAAATTTTTGTGAGAGTGATACTACTCTGTATCTGATAAGTTTTCTGTGTAGGGTTAAACTGATTAATGGGGAGTCAGTTTATTTATTATTAGATGAGAGCAGAGACTTCTCAACAGACTATATGATTGGCCCAACCCATCACGGGCCACTCACAATATAAAAGCCCAGTTATAATATTCATTAAATATATTAAAGGCTATATATTAGAATAACATAGTTGGTAAATTAATGATGTTTAATAATTTAATAATTGATTAATGCTAATCCAAAATAAGATATAAATATATATTATATTAAAATTCAACATACTTTTGAAACTATAGTTTTCACCATTTGTTAAAGGTAAGGAAGATTTCAAAATGTCATGATTAGAGGAATGGGGCAGTGGGTTTTTTTACTGAGTACATTGTCCACATACCCCTCAAAAAAGAAAACTTTAAAAAAAGAGTATTAAATAAGAGCCACAAAAACGGATTCATTTTTTTGTTTAATTTTCTTGTAGCGAGATATATGTAGTTATTTAAATAACTAAAATGATGAAAGGATAATTTTTGAAAAAAAGAATTATCGAAAATGTGTTTTCCTTCTATTTGCAAAATTGCTTCCGGTGCCAACCCTGTGAGAAAATTCCAATATGTGGGCCTTACCTCTTTGTCTCATTCCCCTTTTTGTTTGTGTGTTGCATAGCATTGTTAATACAGGCTGGCTCAAAACAGGCCAGCTAAAAACGGGCCTGGATGTCTAAATCCAGGCCTGCTGCCAGGGCTTTTTTTAAAAAAAAAACAAAAAACTCAAATTGATTCTCTCCTCCTCTATGGCTCTATTTTATTAAACCAATCATATGGCAATTTTATGTTTGTCACTTTTCAGGACTCAGGACATGAAGGCTAGTAACGCTATTCCATATTTTTGGGATGGTTAGAGTTAGAGATTATAACAAACAATGATGAACCTTCATTTAAAAGCTTAAATTTTTTTAGTTAAACCAATTACTGACATGGTATTCAAGTCTTTATGACCAAGTGGTTACATCTCAATCCTGTACACCCCCTATCCTCTTAATTAAATTTTTTACTATAAGATATGGTAAGACAATGCTCTATGCCTTTATCCACACTTCACGCCCAATAAGCTCATGTGATTTTATTTTATTGGATCCTCCTTATTTACTACATAGGCAATTAGGCATTATAACCTTAATTACTGGTGCTTTTATATAGATCCTCCTTATTCATCAAGTGACTAAACATTAAACAACATAAAATAAAATGCATATTTCATCAAGACTAAAGAGTTTTGGCAATCAAGAGACCAAACAAGAGGTGTTTTGTAATCTATCATTCAAGAGACTCTAAACAAATTACAAGCGTACAAATGAAAAACGAGGATAGCATACAAATTACAAGCATACAAATTACAATTTTACAAATTACAAGCATAGCAAATAAAATAATATTTAAACAATAAAACTTCAAAGCTCCAAGTGTCACCATCCTTTGATTGCTATTGCCAATTTGCCACCCACCAAATTAAAAAAAGTCACCTAAGCAACCATTAAAGATTACAAGTTAATTAGTAATTATAATATTACATGTTAAATCTTAAAAAAAATAAAGAGATACTAACAAATATTAAATACCTTAGTTCATTCATTCTTCCTCCTCATCAACATCTTCTTCTATCAAAATGAGATTTGATTTAACAGTTGAAGTTGTAGGCACATATTTTTTGCTAGCAACACTTTCATAACCAACATCATCTTTATTGAAATAGGGAATAATTTAGATAAATTATTAATAAAATATATAAATTTACCAAAATAAAATATAAAATCTAAATTATAAATTATATAAATTTACACTACTTAAACAATAACTTCAGACTGGATTCCTTACATCCAATTGCGCGTACAAATTAAAGCTTACACGTTCTTTGGAAGTAAACAACTACAGTATCTGTTAAGGACACGTGAACCAATACAAAATTGTGACTCTGAAGCCACAATAGTTATTGGTATGCTCAATATATCAATTGCCATCTTTGCTAAATCTGGAAACCTAATCTTCTGCTCTTTCCAAAATTGTAGAATATCTAACTTTGGAAAGTGATAAAAATCAAGTTCTGGTTCCTCCAAATAAAGTTTCAATTGAGATTTCCCAGCTTCACTCACAATTTGGGAATCCATATCTTGCAAAGCCTTTTACAACAAAAATAATTAGGAAATCCACAAATGACAAATCACAAAACATTAAAACATGTATACATAAAATAACAAAATAAGCCAAAAAAATTATAACATACCATTAAAGATGACAATAATCCTTCACCATCATCCCTTTCATTATGTCTTGATGAAAATATTGGTGAAATTTGACTTGTGAAAGTAGATGCTTGATTGCTTGAGGAGATTGTACTTGAATATGCGTCAAAGAGTTCAAACAATTTACATTTTATATTTCTTATTTTTGAGCTGGAAGTAGTAGGATTAATCTTGTCATAACAACCCTCCAATAATGTAAACTTGACTCGTGAGTCAAGAATACTCACTCCAATATTTATCAAATTTCATCTTCATCCTTATCGACATACTTCTGATGGCATCATCTTCATTAAGTCAGTTTTGAAGCAAATTTTTCTCTATTTCCCATACTTGTAAGAAGTATAAATTAGATGTTAGATAAGTAGAACCTGACATCAATTTGGTGATGTCAAAAAAAGGGTTCCAAAAGACATGTATCTTTTCTCCTTTATCCCATTTGTCACTTGATGAACAATGTTTATAATTTTCATCTTACCAAATGCATGCTTATACCTTATCGTACATTCAAGCATCAAGTGAGTTGAATTCCACCTAGTTGTTACATCCAAGTGCAAAGAAATACTCTCTTGAATACTAACTCCTTGCATACATTCATCAAATTTTTTCTTTTGTCCCTCAGACGCTTTGACATATTTTATACTCTCTTATTTTTTGCGAAACATCATTACATATTTTCAAGCCTTCTTGGACAATCAAATTAAGAATATGGGCACAACATCTCACATGAAAAAAATTCACCACTGCATAGCAAACAATTTTGCAAACACAGTTGCTCCCTCAACAATTCTTGCATGCTATTATTACTTGATGCATTGTCTAGAGTAATGGAAAATATCTTTTTTTCAATCCCCTAATCTTTTATAAGTTCCATCACTTTTCTAGACAAATCATGCCCTGAATGTGGAGGAGCCATATCAGAAAAAACAATAATTTTATTCTTTAATATCCAATTTCATCAACATAATGTGCAGTCAAGCAAATATACCTTTCAGTTGTGCAAGAAGTCCATACATCAAATGTAAGACAAATCCTACTAGGAATTCTAAGCAATTCTTCCTTCAAATTTGCCTTCTTAGACTTATACAATTTCCCTATATTAGAAGCACATGTGTTCCTAGAAATTGATTTGGCATCCAAATAACTCAGTAAATCCACAAAGGAATGGTACTCCACAAATAAAAAAAGAGGATCATGCTTTGCAACAAGTATAGCTATTTTCTCACGAACAACAGCTTGAAAGATCTTCCTACTTCTGAGTTTTCTTGCTTGATCAACAAGTAAGCTACCAATATCCCTATAACTGTTTAACTGAGGACACTTAGCTAAGTGAGGGGTCAAACTTGATATTCCGTGAGTGCTACCCCTAATTATATACAGACCCACATCCATTACATTTTGATCTAGTTTTTCCATCCCACCCAGACCCAAGTATGTAAAACAAGACCACACATCAGATATAGTTTCTTCTTAGATGGAGGAGGAATAAATGTAGCACTTTCGGTTCCACTTTGATGTGGAGGAATGGAATCGGAATCCATAATCCAACAAGAACAAAAAAGGAAATGGGGATTTTAATTCCAATATAAACCTATTCACCTCCCACAAGAAAGAAAAAGCTTAAAAGCAAAAGAACAAATTCCAATCAGTAGAGCAAAAGCATACATAAGCTAGACATGGATAAGAAAGAACAATGGAAACTTGGAAATTATAAAACCTTATAACTTTGTTGACCAAAGCAGAGTATAAACTAGATTTGTCAAAGGATTTTCTTTAATTAGTCTAGTTGTCTCCTAAAGGCCTAAACTAATTAAAGCACAGAACTTGTTTGCTAAACTAATTGAAGCACACCAATGATTTACAGCCAAAATTTCAGTAAAAACTGAACAAAACAAATAGAAATAAAAATTCG
This sequence comes from Biancaea sappan, assembly GCA_037074585.1. Lineage (NCBI taxonomy): Eukaryota > Viridiplantae > Streptophyta > Magnoliopsida > Fabales > Fabaceae > Biancaea > Biancaea sappan. Next base: position 52,449,350 of record CM073494.1, on the reverse strand, counting down.
TGGATCTCCTAAAGGCCTAAACTAACTAAGGCACATAACTTTTTCCTTAAACTAATTAAAGGCACAGAACTTATTCCCTAAACTAATTGAAGTACACCAACAATTTACAAATTATAGCCCAAAATTTTAGTAAAAACTAAACACAACAAATAGAAATAAAATTATTGAATCTAAAATTGTCCCCTAAACTAATTAAATCTGAATGTTACGTTGTTAGTTAATGGTCATTGTCTTATTGACCTATTGTCGACTTGTCATGAGTAGGATCAGATGGGAAATCGGAAGAGCAGCACAAAAATGTCATGACGGACAGTACATCTACACAGAGAAGAGGGAGAGGGTCGATTGTCGAGATCGACATGGAAAGAGGGCGAGACCCAGACGACGAAACCGAGATGGCGAGGGTAAAGTGAGTGAGGCTGAGGGTCCAAGGCTAAGTTGAAGGCGATGGGGTTGAGGGTCTGTTGGTCTAAGGTAAGGGGCACAGAGGGTGGGTGAGCCGTGAGTGTGAGGCAAAGTAAGGAGTGGACTGAGGGTATTAGGAATTTAGGATAATAAGGGTAGAGAATTTTTTTTTTTATTCTTATAGGGTGCCGTTTTGGTTTGCTGGAGTGGGTCGTGGATAGTGAGCTTTGAGATTGGGCTGTAGGGGCTTAAATAAAAAAACAAGACACACATACAGGCTGGACTGTAGCGTTTAGCCCTTTTTTAAAGGGTTGGGTGCGGGCCAGCCTATTTTTAAACCGACCAAAAAATAGGGGACCAAGCCCGCCCACATATGGACGGGCCGGGCTCGGCCTGCTGGCTTGAGCCTGTATTGACAGTGCTAGTATTGTAGGACTTTTCCCTTACAGTTGGGTTTATTTATTTTTATTTTATCTATCTCATGAACATATTCACAGCAATATATTTAGTGGCATTTATAAATGAACATATAGCGTCGGTTTCATATTTTTTTAAAAAAAATTATTTTTTAAAAGCCCGCCATGAATAAAATCAAAATTGTCGGGACATGTGGCCCAGTGATTCTCTTGGCGATGGATGATACCGCTAGCCATTGTTGCCTAGCAGAGGAAAAATACTACCAGCAAATGTGTGTTGATGCTTGCAAAGTCGGCGATTTTTTTACCGCTATGTGGTGCAATTCTTGATAGTAAAAATCACTGAAAATTGCAAAAAAAAAAAAGGCCAAGAATTTCTTTTTTTTTTTGGTAGTAAAGAAAAAAAAGAACTACCCAAAAATTAGCCAACATTGTGAATATATATCCTGAAAATTTTGAAATATGGATGTCTAATAATAGAGCTAGTAGTCGTCTTCTCCAAAATTTGCAATATCAGAAAGTTACATACTGATTAAAATCGACTTATAATATCTCCAATAATAAAAAAAATATTTATACTTTATTACTTAATATTTCCAACCACTTGAAATATCATTTTTTATAATAATAGTAGTAGAAGCTGGAGCAATAGTGGTAAGATAATAATATTAGATACTTAGATGATTACATTTTTAACATTATAATATTAAAATATAGTAAATAATTATATAAATCAAAATATAAATAGTAATATATTATGTACTTGTCCTTTTTAAAATATAATTGAAATTTTAATAGCTATAACAAACACTTAAACAAAAATCAATTCATAATATGAACAACAATAAAACATAATAGTAACAACCAAATGGACAATCTTCTAATAAAAAACCAACAGTAGTAAGAAAATTTAGTAGTAATTACTAATTAGCAGTTATTAATAAAAGTAAACAACTAGAAATAATTATTAGCAATATAATGTAGTAACTTACTAAAAACTTGATTAACTACTTGAAATCATTAAAGAACAATTTCTGTAAATATAACATATTAAACTTGACTAATAATCATATGCAATAATAGCCAAAAATAATTTAAACATTATTACCACTCTTTCTATCTTAAAATACTTAATATCTATGACAATATATTCAACAAAAATCAAGTCATATATAGTGAGTGCGTACGATATCATGCAGGGGAACGACGTCAATGAATCTGAACACAAATGGGAATGAGGGTTAGGGATTTGATATTAAAACATTTAGTGGCAGTTCTGAATAGAACTACCATTATACAGTGGCAGTCAACATAAACCGCCACTTAAAAATTAAGCTTTATTAGCAATTATATATATTTACTGCCTAATGTCTGACTTCCTAATTTTAATTCCATGAGCTCAGATTGGTCCTCTACAACACCAACTCCTTCAATAATATGGAATACATTTACTGTTTCACACTTTCCAACATTAAGTTCTTTCAGATTAATTAAAAAATAAGTCTATAGAGAGCTCAACCTCTAAAGATGTTGAAATTTTTACTATTGGATCAATTAAAAATTTGTGTAAAATAATTTTTAATTATCATATACATAAATCTCAAAGTAATCTATTGTTGATCTTAAAGGTAAGTCTAGGGAAAGCGTAACCTTTAAAGAGGTTGAAATTTCTACATTCCATTGGCCATGAGTAATCCTGATTTCCCAGTGACCCTGTATAAACAAAGAAAAGACAAACCAAGGAAAATAAAAATGCAGAGTTTAGTATATATTTAAAAGTCAAGTACTTCATATATTATATTTTAATTCATTAAGAGTTCTTATATTTATTTTATTACTAATTTTTAGTACCATCGTATAAAAATGTGAAGACTGATCAAAATATAATGCCTTTGCACCATGAAGATGAGGAATAATTTGTGTTATTTGAGAAAATCAGGGGCATTCATTGATAACAACCTTGTGGAGCTCCATAGTGTGTAACTTAATTAAGCTGTAACCATATGTTAGCAAGAGTTGGCAAGTTTTCAAGCTCAATCTCTCTGAGCTTTGGAAGCACAATTTGTTGTTCAATAAGAGTGATGTCTTGATTTTTGTGTTTGAAAATTAAACCTACTCAAACTGAGCACACTTTGATATAGACAGTACGGAAGAATTCTAGCCATGAAGACAAGGAAAAGGCTTTTTAAGTAGCTGCAACGCTTTACCTTTAATTTGACTCTCTAAGTTTTGAAAAACCTATTCCAGTATTGGAAAGATTATGAGGTTCTTCATTCTCTACGATAATTTCTTCCAATTCCTCATAGACTGATATGATAAGACAAGTCTGTTAGAAAAATTAAGTCAAACAATCCAGAAACTATTACTATCTCAAATGTGGAAGTATAACACAAATAAAACAGTAACGTTCTGATTATAATTATTATGTTAGTTGATCTTGATATGTAATAAGAACACAACAATAATATAGAATAAGAGTGTAGGTTCTTCTAAAATAGTATAAGAGGCAATCTCTCATTGTTTTTGGTCTGATGGAATTATGACAACCACACTCACTGTCTTACAAAAAACAAGCCCCTTATATAACTCAGGGAAGCACTACCCAGTCTATCATATCCATGGGTTGCCCCCTTTATAATAACACTCCATCATATTATTATTTAGAGTTGGGTATTTACACACAAAATATTTACACTTACACCCCATACCAACTTATAGAATATATCAAATAGGTCCCTCAACACTAAATACATGAAGATCTTATCACAGACCTAATTAAAGATAGCACCCAATATGTGTCCCAAAATGTGCATAATAAATAATATACAATACTTAATATGTCAGTCCATCCAAATAAATTGTCAGTATTCTAAATATCATTTATAAAATAAATAATATATATATATATAATATAAAATAAATGCTAACAGGGTGAACTCTTATAGGATCATGTGAATAACCATAGAGAAGATGGATTTCAGTTTTCCACATTGCTCACTTCTATGTTGGAGATAGAAGAAGTTAAATAGTGTCACATATATGTTTCTAGTTGTAATACGGCATCGTATTGTTGTAGACAGTGTGAAGTGTTGTATTTTGTATTTCCTTTATGCGTTTTGTGCTATATAGTGTCATTTCGTGTTAGTCTGTGTGGGTTTCTTGTATTAGTTTGATTAGTTGTTGGTTTTCAATTGTTGTTCAATTTTTTTCATTGATGTTCGTGTCTTTCGCATCAGGTTATATATAAACCCATTCTTAATGAGAAGTATTCGAGGCATATTATTGATACTTTCTCTCTATACACTTAGTCAACTTTGTCTGTGAAATTCTTGTTGGTATTAGAGCTAATTTCATTCCTTGGTTCAAGCGATGGAGACCCATAACCTTTCATTTGCGTCATATGGCCCAATGAACAGAACTATTGAGTAGTCTTCCATAACTGTTGGCCCAAACAAGACAACACCTTTACCCAACTCATCGAACCAGGTTTGCATTGTCAACTTAGATAGAACAAATTACTTGCTTTGGAGTTCAATTTCCGTTTCAATGATCAAAAGAAACAAACTCAATGGATTCTTGCTAGGCACCAACCCTTGTCTTGATGTTTTTATCATGGAAGGAAGTGAAAGAAAGGTTAACCCAGAATTTTTAGAGTGGGTTACCGTGGGCCAGTTCCTTATTGGCTGGTTATACAACACTATGGCTCCAGAAATTGTTTCACAAGTTCTTGGTTCCAAGACTTCACAAGAATCGTGGGATTTAGTGAAGAAATTAGCTAGAACATAAAATAGCTCAAGAATTACTCTTTATAAGAGTGAATTTCAAGGGTTAAGAAAAGGAAATCTCAAGATAGATGAATACTTGAGAAAAGTCAAAGAGCTTTTTTGTTGGCTGGAAATCCTCTCTTTGATGATGACTTGGTCACCCAGACTCTTGCTAGGCTTGATCTGGAGTATAATACAATTATTGTACAACTTTCTGAGAAGGTAGGTCTCTCTTGGATGGAATTGCAAGCTTCTTTGCTCATTTTTTAGAGTAGACTTGAGCACTGGTCCAATATCAGTAATTTTAATCAACCCAGTGCAAATCTCATAATGATTAAATCCAAGCCAAATTGAAGGACAAGTCAAAACTAGAGGGGACAAGCTAGGCATGTAAGGGTTAGATTCAATAGAGGAGGCAGATGTGGCAGAAACAGTGGAAAGCCTACATGCTAACTATGCTCAAAGGTTGGTCACACTGTTCAAACTTGTTTCTACATATTTGATCAGAACTACAATGGCCCCCTGCAATTAGTACTGATGGAAAAGAAGGCAACAATAATCACTCTATTTATCTAGTTAGTCAGGACAATCTTGATAAACAAGATGGTACATGGATAGTGAGGCCTCCCACCATGTTACCAATAACCCTTCTGTCATTGAAAAAGGAACAACAATTCCTTATAAGAACTCCCTTCTTGTTGGAGATGGGCAAAAGATTACTATTGAAAGTAAGGGCAGATATGCTATTTCCTATAATGAAAAACCTCCCTTGAAATTAAAAGAAATATTGCATGTCCATAAGATTAGCAAGAATTTGATAAGTGTATCTTAGTTGACATCTGACAGCAACATTTACAATAAGTTTGACTCTCATGGTTGTGTTGTGAAGCACAAACAGACGGGTAAGGTGTTGAGACAAAGGATGCAAAGTGAAGGACTCTACAAAATACAAGGAACCTCTCAAGCAAGCTGTTTTGTGGTCGAAAAGATTGAAATCTATTCTAAAAAAGAATTATGGCATAGAAGGCTAGGACACCCTTCAGAAAGGTTATTGAATGATGATTTCAAATACTGTAAAATGAACAAATTGTTGAATAAAGAAGGATTTTTTTGTGATGCATGTTAGCTTGGAAAACTTCATGCTCTCCCCTTTAAAAAGTCTGAATCCTATACCTAAAAACCCCCTTGATTTAATTCATATAGACTTATGGGGCCCTGCCTCTATGCAGTTAACCTCTAGTCATAGGTCTTACGTCTCCTTTATGGATGATCATAGTAGGTATTTGTGGTTGTTTCCACTGAAAACAAATGGGGAAGCCGGTCAAGCATTCAAACAATTCAAAAATATGGTTGAAAATTAGTTTGAGAGGAAGATAAAACTGTTACTTGTACCTACAAGGGACAATATCTTATTGACAATAAATGGGTGTTTAGGACCAAATTGGCAGTAGATAGATCACTTGAAAGTTTTAAAGCCAGGTTGGTGGCAAAAAGGTTCCAATAGGACTGAATTATTAGTGACTGAAACATTTAGTCTAGTGGCAAAATTAGCCAATGAGAGTTATTTTGTCTATTGCTACTTCTCTAAATTGGTCTGTGAAGCAAATTGACATAGATAATGTTTTTTTGAATAGAGAATTGCAAGAATATGTGTATACGAAACAACCTCACTGTTTTATTGACTTGAGCTATCCTAATTGTGTTTGCAAATTAAAGAAGGCTCTGTATGGGCTAAAACAGGCTCCTAGAGTCTAGTATGACAACTTAGAGAAACTTGGATGCAGTGGGGCTTTCATCACATAATGTCAAACCATTCTCTCTTTGTCTTGCACACTGAGAGTCATTTGATTATTGTCCTAGTATATGTGGATGACATGCTTATTACAGGATATTGTAGAAAGCTTATTGATGATTTTGTTAGAAGATTAAGTAATATTTTCTCTTTAAAGGATCTTGGGGGGCTACACTTTTTCTTGGGAATTGAGGTTAACAGGAGATGAAGAAGTATATGTATAATCTGTTAGAAATATTTAATATGTTGGATGCAACACCATGTTCTACACCCATGACAATTGGTAAGCACAATACCTTGTTAAAAATTGAGCCACTTAAAAATCAGCTATATATAGGAGTTTAATTGGTGGGTTGCAGTATCTAATAAACACAAGACCAGATTTGGCTTATGTAGTAAATCAGCTAAGTCAGACTATGAGCTCTCCTACTACTTTTGACTGGGTAAAGGCAAAAAGGGTGCTAAGGGATCTCAAGGATACTACTGGCTATGGTATACATATTAAGCCATAGGTTGATATGTCATTAATGGGCTTCTCAAATGCTGATTGGGCCAATGATGCTACTGATAGAAGATTAGTAGGTGGCACTATGTGTTTATGGAAGAAAATCTTGTGTCTTGGTCAGGAAAGAAGCAAGGTGTGGTCTCACACTTGTGCAGAAGCTGTGTACAGGGCACTAGTTTCTTTGGCTACTGAAATTGCATGGTTGAAGTCTGTTTTGAAAGAAATTAAATTTTCTGATTTGAGAATTTTAATATTGTAGTGTGATAATCTTTTAGCCAAAGCAATTGTAGTGAATCCTGTTTTACATGCTAGAACAAAGCATGTTGAAATTGATCTTCATTTCATTAGAGATATGGTGTTGAACAAGAACATTAACATTAGTTATGTTCCCTCTTCCGAATAGCCAGCGAATGTTTTCACCAAGCCATTGGCGAATTCCAGATTCAGTATGTTGTGCAACAAACTAGGAGTGGCAAATGCACCCTCTCGTTTGGAGGGGATAGTTAAATAGTGTCACATATATGTTTCTTGTTGTAATACGAGATCGTATTGTTGTAGGCAGTGTGAAATGTTGTGTTTTGTGTTTCCTTTATGTGTATTGTACTGGTTAGTGTCGTTTTGTGTCAATCTATGTGGGTTTCTTGTATTAGTTTTGTTAGTTGTTGGTTTTCGGTTGCTGTTCAATTTTTTCGTCGACATTCATGTCTGTCGCATCGGGTTATATATAAACCCATTCTTAATGAGAAGTATTCAAGGCATATTTTTCATACGTTCTCTCTATATACTTAGTCGACTCTGTCTATGAAACTTTTTATGAGGAGGCTTAGAACTTGTGTAGCAGAAGAAGAAAGACTTGTCCATATGAATCTCATTTCCAGTAATTTTTCTAACCTCAGCTCCTCTAATTTTCAGACAATTGATTTCTTGTTCATCCACAACACTGCCAACTTCATGAAGATAGAATATGTTTACCACCCCATAAATTTTCACCATCAGTTTATTTACGCTTAAATTAATTGGCAATAAACTTGGAACCTGATGTAGCTCAAATGTCTACCATTCGGCATAGCCTCTTGTAATCCCCAAGTAACAGAGGAAGAACAAAAATAAAACAGCAGAAAGAAAGGGAAAAAATCACTTCAATTTTCACTTAGGACAGCTTTTACTTTATATAGATGGAAAATATTTTAGAACAAGTAGATATAGAAAGTCATTTGGGGACGTGCTTTTTCATCAAAATAACTACGAAAAAAATAATGGAAAAGTGTTTCTCTATTTTTTAGATGGACTCCATTGTTCTGTCACCTTCGAACAACCAAATGAGAGAAAGAGAGCTTGGCGATGAAATTCTGTCAAAGCCTGATGAGAAATGCACAAATCAAACGTGCACTTAGAGTTTGAGTTTTCAAGTGTCAAAATCCATTGTAAGTAACTCAAAGTGTGTCAAAAAATAAGCCTTAGAGTTTCCAAGTTTCAACCACCGAAATCCGAACACACTCAAGTCGATCCATTTCTAAATCATATAAATATATAGACAATTGAAGATCCACATATTCACATTCACAAATCATAAAATTCCCCAATCCCTGAATACAATTTAAATGTCTTGATAGTGCAGAATTTGAATTTCAAGTTGCTTAGCCACATCAAAAAGGACAAAGTTGTATTTGCTGGTCATGACATTAACAAAAATAAAGACCCTAATTGCTATAACACAGCTCTGCTGAGTCTTGTCAATTTTCCTCTTCATTCTCCATTTGCTCTTTTTTTAAAAAAAAATTTTTTGTACCACTTCCCAATGTTAGAAAGTAGTGTTTATGCAGTGGAATTAAAACACACAATATAATAAAAGTATAAATCTTTTCTCGCTTGAAAAAATCTGTTAGGACCAAATAACCATTATCCAAATATATTCTAAATAGTAAAATTAATCAAGAATCCACTAAATAAATAATTATTGGAGGCCACACAATTTTTAACTTGGAAAATACCCTCAAGATGAAGGGTAAAAACCATAGGACTTTATCAAAAAATATTTCACTATTGTTAGTCAAATAATGTACTCAAAAATATTTCAAGAAACTCAATAAAATTGTGATTTTAAAGATAAGTAAGTTCTTGAAATAAACTAAAAAAACATAAGCAAGAAATTATATGACACCACAATATATATTGGTTCAAGTACTTCTAAAAGGAAGTTCTTACATCCACTTTTCAACACATACAAGAGAATTTTATAAAAAATCATCGATGATACAAATTGCAACCTCAACTCCTGAGGATTACAACCTTGCTTTTATGCCAAAAACTCACTAAGTTTGTACAAGATCTTAACAAACTTAATTTGGTAAACCTACCCTAATATTTTAAAACCCAAATGGATCATCGGCTCAATTGGCTTTTACACCAAATTCTAAGATTTGTACAATATTCTTAGAGATGTAAACAACTAATCCTCTCATCAAAACTTTCAAATCGCAGATACAATAAGATGTGTAGTAGCTCACTAAAAGCAAGATACAAGCGAAAAAGATGTAAGTCAAAATTTCGTATACTTTCATGATTCACACAAACAGAAATTTAAACATACATGGATTCATATTTTTCTTTTGCGTAGTCGAATTCATTTTTTTTCCTTTGAATTTCTTCCTTTAGATCTCCTTGATGATTAGGAGGGAAAAACAGTAACGGTAGTTTTTCTAAACCAACGTTTTTTTTTATTACTGTTATTTTAAATTTGAAATCAGAGTAAAAAAGGGTAAATTACCTTTTGACCTCTATAAAATTTTTAATTATGTAATAGCCTCTCAACCGTCACAAGAAAATTCCAATATATTAAAAACTTATCATTTAGGTCTTCAATGTTATATTATGTGAATTTAATAATTAATGTCATTAAACTTGATTATATGGGCCACATATTAAAAAATAATCTCACAAAATAATCTCATAAAGAGAAGTGAAACAATAAATATTATTTTTTATTCACAAAGAGTAAAATATCACATTAAAAGCTCTCTCTCTTCTTAAAAATTAACTTTAAAAGCTCTAAAATCTTCAACATATTTTCCAAGCATTCAAATCCTCAAGTAGGGAGGAATGAGCTTTAAATACACAAACCACAACAACTAGCTGCTTTCTTGATTTGCAAGGACCTTCTTCATTTACTCCCTTCTAGATGGTTTCTTCTTCATTAATGCATTGTTCCCTCTAGCTCCATGCATTTTGTAGGTTTCATGTGAGAGGAAGTGAGTCCATGCACTTTATCTTCCTATATATGTTGACCCTAGGCTTTTTATTTATTGGTCAATAGCTTGATCCTCTGACTTTGGTTGCTTTCCTGAAACAACCTATTGACATTTGATATTTTGCTTTTCTGATCCAAGCTGCCTTTACCAAATATACTTTATAGCTCAAAGTTGTTCCCTTCATTCAGCGAACAGAAGCGAAGATGACAAAAGCAACAGGTCTTGGGTTAAAAATTTTTAGGCTTTGTAGTTTTAATATAATCAAAAGCCCAATATAAATCATGGTCTAGAACATAAAATTCTTTTAAAATGAAACATAACCTTATTCAGTAAGTCTTTTTAATGACTCCAAAACTTACAGATTTTACAAGTCTCTCTTAATAATAATATAGGCCCATATATATTTTGAAGCCGAATTTCTGAAACATGTATTTTTTTAAAATATATGATTTTTTTTAATTCTAAAAATAATTAAATTAATCAAAATATTTTTTGTTAAAATCCTTGCGCTAACAACTATCAATGAACAATAAGTAATATTGTAGCACCACTAAAGTAAAATCACAAAAATTAATACACAACAGCTCACCAAAATGAATGAAGAAAAGTAATGGGTATAAATAATAGCTCAACTCACGGGAATCAATACTAAAATTTCATTGCAAATTGAATGAGATGAAGGCAGATCGAGATCCCAAAGTGATCAACGCTCTATTTTTCTCCCCTATGCAGTAATGAGGAAAAAAAGGCACCACACTTCTAATCCTAGTGAGGAAAAAAACGCTATATTCCCCATCATCTGTATAATAGCAAAAAAAAAAAAAGAAAAACTATTATTTTAAATCATTTGATGATTAAACTTTCGGAAGATGAACCAAAGTATTAGTCTTAGAGATAAAATGCACAGCTTACAGAAGAATCTGCATCTTCCGTAATTTTAATTTCAATAATTTTAGACATGGACGATCCTTTTGTTTAGCAAGTTTCATTACAATGTAATGAACGATTTTGAATCAGAGTAACATATAGTAAATAGATTTTACATGGTAACTGGTAATTGTTAAATAATTAATATAAAAAATCTAGAAAAGAAGGTAAAAAAAATTTTTAATGAAATATCTAGAAAGTGTAAATTAATGAAGCTTGAATAAAAAATTTGGATAGCCTAGGCTGTGTTGACCATGTTGGCGTGGTAGAAAAGCATCTAGGACCTACTTGGATGTTAAAGGCAGCAATTGTGTGAACCAACTTAGATATGCTATAAATAGAACCCATGTAATTGAAATTGGAGAGTAAAATAAGAAGCAATCCTTAGCCTCTGCCTTGGTCCATTAATCACTTTAACTTTCATAATTCCTCTCATCATTCCCTTTTGTTAATTACAAAATTGTCACTACGATATATATAGTTCAAAAAGAAATTCTTTTTTGGGTACAAATGTAATACCTCGGTATTAGATATAATCACTCACATATTTATATATAATAAAATAAAATAATCACTTATAAAATAAGAAAAAAAGACTCTCTTATTTTAATGTATTTAATTGTCTCTTTCGCGTTGTTTTTCTCTTTTTTATATATTTTGAGTTTTGACTTTATGGTTAAAATATTTTTTTTCAACTAAAAAAATTTAAATTAATATGATAAAAAATATTTTATAAAATATATTTGCTCTCCTCACAAATTTTTACTTTTATTAATTACTTTTAAATATTTTCTATCCCTAAATTAATATGATAAATTAATTACTTTTTAATATTTTTGATTTTTCACAACTTTTATTAATATTTTAAAATTAATATTTAAAAAATATATTTTAAAAAATAAGATTGAAAATAAGAAATAAAAATTAAAAAAATACACAAGAGACTTTGTGCTTTGTTGATTAAATTAAGAAATTATTAATTTATTTAAAAAATTAGAAAGATCTACATATAAATTGAATCTCATATATTCAACGTTATCTAGGAATATCAATAAATCAACGACAATATGACATAGTTGACAAAATTAATTTAATCTTTTAAAAAATAATAAAAATGGAACTTAAAGAAGAAGAAAAAGAATAATAATAATAATAATAATAATAATAATAATAATAATAATAATAATAATAATGAGTTTTTTCTCCAAAAAAAAAAAGAAAACATCTAAAACACTGAATAAAAAATTTGTGAAATAAGAGTAAAATGTTATTTTTTAATCTTATTCTTTATTTTTCAGATTTTAACATTCAAGCTTATTAAAAAGCAATTAATAAGAAAAAAATATTTTTTATAAAATATTTTTTTCTGTATTAATTTAAATTTCTTTGGTTGGAAAAAAATACATTTCAACCAAAAAGTCAAAAATTAGAAGATATAAAGAAAAGAAATAACTAAGTGCATTAAAACAGAAGAGAGATAGTCTTTTTCCCTTATTTTATAGGTGACTTTTTCTTTTTTTTTATTTTATTAAATGTAAATATTTGATTAATTGTGCTTAAAACTGAGGTACTAGATTTGTGCCCACAAAAAAATTTCTCCTATTTCAAATTCCATCAATGGTATCAGAGTCAGATTTGAAAAACTCATATATCCCAGCCACCCAATCATAATATCCTATCCATAAACTCCAATGGCTTCCACATCAAATCCCAATCCAAACTACCTTTAACTATACACAAACTTTAATCCCAATATTTGTATAATGCCCATGAAAAATAAAATATAAATGCGTATTTACAAACTACTGTTACTATTTCAATATACAGTACTATTCACCCATATAATACTATTTATGTATATGGTACTGTTCATTTATACAATCAAAATGTCAAGTACTAGATGTGGTTTGGTCATAAGAGAAAACTAGAAAGAAGTTTGTAGGAGAAAATGACGTTTTATGTGTAAAAATACCTTAGGGACTAAATTGAAAGGACTGAATTGAAAAGAAACTTAAAGGTTTAAGGTGAAAGGATAGTTTTTCTTTTAAGTTTCCAATACTAATAAAAGAAAAAAAGTCAGTCGTACGCATAAGGTGCACAGTAAATTGCATTATTAGAAATGTCATTTTCATAAATAGTAAATTAAATATTTTATTAACGCATAGTATCAAATAGTACCCTTGACTTTTCCTATAAATAGGCCCTTCCATTTCACTTCTAAACTTACACCTTCAAACTTCTCTTCTTCTCTCCTTAAGTTTCTCTTGCTCCGACGCTAGGCCTCTGAGATTTTGGGCCTTTCCTTTTCAGCTTAGGTAAGGATACTATGCCCTTTCTATGTCTTTCAAATTTTAGAAGTTATTTTCTTAAGTATGCTCTGTGGTTGCGGCTTTGGCCGATCTTCCACATCAGAAAAACTGTCCTTAGCTGTTTATATGTTATTTTGATTCTCTGATTACCGAAATAGAATGTAAACTGTGAAGAATACATGTCTAGGAAAGTTCTGGCTAAGGAAAGACCTGATTTTTAAGTAAAGCTGTCAAAACAGGCCCAGCCCGGCGGGCTGGGCCCGTTTAGCCCACATTTTTGGTGGGCCAGGTTTTGAAAATCAAGGCCCATTTTTGGCCGGGTTTTTTAGGCCCGGCCCACTTAACCCGCGGGTTAGGCAGGCCAACCCCCCTAACCCGCGGGCCAACTCGTGAACCCACCAAAATTTTTTTTTTTTCAAAATATTTCAATTTTTTTTCATTCACTTGACTGTCGTGTGCGTGAGCCCTCTCCCCTGTGTGACTGACAATGACTGACTGTGTGTGTGTCTAACTCCTAACTCCCAAGTCTTCACTTTACTCTTTAGTAACCTATCCTAATTCCTAAGTAACCCTAGCATAGCAATCGGCCAAACCCAAACGCAGTCTCGCAGTCGTAGAGCAGGAGCAGTCGAGGCCGAGCAGCAGTGCAGCACATTATACACAGCCTCCATCCTCCAACAATCACCTCTCGAGTTCGCGACAGCCGACAGCCGACATCGGCCTCCTCCCTCCAATTCTTTGGTCCTTCGTGCGAGGTGCGACAACCACAACCACTTCCACAATTGCGAGTTCACGACAGCCATAGCATCAGCTTCCTCCAGTCCTTTGTGCGATGCGACAGCCACAACCATTTCCACAATTCCGAGTTCACGACAGCCATAGCATCGGACGGCAATAGCAGTAGGCAAAACTATGAAAGGCATCATCGATTCATCGTCCTTGCCCCTAGTCGCGTCGTGTGCGACTGTGCGTCGTCCTTCTCCACTTGTCAATCGTCGTCATCATCCCGAGATCCTCCTCCACTTGATTCCTCATCGTCGGCCTGCAAGAAGTTTCTCTGACCAGGTGACAATTTCCTCATCGTCGGACGATAGAAGTTTGATTTTCGAATCCCCGGTTTTCAATATTTGTAAAATTAAAGTGTTTTTTGCTTTTGATTTTAAAAGTCTAACTACAAACTTGTCAGTAAACCACCTTAAAAGAAAATGGAAAAAATAAGTAAAATTAAATTTAAGTGATCATAATTACAACTTAAATTATCACCAATTCACCACTCATTTAGTGAAAATGAAACCAAAAAGAAACTTGAATTCTTTTACATTTTTAGCATGGTTAAAAAAATACATTTTTCCCATGAATATGTTTGTTTCTGATATTAGCTTTGTAGTATTACTATAACTCCTTTAAAGCTATTTCTTCTGGCACTATATTTAATTTGCACTTAATTTAGCCTACAAGCGGTTTTGATATAGACAGAAGTTTTAATTGAATTTTGGTTGATATGTGTAGTTAAAAATTAGTTGGGTTTTGAACTTTACAGCAATGTCATCTCCTACTCCTACTCCTACTCCTAGTGACAATCATAGTGTTGGTAATGATGTTGAAATAAATTTATACCCCTTAGATGTTTTGAATTCAAATGAGGATGAGGTACAACCTAAGGCTAAAAGAGCTAAAGTCACTACATCAGATGTGTGGAAGTCCTTCAGTAAAATTGGTGTTGTTAATGGAAAGGAAAAAGCTAGGTGTAATGGATGTAGTAAAGAGTATGTAATTGGGAGCAATAAATATGGAACGTCGACTTTGTTGAGTCATATTCCAAAATGTGTATCTCTTCCTAAATATCACAATATTGGAGTAATGATGTTGGATAAACAAGGAAGATTGAGATCTAGGCAACTTGATAACAAACGTGTGCGGGAAGTTATGGCAGAGGCTATTATTGCACATGACCTCCCATATTCTTTTGTTGAATATCATAAGATTAGGGAGCTTTGTAAAATATTGAATCCGGATGCGAAATCTTATACTAGAAATACTGCAATGAATGATGTTTGGAATATTTATCTTGAAAAAAAAGAGGAGCTAAAACAAGATTTGACCAAGAGTCCTAGTAGAATTTGTTTAACTTCGGATTGTTGGACTTCTTATAGAGTTGAAGGGTTTATATGTTTAACTGCTCATTATGTTGATGATGATTGGAAATTAAATAGTAAAATTCTTGCTTTCTGTAAAATGGAGCCTCCACACACCGGTATATAGTTAGCCGGGAAAGTTTTGACATGCTTGAAAGAGTGGGGAATTGATAGAAAAGTTTTTTCTTTGACTTTGGACAATGCTTCTGCAAATGACAGCATGCAAAATGTTTTGAAACAACATCTATCATTGCAAAATAGTTTGTTATGTGATGGCCGATTCTTCCATATACGGTGTTGTGCACATATATTGAATTTGATAGTTCAGGAGGGGTTGAAAGCTTGTAGTGATGGTTTACACCAAATTAGGGAGAGTATCAAATATGTGAAAGGTTCCGAAGCAAGAAAAATTATGTTTGCCAAGTGTGTGGAGCAAGTGGGAGACATTGACACTAGTGCGGGGTTACGGTTAGATGTTTCCACTAGATGGAATTCGACATATGTCATGTTAGAGAGTGCTTTGAAGTACCGACGTGCTTTTGGGAGTCTCACATTGCATGATAAAAATTATTTGACTTATCCATCGGATGAGGAGTGGAGGAGAGGTGAATTGATCTGTAACTTTCTGGTTCCCTTTTATATCATCACTAATTTATTTTCTGGATCATCTTATCCCACTTCGAATTTGTACTTTATGCAAATCTGGACGATAGAACGTTTGTTAAAGGAAACTCAAAATAGTGATGATTTCATAATTCAAGATATGGCAACAAGAATGAAAGGGAAATTTGACAAGTATTGGAGTGAATACAGTGTTATTCTTGCCATTGCCTCTGTGCTTGATCCAAGGATGAAATTTGAAATGATTCAATATTGCTATTCAAAAATTAATCCTATGGATTGGAAGGACAAGTTAGACCACATAAAGAGAGAGATGTACAACCTTTTTTCTACTTATGAGAAGAAAGGTTCTGATATTTGTTCAACTTCAAGCTTGTCTGCACATCCTCTACCTACTCAAGCAAGTAGCTCACAAACAAAGCCAAAAATCAATGTCTTTGGTGTAAGTATTTCTCAATTGATTAATTAAATTCAATTTCTTGATGTTTTCATCAACCTAGTTCAAACATTTTGGATTTATTGAATACTGATAATATGCTTGAGTTTCTATGTTGCAGGAATATCTTACTTTCTCAAGTCAAAATGTTAATATTATTACAAAGTCTGAGTTAGATACATATTTAGAAGAGCCAAAATTGGAGCCTCAATTTTATGAGCACTTGGATGTCTTACATTATTGGAGAGATCATCATGCACGATTTCCATGTCTCTCCAAGATGGCTTGTGATGTATTAAGTATTCCTATCACTACAGTAGCTAGTGAGTGCTCATTTAGTATTGGCTCACGAGTTTTGACTAAGTATAGATGTTCCCTCCTTTCGGAAAATGTTCAAGCACTCATATGTGCCCGCAATTGGATGCAAGGATTTGAATGTAAAGGTAATAATATATTTAACGTTTATTTATACAATATTATTTAATAGCCAATGATGATTCTTTAATATGATTAATTTTATAAATTATATGTAGATGATGATGATGATACTGCTAACAAGGCTTCTAATGTTCCTCTTGAGTCTTCACATTGAGGATGAATGATGATTGATGTTTGCATTGCAAAGGTACTTTTGCATAATTTTGATTATTTGAGATTTGAAACTTCTTTTTTTTTTTAACTAATTTCTTCTTCTTTTTAATGTTGCAGCTTGGATGTTTTGGATAATGGAGAATGAAGAATTGATGATTTTGTATTGTCTATTTGTCTTTACTTTTGACTGTTGCACTTAATGTTAATGGATTTGGGAGTAGATATGTGGTTTGTTTTATTTTGCCTATTGTTGTATTGCCTAAGACAAATAGACAACTAATTAGGAAGTGGATATTGAATTATTGTCATTGATATAACTTTTATGTCAAAAATTTCCTTAAGCTTAAATGTCAAAAATTTTTCTACAATGTTAACATTTAAAAAAAAAAAAAATGGGCTGGCGGGCTGGCCCGTTTAGCCCGCCAGCCCACTAAAAGTGGGCCGGGCTCACGAAATGTAGCCCGTTTTTAAAAGTGGGCCGGGCCAGCCCGGCCCACTTTTCCTTGGCCCGCAAGCGAGCCAGCCCGAACGGGCCGAGCTGGCCCACTTTGACACCTCTATTTTTAAGTGTGTCTAGTGTGACCCTCCACTCTTTCCTATAAACTTACCTGGTGTACTCTTTTACAGATTGTATTCTCTATTTCTGATATGAGTAGTACCCGTACGTATAAATAGTAACCATATGAATAGTAACCAAACGTATGAACAGTATCTGTACGAAAACAATCTTAACGTATTTTCTCTAATCTTTCATGAAAATCTCCGTATCAGAATACTGAAATTCACCTGTGTACTCTTGTCCGTAACGACTTAAAGAAGTGATACTCGTACGGAATCCATGTGAGTGAAACGACCCCGTTTTAATAGAGTTTTAGCATTATTGGTGATAAAAAGTATGTCGTAGGGCACTCTCAAGATTCATAGGGGGAAATTGGATTCAGAATGACGAATATAATGAGATAATTAATCCAGAAGTATGAATAAGACGAAGCAAGTATCTCATGATGATGTAAAATTTGAATCATATAATTATATACTATACCTGTTATAAGGATGAATATTATATTGTGCTTCTGATTATGATATGAAATATTGTACTATTGATTGTGATTGAGCGGTACAGTACCCCCTCTCACGGCAAGGCGAAAAACCCGGTTTAAAGGGTGTCTTGACCAATGAGTGTGAAGACAACGATTTCCTCAGTATGGATATAGCCCGGATTGGTGATAAATCTGTGAGGCGCCCTAGCTAAGAGGATGAGGTTGTGCGTCTTGGCGGAAATATACAAAATTGGTGAGCCGGCCTGTGTGCGCTCTCCGGGATATATTGCCATTGATGAGTACTAGTAACGTTTGTTGAATTGGATGAATTTTTGTCTTCTTGTATGTAATTTCTAACTATGTCTATTGGTTGAGCTTGAGCCTTCGGATATGCTTGCATGACTGGTGATGTATTTGAATTTTATTAACGCGAGGCCGATTTTCTCAGTGAGTTTGAAAGCTCACACTCTCTGTACAAATTTTTTTGTTCAGATCAGGTTGCCACCGAAGAACATCTGCTAGAGGAGTAGATTACTTTGGACCTTCCCGCTGTCGGGTAGGCCCTTCTTTTGTTATAGAATATGTTGCTTTGTAACCGTCTAGGACATCTAGATCAGGGGATTGGTATTTGGCTTGTATTTCAGTATGATAATGTATTTTATACTGAGGATCTATTATTTTTAATTAAAAAAAATTTGATGTATTTTCTTTGTATTTATTAAGGAATGATATTTTGAGAATATAGAGATAATGACTAATAATTTTACTTGTGAGTAGAATTTATCGAAATGCTTACAATGATAGGATATTCATCATTGTGCCGGTCATATGCCTAAAAAATGGGTCGTGACAATTTGAAGAAGAAACTTATGATTTTTGGAGCACAAAAATGAAGAGACTATTTATCTTACAAGATTTTTGGGAAATAGTACAAGAAGTTTTTCAAAAACCATCGCTTGAAGAGCAAGTGATATGGACAACTGTCAAGCAAAAGAAGTACAAGCAAATTATTTAGAAAGATACAAGAGCGTTACTCCTCATACAGCAAGAGATAAACAATACAATTTTTCCAAGAATCATAAATACAAGTAATGCTAAGGAGGCATGAGAGATTTTGAGGAGCTAATTCAAAGAGTCTGATAAGGTAATTACTATTAAACTTCAATATTTATAGAAAGATTTTGATAATTTATTAATGAATGAAGGGAAATAAATTAAATCTTCTTATCTCATGTCTCTAATATTATTAATCAAATCATAAGTCACAGAGACATAAGAAGATGAAAAAATTATTAAAAAATTACTAAGATACCTTCCTATAAAAAATGATCATGTGGTGGCTGCAATTGAAGAAGCTAAGGATCTATCAATGCTGACTTTAGTGAAATTAATGGGATCTCTCCAAGCCCATGAGGAGAGAATGCAAAGATTTGAGCAATCATTTGAGCAAACTTTTCAAACAAAAGTAAATATCTCCAAAAGTAATGGACATAAAAATTATGACCACGAACAAAATCCTCTAGATAAGGGATCATTTAATTACCGTGGAAGGAGGAGAAGAAATAATAATCAAGGGAGCAAAAATAGATCTAGCTCCTATTGTAATTTATGCAAAAAGAATAATCACAATACAAAAGACTACTAATATAAATGCAAAAAGTGCAAAAGGCATACACATCTTAAAAATGATTGTTGGTATCGGTAGAAAGACAAAACAAATTTTACTGAAAAGACCAATTCCTTGATAAAATATTTTATTCTGCATTTTCTACTTAACAAGAATCAAGGAATATTTGGTATTTAGACAGTGGTTGTTCAAACCACATGACAAGCAACAAAAATTGTATCGTCAATTTAGATGAAAATATAAAATCCTAAGTTACACTTGGAGAAGGGAAAATTCAAGGAGTTGAACGAAAATGTACTATAGCCGTAAAAACCAAAAAAAAAAAAATGACCAGCCAAAAATATATTCATGATGTTTTTTATGCTCTGGGCCTTACTCAAAATTTATCAAGTGTTGGCCAATTAATTTAAACAAGCTAAAAGTTAATTTTTTTTATCATGATAAATGCACAATATTTGATAAAAAATAATCTATGATAAAAAAAGTTTTTCTCTCCAAGATGAATCTAAGGATGGTAATATATGCTTTTTTTTTTTTGCTTTTGTAAGGAGTATCTCCGTCGATCGTAAGGACTAATATCCTTCGCAATACTAAAAGCAAAGGATAGACTCCTGGTCAATTAGGTCTGCTCCATTTACAAAAGCCACTTGCTTACAACGTAAGTTGGTTTAATATATGCATTTCTTTCAAAAATACATCCTGCACAAATTTTTCTTTCAAAATGCATAGATGTAGCTCAAGCACCATATCATTTTGATTTAATACTTTACGGCCATTAAAATTCAAATGACCATATCTCAAATGTCATAATGTGAATTCATCCACATTTTCACATCTCATAGTATATTGCCCAAGTGGCCATTAAAAAAATATTGTGCATTTATCATGATAAAAAGAAATCAGCTTATAGCCTTGTTGAATTAATTGACTAACACTTAATAAATTTTGAGTAAGGCTCAGAATACAAAAAAATCATAAATATGTTTTTGTTGGTCATTTTTTTTACTGCTATAATACATTTTCCTTAAACTCCTTGAATTTTTCCATCTCTAAGTGTAACTTGGGATTTTATATTTTCATCTAAATTGATGAAGCAATTTTTTTGCTTGTCATGTGGTTTGAACAACTATTGTCTAAATACCAAATATCTATTGATTCTTGTTGAGTAAAAAATGCAGAATAAAATATTTTATCAAGGAATTGGTGTTTTTCAGTACAATTTGTTTCGTCTTTTTTGCCAATACCAAAAATCATTTTTAAGATGTATGCCTTTTGCACTTTTTGCATTTATTTCGGCAGTCTTTTTTCAAAATGGATTCACTCTAGAGCCCCGTTCCTGCAGACCCTCCAGACCTACTTCTCAGCCTTTGGATGCTCTACCATCCAACTCTGCCACACCTTTATCTTTTTTTAAGATAAAAAAGGCTGAGAGGGGACTAAAGGGATCTAGAGGAAGGAGGTTCTGGAGTGAATCCTTATTCGTCTTTTGTATCAATAGGAGTTAGATTTAGTTTTGCTCCCTTGATTATTATTTCTTCTCTACTTTCTACGATAATTAAATGATCCTCTACCTTGAGGATTTTGTTTGTGGTCATGATTTTTATCTCTATCACTTTTGAAGATATTTGCTTTTGTTTGAAAACCTTGCTATAGTGATTGCTTAAATCTTTGCATTCTCTCCTCATAGGCTTGGAGAGATCCTATTAATTCCACTAAAGTGAGCTTCGATAGATCCTTAGCTTCTTCAATTACAGCCATCACATGATCATATTTGATAAGAAGATATCTTAGTAATTTTTTTAATAATTTTTTTTATCTTCTATCGTGTCTCCTTAACTTCTAATTTGATTAATAATATTAGAAACATAAGAGAAAAATGTTTGAATTGATTTACCTTCCTTTATTAATAAATTATCAAAATTTTTCTATAAAAATTAAAATTTAGTAGTAATTACCTTATCAGATCCCTTAAATTGGCTCTTTAGAATTTTTCATACCTCTTTCGCATTACTTACATTCATGATTCTTTGAAATATTGAGTTGCTTACTCCTTGTTGTATAAAGAATAATACTCTTGCATCTTTTTAAATAATTTGCTTGTACTCTTTTTACTTAGCAATTGTCCATATTGCTTGCTGATCTTCAGGAGTTGGTTGTTAAAAAACTTTTTGCACTATTTTTCACAAGTTTTGTGAGATAAATAGTGCCTTCATTTTCGTGCTCAAAAAATTACTGTTTTTTCTTCAAATATTAGAATTAAATTTGTATACAATTGAAGGTAGTTATATTGAAATTTAATGTAGAGGCCATTAGAGTTTATGAATAAAATATTATACTAGGTAGCTGAGATATAACTAGAAATTTCTTCAAATCAAAATTCTGATATCACTGATGAAATAAAATAAAGAGTAAATATCTTATTAAATGGTAATTTTCTAATTAACAAAAAGGAATGATGAGAATAATTATGAAAGTTAAAGTGCAACGATTAAAAGAAGGGAGAGAAAATGATGGACGGAGGCAGAGGCTAAAGATTGCTTCTTATTCTACTCTCTAATTGCAATTACATGGATTCTAATTACAGCATATCAAAGTAGGTTCCAGTTGCTTCCATCTTCTGCCATATTAGAATCTGGTATTTAAAGATTTAAATTTTTTGTTAGCTATAATTTCAACTATAGTTAAATTAAATCATAGCTAAAATTTATATTTAATTATAATTTTAATTATAGTTAAATAAATAAAATTATAATTAATAAAGAACTTAAATCTTTAAGTAGCTGAACCTCTTTTGCCACGTCAACATCGTCTACACTGCCTAAGGCTATTCAAGTTTTTCCTTTCAACCTTCATTAATTTACACTTTTTAGATATTTCATTAATTTTTTTTTACTGTCTTTTCTAGATTTTTCTAGATTAATCATTTAACATAATTTGTCCGCTGGTTCCTAAATGATGGCTATTGTATTATTTAGGGGTTCTATGGCCCTTTCACTACTCAAGGCCAGCCACTCCGATTATATTTATTTCAAATATTTTGAACAAAAAAATAAAAATTATTGTTTCGTATTAGGTATTATGAAAAGGATAACGAAAGTGAAAGGATATATATGTAAATGTCCTTTGTCGATAATATTATGCAATAAATCGCATGTTAATTAACAGAATGACAAATAAGCCACTATGTTTTGTAACATGAGTAGTAGGTTCGATGTATTATTTTACTAATTTGACCTCTTTAAACCTATATGGACAAGTGATGATATAAAGATTTTGGATAAAACGTTCAGTAAAAAAAATTATAATGCACAAAAATGAAAGTTCAGACTGGTGTATGTTGGGAAAAAAAAAACTGTACAATTTCCTGAGCTGAGGCCTTCAGGGTTAAATACAATTTAAATTTATCATACATATTTCCATAGTATTAAAACCATAACGACACAGTAAAATCCGAATGTAGCCCTAAAAACATACAACTTTTGAAACTTGCCAAAACAAGCATGAAAAAAATAAAAATATATATAAAATTACAATATTTACTGTCCCCCTCTCCCTAATTCCGTGATAATATAAATTTTGCGTTACTCTTTCTGTCGTACGTAGAATTTGTATAGCATGGAAGTTTGAAAATTACGTCTGTTTTCAGTTGATGAAGAATAACTGAATGAAAGTTGAGAAAATCATTTATGATAAGCTGACTCGTTTGTAGCTTCAACCTTTCAAGTTTTCTGGAAACACAGAGCGCCTTTGGTATACGTACTTTCCATCAAGGGAGAATGGAATTTCAGGGAAAATTTCGATTTTGGTCATTTGGTATACTGGAAAGGCAATTCCATGGACTTCCTCGATGGAAAATCGGTATTGCATTTTCTATCATTAATCGTATAGCGTTTTCTGTTGGATTTTTTTATGGAAAAGTGAGAGCTGGAGGCGGGTGGAGGAAATTTCAGGCTTTGAGATTACAGGTTTGCCCTCGGGTGAAGTAGAGATTTTCATGTTCGCGCACCTTCTTTCAAATTCTGGAGAGTGTGTGTGGGTATTGCCAAGAGGTAGTTCAGATCTCTGAAGTTAAATTGATTACTCATATTAGAAACTGCAATTTTATAATATTAAGTTTTTGGTGCTTGCTTAAACCCGTATAATGTGGATGATATAAAAAAAATATGGACAGAATATTTTGTTTAAAATCATTTTGTTTAAAATCACCGACTTTTCTTTCTTTCAATATTAGAAACATCCAGAAAAATAAAAAAAATAAACTTCGAAAAATATAGAAAAAAAGATAAAGGCAGAGAAAGAAGAAGAGAAATCCAGAAGCCTCATCAACCGCCTTTATATATATATATATATATATATATATATATATATATATATATATATATATATATATATATATATATATATATATATATATATATATATATATATATATATATATATATATATATATATATATATATATATATATATATATATATATATATCAGGAGGTGTGTCTGGTAAGAGATATGTGAGTGAGTGAAACAAGTGTGACGAGTGTGAGAGAAACACAAGTGACGTTAAGCACTTGCTTGGGTGAGAAAAAGGAGAGTGACGTGGTGCGTGAGCTTGGAAAGAGTGAAGATAATTATTATGTAGTGTGAGTGATGTGGAGAGAGAGCGAGTGTTGAGAGATAGAGAAAAAAATCAAAAAATATGTGTAATATTTGTATTTAGGAATTAATAAAAAAAATTACTCTACAATTGATATTTGAATGGTTCAACTCGAAGTGTTTATACAGTATCTAAATGAATAATGTTATTTGTTTAAATTTGTGATTTGAGACTGTTATAACGAGAGACTCTGTTTAGATACAGTCAAGAATTATAAAAGTTTTTGATTAAGGATCAATATTACTAGATGAAAATATCAGATATTATCAATATTAGTATGACAGACTTCACATTTAATACTTGTTTAGTGAAAAAGTTGAACAATAACAATTATAGCGTGTGAGACGTTATAATCATCATTGGTATCTTAGAGATTTTGACTTGTGAGATAGAGCTTGACTATAGTGCTCTACACACTATAATTGTTTGTTGCTCAATTTCTTCACTAGACAAATATTAAATGTGAAGTCTGTCATACAAATTTTGGTAATACCTGGCACTTCCACCAAGTAATCTTGATTCTTGATCAAGAACCTTTATAGTCCCTGACTATATTTAGACAGAGCCTCCCCTTATAATAGTCTTGAACTACAAATTTGAACAAACAATCTTGTTCATTCGACGACTTGAACCGAGCTGCTCTAATATCACTTGTAGAGTAATTTTTTATTTTTATTAATTTCTAAGTACAAATATTACACACATTTTTTTTACTTTTTCTCTGTCTCTCACCATTTACTATGACTATGTTTGACGCGATAAGCTTATAGTTTATTTTACTAGTTTATAAACTCGTTAAAAGTATTCAATAAATGAACTTATTTGAGTAGTTTATAACTTACTTTGATAAGCTATTTTGAGTATTTTATAACTTACGTACTTTTCTTGTTTTTTTACTTTTATTATTTTATAAAAAATATTTATTATACTTTTATTTCATATTTATTATATTATTATATGTAAATATATATAATATAAATAAATATAATAAAATATATAAATATATTATATATGTAAAAATATATTATTCATATATAAAATATAATAAAATATATAAATATATATTTTTAATGAATTATATATATATTTAAATTAATTTAATTAAAACAAAAAATAATATATTTATTTATATTATTTTAAAATTAACATATATATTTTTTATATTTTTTAATTATTTTAATAATTATTTTTATTAAATATTTTTAATTTAATAAATTAACTTATAAGTTATCAACTAACAATTATAATTTATAAATTAAAAATTAATTTATGAAATATCAATTAAATTATAAATTAATTTTATCAAACAAAAACTACGTGCCACGTCAGTTACACTACATTCCCAAACTCACGCCACGTCACTCCCCACACAAGTTCTTCACGTTACTTGTGTTTCTCTCACTAGTGTCACACTCTTATTTCACTCACACACGTCTCTCTTACTCCTACCACACACCACTTTACGGCTTCTCGTTTTCTCTCTTTCTTTCTTCGCCTTTATCTTTTCTTTCTATAATTTTCTATACTTTTTAAGATTTTTCTGTATATTTCTAATATCGAAAGAGAGAAAAGTCCGTGATTTTTAACAGAGTATTTTGTCCATATGAAATGGGCTTTACATGATAATTTCCGTCCATGTAAATTTTAGGATCTCTTATTAATAATACGTCTGAGTTGAATTAGAGAATCTAAACTCACAATAATTGATTTATAGAAAGAGATAACTGTATTGTCTGCTTCTTCTATTGGACATTTGGGAAGACATACAAGAACAAAGACTTTCTTTGCCGACAAACATGTAATGTCTGCCGAAAACACTTCCAGTATTTATCAGCTGAAAAATTTAAGTAACATTTTAAAAAATAACATGTAATTTTTAAGATTTTGAAAATCAATTAATGATTCTAATCCTTTCCTCTTGTGTTGATTAAGAATATTAGAATTAAGGAAAAACTATTTGAAATATCAAGTGACTTAACCTCAGTGGCGTATCCAAGACCCCTCGGTCAGGGGGGCAAAATTGTTATTTATTTTTTTGGATCTGACGACAATTTTTTTAAATTAATTTTAATTTACTGTTCATTTGATGGTAATTTCTTCTTAAAAAATATTTTCATTACAAAAAAAATCGTTTTTCTTCTAAATCCTAATTGTATAATTAATTAACCAATTTGATAAAATTAGACATACGTACAAAAACTACAAATTTCAAACTTTTACAAAAAGGTCTCTAATAATTGAATGATAAATTAACCATCATCAAGAAAAAATTTCATGAAACTGACTTCACAAATATATTACTCACGATCATAATTGTATAATCAATCAACCAATTTGATAGAATTAGACTTATGTACAAAAACTCCAAATTTTAAGCTTTTACAAAGAGGTCCCTAATAATGGAATGATAAATTAATCATCATCAAAAAAAATTTCATGAAATTAACTTCACAAATATGTTACTCATGGTCCTCATTGTATAATCAATCAACCAATTTGATAAAATTAGACCTATATACAAAAACTTCAAATTTCAAGCTTTTAGAAAGAGATCCCTAACAATAAAATCAGAAATTAACTATCATAAAAAAAAATTTCATGAAATTGACTTCACAAATATGTTACTCATAATCCTAATTACATAATCAATTAATCAATTTAATAGAATTAAACTTATGTACAAAAACTCTAAATTTCAAACTTTTACAAAGAGGTCCCTAACAATGGAATGAGAAACTAACTATTATCAAGAAAAAATTTTGTGACTTTAGAAAATGGGGATCTTATGACTATGAGCAGCAGATAGGAATTGAGTCATTGGAGTTTAAAAAAATATTAAGGGGGTTCAAAAAAATAAGAAAGGGGGGGGGGCAAAATGCAAAAAAAAAAATTTTACATCAAAATTTATAAATTTCAAGGGGTGCACCCCCTGAAATACATGTGGCTCCGCCACTGCTTAACCTTTGACTAGTTGCCGCTTAACTTGTGGATGCTAAATTGTATTTCAATTGAAGGAAATGATGCAAAATCCACCACGAGACTTTGCTGGCTTTGATGCAGAAGTCTCGTCATGAGAACGCATAATAGCTTCTATAAATTCTTCTTAATAGCCTGTTTGAACTCTGAACTTTTAATGCATATTTAGTGTCTTTTCTTTTTTATCAGAAATTATCAATTATTCTTATATTCTTTTGGGACCTGTTTCTTCAGTTCTTATTTTCTGAAATTATAAAATTACGAGGTATCTACTACCAAAGCTGGCAACTCAGAAGACTAGAACTATTTGTTTCTTAATCGTGTAATGCCTGCATTTTTTAATAATTTAAAACAAAAGAGTAATTAGTTCTGAATCTTATCAAACTGGAAGTTAGTAATATATATAAGAAACACTCTCAAGCCCGAGCACATTCAGGATGAGAAAGTGAAAGTGCGTCTCTTTCCATTCAATTTACATGTACGTTTCTTCTATTTGCTGTCATTTTATTCTGACCTCTTGATTTATGAAGCAATCAATGTCAATACCAACAATGTCTTGCTCTCCTTTTGATTTTGATCATGCACACTTGCAATTGCAGTAAAAAGGGATATTCTTACAGGGTATATCTGTAGACATGTAATTTCCAGCTTTTTGCCCTTTTATGCCTAGCTAGATTTAAGATTAGAGCCAGCGTATTTCTATACCATTTTCTCTGGTTACCATGAAAAAGTGCAGATTCTTCATTCAGTACTTCCTATTAGAGATGATGTTGTTCTCGGACAATATGAAGGCTATAGAGATGACCAGATTTTGGAGGGATCCCAAACCATTGGCATATGCATGATGTGGATTACAAAGTAAGCAACGCCAGTTCAAATTGTTTGGTCCTTAGTTTTAGGTACAAATGTTTGGGCCTGTACTGATATAGAATCACCGGGCCTTGATGAAGCAAGTACAAAGGAGGAGTTAGATATGAAGCACAAAACTTAATTTAAGATTGTTTATTTATTGTCAGTTAACTTGAACAACGATAAATGTGTTTGTGTTTGTTTAATATTGTATAAAACACTTTTATTATCAATTATATATTTCTTTTGACACTTATCTATTGGAAGTTTTTTTATTGTACGTGATTATTAAAGCATAACTCATTGTTATGTATAAAAAATTGGAGGAAAAAAAAAGGTTCAAACAGTGGCAAACTAGCATTGCTTAAAACTGAGCCTAATTTAAAATTTTCATCTATCAGAATTTTGCGTTAATCATTAACTGACACCAGATAGAAAAGTTTGGCATGAGTCGTGAATGAATAGAATTTACATTTTTTTTGTGTCAATTATAATTGCCACTAAAATTTAAAGTTAACTGTAATTGATACTGTTTATAACGTTGGTCATAACTTATATTAGAATGAAAATTTAACGTCAAATATGACTGATGCTATTTATAACACTTAGTGTCAGTCATTCTGACAGTCGTTAGATATGATGTTAAATTGTTCGCCACACCAAACTTAACATCATTTTTTAGAAACTAATGCTAAACCCATTAATGTCATTCATAACTGATGCTAAAGGTAAATTTTAACTTACGCTAAAAGGAAATTTTTTTTTGGTGCAAGTTCATTAAAAATGAATTTAGTTTTAGTAAATCTTCTAATTTTCAAGAGAAAGTAACATAATTAAATCATCTTTAATTAAAAAAGAGTAACTATTTATTTATTATGAGATCAGAGCATTATGATCGATGTGTTCATTATTACTAGAAGTTTATTGCCAACTCGATGTGTTTATTGCCACCTCTAATATCTTTTCTAGCGAGTTTTATCATTTAAGGTAATAACGTCAAGAGATCGAACTTCTATTAATATATTTTCTCTTCACTCTACGAAAATCTGTGTATTTTGAAATGTTCTATAAGTCAAGAATTCAGTATCTTTATCATTTTAATTTACACATTGTAAAGGTTAACTAATTCAGACACCTATGTAAATTGTTTAGTGTAATTATTTTTATACCCACAATTGAAACATTTATCATTCTGTAAGCTTGAGTGTGGGCAACTTATACATACCTTAGTTGCCATCGCTATCTCCACTGGACACTCCACTAGACACCTGGCCATAGCTTGTCTGCAGTCTCAGGAATAAAATGAATAAAATAAAACTAAATTCTCGAACAAATCCTTAATCATCAATACATCAGTAAATCACTTCTGTTTTATTATCAAAAGGAAGAAAAGCTTTAGTAAGAAATATTTTATTATCAAAAGGAAGAAAAAACGTAACTTGAAATTTGGAAAATAATGATCTCTTTTCATTTCAACACATATATATGAAAAAATAAACACATTTTGAACTGCCACATTAAACTTAGGAACAAGAAAGCAGGTAGAAACTCCACATCATATCCAAGCATAAGAAAATTATATATGTTTCCTCTTATTTAGTCCCTAGACACCTTCATTTAGTACCTGAGGCCTCAGTCGATGAGGCATTTCTTGAGTTGAACAAAAGTTGGGGCAATCGCTTATGATGACCTTATGAAGCTTCGCTGCCTGTAACTTGAACCCTTCGCAAAAATCAACCAGCATTGGCAATTTCGCAAGTTCTATGGATTTCAGATTTGGAAGCACAATATCCTGTGTATTGCTGGGACCCTCTTCACTTAGATGTCCAAAAACTTCCCTCAATTGAGCTACCTCTGATACACACAGTGTGTTCAATCGTGGAAGCATTTTCGAGAAAGTGACAGAGAAAAGACATTTTAACTTGTTGCACCGCTTGACCTCTATCTCTCTTAGACGTGGGAGGAAAACTTGAGCATCGATTGGGTTTTGAGGCTGTTCATTATGTTCAATGATTTCCTCCAATTCCTCACACTCACATATCATGAGGCTCTCCAAGCTTGTTAGGCACCCGTTGATGACCGTGGAGAAGATTGATTTCAATTTTTCACATTGACTCAATCTTACATACTTGAGATACTGAAGGTTTAAAACCTGTGGGCTAGTGAGACCTGCCCATATGAATCTTAGCTCACGAACATTTTCTAACTCCAAAAGCCTTAATTGTAAGGTCAGGACCTCTTGTGGGCTCTCATCAAGGCCAATTCCTTGAAAATTGAATATGTTAACAACCCCACAATTCTTAATGTCAACAAAGTCTACATCTAAGGTTGCCTGGAGTAGAGTTGGATCTCCAGCAAATAATTGATTAGCATTCCCAAAAAGCGACCATTGCTCCTGAAGTAAAAGAGATACAACGAAAATGTAAATAGGGGGAAAAAAAAGGAATAAATGGATCTCTAGGACATTGTGGGGAAAATGCACAAAAAGTTAACCTTAGGGTATACCAATTAACAATTAAATTTCTTTATTCTTTTTCTTTATCCAAATCTTGGTTGTGATGTGTGAACAAGACAAACATGAGTCTAGTATTTTATGCTGGATTTCCATTTGATTTGGGCTAGCACATGAATGCTAAATATCTCTCTTTGAAATTTGTTTATTTATTTTAAATAATTAAGCCCTATTAGCAATTATACCTATTATGACATGTAACGCTATCAAAGTATCGTCTCTTGTTTGGTTATTGGCACATGATTTGCTCATGATATATATTTTCACAAATGAGACAATGAATTTCATCTGTATGTCATCAACATTCACAAGCATAATCCCTAAAACAAAAATTGACGATTGGGCACTTAACAATTTTTATTTTTTATTCTCTTTTACTGGTCAGCTGGATTAAACAATTCTACCACTCAGCGCATATAAATAGTGTAAGGTTAAAAGATAAAGGCAGTGCTATGAACTAACTACAACAATGATTATAGTGCCACGTTGAGATAGAAAGATCCGAAATAGAAAGTTTATTGCCGTACCTCTATGTTTTGCAGAATCTCCTCAGTTGCTCCCAAACTGAAGTCGAAGTTTGGGCATTCATATATTATGACGCTCCTAAGATTCACTGCTCTTAACTTCAACCCTTTGCAGACCTCAGTGAGGCTAGGTAGTTCCACAAGTTTTATGGTTCTAAGATCTGGAAAAACAATTTCTACTCCACTGACAGTGCCTTCTTCACTCTTACGTCCAAAAAGCCTCTTCAGTTTGTTACACCGCATGACCTTTAAAGTACGTAGTTTTGGAAAGCACATTTGCCTGTTGGACAGATGTTGAGGTTCTTCAAACTCTGCAACAATTTCCTCTAATTGCTCACACTCAGAAATTGTAACAGACTCCAACTCTTGCAGGCTTCCATGGACGACGCCAGAGAAGACATATTTCAATTTAGCGCATCCACTCATCTCGATCTTTTTAAGGTTCATAGCATGGAACTTGAAACCTCTGCAGATATCAACAAGACTTGGCAAGTCCCTAAGTTCTATGTGGCTTAAGTTGGGAAGTACAATTTCATTTTCATTACTAGTGCTGGCTTCACTTTTGTGCCCAAAAAGCTCCTCTAAATTTGCAGAATCTAATATACATATTGTGCTTAATTGCGGAAGCATTCTAGTCATAGAGGCTGAGAATAGACATCTCAACTTGTTGTAACCTTTAACCTGTAAATCTAGCAATTCTGGTAAGAATATCTGAGGAGCATTAGATAGAATTTCACATTGTTTGTTTTCTGCAACGATTTCCTCCAAGTCCTCACAGCGAACTAGGCTAAGACTTCTTAACACTGGTAGGCTTCCATGGATAATCACAGAACAGACAGATTTCAATTTGTTACATCCTTCCACTGATAATTGCTGAAGATATTGAAGGCTCAAAATTTGTGGGGGACCTGTCCATATGTACCTCAGCCTAGGGAGACATGTTAATGTCAAACTTTCTAATTTTAATTCCATGAGCTCCAGTTGATCCGCAATAACGCCAACTCCATTAGGAACCTGGAATATATTTACTACTTCACAGTTGCTAAGTTCAAGTTTTTTCACATTAACTAAAATTGCTGGTAGCGGAGGTGAAGCTTCTAAATTCCTTTGGCTAAGAGACTTCTTCATTGCCCAGAGATCCCATATAAGCAAAGAAAAGATTCAGAGTTCAGTATATATTGAACACTCAAGTACTTCATTAATATATTTTAATTCTTTAAGAATATACAACAGAGATTAGAGAGCGAATGCATACCATATTCATATCTGAATTGACCTTGATGTTAACAATTGAACTACTGAATTTGGGGCACTCCACCCATCGCATTCTGCTAAGAGATGGACAAGCTGGATGATAGTTTTTCGGAAAAATTCTGACCAAATTTTTTAGATTCTCAAGTCTAAGTGACTTTAAATGAGGAAGCTCGATCTGGATCTCATTATGTTCATACTCATGTTGACCAAATACATATTTTAGTTGAGAAGCATTCCAAATGTGTACTTCCTCTAGCCGCTGAAGGCTTTGAATACAGGAGTTTGGGAACACACATTCTAAGTTATGACAAGAAATGATGGTCAGAAATCTCAATTGTGGAAACACCACACAACAATTGTTTGGAACTGGAATTATTTCCAAGCTTGTGCCTATACCATCCTCTCCTATTATATTCTTCAACTGGTCGCAATTTTTTATGGTTAGTTCTTCAAGCAACTTCATAGTTTTGGCAATAGACATCATGAAAAGTGATGTCAATGTTGTGCAATCTGTTATCCGAAGAATCTTCAGATTGGCCAAAGTCATTTGCCTTGGAAAAATGCTCTGCAATCTATAACACCGTCCTATTTCAAGTTCTTGTAATTTCTCAAAAAAGCAAAGTGGAGGTGGACCATGACAAACTTCTTTCAAATTGTCCATAGACCTTAAAGTTAAGTTGATCAAATTTGGGAACGAAGCTTCTGCTTGAAACGAACCATTGCTACGACAAGTTTTATCTATAAGGAATTTTAATTTTGAACAACACTCAAGCCACAAGCTAGTCAACTCATTCATTCCTCCTATAGCACGAACCACGTCTGGGACAATATTTTTGAATTCTCCATCAAGCCCAAACAGGAAAACATCTTCTGCTCTATGTAAAAGATACTTAGTAAATGAATCTGAAGCAGAGATATTTATGTCTTCCAAGTACAAAATTCTTGAGTTTAAATCCTTGGAATTGTAACAAACTTTATCTCTTTTAGATTGCACAATTTCAAGTACATATCTCTGTAATCTTGGGAAAGAAACATTACTCAGAGAGCACTCATTAGGGTGAAATGTACAATAACCCCTTTCCCCACCAAAAGCATATAACTCCTCTAGTTGCGTACATCTTCGTATTACCTTAAAACACTGCCCTCTGATTTCACAGTGTGATAAATCTAGCAGCTTCAATTTATTCAACTCTTCCAATCCGTTTGGCAATTCTTGAAATGAGCTATGTTGCAAATCAAGAATCCGAAGTCTTCTTAGTCCCACAACCCATGACATGTCACTGAATCTCCAATACTGTAAGCGCAGTGTTTGAAGATTAGTTAACCACTGCATAGATTTTAGCGGTGATAAGAATGGTTGGCAATAATGATTGACCATAGCCAAAACCTTGAGTGCTTTCATACTTTTAAAAAATGCTTTTGATAATCTATATGAATTCATAGATCTTATTAGCAGAATCTCAATCTTTGGAGCATCTGATTGTTGAGGAATGTAATCTATTATATTGCATGTTCTATTCCACCAGGAAGTGAATGCATAACAATCTTTCATAGCCACGTCTTTTGCTAATGCATTAACAACAACATTGCGCCTTTCTTTGGATGCAATCCACAAAGCTACATCACGAACCATATCATGCATTGTTAAGTGATCTTTCCTTATCTCAGAATGTGTTAACAAACAAGAATCTATGAGATTGTCAATACATGCATTCACCTCATTTCTCATTGTTTCTAATGAGTCCATTTCCCCATATAAGCCTAACCCTACTCCAATTCGGAATAAATCTTCAACAAGGATATCATGACCTTCTGGAAACATGCAACACATCAAGAAGAGAGATTTGGCTTCTTTGCTTTTGAAATAATCATAGCTCAATTGAAGACAAGTGAAAGCATCTCTGACACCAGGTTCTGCATCTATCGGTTTTGAATCTCTCAATCTTCTTAATGCCACCTTCCATTCATCACTACACTTCCCTTTTAAAGAGGTTCCTACGGCTGCAATTGCTATAGGAAGTCCTTTACACTCCCGAGCAACTTCTTGTGCCACACCTTTTGATGAGTTGTCACAAACTCCTGCATGCTTTTGAAATAGTGTCCAAGATTCCTCTTCTGATAAGAGATTTAGAGGAACTATCCTTTTGCAGTCCATGATGATGCATACTCGTTGACGTCGAGTGGTCAAAAGGAGCTTGCAGCCTACATGATGATCTTCAAAAGGAATCCCGATATCCTCCAATTTGATCCTTTCCCATACATCATCTAAGATTATAAGAATCCTTTCCCCACTCCTCAACCTTACTGACAAACGCCTTGCTCTTCCTGCTTCAGATTCTTCAGCAAATGTCAAACCTAACAAGTCTGCAATTTCACCTTGAATCTTTCTGACATCTAGAGTTTGGGACACGATAGCAAATAAAACACGATCAAAAAGCTTCAATTCCTTCACTTTCTTGCCCAATTCTTTGACCAATGTTGTTTTACCAGAGCCCCCCATTCCATAAAGTCCAATCATATGGCTGTCATCATCTTGAAGTGCCTCCAAAAGTTGATCTGAAGCCAACTTTGTAGATTGGAAATACATAAAATTTCCTGAAGAAAAATACTCTATATCTGGTATTGAGGTAGGGAAAGAAAATAACTTGAACTCACTCCTTTCAATAAGCTTTTTTGTTGTGTCCATCTTCTTTGTCATCTGTTGGCATAGGCGATATCTCTTCCATTTAGGACACCTCCCTTGACAACAACCCTTGTCTGTGTTCATTTGTTTTTCCAATTTCTTCAACTCATCAATGTGATTTTTCACTTCACACAACCACTGCTCAACAGCAGCATCAACTTCTTCGACTCTGTTACGTGATTCTTCAACATGTTTCTGCACACCATGTTGAGCTAACACTAGCTTCTCCTTCTCAGTTTCAAGATTTTTTGTGATTTTGCCCACACAAAATAAATATTGTCCTTGGCGTACCACTGGATCCACCAAATATTCTAGGAGTTTGGCAATAACAGATATTGGAATCTCTGCCATTTACTTAACTGAACAAAACCAAAAGAGAAGTAGCTCAAAATCAGTATATGAAAAGTGTACGTAAATGAGCCATTAACAATCTTAGAGATATATTGTAGATAAAGAAATTTGTAATTAAATACCTTATAAACGACAATAATGTCAGGACTGAATATGTGCTAGAGAAACAAAAAAATGCTTCCATAAAAATAAGATGCAAAATGCACCTTAATTTATCATTTTTCTTTGTATTATATCAATGATGAAACTGTGAAGTTTAAGATTTTAATTACTGATCTGAACAACAATACCAAAATAAATACTAAAGATTATCTCATAACTTTGTAATGGAGATAGTAAGATCTTAATTATAATGAAAAAGAAAATTAAAAAGATAAATAAACTTATATAAAATAATAGTCGAAGATACATAATTCTAAAATTACCAGTAACATACTCAAACAACGAAATGAATCCAACTAAAAGAAAAAAAAAATGAAGGGATGGCTAAACAATTTTTTTTTTCTGATGTGGGAAAACTTTCTCCTTCAAAATCTCGCAAATTAGGATCTTGGAAGGCTACTTAACAATGTTTCATTATTCTTTTCCTCCTTTTTAATAAATCCCAAACAAAGGAAAGGTTTGGAGAAAGACGTTAAATCCAACATTTTTCCCCTTCTCATCCATTTGTCCAAAAATAAAAAAATGTTAGATTAAACCTAAATAAAAGAAAATGTCAAAAATTAGAATTTCACTTATCTTCCTTTCCCTAATTCCCTTCATTATCATTATTCCAAACATATAGCATCACCCTTATATTAACCCAACACGTTTACCTCCTTAAATATTGAAAGGACAATGCTACAGAGAATTCAATTTTTTGAGAGTTCCAGCTTTTCTACTTGTAGATCTCCTCGATATTTTTATAAAATAATTGTCTAACTCTATTACAGTCATATGTAAATCTTGAGCTAATCTAGTAGCAAAAATAACAAAATCCAAACTAAAAGAAAAAGAAATAGAAAAAATCTTAAATGTAAAAAGTCATAAGTACCATAGTAAGATCTAACAATCTTTACTAATTCTGTCAGGATTTAAGAAAATTTAGGATTTTAAAACATTGAAATGGCCAAGGTTGTTTAAAATTATAAGATTTTAGATTTTGCATCTAGATGTGGATGTAGTTATGAGAGAAATGAGAGACAAAAATACAATAAGAAAGTTAAATTAATAAATAGTTTGTAGTCAAGATGCCCAAGCCAGCTGCAGTATAGCACTGGACAAATTTTATAGCATACCATATAAGCAGCTCTCAGACCAAATCCGAAACAGTGGTATTAGATCGATCGCATGGCCACCATATAACTGCATAAGCCATAAGATAAAAAGAAAGAAAAGAAGCAAAACTGATCAATTCTGTTTCCCGTTGTGCATCTATATCTATACATATTATTCAATTCATACCTTACCGTGCGGTGACTTTTCAAGTTGCAGATGACGTATATTTTGGCAGGATTAATAGACCTCCTCTTAACCTGTGGAAAGAAGACTGAATGGGAAGGATGAATTAGAAATGAAATACTTCTGAGAATTAGAAATTTACAAGGACAGGAACCACGTTTATGTTAACAGATGGCTCCAGTACTGAGCAAGCCTTACTTTAATTGCGTGACTTTAGTTACGAAGTCAACGCGTCCACAGGCACACACCATTCCCCCGCAAAAGAAAGGACATATGAAAGTGAAGAACCAACAATCCCGACTTTTTTGGCTTGATGCTATACTTTCAAAAAAATTAAGCAGATGCTGGAAGCAGATTGTCTGCTTCGTCAAGCACTCTGCTTGCCTCACTGTGGCCGTTGTCTCACTGTGGCCGCCACCAGCCTCCCTCTTCTTTTTTTTTTTTTCCTTCTTTGAATGGATTTTTTTTTTCAGGGACTACTTCGTAAAAATCCCAGATGCCACGTGTCCTGCTCCAGCAGCCCGCTCCAGAGACCCGAGATTCGACTCCACTTAATGAGATAAAATTATGTTGTTGTTGTTGTTGTTGTTGTTGGTTCTTTTTAAAATTTCAGAAGTTTTGGGGTTAAAAATCAATTTTTTGAGGAAAGAATGTATTTTGAAAATTATCAAAGCTTTTGGGATTAAAATAAATTTGAGGAAAAGAGGTATTTTCAAAATTCTAAAGTCCTGAGGTTGGAAATCAAATTTGAGAAAAAAGTGTTATTTTAAAAATTATAAAAGTATTGGGGTTAAAAATCCAAATTTGAGATAAAAAGAATATTTTGAAAATTCTAAAAGTTTTGGGATTAAAAGTCAAAAAAATTGAAAAAGAGACACTTTTGCAATTTTCAAAGTTTTGGGGTCAAATGAAAAATATTCTTGAAAAAAGAAGTTTCTTTGAAAATTATAAATTTTAGAAGGGGTCAATTTGACAGAAAAAATCTTAAAAAGTGGCTTGGAAAATATATCAAAAAATAAAAAATAAATCAATAATTGTAATAATATTAGAAAATATTTAAAAAATTTTTAAAAAGTTTTAGTGGATCATAATTGCCATACTCTTCTCCCATAACGTATTAGATTAGATTCAACACTATCTAACTGATAATAGCATCATGCCTATATTTTTCTTTTTCTTTTCTCTATAAACCCAACATGTTGAATATAATAATTGAAAGAGGAGTGTTATATGGAGCTTGACTTTTGGAAGTTTGAGCTCTTTTATTAATAGACCTCATGAATTTTTTTTGTATAACATAATTATTTACTACACACATAGATCTTGAGATGATTTATTGAATGCAGAGGAAAATTCAAACAAAAATAAAATTGAAAATCAAATGTAAAATGTCATAATATTATTAGCATAGTCAGATCTTAAAATATTGCAAATTAATTCTGCATCGCAAATAGAAAGCACAGTAACTGTCAAACCAAATTCCAAGCATCGCAAATAGTTCTGCATCGCATGGCAACTAACTGAATATGTAAAGAAGAAAAAGAGAAGTACAGAGAAACAAAAATGATAAAAGTGATTTATTTTTCTTTTGTATCTATCAGATATTGAGCATATGCAAATATTGGCCTTGAGTATCCTGTATCCATCTAATTTGACTAGGCGAATAGGGTGGCCAATAGTTGTTTATACATTGATATATGATATAATTACAAAATATTAATATATAAATTATAAAATATATGAACATACAATGTAAATTTGATGAAGTTAAAATTTTAGTGTGGATATCTAGCATAAGTTATGTCGGCCCTTAGTAACCAATTGAAGAGTGACTCATCATCCATCTTTGATCCTTAAAATAATGAAGATTTAATTGTAAGATCAGGATCTCTTGTTGGTTTCCACCAAGAGAATTTTTTGAAAATTGAATAAATTAACATTACCATTATTATAAAAAAAATTATAATAACTATCATTATAACTGTATTTAATTAACATTACTATTATTGTTTGAACACAGAAATAATTAATATTGGTAAACAATTTTAAGTAATATATATTTTTTAATAAGTTGTCTTTTAGTAAAACAATAATATTGCCATTAAAGATATTTTACTCAAAATGAATTTAGTTTTAAAAAATCTTCAAATGTCAAGAGAAAATCACATAATTAAATTATCTCCAATTAAAAAAAAGAAAAAAGAAAAGTAACTAAATTAATCATTACACTATGATTTGTCTACTATTACTAAAAGTTTTTGTTACTTTGACTCTGTATTTTTTCTTTTCGAACGAGTTTTATCTCTTAAGGTAATAATTTAGAGAGATTAATTGTTATAGTTTGAACTATATTTCAATGATATTGGTTAAATTTATTATCCAATAACATAAATTATTGAAACTTAAAGTAATTATATTTTTAATGTAGATTGACAAAAGTTAGTTAAAAAATATATGTAAAAAAAATAATAGGGATCAAAATAAAAATTCAACAAAATTAGATAAAAACATAAGCTTAGCAAACAACAACAACAATAATAATAATACATCAGCAGCGGTTGCTAACTGCTGCATATATTTGTTAAAATGGTTTTTGAATTTTCTACAGCTATTTAAATCGCGGCTAAAAATTTTTATTTTCTTGTACTATTTTATTTAGATAAATGCTATTAATAAACCTACATGACACCACAATTTTTGTGTTTCTAAAATACCTAAAGCTTGTTTTTATTTTTTTCCCGTTAACGATAGACTTGGTTTGTTAAAGTCAATACCCGAATCCTTCTTCCTCTGCTTTCTGCGATTTTCCACATAACAATTGCAAAGGAACTTCTAATAAAGCACTAATTATTTTACTGAATGGGTCAGATTCTCCAACTTGTGTTGCATAACAACTGTTTCGTGCTTTTTCATTTCTCAGAAAATTCTTGCAAGTAATGTCATATATCATAAACTCTCTTTGTTATTAGATAGTCTACAGAACTTTGCATAAAAAATTAAAGAATAATAAAAAATAAATTTTTTTGTGAATGTATTGATAATATCGAAATTATATTAATTATTAATTGTTAACTTAGTATTAATAATTTTTCCATTCTTTTAATCCTTCATAATATTACTATTTTTTGTCACAAAAAAGTAAATAATAAAACATTCGGAGAGGAGATATTTATAAATAAGCTTAATAGTTAATTTTAAATTATTAAATTCTTTAAAATATTCTATTAATTACTTATTTAATATTATATTATTAAATTATTTATTTATGGACATTAAAATATAATTGTCATTAAATGTTAAATCAATTATTGAATTACTAAATTAAATATTTACATAACAAAATTAAAACATTTAGCGGAGGTTCGTTTCAAGACCGCCGCTAAATACATTTTAACTAGCAGATAACCGTTTTACCCTTTTAATCAATATCTTATGCCAACCAAATTAATAAGTGGTGAGCAATTAAATTTTGTCACACGCATGAAAAGTGATACTTGATGACTAACCAAATTCAAGCCATCAAGATGAGTCATTATTAGATGATAAATAATAATGTTATCATGTGAATAAACCACAGTATATATGTAAAATCTTATCATTACAACTAATAAAAATGATCACATAATTATCTAAAGAAAATATTAAATAAAGAGAGAATCATTGAAATATTTGATGAGCGATGGACTATTCATCCAAAGTAAGACCTAGGCCACTTGAAGAGGAGAGAAACAAGATGCAGATCTTGAGCAAGTGATGAACATTTGATAAAGTATTTTTTATTTTTATTTTCAATCTCTATTTCTTCAAATATATTTTTTGAAATAATAAAAATATTTTTTTAGTGCTTTTATATTTTGACCTATTTTAAGAAATATTTTCAATAAAATATTTTTATTAAATTAAACTAAACACATTTTTAAATTTATTTTCAAAAAAAAGTCCAAACCAAACAGCTCCAAACTTTTTAAAACCCTGGAACCAAAGTCAAAGCAATGAACATTGAATTGAGATTCAAGCTCTTTTAAGCCATGGAATTAAATTGCATTACATGGACCTCAATCCCCTTGCGAGGTATTTGGATCTTATAGTTACTTTATGGTATGCAGTGGGATGCTTAACAGTTTTTCTCATGCATATCAACTTTGAAACCCAGTTTAATTTAAAAGATCATATTCAATTGAAAATGATTTTTTAAAAATTTTCTTTCAAAAATGAAATTTTAGTAACAATTCCATTTATGTAATTTTTTGAAAATATTTTTGGAAACTTATTTTTCCTCTTTATTTATCATGCACATGGCTTTCATTTTTTAAGGTGAGACAACGAGTAATGTAGATAACGTACATAATGCTAATATTAACTTAAGAAAAAAAAAAAAAAGAAACAAATCCACTGTCCATGGCTCAAACTACGTCGAAATAGGCCAGAGTTTTGAACCACCGAAATACAAACACAATCAAGTCCGTCCATTTTCAAATCATATAAATGCAACGACAATTGAACATTCACATATTCATTATCACAAGTAGAACGCTTGCTTTTTATATAAAAAATATAAAATAAAATTGAAATTACACACGTGTAATCATCAAATAAATGATTATTGATTAAATGGATAAAAATAATAAATAAATAAAGAGTTATATATCTAATTTTATCTATTTAGTTCTGATCATCTATTTAATAATTTGATGGTTAAAATTTTGATGTCACTCTATATTTTTGTCATCAAATATAGACAAACCCTTCTTATTAAAAAAGATAAGTTGGATTTGCTGTTCCCCTTAACAAAAAAAAAAAAAACAAAGACGTTAATTGCATTGAACGCAGTTGTGCTTGCATCTTGTCAGTTTTCCTCTTCATTCTCCAATCTCCATCTGCTCTTTTTTTTTTTTTCTTTTCTTTCGTTTTTTAATTGTACCATTTTCCAATGTTGGGAAAGTAGATTATATGCAGCGGAATTAAAACACATAATATAATAACTGAATAAATCTTTTCTCATTTTGCCAAGTACGCACAAAATAAATAATTACAGAAAAACACACAATTTTTAATGTTGAAAATCCCCTCATCTCAACGTAAAGGATAAGAGCCACGAAAATAAATTGAGGACACACCACCTCACCAAAAAGGATGGAGAAAAATAAATGGTAGAGATGATGGGTCAACTGCGGGAAACAATACTGAAATTGCAATGCAAATCAAGCTAGTACAGGGGCGAGGCCCGACCTTCCTCGTCATCTGTGTAATAGGAAAAACAAACTATTATTTTAAACCGTTGGATGATTAAACTTTGGAAGATGAACCAAAATAGTCAGCCTAAAGATAAAATGCACTGCACACAGAAGAATCTGCTTCTTCCATAATTTTAATTTCAATAATTTTACACATGGACAATTCTTTTGTTTAGCAAGTTTCATTACACATGGACAATTTTGAATCGGAATAACATATTGTAAGTAGATATTATATGGTAAGTGCGCAAACAGAAACCTGTAAGAAAAAAACCTAATAATAGCATAGGCAAAGTGATGAATTGAATCAGGATGAATTCACTTTCAATTCATTAAGCAAAGTGTTGGGTTTGACTTGAATTTTGTGGGTGACCCGGTTTGTAACCCGACCCATGACCCGTGACCCATAACCCATTATTTCCTCTATATATATGTGTAAGGGAATTCATTAGAAGAGTGATTGATGTAATTTCTCTCTGTATAGCCTCCGTCAGAAATAATATAAATATTCTCTCTTTCCGTGGACGTATGTCGCATTGACCGAACCACGTAATTTCTTTGTGTGTTCTTCTCTATCCTTCTCCTTGATTAATTGCCTTTCAGTAACCTAACAAGTGGTATCAGAGTCTCGGTTCATTTTTTGTTCGTCGGTTACTGTAGCACGTCCGAAAATTTTCAGATCTGGCTCCAAAATTTCAGATCTTGCCTCAATTTAGTTGTTTTGGAGCATAGGAGACCATTCTCTGCATCTTTGGTGCGTTGAAGAACGTCGGATACCAATTTTTGGTGGTAAGAAAATTTTCAGATCTAGTTTTAAATTTCAGATCTAGCTTGATTCGCTTGTTTTTTGAGAAAAAGAGACCGTTTATTGTATTTCTAGTGCATTGGAGATCGTTTTTCAGTTGTTTTGGTGAGTTTTTACGGTTGCGAGTACTGTTCATCGCCAGAATATTCATCGGAAGTACTGTTCATTGCCGGAATCTTCATCGGAAGCACTGTTCATCGTCTTCTACGGCGATGCACTGTAGCAGTCAACGGTCAACGGCACTGTAGCGACTCGGATACTGTAGCGACTCGGCACTGTAGCACAGTCAACGGTCAACGGTACTATTTGGTCAAAGTTACTGTTTGGTCAAAGTTGCTGTTTGGTCAGAGATGTTGTTTGGTCAAAGCTGCTGTTTGGTTAAAGCTGCTGTTTGGTCAAAAATTGCTGTTTGGTCAAAGCTGCTGTTTGGTCATAGTTGTTGTTTGGACCAAGTTTTCTGTTGCGTTGGTTATTGTTTCCTCGACACAGTTCCGGTGAGTTTATGTTTAATTCAGAAAAGAATTCTGAATTTCTCTGTGAATTTACTGGATTGTGTTAGATTGTGCTGTATTGGATTTCTGGTTTACTGCTGTGAATTTTGTTGGACTGCTGTGTTGAATTTCTGTTAGTGAAGTTCTGGTCAGTTTGCAAGGTTCTGAACAGTTTTGTGAAATTCAATTTCTGATTGCGAAATTTGCTAGTAATTTATCTGCTGTTATTTGAGAAGATGTCGACTCATAAATTCGATATTGAGAAGTTCAATGAATCGAATGATTTCACTTTGTGGAAGGTAAAAATGAGGGCACTTCTAGTTCAGCAGGGATGTGCAGTGGCATTAGAAGGAGAAAGTAGTCTACCTAACACGTTGAAGGAAGAG
Organism: Biancaea sappan; assembly: GCA_037074585.1. Classification (NCBI taxonomy): domain Eukaryota; kingdom Viridiplantae; phylum Streptophyta; class Magnoliopsida; order Fabales; family Fabaceae; genus Biancaea; species Biancaea sappan. Next base: position 52,405,376 of record CM073494.1, on the reverse strand, counting down.
GAGAAGAAGGAAATTTTGGCAAAGGCTCATAGTGCATTACTATTGAGTTTGACAGATGAGGTGTTGAGAGAAGTAGTTGATGAATCAACTGCTGCAGGTTTGTGGAAGAAATTGGATGATAAATACCAGAAAAAGTCTCTCACAAACCGGTTATATCAAAAGCAGCGTTTGTATACCCTGCGGATGACAGAAAATATGCAGGTAAAAGATCATCTTGATAATTTTAACCGAATTATCCTGGATTTACAGGGTGTTGGGGTTAAGATAGATGATGAAGATCAGGCTATCATTCTTTTGTGTTCTCTACCAAATTCATATGAGAACTTTGTTGACACTATGTTGTATGGTAGAGATAGTATCTCTGTTAATGATGTCAAAGATGCTTTGCAGTCTAAAGAGCTGAAGAGAAGAGTCTCTAGTTCTAATGAGGATGGTGCAGAAGCAGGTTTGTATGTCGGCAGAGGCAGAGACACTAAAAGGGATGATGGAAAAAGAAGCAAGTCACGGTCTAAGTCGAGGAACAAAGGAGGACCTCGATGTTATCACTGTAAACAAAGGGGCACATCAGGAAGAATTGTCCACATAGGAAGAAGGGAAATGATGAGAAGGAACCGAATACCAGTGGTAGTGCTTCGGTGGTGCAAGATAGTTCTGACGGAGAAGAAGACATTGATGTTCTCACAGTCAGCACCTCTAGTTCTGTAAATACTTGGGTCTTGGACACAGGTGCATCTTATCATATGACTTTTTCACGTGAGCTGTTTACTTCTTTTAAGGAGTGGAATGGTGTTGTGAGATTGGGTGATGATGAGTAGCTTAGTGTTAAGGACAGTGGTTCTGTGCAGATTCAGATGTATGATGGAATAGTCAGGACGCTTGATGCTTGGTATGTTCCTGGTCTACGAAAGAACTTGATTTCTCTTGGTACTCTAGACAAACAAGGGTACAAGTACTCTGGAGAGAATAGACAGTTGAGAATTTCTAAAGGTGCTCTGGTTATAATGAAGGGTAAATTGCAGCATGGTATTTACTTTCTGATTGGTAGTTCAGTGATAGGGACAGTGGCTGTATCTAAATCTTTAGCCAAGAATGATGATTGTACAGAGTTGTGGCATTGCCGATTGGGACACATGAGTGAGAAAGGGCTGTCAATTCTAAGTAAACAAGGATTGTTAGAAGGAGCAGAAACTGGGAAACTGAAATTCTGTGAAGTTTGTGTTATGGGTAAACAACGCAGAGTTAAGTTCAGTTCTGGGAAGCATACTTCTACGGATGTTCTGCAATATGTTCACTCAGACTTGTGGGGTCCTTCTCCAGTTGAATCTCAGGGCAAATGCAAGTACTTTGTTACTTTTATTGATGACTACTCTAGAAGGGTTTGTGTATATTTTCTGAAATCCAAAGATGAAGTGTTTGGGAAGTTCAAGGAGTGGAAGACCATGGTTGAGAAACGGACTGGAAAACAGGTCAAAACACTCAGAACTGATAATGGGTTGGAGTTCTGTAACGCTCCATTTGATGAATTTTGCAAGAAAGAAGGTATAGTGAGGCATCGCACTGTACGTCATACACCACAGCAAAATGGAATTGCAGAACGTATGAATCAAACACTGTTGCAGCGTGCGAGATGCATGCGATTAAACGCTGGCTTGCCAAAACAATTCTGGGCTGAAGCAGTTAACACTGCTTGTTATCTGGTGAATAGATCGCCATCTACTGCAATTGATTTTAAGACTGCTCAAGAGGTATGGTCCGGTAAACCTTTTGATTATTCTGGCCTGCGTATATTTGGTTGTCCTGCTTATGCTCATGTGAATGATGGTAAACTAGAGCCTAGGGAAATGAAATGCATATTTCTAGGGTATGCACATGGAGTTAAAGGGTACAGACTGTGGTGTACTGAAAAGGATAGAACTCCAAAATTTATTACTAGCAGAGATGTAACTTTTGATGAGTTTGCTATGTTTGGTCAGAAGGAGGAGCTTGGTAGTCATGCAGGTAATAATGATCAAGGTGCCAACCAGAAGGTGGAAATTGAAGTTCAAACTTCAAAAAGGGTTATAACAGACCCTGTACAGCAGCCCAGGGAAGAAGAAGAATCACAACCTATAGCAACAAGGAGGGAAAGAAGGGAAATCAGAAAACCTATGAGGTATGCAGATTGTGTTGATATAGTTGATGTTAATTCAGTTGCTTATGCCTTGGCAGTAGGTGAAAGTATTGATTCTGATGACCCGAGATCATATAAAGAAGCAGTTGAGAGTAAAGAAGCATCAGAATGGCTGGTTGCAATGAATGAAGAGATGCAATCTCTTGAGAAGAATGAAACATGGGATCTTGTACCGTTACCAAAGGGAGTGAAACCGGACGTTTGCATTATGTGCTTCAAACATTCAGAGACAAGTAATCATTTATTCCTGCACTGCGACGTGGCTTGGAGTATTTGGATTAGGTTATTTGATCTCTTTGACGAGAGTTGGGTTTGCCCAAAGGACCTTGGTGATTTCCTTGCGACCAAATTTATTGGCTTTGGCCATAGGAAGGACAACAGAACTCTTTGGAATACGGCTTTGTTCGCAACTGTGTGGTGCATATGGCTGGAAAGAAATGCCAGAGTTTTTAATGATCGGTGTATGCCTACTCAGATGTTATGGGATCGAATTTGTTACGTTGCTTCACTGTGGGTTTCAGCCAATGGGCTGTTCAAGGGGATGCCTATATCTGATGTTTATAGGGACTGGAGGGCGTTATTGCATTAATACGTTGTTAGGGGCTATGTGGGGTGTCTGTGCTGTCTGTTAGTTTTTCTTACTTTATGTTCTTGTTTTTTTAGGAGGATCTCTTGTCCTCCACCTTTTGTAACCATTCCCTTTGTATCTCTCTTTTCTCCTTAATAATACTTCTTTTTCTATCAAAAAAACCAAAGGGAGTGAAACCGGTAGGATGCAAATGGGTGTTCAAGAAGAAAGAAGGTATTCCTGTAGTTGAACCAGCAAGGTTCAAAGCACGACTTGTGGCAAAGGGTTTTTCACAAAAGGAGGGAATTGATTATCATGAAGTTTTCTCCCCGGTTGTGAAGTATAAAACCATTCGTGTCCTTTTGTCCATGGTAAGTGTTTTTGACTTAGAGTTGGAACAACTGGATGTGAAAACTGCTTTCTTAAATGGAAATTTAGAGCAGCAGATTTATATGTCACAGCCAGAAGGATTTTTTGATTCTGGGAAGAAAGATCATGTATATTTGCTGAAAAAGTCCTTGTATGGTTTGAAGCAGTCTCCTAGACAGTGGTACAAGAAATTTGATGCATTCATGACTTCCCATGGTTTTCTGCGTAATCAGTTTGATAATTGTGTCTACTCTAAGAAACTTGCAGATGATTCTTATATTTATTTGTTGCTATATGTTGGTGATATGTTAATTGCTGCAAAGAACAAGGTTGAAATTGATAGTTTGAAAGCCTTGTTGAGCAGTGAGTTTGAGATGAAGGATTTGGGTGCAGCCAAGAAGATATTGGGCATGGAGATTTGGAGAGATAGAAGTGCAGGTTTACTGTATGTATCTCAACAGAAATACATAGAAAAATTGTTGCAGTCTTTCCAAATGAATAATTCTAAGCCGGTTAGTACTCCGTTGGCGGCACATTTTAAACTTGATGCTAGTACAATACCTACTACAGCTGAGGAAAAAGGGTACATGAGTTCAGTGCCCTACTGTAATGCTGTTGGAAGCTTGATGTATGCAATGGTGTGTACTAGGCCTGATCTGGCTCATGCAGTCAGTGTGGTAAGCAGGTTTATGAGTAATCCTGGGAGAGCTCACTGGAGTGCAGTTAAATGGATTATGCGGTATCTGAAAGGTACGAGTAATATTTGCTTGGTTTATGGTGCTGATAAATCTAATAGTGGCTTGGTTGGTTATACAGATTCAGATTATGCTGGAGACCTTTTGAGGAGGAGATCCTTAACATGCTATGTCTTGACTCTGAATGGATGTGCTGTCAGTTGTAAGGCAACACTTCAATCTACAGTTGCCTTGTCTACCACTGAAGCAGAATACATGTCATTGGCAGAAGGAGTTAAGGAAGGTATGTGGTTAGATGGTTTGATTGATAGTCTGGGGTTAAATATTCAGAGACCTATCATTTATTGTGATAGTCAGAGTGCATTAAGTTTGGCCAAGAATCCAGTCTACCATGAGAGGTCGAAGCATATTGATATCAGATTGAATTTTATTCGAGATGTGATAGAAGACAAGAAATTATCCATCGAAAAGATATCCACAGCAGATAATCCAGTAGATATGTTGACAAAGGCTCTACCTTCAGAGAAGTTCAAGCATAGCTTGGACTTGGTGAATGTTTGCATTCCATGAAGCCCTACAGGGCTTGAATGATAGAAATGAATTTGTATTTAGTTCTGGTGATTTGAGAGAATTCAAGTCAAGGAGGAAAATTGTTGGGTTTGACTTGAATTTTGTGGGTGACCCGGTTTGTAACCCGATCCATGACCAATGACCAATAACCCATTATTTCCTCTATATATATATGTGTAAGGGAATTCATTAGAAGAGTGATTGATGTAATTTCTCTCTATATAGCCTCCGTCAGAAATAATATAGATATTCTCTCTGTCCGTGGACGTAAGTCGCATTGACCGAACCACGTAATTTCTTTGTGTGTTCTTCTCTATCCTTCTCCTTGATTAATTGCCTTTCAGTAACCTAACACAAAGGTTCAGAAACTAAGCAAACTATCTAGAGTACTGTCTCAATTCACATTTAGAATTATATTAAATCCAATTAAATCGCACAACTGAGACACTTATCATTTTGTTTGAACAAAATTCTAAGCATGAGATTGTGCACAGATTTTTCGTTAATTTCTCTTTAACATTCCCAAGGAATTCTGTGAGACTTGGTACATAACAATGTCGACGTTTACTATCCCTTCCCCCTAATTCTGTGAAAATTAAAAGTTTTCATTTGATCCTTCTGCCCGAAAAACAGGATTCAGAAAGAATTGTAGATTGAATGTAAAGATATACAATACCATGATATAAATAAAGTGATCAATGGGAGTTTGAAAAGTCCGTACCTGAGCTGTAAGTTGATGAAGAGGCATTTCCTTCGCTGTTTCTAGTTTCTATAACTGAATGAAAGTTGGGGCAATCATTTATGATAACCTGATTCGCCTGTAGCTTGAACCCTTTATAAACATCAATGAGGAGAGGCAGTTTGGTAAGTTCTATGGTTTTCAAACTTGGAAGCATGATTCCCTCTGCGCTGCTGGTGGTACCTTCCTCACTTCGATGTTCGAAGACTTCCCTCAATTGAGCTGCCTCTGATACACTCAATGAGTTTAACTCTGGAAGCACTTTAGCAAAAGTGACCGAAAAAAGACATCTTAACTTGTTGCACCGCTTGACCTCTATCTTTCTTAGTTTAGGGAAGAAAACTTGAGCATCGGATGGGTTTTGAGGTTCTTCAATTGCTGTAATTATTTCTTCCAATTCCTCGCACTCGCATATCATGAGGCTGCTCAACTTTGGTAGGCTTCTAATGATGGCTGTGGTGAAGACTGATTTTAATTTTTCACATTGACTCAATTTCACAGACCAAAGATTCTTCAAGTTCAAAATTTGTGAGGCACTTGTCCATATGAACCTCAGCTCTGGTAGATTTTCTAATTGCAGGTCGATTAGATCTGAGGCAAGGATCTCTTGTTGATCCCCTGTAAGGCCAACTCCTTGAAGATTGGTTATGGTGAGAGACCCACAATTCTTAATCGTGAGAAATTGTACATGTGAGGTTGCTGGGAACAGAGCTTCATTACATAATTGAGTGTCTGTGTCATTTATTGCATGCGGCCATTGTTCCTAAGTAAAAAGAGGAATGAAGAAAATGAAAAAGAGAAAGAAAAGAATAGATGTCCACAAAATGAGCTCAGATGATGAATTAATAATCAACTATTTTTTTCTGTAAATCTTGGGTATGCTGGGTAGGCTTAAAAACAAAATATGTTGACAACACTCCAAATCTTAATATCAAGATCATATTCATGCCTACATTACATAACTAACTGACATTCATCCCAAGCGGTCCTTTGTCCCCAATAAAACCAGAAACAAAGAAAATGAAAATGAGAAGGGGAGACATGAAAGAGAATAAACAGAGCTGTAAGACTTTGTGAATAAAAAAAATTGAAAATTAAGCCAATGCGTGGAACTATTAGGAGTCTACTATTACTTTTGCTGCATTTCAATTTTGGCCTAACACTAAGTGTCAAACAACGCCAATTAAAATTTCATATTTCAAAAAGAAAATTAAGCCATATTAGCGATTATATATCATGAATATTGGTTCAAGTTTTTTGATTGAAAAAGAAATATTATTAAAGCGAGAAGATGCAAAAGAAAGAAAAGAAATACAAGCAAAGAGGAGGACTATATATTCTCCTAGAGAAGATAAGAAAAAAAATTAAAAAACCCAAAAACAGGGTTAATATTGGTTCAATCTTTTTACAAAAGTTGTAATTATATATATATATATATATTTAAAACTCCCATCAATATATGGTTCTTTTCACTGGATTCATGGAACATAATATTCTCATGATATTTTTACCTACCAGACAATTACTGTCATCTATACCACTCGTCAACTTTTCCAACATAAATCCCCTCAAACAGAAATTGACGATTCGGCATTAAATGACATGATTTGTCTTGTTTAACAGATTAACTTGGATGAAACAATTCTACCAAGTTAGTTTATTTAACTCTATATATACCAGCATGTTGCATATAGTAGAAACTAGGTAAGCTTACAATACTAGGGGCAATGCTTCTATCCCTATTGCAGTTATTCGAATTTTGTATAAAATATATATACTGAGATGATTCAAACCAAAATTATAATGTTTCATGAAACTGAACTCTCCATAACATAATCTTTATAATAATTGGTAGTGCTAGTTGTAATGACATAAATATTATTCAAGTAATCATAGAAATGATTATAGGGCCACATTCAGATAAGCTGTAGTTTTTAAGCTGTAGTTTTCAATTATAGTCAACTAAAGGTCCAAAATAGGCAGAAAGTTATTATTTTTAAGCTGTATTTTCCAATTATAGTCAACTATGCCAAAAGAGAAAGAAAAAAAAAATAGAATACAAAATGAGCATAGAAAATTGATTATGCACCTTTGTGTTTCTTCGAACTGGAATCTCCTGAGTTGCTCCCGATATGGAGTACAATTTTGGGCATTGGTCTATTGAAAGGAGCCAAAGTTTTACTGCATTTAACTTCAACCCTCTGCAGACCTCAGTCAAACTAGGCAGTTTTGTAAGGCATATGGTGCCAAGATTTGGAAGCACAATTTCTTCTCCACTAGCACTTTCATTTTTACTTTCAAGTTTGAAAATCTCCTCGAGTTGCGCAGCCTCTGATATATGTATTCTCTCCAGTTTCGGAAGCATTTGAACTACGGCTGTCGAGAAAAGCCTTTTCAGCTTGTTGCATTGCTTGACCACCAAACTTTCCAATTTTGGAAAGCAAATTTGCATATTGGATAGGTCTTCAGCTTGTTCAAATTCTGCAATGATTTCCTCTAATTCCTCACACTCGGAAATTGTAATGTGTTCCAACTCTGGCAGGCTTCCATGAACAGCTATGGAGAAGATATATTTCAATTTTCCACATTGATTCACTCTTAAACGACGAAGATATTTGGAGCTGGGAATGGCAACTGTCCATATGAACCTCAGCTCATGTAGCTTTTCTAACTCTAATTCTTCCTTTACATTGAAAATGACTGGTCGGACAAAAGTTGGGTCTACATCAGACATTTGGTTGCCATCCTTTACAAGAGGCCCTGGTCCCTGAGAAATATAAAAAAGTAGAGAACATAAAAAAAGGGAAAAAGAAAGCAAGCTCTTACACATTTTAGGAAAATAACTTCGGTTCTTCGATGAAGTTTTGATTAACAATTAATTTCAATTCTGAATATTTTTGGTGTATATCACAGACAAATCAATATATTATGGAATTTCACTTTTGGCTATAATGCGTTATTTGTGACTTGATTAATTACTTATGGACTTGGATTTATTAACTCTAGAAGGCATGGATTGTTCGTGGAGATAGGTTGACTTATAAGAGTTTGATTGCTTGTAAGCATTATTTGTGTTATACATTATAACCTTTCTTAATGCTAAATAACCATGCTTGGTAACCATTTAGAATGCACAAGCAATAGAAGCAAGAGGCAAGGTTGGATTTTGATCACTGTGTGAAGGTGTCGGGTAGTGTAGATTGATATACCGGTGAGAAAAAATATTATGAGATATTTTTGGGTGCACTTGGAGTAGGAGCCCTGAGTATAAACCACTATGTAGTTTCCACTTCTTTTCTATTAATGATTTTGGTTTTTGATTTTACCAATGGACATAGGAAAATTAACTACATTAATTCTTATGTACATTATTTTTACTACTTTATTATTTTTACCTTGCTATTGTGTACTCCATTTCCAATAAAATCCGTATTAAAAAGTTTTAGATAAAAAGTGGTGGCAGAAAAATTTCAGATAAAAAGTTCAACAGCAAGTATGATTTTAGCATTTGGTGAGCGGAAGTCTGTGCATGCTTGTATGTGCAATAACGGTTGCTAATTTAAGGTACTAAATGAAAAGGAGGCTCTACCAGCAGATTTGTATGATCAATAAATGGATGATTTTTAAGAGCAGGTGTTCAGCACTGTTTTGTTATCCTTAGCATATATACGAGGTTTTCTGAGAGGTTCCATATAAGACATTGACAACATGCTTGTGGCTTAAGCATGTAAATGACAAAATCTCTAATCAATCAGATTTATTTAAATCAATGACTCCAATATTCGAATAAAGGTATACATTTGTAGGACCATCTGGAAGAGATCAACAAAATTATTATGAATTTTAAAAATACTGATGTTAACTAAAGTTGATGATGTTGAAGATCAAACCTTGATCTTACTGAGTTTTCCACCACATTAGCACTGTGTTAACGCCATGCTCTATGGAAGAAATGCCCTTACTATGGAATCTAGCTGCCCAAGGTAGAATTGAAAAGATAAGGTCGAGTAGTAACAAAGGCAAGTCCAAATCAAAATCCAAACCCCTAAAGGTAGATGTGTTGTTATTGCAAAAAGGAACGGCACTGGAAAGTGTAATGTTTGAAGCTAGTTGTTGCTTTAGAAAATTGTGGAGTCATAATTCTTAGTATCAACAAATGCATTCAGTAATGATCTGGTTCTTGGCTCTGGCTATTCATACTATGTGTTTGAATGGGGACTAGTTTTCTTTCTAATTGTTCGAATTGGAACAGTCCAAATGAACATGAATAACGGTATTATGAGAACCTTGTTTAGTATTTAGCATGTATTCGACTTGAAGAAAGCTTCTATATATTTGGGTGCTTTTGATTTCCAAGGTTTTAACTATTCCACTGGAAGTGGAGCTTTAAAATTTTTACATAAAGCCCACATTATAATCGAAAGGAAATTGGTTATTGGCTTCTATCTACTTCAAGGTAGCATAGTTGTAGGTGCTTCATAAATATCATCATATAAGACACATAATACTTGTGGAAATAATGAACTTATCTCACAAGAATTTGATTACTTGTGGAATTAGATTAACTTGTACGATAGCTTACCTATTGCTATCACTATCTATATTGACCAGTATAGACTTCCTTGACGCTATAAATAAGCATGCAGGGTAACCATTTGAGCACACAAGCAACAGAAGCAAGAAAAGCAAGAAGAGACAAGGTGTTAAAAGTGAATCTTGCTTTGTAAATTGTAGAGCATGGAAAAAACAAATAATTACCTGTGGAACCATGGTTTCTTCATTCCCACTGCTTCCTTCACTTTTGTGTCCAAAAAGCGCCTCTAACTTTGCAGCCTCTGATATATGTAGTGAACATAATTCTGGAAGCATTCTAGTCATAGCTTTTGAGAAAAGACACTTCAACTTGTTGCAACGCTGAACCTTTATATAATTCAGTTTTGGAAAGCATATTTGGGCATCAGCTAGAATTTGAGATTCTTTTTCTTCTGTAATAATTCCTTCCAACTCCTCACAGCTGGATAAGATAAGACCCCTTAACAGTGGTAGGCTTCCATGGATGGCCTCAGAAAAGACAGATTTCAATTTATTACAATGATACACTTCTAAGCGTCTAAGATATTGAAGTCTTAAACATCGTGAGTGGCCTGTCCATATTAGCCTTAGCTGCGGGAGATTCTGAAACCTCAGGCATTCTAATGTTAAGTCCACGAGCCTTGGTTGGTCCTTAACGAGGCCCCATGTATTAACAAAATGGAATGCATTCTTTACCTCTTTGGTGAGAAGAATATGAAATTTTTTTACTGCTTCACAGTTCTGAATATCAGGATCTTTCACATTCAAAATTGCTGGAAATGGAGCTGAATCCTCTCTATTCCATTGGCTGTGACTCGTCCCAACCACCCATGATTCCTATATATATAAGAGAAATTAAGGGTGATCAACAGAATAAGAAAAATAATCATTGGTTTCCCTTGTAATGAAAAATTTTTAACTATTGTAAATTATATTTCATACCAAAAAGATGTCCTAAAGTGAAAACAAAGGAGGAAGATGTCCTAGCCAGCTACAAGTTGCAATAACACAAGAGGACTGTTGTATCCAACAAACCAAAAATCAAGTTAATTCGCATTTTTAAGAAATAAAATTTGAGATAGGTCTTCGTAGATTTTGGTGGTAAAAGATATGGGTGAGTCCTTCCTATGCATAGAATGCTCCTATGCGTAGAAAAGAATGTCAGTCATTAAATTTTGATTTAATGGCTCTTATTCATCCAATGTTTTTTAATTTTTTTAAAAATAAGTTTAAAAAAATTATAATTATCATTTTATATTTATTATTACGTTTATAATTATTATTAGATTAGTTGGTACTTATAAAATTTTTATTTTAAAAAAATATTAGATGAATGGAAACCGTTAGATCAAACTGATTCAACGGGTCTCAACTTTATTCCTACGTATAAGAAGCTCAGGAAAGCCTCACCCGCTAGTATAATTGCTCCCCTTGATCTAATACAACACAATGTGTGACGAATTAGCTAAATATAAATTTTGTTATTTCATTATCCACAACTACACACGTTCTTTGTATAGATATGCAAATTGAAGACTCCAATATATGTGTGTTTATAAATAAAACCATATGTCAGTAAATAAATAAAATAAAATAAAATACATAAAAATGAATGTTAATTGCATGTGTGAAACTGGGAAAGCTAAATAACTTTTCATTGATTCTTTTTATTATTTTAAAAATATAATTAAAATTTCTAAGTACAGTATATTTTTATATTAAAAAATTTAGTTTAAAGAAAAAATTTGCATGCACTAAAATGCATATCAAACCACTAGATAATATATGCCTTTGAAGATTGGTATTCTTTGTTGTTTCAAATTAATATCTTAAAAAAAATAAAATAAAAGTACTTTTATAATTTTAAACTTTTTGAATTGAAATAGTTAATACATTGAAATTAACAAAAATGATTGATTTAAAAAGGTTAAAAAATATTTGAGGTCTTTATAGTTTTATTGAAGAATTATTTTAGTCCCTATAGTTTGAAAACAATGAATTTAGTTCCTATAATTTACAAAACTATGAAATAGATTTCTGTGATTAGTTTTTGGTTAGTCAACGGTTAGTCAACGCTGACTGTGATGCTGATATCAGTATTAAAATCTATGTCAATGTTGATTATATACCACATATGGTGACACATGGACTAGTCATGTTGACTTCCTAAAAAAAATTTCAGTTTATTCACTTAGGACCTTGGTCAAAATTTTCATTTTATCCAATTTTTTATGTAAATTCATCTTCTACTTTGTCTAAGTCCCTAGTTTAAGAATATATTTTTTTTATTTGTCAAAATATCCCCTACAAACTTTTCAGTTTGTTTACTTTAGTCCTTGTTCTTCACTTTCATTCTTTTTTCTCATGGTTTGGTCTTTCAAATCAGTCCATAATTTCATTTTTAGTCATGATATGATTTAGTCTATCTTTTCTATCCAAAAACAATACAATAAATGAATTAAACTTCAAGTTTCAAAGCTTATCTTTTATTCACTTAGGTCCTTGGTCAAAATTTTCCTTTTGTCCAATTTTGATATAAACTAATCATCTACTTCATCTAGTTATCTAGTTTAAGAATATATTTTTTGGTCAAAATCACCCCTATAAACTTTTCAATTTATTCACTTTAGTCCAGTTCTTCATTTTCATGCTTTTTTGTTGCAATTTGGCCCTCTAAATCAATTTATAATTTCATTTTAGTAATGATATGATTCAATCTATCATTCATACCCAATAACAATACAAGAAATGAATTAAAATTCAAGTTTCAAAGTTTACCCTTTATTCACTTAGGTATAAATGATAGATTGAATAATAAATTGTATTGTTTTTGGTAGAAATAATAGATTTAATCATATGATGACTAAAAATGAAATTATGGACTAATTTGGAGGACCAAATCGTGAAAAAAAAATGAAAGATAAGAATAGAGACTAAAGTGAACAAACTGAAAAGGTAAAGGGGATATTTTGAAAAAAAAAAATTTAAAACTAGAAACCTAGCCGAAGTAGAATACTGATTTATATTAAAAATTGGATAGAAGAAAAATTTTGACCAATGACCTAAGTGGATAAAAGATAAACTTTGAAACTTAAATTTTAATTCATTTCTTGTATTTTTTTTGGATAGAAATAATAAACTAAATCATATCATGACAAAAAATGAAATTAAGGACTGATTTGGAGGACCAAACAGTGAGATAAAAATATGAAAGTGAAGAACATGGACTAAAATGAACAAACTGAAAAGTTTGTAGGAAATGATTTTGACAAAAAAATATACATTCTTAAACTAGGTATCTAGATGAAGTAGAAAACGAGTTGTACAAAAAATTAGAGAAAAAAAAATTTTATCTAAGCACCTAAGTTAATAAACTTTTTTTTTCGGGATAAAGAAATAAAAATGGATATAATTAACCGCATACAGTTCTTAAGTACATTATTTCTAGTACCATCACATTAGGAGTGAATGAAAAGCAAAACAATCTGGAGAAATATGACCACTACCTTTGTTCTTTCATGAAGGGGAACATAAAATTTGGGGCAGTCATTTATGGTGACCTTGTGAAGATTCACTGCATGTAACTTGAATTGCTGGCATATGTCAACAATTTCAGGCAAATTTTGAAGCTTAATCTCTCCAAGCTTTGGAAGCGCAATTTCTCCTCCACTAAGGGTGAAGTCTTCGTTCTTTTGTCTGAAAACCTCCTCAAACTGAGAACACTTTGATATAGATAGTGAGTATAATTGTGGAAGCATTCTAGCCATGGTGACAGAGAAAAGGCTTTTTAACTTGCTACACTGCTTCACCACTAAATATCTAAGTTTTGGAAAACCCATTTGAGTATTGGAAAGAATTCGAGGTTCTTCATGCTCTGTTATAATTTCTTCCAATTCCTCACAGTCAGATATGATGAGACGAGTCAACATCTGTAGGCTTCTATGAACAACCATAGAGAAGATCGATTTCAATTTTCCACATTGCTTTACTTCTAAATATTGAAGATGTTGAAGGCTTAGCATTTGTGTGGATGATACTGGACATGCCCATATGATATTCATTTCGGCTAAATTTTTAACAGATAGTCTTTCAAGTTTTGAAACCATTAGCTCTTGTTTATCTCTATCATGGCCAGCTTCATGAAGATAGAATATGCTTCCTGCTCCACAATCTTGAATGTCTAATTCTTTCACTCCTAAAACAGTTGGCAATAAAATTGGAGCTTGCCAACTCAATTGTCTATCATTCCCCACAACCTCTCGTAATCCCTATGCATAAAGACAGAGAAAGCAGCAAAGTGAGGGGAAAATACCACTTCAATTTTCAAAAAGTATAATCTTTTTATTTATAACTACTTATTTAAAAGGAACAAGAGGACGAAAGTGATTTTTTGTGTTTCAAAATTCATATATTGTTTACATGCGGACTGTTTCTTTTTTGCTGTCTTTTGGTTCTTAATTTAATGTTTCAATCTAACTCTTAAGTCAAACTATGTTTACTTTTGAAAATACTTTTTTGTTTTATCACAAATTCACATTACCTTTTTCCTAAATTTTGACCCACCCTAATCACAGTAGCAAGCTTAAGTGGCCTTCCTTAATACATTTAAGTACTCAGTTGGAGCTGATAATTGGGCATATTATGAGATAATTTAGCATAATCTATTATAGGACTCTTCTACTAACATAAAAGAAAGCCTTAACAAATAGATCAGACTGTTTAATGAAGTTCAATGTTTCCAAAGTTAATATTACATTGGTATAGCAAATAGGAAGAGAGATGATTAGCCAAACGGTCTTGGTACCTGGATTCTATGATGCGGAGAACTTTCATAGGAAGCTCTGTTTGATGAGACCTGCAGAAGACACTTGTTGGAAACATTAATACCTTGGCACAAATCAATCAGACTTGGCACCTCTTCTAGTGTTAACTTCCTCAAGTTGGGTAGTATCATCTTCCCCTCATCGTTTTGCCATTCTAGTTTAGCCACGCCTCCAAAAACATGCTCCATTTGAGCAGCTGCTATTACACTGAGGTATCGTAACTCTGCAAGATCATCCCAAGCCATGGCAACAGAAAACATGTGTTTCAACTTGTTGCATCCCACGACAGAAAGTCGTTCCAGATTTGGGAAGCACATCTCTGGGGGATGTGCATTTAGTGGGTTCTGATGTTCTTCAACCTCTGTATTAGAAATTAATTTCTCTAGTTCATTGCAATTGTTTATATACAGTCTTTTCAACTGTGGCAAGCTTCTGAGAATGGTGGGGGAGAAAATAGTTTTCAAACTGTCGCATCCACTCACTATGAATTCTTTAAGATTTTGGAGGCTCAGAGCTTGTGCTGGACCAGTCCAAATAAACTTAAGCTCTCTTACATTCTTCAAGTTCAGAAAGTGTAGACTCGAGATTAATTTGTTTTGCTGATCTGTATTAGTGGAAACAACTCCTTCAAGTGAAAATAAAATGTCTTGTACACTACAATCTTCTACCTCAAGTTTCTCCAATTTCAGAAATAATTGGAGAGGTTGTGCATCTCTACACAACTGGGTAACCTGCAACGTAAATGTAACATAAGATAGAACTTGTGCTGTGCTTCATATCATAGATATCTTATCTTAAATCAATAAAATTCTTTCTAAAAATACAGTTAGAGATTAGAGAGTGAAGGAATACCATTCTCAAATCCGAATGAACTTTAACACTTGAACTGGTGAACATGGGACATTCCTTCGAATGCAGTTCCCTCAGAGATGGGCAACTTGAATGATAACCTTTCGGGGCAATGTTTAGAAGGTTTCTGAGCCTGTTAAGTCTGAGTAATCTTAACTGAGGAAGGTGGATCTGGATCTCATCATGTTCGTAATCATGTTGACCAAACACATATTTTAGCTGAGGAGACCGCCTAATACATACCTCCTCTAATTGCTCAAGGCCTTGAACACATGAGTTTGGGAATATGCATTCTAACTTTTTACATTTATTGATAGACAAAAACTTCAATTGCGGGAACACCAAATGTCACATCCTCAACAGTGAGTACGATTCACATTATCTCTAAGTTAAAAACATAATCAAGGTCTTAACTTCCGTACAATGAAACCATACATAATATTCATATTTACACATAGTCCGTCCAAAAAAAAAATCCTAACAGGCATATGTGACCACAGAGCTACTTCTACAGCTTACAAAATATAGAATACAAAGGAACCAACCGAAAATACAAGAGGGTTGATTTAAGATAAACTCGCTATTCCCCTGGAAAATCCCCAGCGTCAGCCACAGATTCTGAAATGTTGTAAAATAATAGGATGAGTAATAAAATACTCAGTAAATGGATATCATTATCAATCAAAAGTAATTTAGCAAATAGTATCATAAAGATATCATTGAATTAAACTCACATCAGTTACCAATGATATACACAGTATAAATTACTCAGTGCCAACACAAATCCCGTACCAACCGGGTCGTCCACAGTACCAGTGGATCGTTGCCCGCGGCCCCCTGTCCGCATCCACCCTTATCTCTACATGAAAGATATATCTCCACCCTTATAACTCCTGTAACTTCTCCCGTGGGGTGCACCACCACGAAAATATTATAATAACGTCATACCATAACGCAAGTATTCACACAAGCTCAACATAATAACGGTAATATCAACATTACCTTTACATATTTTATAAGAATTAACATTTAATCAAATAACAGGTTTGAAATCCACAATACCTTTAAATACAAAGAATACAAATCCTTGATAAATAAATACACAATATAGCGTTTAAGTCCACCTTTTCAATTTTTTTTATATACTTGATGACAATACTTTTGAAGAAATATAAATGAGATAAGGTTATCACACTCACCTCGAATGTGGCCCTAACTACCTTTCCTTTTGCAACTAAATTATGAGGTGTTAGGAAATAACTCTCAAATATTTCCTAAAATGTAAATAAGATGAAAAATAAAGAATACATTAGAATTTTCAAGTTAAACTTGTACTATTAGAAACTAGACTCAAAGAACTTTCTAACAGTATCTTAGTCTGAAACGCAGCTACAGTAACGTTGACCGAGTCAATGCTACAGTAACGTTGACCGAGTCAATGCTACAGTAACGTTGACTAAAGTCAATGTTACAGTACGTTGACTAAAGTCAATGTTACAGTAAAGTTGATTAAAGTAAATGCTACAGTAACTGAGAAAATTTGAAAAATTTTTCTCGGTGAACAGTATTTTCTGGGGAAAATTTTCGAATGTTCTTCGTGTTCTTCATCTAAAAATCCTAAAATCATATCTAAAATAACATTTCTTTTGATTTCTTCCATGGGTTTTGTTTCTTAATGTCTAATGAGTATTTTAACACCAAAACCCCTAATTTTTACCAACAATCCAAGCTCAAATCTCAAATTTTCATCAAGAACACTAACTTTTTCAAATATCCAAATTCTACGAAATTTTTGTTCTAATAACATCCTAAACCAGCTAAAAATGTTTTACATTAACATCCACACTTAAATTTATCCATTAAAACTCAAAATCTTAATTTTCTTCCATAGGTCCGAAAATGGAGAAAAAGAGAAATAGAGTAGATAAAACTTACCTCTTTGTCTTTAGAACTCCTAAGAATCGGAAGTATGGTTAGAAAATATCAGATCACCGGAAGAACTTAAAGAAATGATTGGAGAGTAAGATGAAAATGAAACGAATAAATGGTGAATGAAGCCTCAGGAGGAAGAAGGAGAAGAGAAACTAATAATTGTACGTGTGGGCCCCACCAATTTCTTTTTCGATAAAATTATGCATAGCCACCTTAGCTTTTAAGATTTGTTCACTTAGGTCCTTCAAAATTATAAAAAATTTCCTAAATTAAAATTTGAAATTTCTATTCCCAAATTTTCTTTACTAATTCAAAGAAAGAAAACATATTTCACGCAATTAAATTTTTCACTAAACTTCATAATAGATTTTAAATATTCATACAAATTATTGGAGCATTACATTCTTTCCCCCTTAAGAAATTTGGTCCCTAAATTTCATTACCTCATGTTATAAAGAGGTGTGGGTACGTAGATTTCATCTTTTCTTCCAATTCCCATGTCGCTTCCTCTTGGGTATGATTCCGCCATAAAACTTTCACAGATGGTATTTCTTTAGACCTCAACTTTTTTATTTGTCTATCTAAGACTGCTACTGGAATCTCTTCATAAGATAAATCTTCTTTTAATTGGACTTCCTGTGTTTGAAGAACATGGGAAGGATCATAAAGATATTTTCTTAACATAGAGACATGAAACACCGGGTGGACTCCTTCCAAATCTGGGGGTAACGCTAACTTGTAAGCCACATTGCCAATTTTCTCCAATATTTCAAAAGGTCCAATATACCTTGGACTAAGTTTTCCTTTTAGCCCAAACCTTAAACTACCCTTCATGGGAGATACTTTTAAAAAGACCATGTCACCTACTGCAAACTCAAGGTCTCGTCTACGATGGTCAGCATATGCTTTTTGTCTACTGTGAGCTGCAAGGAGTCTTTCCCGAATAAGTTTGACTTTTTCCAATGCATCTTGCACTAAATCAGGCCCAATTAATTTATTTTCTCCTGCTTCAAACCAGCCAATAGGGGATCTACATCGTCTTCCATAAAGTGCTTCAAAGGGTGCCATTTTAATACTTGCTTGATAACTATTATTATATGCAAATTCAATTAGAGGTAAATGTGCATCCCAACTACCTCTGAAATCTATCACACAAGACCTTAACATGTCTTCCAAAATTTGTATAACACGTTCAGACTGGCCATCCGTCTGAGGATGAAAGGCTGTACTTAAATTTACCTGCGTGCCTAAGGCTTCTTGAAAAGTCTTCCAAAAACGAGATGTAAACTGTGTGCCTCTATCAGAAATAATGGAGATAGGCACTCCATGCAATTTAACTATTTCATCAATATACAATTGAGCATACTTATCAGGACCAAATGTTGTCTTTACTGGTAGAAAATGTGCCACTTTTGTTAAACGATCTACTATTACCCACACAGAATCATATCCTTTCTGGGAACGAGGTAGCCCCACTACAAAATCCATTGTAATACTTTCCCATTTCCACTCTGGAATATCTATTTGCTGAAGTAATCCAGGAGTTCTACGATGTTCTGCCTTGACTTGTTGACAAGTTAAGCAATGAGAAACATAATCAACAATGTCCCTTTTCATTCTGTCCCACCAATACAATGACTTCAAATCTTGATACATCTTATTAATACCAGGGTGTACAGTATAAGCTGTTCGATGTGCTTCTTCCATGATTCGTCTCCGTAAAGATTCTACATTTGGCACACATAATCGACCTTTAAATCTAATAATTCCATGTTGGTCAAGAGAAAACCCCTTATCTTCGCCCTCATTTACTTTACTCTGTAACTTTTTAAACATTGGATCTTCCTTCTGGGCCAACTTCACATCTTCAATTAAAGATGATTGGGCTGGTATATGTGCCAAGAATGCGCTTGACTCCAAAATTTCATACCACACTCCACTAGCTTCTATCTCGTGTAACTCACGAATCAATGGCCTCCTACATAAGGTAATATGCGCCAAACTCCCCATAGACTTACGACTAAGAGCATCTGCAACAACATTAGCCTTTCCAGGATGATAAAGAATTGTACAATCATAATCCTTGAGAAGTTCCATCCATCTTCTCTGCCTCAAATTCAAATCCCTCTGTTGAAAAATATATTTCAAACTCTTATGATCTGTGTACACTTCGCAAGTTTCCCCGTATAGATAATGGCGCCAGATTTTTAAAGCAAATACTACGGCCGCCATTTCCAAATCATGAGTAGGATAATTCTGTTCATGTCTTTTAAGTTGTCGGGATGCATAAGCTATTACCTTACCATGCTGCATTAAAACACATCCTAATCCCATTCGAGAAGCATCACAATATACAGCGAAACCGCCTGAACCCGAAGGTAAAGCAAGTACGGGGGTGGATGTTAAGCATTCCTTAAGCTTGTTGAAACTCTCCTCACAAGCCTCAGTCCAATCAAATCGAGCATTTTTTTGAGTTAATCTTGTAAGAGGGGTAGCTATTTTTGAAAAATTCTTTACAAAGCGGCGATAGTATCCAGCTAACCCCAAGAAACTCCGAATTTCTGTCACCGTTGTGGGTCGAGGCCACTTTTGTACTGCTTCAATTTTGCTGGGATCGACATGTATCCCTTCCCTTGAGACTATATGTCCCAAGAAAGCTATTTGGTCCAGCCAAAATTCGCACTTTGAAAATTTCGCATAAAGCTGGTGCTTCCTTAAAGTTTGTAATACCATTCTTAAATGTTGTTCATGCTCTTCAATATTTTTTGAATATACCAGAATATCATCAATAAAAACAATGACAAATTTATCCAGAAACGGTTTAAAAACTCGATTCATAAGATCCATAAAGGCTGCTGGTGCATTTGTTAACCCAAATGACATCACCAAGAATTCATAATGTCCATAACGGGTACGAAAGGCTGTCTTAGGTACATCTTCAGTTTTAATTTTTAATTGATGATATCCAGACCTCAAATCAATCTTAGAAAAGCATTGAGCTCCCTGCAACTGGTCGAACAAATCATCAATCCTGGGGAGGGGATATTTATTTCGTATTGTCACCTTGTTTAATTGCCGATAATCAATGCATAGTCTTAAGGATCCATCCTTCTTCCTTACAAATAATACTGGTGCACCCCAAGGTGAAGAACTGGGCCGAATAAAACCTTTATCTAAAAGATCCTGTAATTGCTCCTTAAGTTCTCTAAGTTCTGCAGCGGCCATACGGTAGGGAGGTATGGAAATAGGCTGAGTGCCTGGGATTACCTCAATATTAAATTCTATCTCACGATCAGGAGGTAATCCAGGTAATTCTTCAGGAAAAACATCTGAATACTCTCTCACAACCGATACATGATCAAGATTCACCTTGTCTTCTTCAATGTTCCTAACAAAGGCCAAGAAACCTGGACATCCTTTCCTTAACATACGCCTAGCACGGATCATAGAGACAATGTTATTAGGTATATCATTCCTATCCCCTTGAAAAGAGAAGGTAGGCTCACCTGGAATACTAAACTTTACCACTTTATTATAGCAGTCAAGAGTAACATGATAAGAAGCCAACCAGTCCATTCCAAGAATAACATCAAAGTCTGTCATATATAATAGCATTAAATTTGCCTCGGTGTTTTTGCTACCCATTAAAACATGGCAACCATAATAACCTGAATCTACCACTAAAGTCTCACCCATAGGAGTGGCAACAAGAAAAGGTTTATCAATTTTAACAGGATCTTGAATAAACCGATTTGCAAAAATTGGAGATATATAAGAATGGGTAGATCCCGGATCAAACAATACACGAGCTTCGAATGAACATACTGGAAAAATACCTGTTACAACTGCATTCGAAGCCTGTGCATCTTGGCGTGTGAGAGCATACACTTTGGCTTGGTCGCGTCCAACTGCAGGTTGATTTCGTCCTCCTTGTCCTCTACCCCCTCCTCTCCCTAAGCCACTTCGTCCGGCAGAAGAGGAAGAAGCTCTGTTAACTGATGCTACAATCTGTTGTACTTGAGGTATATATGTAGATCCTTGACTTGAGACCTCTACTTGTTGAGGACAATCTCTTCTTATATGACCCACCTGTCCGCAACGAAAACAAATTGGGCCTGCCCCATAACACACACCAGTATGAAATCGCCCACACTCTGAACATTTAGGCTTGTCTCGTCCCTGTTGAGATAACACCTGACCGACTGATGAAGAACCTCTCTTATGGTCTGGTCGAGGCCTAGAGACACTACCTGAAGATGCTAATGGGTGGAACGATACCATAGAAGTAGATTGACTTCTACCTTGAGACCTGATAGTCCCTGATAATCCACCATGCCCTGAGGACCTTCCCTCGTTTTCTCGTTTTCTCTTCCTCTTGAAGACTTCACTTTCATCCTTTTCATTCATTTCAGCTGTTCTGGCTGCATCTACCGCAGCCACATAAGAAGGATATAGGTCTATCTGCATACTTACGAACTGACGCAACCGAAGGCGAAGACCAAGAACAAATCGACGAATCTTCTCTTGTTCGTCTGGGATCATATGGGGTGCATACCTAGAAAGTCGTGTAAACTTTATATCATATTCATCAACTGTCATTGAACCCTGTTTAAGAAATTCAAATTCTCTAGCCCTTGCAGTTCTTACACTCCTTGGCATGAATCTTTCAACAAAAACTTGACGAAACTCATCATAACTAACTGAAGGGGCGTCTGGAGTTCGACTGCTTTGCCAAGTAACCCACCATTCATGAGACATTCCTTGAAATTGATAAGTAGCATAATCCACCCAAAATCGAGGATCACATTTCAAGGCTTTACATGCTTTTTCTATTCCGTCAAGGAATCGTTGTGGATCCTCGTTTGGGTCTTCTCCAGTGAAAACAGGGGGTTTAAGCTTCAAAAAATCTGTCAACGATACATCCCGTACTACTTCGACTTTATCAGGAAGAGATGGGGGAATTACTGAACGTGCCGGAGGAACTACAGTAGGAGTAGGAGCAACAGGGGCATTTGCAGCAATCATCTGCCTCTCTAGTAGTGTAGTCAAATTGACTAGACTTCCTTGTAACGCGGTCTGACCCTCTAGCAACGCAGTCAAACTAGTTAATAAAGTAGTTGGATCAATTTGTGGTTGTGCCCCATTTCCTCGAGGTAAGCCTCGCTCATCCTGTCCTTGCTCACTCTCACCATGTTCCTCCTGCTCTCGTTCACGGGCAGGATGGGCAGGTCGCGACGAGGCACCTTCAGAGCCTGTACGCTCCACTGCCTCTCGAGATCCTCCGGGTTGCATCGTGACCTATCAACAACACCACATAATTTAGTCCCGGAAAGATCAATATTAACCACAAGGAAAGGAACGTAAGAAGAAAAATAAACAACACCTATAGGACCTTTAACTGACCTTCACCTCTATGGATAACATTATCAATCAAAAGTAATTTAGCAAATAGTATCATAAAGATATCATTGAATTAAACTCACATCAGTTACCAATGATATACACAGTATAAATTACTCAGTGCCAACACAAATCCCGTACCAATCGGGTCGTCCACAGTACCAGTGGATCGTTGCCCGCGGCCCCCTGGCCGCATCCACCCTTATCTCTCCATGAAAGATATATCTCCACCCTTATAACTCCTGTAACTTCTCCCGTGGGGTGTACCACCACGAAAATATTATAACAACGTCATACCATAACGCAAGTATTCACACAACCTCAATATAATAACGGTAATATCAACATTAACTTTACATATTTTATAAGAATTAACATTTAATCAAACAAGAGGTTTGAAATCCACAATACTTTTAAATACAAGGAATACAAGTCTTTGATAAATAAATACACAACATACCGTTTAAGTCCACCTTCTCAAATTTCTTTATGATACTTGATGACAATACTTTTGAAAAAATATAGATGAGATAAAGTTATCACACTCACCTCGAATGTGGCCCTAACTACCTTTCCTTTTGCAACTAAATTATGAGGTGTTAGGAAATAACTCTCAAAGATTTCCTAAAATGTAAATAAGATGAAAAAAAAACAATACATTAGAATTTTCAAGTGAAACTTGTACTATTAGAAACTAGACTCAAAGAGCTTTCTAACAGTATCTTAGTCCGGAACGCAGCTACAGTAACGTTGACTAAGTCAATGCTACAGTAACGTTGACCGAGTCAATGCTATAGTAACGTTGACCGAGTTAATGCTACAGTAAAGTTGACTAAAGTGAATGCTACAATAAAGTTGACTAAAGTCAATGCTATAGTACCGAGAAAATTTGGAAAAATTTTTCTCAGTGAACAGTATTTTCTGGGGAAAATTTTCGAATGTTCTTCGTGTTCTTCATCCAAAAATCCTAAAATCATATCTAAAACATTTCTTTTGATTTCTTCCATGGGTTTTGTTTCTCAATGTCTAATGAGTATTTTAACACCAAAACCCCTAATTTTTACTAACAATCCAAGCTCAAATATCAAATTTTCATCAAGAACACTAACTTTTTCAAATATCCAAATTCTACGAAATTTCTTATTCTAATAACATCCTAAACCACCTAAGAATGTTTTACATTAACATCCACACTTAAATTCATCCATTAAAACTCAAAATCTTAATTTTCTTCCATAGGACCGAAAATGAAGAAAAAGAGAAATAGAGCAGATAAAACTTACTTCTTTGCCTCTATAACTCCTAAAAATCGGAAGTATGGTTAGAAAATATTAGATCACCGGAAGAACTTAAAGAAATGATTGGAGAGGAAGATGAAAATGAAACGAATAAATGGTGAATGAAGCCTCGGGAGGAAGAAGGAGAAGAGAAACTAATAATTGTACGTGTGGGCCCCATCAATTTCTTTTTCGATAAAATTACGCATAACCACCTTAGCTTTTAAGATTTGTTCACTTAGGTCCTTGAAAATTATAAAAAATTTCCTAAATTAAAATTTGAAATTTCTATTCCCAAATTTTCTTTACTAATTCAAAGAAAGAAAACATATTTCACGCAATTAAATTTTTCACTAAACTTCATAATAGATTTTAAATATTCATACAAATTATTGGAGCATTACACCAAACAAGGATTATCTGAAACTAGAACTATTTCCAAGCAAATGCCAATACCATCCTCTTGAATTATATTCTTCAATGCTGTACATCCTTCTATAGTTAACTCTTGTAGCAACAACATAGTTTTAGCTACAGACATTGTGAAGAGAGATCTCAACATTATGTTATGTTCTATCTTGAGGATCCTCAGATTGCTCGAAGTCATCTGCCATGGAAAAATGCTTTGCAATCTATGACACCTTGTTATATGAAGTTCTTGTAATTTCTCAAAAATGCAAGGCAAGCCTAGACCACAACAAAATTCTTTCAAATCATACAAATCATTAAATATTAACTTGATCAACTTGGGGAATAAAGCTTCTGCCTGAAACAAATCAACACAATCAGAAGTCATATCTATGAACCATTTAAAATCTGAACAAGAACAAAGCCACAAGCTAGTCAACTCATTCATGCCTCCTATAACATCAAACATGTTTGGAACAATATTTTTGCAAATTTGGTCGAGTTTATACAGACAAACTACTTCTGCTCGTTGTAAAAGATCCTTTATAAATGAACATGAAGTAGAGATTTGGAACTGTTCCAAGTATAAAGTTCTCGTGCTTAAATCCTCAGGGACAATGGCTGAATTCTTTGGAGACGACCCAATTTGAAGTACATATCTTTGTAATTTTGGGAAAGTAACATTATTTGGAAAAATTTCTTGATAGTCTAAAACTTCAGAGCTCAATTGATTTCCGAAAACATATAACTCCTCAAGTTGTGTGCATCTTCCTATCGCTTTATAATCATGCTCTCCAATTTCACAGCATGACAACTGTAGCAACTTCAAGTTTTTCAACTGTGCCAATACATTTGGCAATCCATGAAAAGAACAACGTTTCAGCTCAAGAATCTGAACTCTTTTTAGACTTGCAACACAAGAGATATCACCTAATCCATACCCCACTAAACGCAAAGTTTGAAGATTAGTTAGCAACTGAATAGATTGTGGCAATGATGTGAAGGAAGTCCTAGTATTATAATAATATTCAATTACTATGACCTTGAGTGCTTCCATCCTTTTAAAAGATGCTTTTGATACTTTTGATAATGCCAATGACTTTCCAGTTTTTAGCAGCAAAATCTCGAGCTTCGGAGCATCTAAATTTTCAGGAATGTGATCTATTTCATTGCACCATGAACTGAATGCATAATAATCTTTTTTAGCATTATCATCTGCTAAAGCATTCAAATTTTTCATAAGATTTACCACAATAGTACGATTTTCTTGGGATGCTATCCACAAAGCTACATCACGAATCATGTCATGCATTCTTAAGTGGTCTTTCTTTTTCTCCGAACGCATTAGCAAACAAGAATCTACGAGATTATTTATACACACATTCATTTCATCTCTTGATGCTTCGAGTGAGTCCATTTCCTTGCATAGGCCCAACCCTACACCAATCTTGAACAAATCTTCAATAAAAATATCATGATCTTCTGGAAACATCCCGCACAACAAGAAGAGCGACTTGGCTTCCTTGCTTCTCAAATAATCATAGCTCAATCGGAGACAAGTGAAAGCATCTCTCACTCCTTCTTCGACATTGATTGGTTTTGCATTCCTCAATCTTCTTAGTGCCACCTTCCACTCTTCAATAAACTTTCCTTTTAAAGACGTTCCTACAGCTTCAATCGCAATAGGAAGTCCTTTACATTCCCTAGCAATTTCTTGTGCCACACCGTTGAAAGAGTTGTCGCAAATGCCCGCATGTTTTTGGAGCAATGTCAAGGATTCCTCTTCAGATAAGAGATATAAAGGAACCATCCTTTTGCAATCCATGATAATACATACTTGTCGACGTCGAGTGGTCAAGAGGAGCTTACAGCCTGCATGATGATCTTCAAAAGGAATCCCGATATCCTCTAACTTGATCCTTTCCCATACATCATCCAAGATTATAAGAATCCTTTCCCCACTCCTCAATCTTACTGACAAACGCCTTGCTCTTCCTGCTTCAGATTCTTCAGCAAATGTTAAACCTAACAAGTCTGCAATTTCATCTTGAATCTTTCTAACATCTAGAGTTTGGGACACAGTAGCAAATAAAACACAATCAAAATGCTTTAATTCCTTTGCTTTCTTGCCCACTTCTTTGACCAATGTTGTTTTACCAGAGCCCCTCATTCCATACAATCCAATCATATAGCTACTGTTATCTTGTAGTGCCTCCAAAAGTTGATCAAAAGCCAACTTTGTAGGTTGGAAACATACAAAATTTCCAGAAGAAAAATACTCAATATCTGGAAGTGCGGCAGGGAAGGAAAACTGCTTGAATTCACTCCTTGCAATGAGTAGTTGTTTAGTTGTGTCTGTCTTCTTTGCCATTTGCCTACATAGGCGATACCTCTTCCAGTTAGGACACCTCCCTTGACAACAACTCGCGTCTGTATTCATTAATTGTTCCAATTTTACCACCTCATCTATATGATTTTTCACTTTGTCCAACCACTTCTCAACAGCATCATCAACTTCTTCAGTTATCTTAAGCGCTTCTTTAACAAGTTTTTCTACTTCATCTTGAGCTTGTGCCAGCTTTTGTTTCTCATGTTCAAGAGTTTTTGCGACTTTAGCCACACAGAACAAATATTGCCTTTGGCGTACCAATGGATCCACCAAATATTCTGCGAGTTTGGCAATGACAGATATTGCAATCTCTGCCATTTATCTGAACACAATCTAAAAAAAGAGAGCTGAATAAAAATCCATTTATGATATGTCTGAGAAAATATTTATTATTTGTTTTAGACATATATCTTTGATGGAGAAATATGTTGTTACATACTTTATAAACGTCAATAATCAAAGGATTGAATGTGATAAAGAGAAAAATGACATTGCATAAAAATAAAATGCAATGTGCATCTTTTATCTTCTTTTTTTTTTCACTAATGATGAAAGTAGACACCGTATTTTGTTCTGGTCACTTCTGAAATTCAAGGAAACTTAGGTTTGGGAAAAAAAAACGTAAGATTAAAAGGACCACTTCTAGGAATTACAAAGATCTTTAGGACCAAAACTGGGGGGCAATTTTGGAAAAGAATCATTCAAAATTTTTCAAGAAGCTATGAAAAGTTAAAATTCAAAGCTCTTGCTAGGAAGGGACCATTTTGAACATCCTTCCCAGGTTCAAAATTAATCCTCAAGAAAAAGGATCAATTTGTAAATCTAAAACTGTTGGGATTTAAAGTCAGATTTTAAGACGGGCTAATCTAAAAATTCAAAAAAGTTTTCAGGGTTAAAAATAAAATTTGAGGAGAAAAAATTATATTGAAAATTCTACAAGTAGTGGCATTTAAAAACCAAGTTTGACAAAAAGGGCTTATTTTGAAAATTTAAAAAATTTGTGGTTGAAAATCAAACTTGAGAAAATGGGTTATTTTGAAAATTCCAAAAGTTTTAGGATTCAGAAATCCAAATTTACAACAAAAGGGTTTTTTTAAAAAAAATCAGAAGTTTTGGGGTTAAAAATCAATTTTTTGAGGAAAAGAGGATATTTTGAAAATTATAAAAGCTTTAGGGTTAAAAATATATTTGAGGAAAAGAGACATTTTCAAAATTCTAAAAGTCCTGGGGTTGAAAATCAATTTGAGAAAAAAAGATGTTATTTTAAAAATTCTAAAAGTATTGGGGTTAAAAATCCAAATTTGAGATAAAAAGAGTTTTTTGAAAATTCTAAAAGTTTTGGGATTAGAGGTCTTGAAAAAAGAGGCAATTTTGTAATTTTCAAAGTTTTGGGGTTAAATGAAAACTATTCTTGAAAAAAGAAGTTTCTTTGAAAATTATAAATTTTAGGAGGGGTCAATTTGACACAGAAATTCTTAAAAAGTGGCTTGGAAAATATATCAAAAATAAAAATAATAATAATTGTAATAATAATTAAGAAAATATTAAAAATAAAAACTTCTTTAAAAAAGTTTTAGTGGCAGTTCCTAAAATTAATTTTTTCTTTTTTTTTGGTGTTAAAAAGTGGATTTTATTTTTTAAATGCCAAGTGCTTCACGTTTCTTTTCTTTTCTTTTTCATTTTTTGTGGTGTAACAATGAAACCATAAAAAGTTTAATATTTTAAATAGATATTTGAACTACAATACTAAGGTAAGATTTTGTTATATGTAATTTTGAATCGACGATTGTAATAAAAAATAACAATTACAATATACATAAATTTATACAAAATAAGAATCGCAAAAAATATTATACTATCAAAATTACCCTAACATACTGAAACCAGTACCACCATAAATAATTCATGAGATAAAAAGTGTAATATTGCCATACATCATGAATCTCATACTTTCAACACAAGGCACAAGATAAAACCATTATACTATGAATCTCATTAGTTGGAAGGAGAAGGAAAAGGAAGGAATTTCAAAAAAGAAAAAAAAGAAAAAGAAAAAGAAAAATGGCGGGCTAAACAAATAAATAAATGTCAAAATCAAAATTTCACTTCTCTTCCAGTCTTCCTTATTAGATTCAACACTATCTCACTGATAATACCGTCATGCCTATATGTTTCTTTTTCTTTCTCTCTATAAACCCAACATGTTTGAACCTTTAATAATTGAAAGAGGAGCGTTAGAGCTTGACTTTTATAAAAGTTTGAGTTCTTTTACTAATAGACCTTATGGATTTTTTTATATAAAATAATTTTTTATTGCACACATAGATCTTGAGATGATCTAATAAATGCAGAGAATAAAATTCAAAAAAAAATAAAATCAAAACTCAAATGTAAAATGTCATAATATCAGTAGCATAGTCAGATTTTAAAATATTGCAAATTAATTTTGTCGGGATGTAAGAAAATCTAGTTTTTTTTTTTCTCTTTTGAAATATTGGAATGTCTAAGGTTGCTGAAAATCATAAGGTTTTAAGATTGTGCCATCTAGATGTAGATGTAAGAATCATATTTAAGACAAATAAAAGGAAAATGTAGGAAAATGAAGTTAATAAATAGTTGAAAATGAAGATGCTTAGGGCAGCTACAATAACATTTGGCAAATTCGAAAGTATGCCAAGAAAAAGGATATCCTAAAACAGAAGTAGAAAGCACAGCAACTGTCAAACCAAATACCAAACATTGCAAATAGTTCTGTATCGGATGGCAACTAACTGAATATGAAAAAAAGAAAAAGAGAAGTACAGAGAAACAAAAATGATAAAAGTGATTTATTTTCCTTTTGTATGTATACATATAATTCATACCTTACTGTGTGGCTCTTCAAGCTGCAGAGGCAGATTTGTATATATCGCAGGGAATGCTTCTTCTCCTAACTTCTGAGAAAGATAAGAAAAGGAACGAAGGAGGCACTGTTTTCTTCTTCTACTTAAATGCACACAATGATGGCTCTCAGCACTCAACACTGAGCAGGCCTTTACGTGTGAATTATATTATAAGGAGTCAATGCGTTCTCACACACCAAAGCTTAATGCACAAAAAAGGAACTGTATATGCTTTGAAATTTGAATTAAATGCAAATAAAACAATTGAAAGGACAAGGAAAGAGCGTCTCATCCTATAACCAATTGTAATTTAACAAAAACATAATCAAATTTATGGTCATTAATTCTTAATAGAAAATAATAGTGAAACGACCATCAACCTCTGTCAGTTTGCAATGAAAGATCTTCGAAGCAACACAAAGATAAGCTTCCAACATAATCAAAACAAGTCTCTGTCTCATAGTTCACGTGCTTGAGATAATGAAGATTTAATTGTAAGATTAGGATTTCTTGTTCGTTTCCACCAAGATACTATAATTATTATACTATGATTTGTCTATTATTACTAAAAGTTTTTGTTACTTTGTCTGAGTCTTTTTTCTTTTCTAACGAGCTTTATCATTTAAGGTAATAATGTGAAGAGATTAATTGTTATAGTTTCAACTACATTTCAATGATAGTGGTTAAATTTCTTATCTAATTACATAGATTGTTGAAACTTACAGTAATTATATTTTTAATATCGATTGACAAAAGTTAGTTAAAAAATCTATGTAAAAAAAAATAATCAAAATAAAAATTCAACAAAATTAGATAAACCACAAGCTTAGCAAACAACAACAACAACAACAACAACAACAACAATAATAATAATAATAATAATAATAATAATAATAATAATAATAATAATACATTAGCAGCGGTTGCTAACTGCTTCATATATTTGTTAAAATGGTTTCTGAATTTTCTACAGCTATTTAAATCGCGGCTGAAATTTTTTTATTTTCTTGTACTATTATATTTAGATAAATGCTATTAATAAACGTACATGACACCACATTTTTGTGTTTCTAAAATCACCTAAAACTTGTTTTTATTTTTTATTTTAAGAACAATAATTTCAAAATCTATTTTTAGAACATGTCCCTCAAAAATATTATACCAAACAATTTATATTATTTTCTAATTTTTAAGAACAAAAAACTGTTTTTAAAAAAACAACAAAAGAATGACCTTAATTTTCACCTTTTTCTTTTATTTATATTTAAATAAATCATTTTATGTTGTTTCCTATCTTTTTTTTTTCAACCCAATTACATATCCATAACTGGCATTCTTCTAAGCAAACAGTCTTTCTCTTCTTTTTTTTTCCTTTTTTCCCGTTAATGATAGACTTGGTTTGGTAAAGTCAATGCCAGATTCATTCTTCCTCTGCTTTCTGCGATTTTCCACATAACAATTGCAAAGGAACTTCTAATAAAGCAACAATTATTTTACTGAATGGGTCAGGTTCTCTAACTTGTGTTCCATAACAACTGTTTCGTGCTGTTTCATTTCCCAGAAAATTCTTGCAAGTGATGTCATGCCAAACACAGATAGCCAATGTCCGTGTCTTATTATAGTGTTTTCACATTTATGATTGAAACTTGGTTTCTTCAAGTCAATGACAGATTCTTTTCTTCCTTATCCAACTTTCCACGTAGGGACGTAGCAATGTCCGAAGAAAGTTTTGAAGCACAAATTATTTTACTCTATATATGGGTCATTGTCTTTAACTTGTGCATAACAGCTGGTTTCATGCTTTCTAATTTCTCATGAATTTCTTGGAAGTAATGTGAAACTATACTATATGCATGTCCTAATTAAACTCTCTTTAGCCTTTTATATATATAGTCTAAAATGAAGGCCTTTTCTTATGATGATTGATGATTCATTTGAGGTCAATGAGTCAACACATTGCTTTATTCTCTGCATTCATCTTTATCCTATTTGTCTTAGTTCATACTTAAATTACGTATGCATGACTTAATCCTATATATTTATTGCTAAAAAGAAATTCCCTAATTTTTTTTATGTAATGATTACTTCTTGTTAAAATAAGTTTCAAAAAAAAAAAACAAAGGAAAGGATTGAAGATTAGGTATAACTTTACCATTTTATTTCTCTCTCTCTCTTTTTAATTAAAGGTATTCTCCCACTTGATAGGACAAGAGACCAATTCCTTTTAAATAAATTAACGAAAAGATTATAGCTTCCTTTAAATTAGTGTGTCAAAAAATTAAATTTTCGCTTATGCATATGCATGTATATATATATAGACACAGCCACATGTATGGTGTATGCACACACATGCGTGCGCACACACACATACATACATATATATATATATGCGCGCGTGTATATATTAATATATGTGAATTTGTAAGCATATGCGTGTGTATGTAATGAAGAGCATAATTTTGTGTCTGTGTGTGTCAGGAAATTTTCATTAGGTTCCAAAACATCAAGTATTCGTAATGGTTATAACATTCTATGGAAAGAAAATGGGTATCGTAATCAATTGTTATCAAACAAAAGCAAAGCAAGGAAATTTTTAATTAGTAAAATGTAAAAACATATCAGATTCAGATCGAATCCAATTTAAGATGATTAATTATCAGTAAAAAATTTTCCATCAACAGATTGTTTAGGTTTAATTACTCAATTGTCCCTGTAATTTTAGACAAAATTTAAACAAATTCTTTTGATTCTAACATTTAGAGAATTGGTTGTGTACCAAAAAAGAATTTGGAATTGGCCCTCTTAAACGAATGTTTTAAGTAGGAATGGATGTCACACTTAATTTGGAAAGATTAGAAACCAAACTAGAGCTTCCGAGAAAGATTAGCAAAAAGGACTCAGGTTTATTTACAATATGTTTAATATGAAGAATGGAAATGGAATGTGAATGTGAATGAAAATGAGATATTTTACTAAAATATCACTATTTTTTAAAAAAAAATATTATTTTTGAAGAAGGTAATTTCACTACCAAAAAAAAATAAAATAAAATACAAACCAAAGATGAAATTTTCTATTTTGATTTGAGGAAATTCCATTCCTGATATGTCAGGGGCAGGATAAGATAGGGATTATATTCTGTCTCTAACATGGTCATACTAGATTTTTGAGACAGATGAATAATTTGTCTCAGATTTCTGGGACGAAATAATTCCGTCTCAAAGATTTTGAGACGAATCATTTAGCTATCTCAAATTTGACATGGAATATTTTATCCTAGATTTGGGGTGGATAATTCGTCTCTAATTTGGGACGGATCATCCGTCCATAATTTCCACCCCTAATCCCATACAAGTTTTGCTTAATTAAATTAAAAAATTTCCTCAATTTTTTGGAAAACTTGTGTCAGCAAACATTCCAACAACAAAAAAGTTGTGTAACAATGAAGGTTCGATTTCATATAAAGAAAAAATTATTACAATAAATCGTGAATGTACACGCTCAAATGTCCAAACATATCAAACATAAAACCTTAGTCTAAGGGGTGATCTGGGGGCTAGGTTTTATCGTCGTCAGTCATAGGATCGATGTGTTTGTCCATGGAATCCACGTAGTGGTCCATTATGCGCCCAAAATCATTCAGCATCGATTCCTGACTCTGTATCAATTGAGAACACTCCTCCAACCACTGGTTCGCTATGCTAAGTGCTTCCTGATGAGTCTTCAGCTGCTTCATCACTAGCTCCATGTCTTACTGTAGTTCTTCCTTGAAGTCAGGATAGAGATCGGATGAATCATAGGCCGGCTACTTGATTGACTGTATTGTCATCCCCATATTCCACACCCGTACTAGTCGCAGATGTCTGCGATGATCTCAATCGCGTGTATTTCTCTTGTTAAACATTCATCCATTAAATGTCAAAAGTCAATGTGTTTAATACAAAACTGAAAAAATCAATCAATGCAAAAAATGTCTAAGTATATTCACATAGATTTCCCGCGATTGCTCATCCACAAAATCTCTTGTGCCCCTCTTTTTGTGGGTGTGTATAAACAAGTCCACCAGCCTAGGCTTACGGCCGATCTCACTCTCTTGCAAATAAAAGAAGATTTTAAATTTGTCTATTATTTGACCATGCATTTTAAAAAATAAAATTACGGAAGATGTTGAATCTTGACTTACCAAGCGGCGATGTGCTCGGAGGCCAGAATGCTACCACCTGTGTTAAGTGTCCTTCTATTAGTGGAGGCCCTGTTTTGTCGTGCCTTCTCGCATTTTTGTTTGTACTCTTTAGTTGATCACTTCGCGACCAGTTGTTGCATTATATCCTCTCTTATCTAGTCTCTTCCTTTTTATACCATTGCTCGCGGATGCGGCCAATCATGCGATGCGATGTAAGACCTGGCCGCACTTCATGTGCTAGTTCTTCTTGACGAGGGTTACATGTCCTTGCAACTACTTGTTATGTTTTTGCAATAAGTAAAATAATAAATGATACTTTAAATTTTGGTTTACGCTTGGTTTTCATTTGTCTAATAAATTAGTATTTTCATGTTTAAAATTTATGTCTTTGTTATAGTCCAAATCAAGGTTCAAATCCATATATATTACTATTATCAAATAAACTAAATCCTAAACAAAACAAACACCATCAGCACAATGGTCAGCACTTTAGCACACACAAATGCCGACTATTAAATATAAAATAAACAATTGAATAGTATAAAACAATGAAAAATAGATCACTCCATACTAGTAGGAATGTCAAGCCATGATATATAGAACACTTGGTTTTCAAAAATTCTTAAAATGGTCATAAATCATGATACTAAAGTAAATTCTAAGAGTGTATAAATTTGACCAAACTCCCCCCAATCTATCTTATTAGCTTTTTGACATCTAGCTTAGTTTTTTTTTGTAAATTGTTTGAGCTTATTCTTGTTGCTTTAATACAACTAATGCTCCATATTCTTTTAATATTTCTAGAATAATTTTATGAATTCTTAGAAAAGAAACATTTAAGTTGTTTTCTGAAGCTATTGGTAATTCTTTTAAAGAACAAAATTAATAATAAAACATATGATATAATTATACTCAAATTTAAAAAAATTGTAACATTAACTAATAAATCATACACAGTAACTAAAAATAATAGTACATATTGCCGTCCACCATTATTAATAGTAAATTAATATATTCATTTATTAAACATCATTTTAATTCCAAAAGTTAAAATTAAGACATAAAGAATATTGTATTAAAATGATACAGCCACCAGAAAAAAAAAAGTATCCAGACCACTAGAAACGAAATAAATTAAAAAAAAAAACAATAGCCCAACACCAGAAATGAAAAAAAAAATTGAAATAAAGTTATGGGTACTAACTTAGACTCCAACAAATCCTGCAGCAACACGCACAACGAATAAATAAACCACGGACCTTTGAAGTGCACAAATCAGCTTCTTTCAACTATAACAAAGAGGCAACAAAATCAATAATTGAGGAGCTGGCTAAATTGTTAATAATATGATATTTACAAGAAATACTCATTTGCTCATTAAACTATTTGCCTTTAAACTTCAAACGAAAGCACCTTGACTAACTACAATGATGAGTTACTAATCAAATAATATAGAAAGCTACTTTCGCTACGACAGGAAATTTAGTGTTGAAAATGCTTAATCAATTCAATGATACAATAAATAACAAATAAAAGTAGAATCTAGAAGATTGAAGGCTTTTTTTTTTTGACCTTTTTTGTAGTGAAAACTATTGTTAAGTCCATCAAGGTGCTATATATCCATAGAAACAAATCCTGGATACTAGCTAGAAGTAAATTGGATAAATTCTCAAATTGAATGGACTTCTTTGCATTTTACCCTTAAAGTTATATGTTAACAAACATATGAATAAAAATTAAATTGCACATAAGAATAAAATATATTATAATCTATTTTTATTTTCAAAAAATGTTAAAAAAATGAGGTAATATTTTCAATATAGTCCCTACTCCAAGACTTGATTGTAGGAATTTAAAATAACTATATATATATATATATATATAAGTGGAACTATAATACTATATATATATATATATATATAATGCATGGTGGCACATAATTCTCGGTGGGAAGAAAACGAAACATGACAACAATAATATATATATATATATATATATATACATACATAGACAATAGCTTTATCATTGAATCAAGTGGACATATAGCAAATGCAAAGGAAAAGTCATGACACAACACTTTTAAGCTTCATTGTGGGCCACGTTCATCAAGTGGAAAAAAATGACAAACAAGCTTTCCATGTACAACCCGTGAGTGGTTTTCCTTTCCCATCAATGCCAAATTGTATGCCATGCTCTTTCCTTTCATTGACAGGGCAATAAGGTTAAATTACTCCAAAACTATGAGTCAATTTTAGAAAAACAAATAGAGGTCTATTTCAAATAATTATCTCCAATGAGCCTCAGTCTTCAAAGGAGGCTACTCAAGCAATAGTCCTTGGAAAAAAAAAAAGAAGTTCATAACCACTAATTAAATGGAAATATTAGTAGAACAATGGATTTAAGCTTTTTTTTCACTTCGAAATATAAAAATCCTAATCCACATCTGTATCAATTAAGCCAACTTGCATCAACTTAAAGAGTTAATCTTATTATGATGGTAAACAAATAATTAATAATATGTCACTTAGGTGCATTTACCATAATTTTAACTTGAATTCTAATTTTATCAATTTTTTGGAAATCAAGCATACATATATAATTAAGTATCATATCTGGGTTGAGAAATCTACACATATATGAAGCCCTAATTTTGGTAAAAGAATCAAAGGGAACAAGCAGGTGATGTCAGTTTAATATCCAGGAGAGGAAGATCAAACCTAATAATTAAAATAGAAAGTGGCACATATGTAGTGGGATGTGAGATGTCGATCTCTCTCTCACTCTCTCTAATTATAAATGTGTATATTGATCTCTTATCTTCACTTCTTTCTCTTTTTTGAAGCTTCACACTGCAAAGTTACAAATTGATAGCTGGAACCAAGTTTAGTACTCCTCAACCAGAAAAATAGAGGGGACAAGGGTTATCAATTTGACTAGTTCTTTTTTCTTAAAACATAAAATTATATATAATTCCTTTAACTATACCATAATTAAAATTTTAGCCTCTAAACTCTTAAACGTAACACTTTGTCCCTATCAGGAAAAATTGCAGAGCAAGAATAGAGAAGAAAAACGGAAAAATCAGAAAATCACATCAACCAATTTAATATAAAGATTCACACCGAAATACACATATAAGGAATTGCGTTAAAAAGGGAAAAGCCATAGAAACTCATCTTAGATTAAGGAAAATCGATAATGAGATTGGGAAGACATACCAGAGGACAGAACAAGGAGAATGAAGATGACGATGACGAAGCGAGCCAAACATAGAAGCAGAGCTCGAGACGAGGACATTGTCCGTCAAGTTCAATTTGGAGACGAGGACATGCCGACAAAGGGGCTAGCAGGAGACGTTGATGGAGATTGAGGCACGAACACGACAATGGGTATGGCGTCAATTGGGAGACTAAAGCGCGAGAATGTGTCTGTGCAGAGGTTGAGGTAAGGTTTTAGGGTTTTTTTTGTAACGATGTCATTTTCTTAAACACAAAATTTTGAGACGGATAATGTCCATTTCAAAGAGTTAAACGATGTTGTTTCCAAAAAAAAAATAGAGACAAACACTTTCCTACTCAGATATCCATCTCTGTTCATTTAACTAAAAGTAAAAAAATGAAAAAAAAAATTAGGGACGGAATTCAGACAATGCCGAAATTATTCCGTCCCAAAATCAGCCTCTGATTACAATAGTCTGTATTTAAGGCTTTCCTAACAATAGATATAGCACAAAATAAAATGTATACTGTTAGGGAAAAGTCTAGCCTTAATTAAAAGAGGGGAAGCTCACAAATGACATTTAGTGGAGATATTACACAACATGATTGAAGATGAAGTAACAAATGCATATGAAATAGAAAAAATGACATATAAGTGGAATTTAGAAGTACCACTACACGCTCATGCACAACTAATTATATGTCTTACCCGCTCTCCCTCCGCAAACATTGTCAGGGCCAAAACTGGATAATATGTCAGCTAAGTACTTCAACATTAAGTAGAACAATTGATTGAGAAGCAAAGCATCGTATTACTATATTTAAAACAAAAGCACCATACAACGTAGATGATACCTTCAAATCAGACTTTGCCATCGTCTCATTGTACGCTTTAAGAGTTCCATAGTGGGGACGAAGAAATTTTAGCGGCTTTGGAACTGAGGTCATGGAACTTGTTGAAGTACGAATTTCCTGTCTACAACACAAACATACAAATAATGTCAACCCACAATACAATTTCCTGCTTAAATCAACTGATGCACTTTTTCAACTAGTTTAAGTGTCATTAAGTCATCAATTATAATTATTCTTACCTCATACTCTCAAAGTGCAACCTTCTATAAACCAAGGTCTGAATCCTGCACCCTCTCCACGTACAATTCCAGTTGTTGCTTTAGCGCTAAATCCTCATCCGACTAAAGACAAGATTCAAATGAATAAACTTGAGTGATCATGGAGCCATTAACAAGACAGTATATAATTACATAACTGATATTGACTTCACCAAATTATATTGTATATAGTATTCTCCCTTGCCTTTTGGACCCATAAAAGTGACAAAAGAACATTGAAAACGAAAAAGTCTTAGCTGTTAGGTATCATCACTTTTTCTTTATTCTAATCACTGTTTTTTTATTCTAATCGCTTTCACATGGGCCATTAAATAGCATACTCAAGTCTCAATTATATGCTTAGCCCCTAAAGTCATTGAAATTGCATTTTCAATGACTCAAAGTTTTGTTTGATTATGGATAACATCTTAATAGTTTTCTTCTTTTTCTCTGCTTCCTTGATTCTTTCATTCGTCCAGTTGCCCTGTTTTTAGCATATGCATGAAGCAAGCATGATGTGCAACACTAAAAAGCTGAAAAATAGTGACTTGGTGATACAACACCAAGTGTAGCTATATGCATCAAACACAAATATGTTTACACTAGTTTTGACCAATTATTATGATAATGGCTATGGACTAGCTGGAGTGCTTTTTGTTTTCACAACTTACAATGAAAGAAAATGATGTGTCTCTAAGAGATCATGGATGGGTCCTGCATAACACAAGGGCTGATATGGTGATTATTGCCTAGAAATGTGAATCCGATGGCTTACCAAAACTATACTTGTATTGTCATAATTCATTAAATAGTGTTATAAATGGGTGAGAGCAGTACAGGTTCATAGATAATTAATTGTTGCATGATCATATACTAAACATGCATCAGGACTTGGACCTCTCACCAAACCTGATTTCGAAGTTATTATGGCTTGAAGTTGGAGTTAGAGAATGAGATTTGTGAAACAAACTGATGATGAGGCTAGTTTGTAGAAGTGGACCCTATATATATTAAGCATGGCAGATAATCATGTTGTGAAAAGTGCAGCTGCAATCAAAGGCAAGTTTGAAGTTATTTCGGTAAATATTTATTCAACTTGTGCAGCTTTATTTTTTCCCTGTTAATATATATTGTTGCCAATCTTATGAAATTTCCACCTTATTTTTTTTTTTTAAAGTAGGTCTATAATATCACAAATAAATTCACAAAATGGTTTATTGTTCTAAGCAACAGCTACTGCCAAACACGTCATTTTATTGTCTTAAACAGAGGAGGGAGGAGAGCAGGGATCATCATATTCATCACTCACCAGTTCAAAGGCAGACAAGCTTCGAGTTTCTGTTACAAAAACCAAAAAAAAAAAAAAACCTTAATTTTCACCTTTTTCTTTTATTTATATTTAATAAATCATTTATTTTGTTTCTTTTCCTCTTTTTTTCAACCCAATTACATATCCACGTCACAATGTCCAAAGAAAGTTTTGAAGCACAAATTATTTTACTCCATTATATTGGTCAGGGTCTTTAACTTGTGTGCATAACGGCGGGTTTCATGCTTTCTAATTTCTCATGAATTTGGAAGTGATGTAAAACTACACTATATGTCCTAATTAAACTCTCTTTATCCTTTTATATATATAGTCTGCAGATCTTTGCATAAATATATAATGAAGGCCTTTTCTTATGATGATTGATGATTCATTCGAGGTAAGTGAGTCAACACATTGCTTTATTCTCTGCATTCATCTTTATCCTATTTAAATTAATTCATACTTAATTACGTATGCATGACTTAATCTTATATATATAAATATATATATATATATATATATATATTGCTAAAAAGAAATTCCCTAATTTTGTATGTATATGATTACTTCTTGTTAAAATAAGTTTCAAAATAAACAAAGGAAAGGATTGAAGATTAGGTAGCTATTTATAATATAACTTTGCCATTTTATCTCTATATATATCTCTCTCTCTTTTTTAAAATTAAAGGTATTCTACCACTTGATAGGACAAGAGACCAATTCCTTTAAGATAAATTAAATGAAAAGAGTAGAGCTTTCTTTAAATTACTGTGTCAAAAAATTAAATTATTGCTTATACGTGCATGTCTATATTTGTATATACATAGACACAGCTATATATATATATATATATATATATATATATATATATATTAATATATGTGAATTTGTGAGCATATGCGTGTGTATGTATATAAAAATGCAGAGCAAAATTTTGTGAGGAAATTTTTAATTAGTAAAAAGTAAAAACGTATCAGATTCAGATCAAATCTAATTTAAGATCATTAGTTATCAGTAAAAAAATTTTCATCAACAAATTGTTTAGGTTTAATTACTCAATTGTCCCTGTAATTTTGGACAAAGTTTAAACAAATTCTTATGATTCTAACATTTATGCTTCGTATGGTCCACGCAACTGACGGGAAAAGGAAAATGGAGTCCTGTGTACAGTACTTCTTCCTGTGTTTGGTTGGTCTGCTAGATGGAAGGGAAACTTTCTATAATGGAAAAAAAGGTTTTTTTTTCCATTTCATTTTTTCCACTGTATTCACGATGGAAATTCGCATTCCTGAATGGAAACTGAGGTATTAGACAATTTTGTCCTTCACTCTGCTGTTGTGATCACTCTCCCTCCTCACTCTCTCTCCTTTACCTCCTCAATAATTTCGCCAAGAAGTTCCCTGAAGTGATTTTGAAGGGACAGTGCCCGGAGAGTTCTATAAGGATATGGATGCGATCTTCATCAACCACAATTGATTTGTGTTTGATATTCCAGATGATTTTGGGAACTCTCTGGTGGCGCTGGATCTACGAAGTCAGTGGTGGCGTTGGATTTTCAAGAAGTAAAAATTTTCAGATCTAATGTGAGAATTGTGTGGTGGTGTTGGACGATCTATTGTGGATTTAAGGAAGTAAAAAAAAAATTTCATATCACTAGAGAGGAAGGGAGAGGCAGAAATGCATGTGAGAAAGAGAGAGAGAGAGAGAGAGAGAGAGAGAGAGAGAGAGAAGACGAGATGCATGAGAGAGAGAGAGAGATCACTGGAATCTGCAGAGTGAGAGAAAGAGGGAGATGAATTGAAAAGGATCAAAGTGAAGAAATTTAAAAAGTTTATAAGAGTTTATTTTAACAAAGTCAAAAATATATTCTCAGGGATCTAGATAAAATAATAGAAGAGTTTATATCAAGCAAAAGATTAAAAAAAATTTGCTAGGGACCTAAGTGAATAACAAAAAAGTTTTTAGATAAATGGTAAAATTAAAATAAAATTTATAGTAATTGTGATGAAATTAGGGGTTTATGTAATAAAATGGAAAAAATATATCAAAGGGTAAAATAATAAATTTACTCATCCATTTCTTTTTTATTATACAATATATTCTATTACGAACTAAAACTTTTTTTTATTTTTATTTTTTTTCATTCTCTTTTTCATTCTATTCATCGTTTCTTTTTCATTCCTATTATGTATTGTGAACCAAATAGAGTATTAAGGAATTGGTTGTGTACCAAAAAAGAATTTAGAATTGGCCCATCTTAAACCAATGTTTAAGAAGGAATGAATATCACACCTAATTGGGAAGGATTAGAAACCAAACTAGAGCTTCTGAGAAAGATTAGCAAAAAGGACTCAGGTGGGCTTATTTACAATATGTTTGATACGAAGAACCGGAAAAAGAAAATGGGAATGAAAAGAAGATATTTTATTAAAATATTACTACTTTTTTTAAAAAAACAATTATTGTTTTTGAAGAGGGTAATTTGGACAAATTATCACTATCTTTCCTATTACATTATTGATTATACCAAGGTTTTGAAAACTGAACCGGTCATTGAACTAAAGGCATCGATTCAAAAGTCAATGGTCGGATCGTGATTGAACCGTAGTTGAATCGGTCTACTTTAAAATATTAAAATGAATATGAATAATTAAATACTAGAAATATAAATTTACAAATTTAATCAAAAATAAGATTTGAAATCAAATTATACAAAATAACATCCACATTCAAAAGTTTACAATAAAAAATAATCAAAAAATGAAGAAATATTATTATTTAGCTGATTTGACTAGTTATTAACCGATTTGATCACCTACCAATTTTAAAAATTATGCTAGACTGATTCCCGATCAAACCATCTTGTTAGATCCAACAGTATCTCCATTTATGCACAAGCTAAGCGACAGCATACAATTCCCTTCCTTATTTCTCAGAAAATTTATGGTAGGGAAATTTCTTCCCTTCCTTGTTAAAGTCAATGCCAGATTCCTTCTTCCTCTGCTTTCTGCGATTTTCCACATAACAATTGTAAAGGAACTTCTTCCTCTGAATGGGTCAGGTTCTCCAACTTGTGTTGCATAACAACTGCTTCGTGCTTTTTCATTTCTCAGAAAATTCTTGCAAGTTATGTAAAACCATATATCATAAACTCTCTCTGTCATTATATTGTCTACAGATCTTTGCATAAATATACTGTGAATGCTTTTTCTTAAGATCAATGATGACTAACATGTGGTTCGCATTTATATTTATCCCATTGATTGAGTCGCTATAAAGCAATTCCCTAACCATTGCTTCTTTCTAAAATAAGTTTTTAAATAAACGGGGAAAAGAAAACAGATTTGGTAATTATTTATAATGTTGGGAAAGTAGATTATATGCAGGGGAATTAAAACACAGTATAATAACCGAATAAATCTTTTCTCATTTTGAAAGTCTGTTTGGACCAAATAAACAATGTCCAAAGATTATCTAAATAGTAACGTCAACCAAGAACGCACAAAATAAATAATCACAGCGTGAAAAATCACCCTTAATGTGAAGGATAAAAACCACGGAACCTTGTTTAGAAAAATTCCATTATCAATAGATGAATAAGTACATAGACTCTCTATCACTCATAAAATTAAGTAAAGTTCCTACTCACTCCAAAGTAAAATCGCCACAAAAACTACACAACTAAAATTGAGGACACACCACCTCACCAAAAAGGATGGAGAAAAATAAATGGTAGAGATGATAGGTCAACCGCGGGGAGTAATACTAAAATTGCAATGCAAATCAAGCTAGATCAAGGCCAATGCCAATGTTCCGCATCATCTGTATAATTGCAAAAACAAACTATTATATTAAACTTTTGGAAGATGAACCAAAATAATTAGTCCTAAACATAAAATGCACTCCACACAGAAGAATCTGCTTCTTCCATAATTTTAATTTCAATAATTTTACACATGGACAATTCTTTTGTTTAGCAAGTTTCATTACGATGTAATGAACAATTTTGAATCGGAATAAAATATTCTGAGTGGATTTTATATGGTAAGCGTGTAAACAGAAACCTGTAAGAACAAAACCTAATAATAGCATAGGCAAAGTGATGAATTGAATCAGGATGAATTCACTTTCAATTCATTAAGCAACAGGTTCAGAAACTAAGCAACCTATCTAGAGTACTGTCTCAATTCACATTTAGAATTATATTAAATCCAATTAAATCGCACAACTGAGACACTTATCATTTTGTTTGAACAAAATTCTAAGCATGAGATTGTGC
Source organism: Biancaea sappan (assembly GCA_037074585.1). Classification (NCBI taxonomy): domain Eukaryota; kingdom Viridiplantae; phylum Streptophyta; class Magnoliopsida; order Fabales; family Fabaceae; genus Biancaea; species Biancaea sappan. Next base: position 52,361,632 of record CM073494.1, on the reverse strand, counting down.
ACAGCTTTTTCGTTAATTTCTCTTTAACATTCCCAAGGAATTCTGTGAGACTTGGTACATAACAATGTCGACGTTTACTATCCCTTCCCCCTAATTGTGTGAAAGTTAAAAGTTTTCATTTGATCATTCTGCCCGAAAAACAGGGATTCAGAAAGAACTGTAGATTGAATGTAATGAGATTGAATGTAATGATATGCAATACCAAGAAATAAATAAAGTGATCAATGGGAGTTTGAAAAGTCCGTACCTGTGCTTTCAGTTCCTGTATCTGAATGAAAGTTGGGGCAATCATTTATGATAACCTGATTCGCCTGTAGCTTGAACCCTTTACAAACATCAATGAGGAGAGGCAGTTTTTTAAGCTTTATGGTTTCCAAACTTGGAAGCATGATTCCCTCTGCACTGCTGGTGGTACCTTCCTCACTTCGATGTTCGAAGACTTCCCTCAATTGAGCTGCCTCTGATACACTCAATGAGTTTAACTCTGGAAGCACTTTAGCAAAAGTGACCGAAAAAAGACATCTTAACTTGTTGCACCGCTTGACCTCTATCTTTCTTAGTTTAGGGAAGAAAACTTGAGCATCGGATGGGTTTTGAGGTTCTTCAATTGCTGTAATTATTTCTTCCAATTCCTCGCACTCGCATATCACGAGGCTGCTCAACTTTGGTAGGCTTCTAATGATGGCTGTGGTGAAGACTGATTTTAATTTTTCACATTGACTCAATTTCACAGACCAAAGATTCTTCAGGTTCAAAATATGTGAGGTACTTGTCACTATAAACCTCAGCTCTGGTAGATTTTCTAACTCCAGTTGTCTTAAATCTGAGGCGAGGATCTCTTGTTGATCTCCAATAAGGCCAACTCCTTGAAGATTGATTATGGTGACAACCCCACAATTCTTAATCTCGAGAACTTGTACATTTGATGTTGCTGGGAACAGAGCTTCATTACATAATTGAGTGTCTGTGTCATTCATTACATGCGGCCATTGTTCCTAAGTAAAAAGAGGAATGAAGAAAATGAAAAAGAGAAAGAAAAGAATAGATGTCCACAAAATGAGCTCAGATGATGAATTAATAATCAACTACTTTTCTCTGTAAATCTTGGGTATGCTGGGTAGGCTTAAAAACAAAATATGTTGACAACACTCCAAATCTTAATATCAAGATCATATTCATGCCTACATTACATAACTAACTGACATTCATCCCAAGCGGCCATTTGTCCTCAATAAAACCAGAAACAAAGAAAATGAAAATGAGAAGGGGAGATATGAAAGAGAATAAATAGAGCTGTAATACTTTGTGAATAAAAAAAAATTAAAAATTAAGCCAAGGTGTGGAACTATAAACTAATTATTTTTCCTCTAACGATACAAATGATGTGTAAACAAGATTGAGATAGGAGTCTACTATTACTTTTGCTGAATTTCAATTTTGGCCTAACACTAAATGTCAAATAAAGCCAATTAAAATTTCATATTTCAAAAAGAAAATTAAGCCATATTAGCGATTATATATCATGAATATTGGTTTACTTTTTTTTGTTCGAAAAAAAATATATTATTAAAGAGAGAAGATACAAAAGAAAGAAAAGAAACACAAGTAAAGAGGAGGATTAGATATTCTCCAATAGAAGACAAGAAAAAAAAAACATAAAAAACCCAAAAAAATTGGGTTAATATTGGTTCAATCTTATTACAAAAGTTGTAATTACATATATATTTAAAACCCCCCATCAATTTATGGTTCTTTTCATTGGATTCATGCAACATAATATTCTTATTATATTTTCACCTATCAGACAATTATTGTCATCTATACCACTAGTCAACTTTTCCTAATTTAAATACCCCGAAACAGAAACTGACATTCGGCATTAAATGACATGATTTGTCTTGTTTAACAGATTAACTTGGATGGAACAATTCTACCAAGTTAGTTTATATGACTCTATATAGACCAGCATGCTGCGTATTGTAGAAACTAGGTTAGCGTACAATGATAAGGGCAATGCTTCCATCCCTATTGCATTTATTCGAAATCTGCATAAAATATATATACTGAGATGATTCAAACCAAAATTATAGTAATTGGTAGTGCTAGTTGCAATGACATCAATGTTATTCATGTAATCATGGAAATGATTATAGGGCCACATCCAGATAAGCCGTAGTTTTTAAGCTGTAGTTTCCAATTATAGTCAACTATGCCAAAAGAGAAAAAAACAGAAAAACAAAATGAGCATAGAAAGATGATTATGCACCTGTGTGTTTCTTTGAAAGGGAATCTCCTGAGTTGCTCCCAATATGGAGTACAATTTTGGGCATTGATCTATTTCAACGCGCTGAACTTTTACCGTATTTAACTTCAGCCCTCTGCAGACCTCAGTGAAACTAGGCAGTTTTCCAAGGTATATGATTTCAAGATTTGGAAGCACAATTTCTTCTCCACTAGCACTTTCATTTTTGCTTTCAAGTTTGTAAATCTCCTCGAGTTGCGCAGCCTCTGATATATTTATTCTCTTCAGTTTCGGAAGCATTTGAACTATAGCTGTTGAGAAAAGCCTTTTCAGCTTGTTGCACCGCTCGACCACTAAACCTTCCAGTTTTGGAAAGCATATTTGCATATTGGATAGGTCTTGAGCTTCTTCAAATTCTGCAATGATTTCCTCTAATTCCTCACACTCGGAAATTGAAAAGCATTCCAACTCTGGCAGGCTTCCATGAACGACTATGGAGAAGATATATTTCAATTTTCCACATTGATTCACTCTTAAACGACGAAGATATTTGAAGCTGGGAATGGAAACTGTCCATATGAACCTCAGCTCATGTAGCTTTTCTAACTTTAATTCTTCCTCTTCTCCCTGTACATTGAAAATGGCTGGTCGGACAAAAGTTGGGTCTACATCAGACATTTGGTTTCCATCCTTTCCAAGAGGCCCTGGTCCCTGAGAAATATAAAAAAGTAGTGAACATAAAAAAAGGGGGGGGGGGGGGGGGGGAAGAAATCAAGCTCTTACTCATTTTAAGAAAAATACTTTAGATGAAATCCTGATTAACAATTAATTTCAATTCTAAATATTTCTAAAATTGGAGTAGCGGAGATGAGGATGTTGTGTTGGATGTGTGGTTATATAAGAAGAGATATGATCCGTAATAATCGTATACGAGGGGAATTGGAGTGGTACCTATTGAGGAAAAAATGACTGAAAACCGTTTAAGGTTGTTTGGACATGTTCAAAGAAGACCATTAGAAGCGCCAGTAAGAAGAGTTGAACAGATGGTTTGCAGCCCTGTAAAAAAAAGTCGAAAAAGACCAAGAAGGACACTTAAAGAGGTTATTGAGAGGGATCTTCTGGTAAATGAGATCCCTAAAGAGTTAGTCATTGATAGAGCTCAATGGCATCGGACAATCCATGTAGCCGACCCCCACCTATTGGGATAAGGCTGCTGTTGTTGTTGTTATTGTTGTCTGAATATTTCTAGTGTATATCATAGACACATTAATATATTATGGAATTTCAGTTTTGGCTATAAGGCGTTATTTGTGATTTACTAGTGACAAGACAGCCTGTTTATTGTAAGCATTATTTGTGTTGTCCATTATAACCTTCCTTCATGCTAAATAATCATGCTTGGTTACCAACTAACCATTTAGAATGCACAAGCAATAGAAGCAAGACGCAGGGTTAGATTTAGAACACTTTGTGAAGGTGTCGGGTAGTGTAGATTGATATACTGGTGAGAAAAAAAATTATGATATATTTTTGGGCGCGCTTGGAGTACGAGCCCTGAGTGTAATCAAACCACTATGTAGTTTCCACTTTTTTTAATTAGTGAATTTGGTTTTTTATTATTAGATAAGGTAGATGTGTTGTTGTTGCAAAAAGGAACGACACTGGAAAGTGAAATGTTTGAAGCTTGTTGTTGCTTTAGAAAATTGTGAAGTAAGTCATAATTCTTAGTATCAACAAATGCATTCGGCTCTGGCTATTCATACTATGTGTTTGAATGGGGACTAGTTTTCTTTCTACCTGTTAATCAATGGTGGTGTTGTCCTTAAGTGAAATAATATTTCTTGCCCCAATTGTTAGAATTGGAACAGTCCAAATGAAGATGAATAACGGTATTATGAGAACCTTGTTAGATTAACTTGTACGATAGCTTACCTATTGCTGTCACTATCTATATTGACCAGTATAGACTTCCTTGACGCTATAAATAAGCATGCAGGGTAACCATTTGAGCACACAAGCAACAGAAGCAAGAAAAGCAAGAAGAGACAAGGTGTTAAAAGTGAATCTTGCTTTGTAAATTGTAGAGCATGGAAAAAACAAATAATTACCTGTGGAACCATGGTTTCTTCATTCCCACTGCTTCCTTCACTTTTGTGTCCAAAAAGCGCCTCTAACTTTGCAGCCTCTGATATATGTAGTGAACATAATTCTGGAAGCATTCTAGTCATAGCTTTTGAGAAAAGACACTTCAACTTGTTGCAACGCTGAACCTTTATATAATTCAGTTTTGGAAAGCATATTTGGGCATCAGCTAGAATTTGAGATTCTTTTTCTTCTGTAATAATTCCTTCCAACTCCTCACAGCTGGATAAGATAAGACCCGTTAACAGTGGTAGGCTTCCATGGATGGCCTCAGAAAAGACAGATTTCAATTTATTACAATGATACACTTCTAAGCGTCTAAGATATTGAAGTCTTAAACATCGTGAGTGGCCTGTCCATATTAGCCTTAGCTGCGGGAGATTCTGAAACCTCAGGCATTCTAATGTTAAGTCCACGAGCCTTGGTTGGTCCTTAACGAGGCCCCATGTATTAACAAAATGGAATGCATTCTTTACCTCTTTGGTGAGAAGAATATGAAATTTTTTTACTGCTTCACAGTTCTGAATATCAGGATCTTTCACATTCAAAATTGCTGGAAATGGAGCTGAATCCTCTCTATTCCATTGGCTGTGACTCGTCCCAACCACCCATGATTCCTATATATATAAGAGAAATTAAGGGTGATCAACAGAATAAGAAAAATAATCATTGGTTTCCCTTGTAATGAAAAATTTTTAACTATTGTAAATTATATTTCATACCAAAAAGATGTCCTAAAGTGAAAACAAAAGAGGAAGATGTCCTAGCCAGCTACAAGTTGCAATAACATAAGAGGACTGTTGTATCCAACAAACCAAAAATCAAGTTAATTCGCATTTTTAAGAAATAAAATTTGAGATAGGTCTTCGTAGATTTTGGTGGTAAAAGATATGGGTGAGTCCTTCCTATGCATAGAATGCTCCTATGCGTAGAAAAGAATGTCAGTCATTAAATTTTGATTTAATGGCTCTTATTCATCCAATGTTTTTTAATTTTTTTAAAAATAAGTTTAAAAAAATTATAATTATCATTTTATATTTATTATTACGTTTATAATTATTATTAGATTAGTTGGTACTTATAAAATTTTTATTTTAAAAAAATATTAGATGAATGGAAACCGTTAGATCAAACTGATTCAACGGGTCTCAACTTTATTCCTACGTATAAGAAGCTCAGGAAAGCCTCACCCGCTAGTATAATTGCTCCCCTTGATCTAATACAACACAATGTGTGACGAATTAGCTAAATATAAATTTTGTTATTTCATTATCCACAACTACACACGTTCTTTGTATAGATATGCAAATTGAAGACTCCAATATATGTGTGTTTATAAATAAAACCATATGTCAGTAAATAAATAAAATAAAATAAAATACATAAAAATGAATGTTAATTGCATGTGTGAAACTGGGAAAGCTAAATAACTTTTCATTGATTCTTTTTATTATTTTAAAAATATAATTAAAATTTCTAAGTACAATATATTTTTATATTAAAAAATTTAGTTTAAAGAAAAAATTTGCATGCACTAAAATGCATATCAAACCACTAGATAATATATGCCTTTGAAGATTGGTATTCTTTGTTGTTTCAAATTAATATCTTAAAAAAATAAAATAAAAGTAGTTGTTATGAGCACTTCTTTAAAAAAAACATTTAGGGGATAATTACTTTAGATTTGTAAACTACTTATATAATTTTAAACTTTTGAATTAAAATAGTTAATACATTGAAATTAACAAAAATGATGTGATTTAAAAAGGTTAAAAAATATTTGAGGTCCCTATAGTTTTATTGAACAATGATTTTAATCCCTATAATTTGAAAACAATGAATTTACTTCCTATAATTTACAAAACTATGAAATAGATCCCTGTGATTAGTTTTAGGTTAGTAAACCGTTAGTCAACACTGACTGGGATGCTGATATAAGTATTAAAATCCATATCAGCGTTAATTATATACCACTTATGCTGACATGAAAGAGTCATGTTGACTCCCTAAAAAAAATTTCAGTTTATTCACTTAGGTCATTGGTCAAAATTTTTCTTTTATCCAATTTTTGATATAAATTCATCTTCTACTTTGTCTATGTCTCTAATTTAAGAATATATTTTTTATTTGTCAAAATATCCCCTACAAACTTTTCAGTTTGTTTACTTTAGTCCTTGTTCTTCACTTTCATTCTTTTTTCTCACGGCTTGGTCATTCAAATCAGTCCATAATTTCATTTTCAATCATGATATGATTTATTCTATCTTTTCTATCCAAAAACAATACAATAAATGAATTAAACTTCAAGTTTCAAAGCTTATCTTTTATTCATTGAGGTCCTTGGTCAAAATTTTCCTTTTGTCCAATTTTGATATAAACTAATCATCTACTTCATCTAGGTCCGTAGTTTAAGAATATATTTTTGGTCAAAATCAACCCTATAAACTTTTCAATTTTTCACTTTAGTCCCAGTTCTTAATTTTCATGCTTTTTTGTCGCAATTTGGCCCTCTAAATCAATTCATAATTTTTTTTAGTTATGACATGATTCAATCTATCATTCATACACAAAAACAATACAAGAAATGAATTAAAATTCGAGTTTCAAAGTTTACCTTTTATTCACTTAGGTATAAATGATAGATTGAACGATAAATTGTATTTTTTTTAGTAGAAATGATAGATTCGATCATATTATGACTAAAAATGAAATTATGAACTGATTTAGAAGACCAAATTGTGAGAAAAAAGTGAAAGAGAAGAATAGGGACTAAAGTGAACAAACTGAAAAGGTTAAGGGGATGATTTTAAAAAATATCTTAAACTAGAAACCTAGCTGAAGTAGAAGACTGATTTATATTAAAAATTGGATAGAAGAAAAATTTTGACCAAGGAACTAAGTGAATAAAAAGGTAAACTTTAAAACTTAAATTTTAATTCATTTCTTGTATTTTTTTTTGGATAGAAACAATAGACTAAATCATATCATGACTAAAAATAAAATTAATGACTGATTTAGAGGACCAAAGCATGAGAAAAAAGTATGAGAGTGAAGAACAAGGACTAAAGTGAACAAATTAAAAAGTTTATACCAGATGATTTTGACGAAGAAAAAATATATTATTAAACTAAGAATCTAGATGAAATAGAAAACAAGTTGTATAAAAAATTGGATAAAAGAAAAATTTTATCTAAAACCTAAGTTAATAATCTATTTTTTTTTCGGGATAAAGAAATAAAAAGGGATATAACCCCATACAGTTGTTAAGTATATTATTTCTAGTACCATCACATTAGGAGTGAATGAAAATCAAAACAATCTGCAGAAATATGACCACTACCTCTGTTCTTTGACGAAGGGGAATAGTTTGCGCTGCTCCATAAACAGCAGAAAATTTGGGGCAGTCATTTATGGTGACCTTGTGAAGATTCACTGCATGTAACTTGAATTGCTGGCATATGTCAACAATTTCATGCAAATTTTCAAGCTTAATCTCGCTAAGCTTTGGAAGTGCAATTTCTTCTCCACTAAGGGTGAAATCTTCGTTCTTTTGTCTAAAAACCTCCTCAAACTGAGAACACTCTGATATAGACAGTGAGTATAATTGTGGAAGCATTCTAGCCATGGTGACAGAGAAAAGGCTTTTTAACTTGCTACACTGCTTCACCACTAAATATCTGAGTTTTGGAAAACCCATTTGAGTATTGGAAAGAATTCGAGGTTCTTCATGCTCTGTTATAATTTCTTCCAATTCCTCACAGTCAGATATGATGAGACGAGTCAACATCTGTAGGCTTCTATGAACAACCATAGAGAAGATCGATTTCAATTTTCCACATTGATTTACTTCTAAATGTTGAAGATGTTGAAGGCTTAGCATTTGTGTTGATGATACTGGACATGCCCATATGATATTCATTTCGGCTAAATTTTTAACAGATAGTCTTTCAAGTTTTGAAACCATTAGCTCTTGTTTATCTCTATCATGGCCAGCTTCATGAAGATAGAATATGCTTCCTGCTCCACAATCTTGAATGTCTAATTCTTTCACTCCTAAAACAGTTGGCAATAAAATTGGAGCTTGCCAACTCAATTGTCTATCATTCCCCACAACCTCTCGTAATCCCTATGCAAAAAGACAGAGAAAGTAAGGGGAAAATACCACTTCGATTTTCAAAAAGTATAATCTTTTTATTTATAACTACTTATTTAAAAGAAACACAGGACGAAAGTTATTTTTGGTGTTTCAAAATTTAGTGTACACATGAACTGTTTCATTTTTGCTATCTTTGGGTTCTTGATTTAATGTTTCAATCTAACTCTTAAGTCAAACTATGTTTACTTTTGAACAATATTAACTACATTTTTGTTTTATCACAATACCCTTTTCTCAAATTTCGACCCATCCTAATCACAGTAACAAGCTCAAGTGGCCTTACTTAATACATTGAAGTACTCAATTGGCACATTATGAGATAATTTAGCATAATCTATTATAGGACTCTTCTACTAACATAAAAGGAAGCCTTAACAAAGAGGACAGACTGTTTAAAAAAGTTCAATGTTTCCGATGTTAATATTATATTGGTGTAGCAAATAGGAAGAAAGATAATTAGCCAAACGGTCTTAGTACCTGGATTCTATGTTGTGGAGAACTTTCATAGGAAGCTCTGTTTGATGAGACCTGCGGAAGACACTTGCTGGAAACATTAATACCTTGGCACAAATCAATGAGACTCGGCACCTCTTTTAGGGTTAACTTCCTCAAATTGGGTAGTATCATCTTCCCCTCATTGTTTTGCCATTCTCCAAAAACATGCTCCATTTGAGCAGCTGCTATTACACTTAGGTATTGTAGCTCTGCAAGATCATCCCAAGCCAAGACAACAGAAAACATGTGTTTCAACTTGTTGCATCCCACGACAGAAAGTTCTTTCAGATTTGGGAAGCACATCTGTGGGGGATGATCATTCAGTGGGTTATGATGTTCTTCAACCTCTGTATAAGAAATTATTTTCTCTAGTTCGTTGCAATATTCTATAGATAGTCTTACCAAATTCTGTAAGCTTCTAAGAATGGTGGGGGAGAAAATGGTTTTCAAACTGTTGCATCCACTCACTGTTAATTCTTTAAGATTTTGGAGGCTCAGAGCTTGTGCTGGACCAGTCCAAATAAACTTAAGATCTCTTAGATTCTTCAATATCAGAAAGTGTAGACTTGAGGTTAATTTGCTTTGCTGATCTGTATTAGTCAATACAACTTCTTCAAGTGAAAATAGAATGTCTTGTACACTACAATCCTTCACCTCAAGTTTCTCCAATTTCAGAAATGTCTGCAGAGGTTGTGCATCTCTACACAACTGGTTAACCTGCAACCATAACATTACACGTAAATAAAATGTAACAAAAGATAGAACTTGGTGTTGTGCTTCGTATAATAGATATTTTAAATCAATAAAATTCTTTCTAAAAATACGGTGGAGATTAGAGAGTCAAGCAATACCATTCTCAAATCTGAATGAACCGTGATATTGACACTAGAACTGGTGAATATGGGACATTTCTCCCAACGCAGTTCCCTCAAAGATGGGCAACTTGAATGATAACCTTTTGGAACAATGCTTAGAAGGGTTTTGAGGCTATTAAGTCTGAGTAATCTTAATTGAGGAAGGTGGATCTGGATCTCATTATGTTCATATTCATGTTGACCAAACACATATTTTAGCTGAGAAGACCGCCTAATACATACCTCCTCTAATTGCTCAAGGCCTTGAACACACGAGTTTGGGAATATGCATTCTAACTCATTACATGAATCGATAGACAAAAACTTCAATTGCGGGAACACCAAACAAGGATTGTCTGGAACTGGAATTATTTCCAAGCAAGTGCCAATACCATCCTCTTGAATTATATTCTTCAATGCTGTGCATCTGTTTATAGTTAACTTTTGTAGCAACAACATAGTTTTAGCAACAGACATTGTGAAGAGAGATCTCAACATTATGTTATCTTCTATCTTGAGGATCCTCAGATTGCTCAAAGTCATCTGCGTTGGAAAAATGCTTTGCAATCTTCTACAGCTTGTTATATGAAGTTCTTGTAATTTCTTAAAAATGCAAAGTAAGGGTGGACCACAACAAACTTCTTTCAAATCAAACAAACAATGAAATTTTAACCTGATCAACTTGGGGAATAAAGCTTCTGCTTGAAACAAATCAGCACGATGAGAAGTCATATCTATGAAGCATTTGAAATCTGAACAAGAATGAAGCCACAAGCTAGTCAACTCATTCATGCCTCCTATAACATCAAACATGTTTGGGACAATATTTTTGCAAATTCCATTGAGACTATGCAAACAAACTATTTCTGCTCGTTGTAAAAGATACTTTATAAATGGACCTGAAGTAGAGATTTGGAAATTTCTCAAGTATAAAGTTCTCGTCCTTAAATCCATTGGTTCAAAGGCTATATCGCCAATTTGAAGTACATATCTTTGTAATTTTGGGAAAGTAACTTTATTTTGAAAAATTTCTTGATAGTCTAACACTCTAGAGCTCAATTGATTTCCGAAAGCATATAACTCCTCAAGTTGTGTGCATCTTCCTATCGCTTTATAATCATGCTCTCCAATTTCACACCATGACAAATCCAGCAACTTTAGTTTTTTCAACTCTGCCAATACATTTGGCAATCCATGAAATGAACTACCTTTCAACTCAAGAATCTGAACTCCTTTTAGACTTGCAACCCAAGAGATATCACCTAATCTCAACCCCTCTAAGTGCAAAGTTTGAAGATTAGTTAGCAACTGCATAGATTGTGGCAATGATGGGAGGTGCCGCAAATGCTGATAACGATAATTTTGAATTACTATAACCACAACCTTGAGTGCTTCCATACTTTTAAAAGATGCTTTTGATAATTCACATGACTTCATAGTTTTTAGCAGCAAAATCTCGAGCTTCGGAGCATCTAAATTTTCAGGAATGTGACGTATTTCATTGCTCCAAGAACTGAATGCATAATAATCTTTTTTTGCACTATCATCTGCTAAAGCATTCAAATCTTTCATAAGATTTACCACAATAGTATGATTTTCTTGGGATGCTATCCACAAAGCTACATCGCGAATCATGTCATGCATTCTTAAGTGGTTTTTCTTGTCCTCAGAATGCATTAGCAAACAAGAATCAATGAGATTATTTATACACACATTCATTTCATCTCTTGATGCTTCAAGTGAGTCCATTTCCTTGCATAGGCCTAACCCTACACCAATCTTGAACAAATCTTCAATAAAAATATCATGATCTTCTGGAAACATGCAGCACAACAAGAAGAGTGACTTGGCTTCCTTGCTTCTCAAATAATCATAGCTCAATCGGAGACAAGTGAAAGCATCTCTCACTCCTTCTTCCACATTGATTGGTTTTGAATTCCTCAATCTTCTTAGTGCCACCTTCCATTCTTCAATAGACTTTCCTTTTAAAGAGTTTCCTACAGCTTCAATTGCAATAGGAAGTCCTTTACATTCCCTCACAACTTCTTGTACCACACCATTTACAGAGTTGTCGCAAATGCCTACATGTTTTTGGAGCAATGTCAAGGATTCCTCTTCAGATAAGAGATATAGAGGAATCTTTCTTTTGCAATCCATGATAATGCATACTTGTTGACGTCGAGTAGTCAGAAGGAGCTTGCAACCTGCATGATAATCTTCAAAAGGAATCCCTATATCCTCTAGTTTGATCTTTGCCCATACATCATCTAAGATTATGAGAATCCTTTCCCCATTATTAAACCTCACTGACAAACGCCTTGCTCTTCCTGGTTCAGTTTCTTCATCTAATTTCAAACCTAACATATCTGCAATTTCGCCTTGAATCTTTCTAACATCTAGAGTTTGGGACACTGTAGCAAATAAAACGCGATCAAAAAGCTTTAATTCCTTTGCTTTCTTGCCCACTTCTTTGACCAATGTTGTTTTACCAGAGCCCCCCATTCCATACAATCCAATCATATAGCTACTGTTATCTTGTAGTGCCTCCAAAAGTTGATCAAAAGCCAACTTTGTAGATTGGAAACACACAAAATTTCCAGAAGAAAAATACTCTATATCTGGAAGTGCAGCAGGGAAGGAAAACTGCTTGAAATCACTCCTTGCAATGAGTAGCTGTTTTGTTGTGTCTATCTTCTTTGCCATTTGTCTACATAGGCGATACCTCTTCCAGTTAGGACACCTCCCTTGACAACAACTCGTGTCTATATTCATTAGTTGTTCCAATTTTACCACCTCATCTATATGATTTTTCACTTTGTCCAACCACTTCTCAACAACATCATCAACTTTTTCAGTTCTCTTAAGCGCTTCTTCAACACGTTTTTGTACTCCATCTTGAGCATGGGCCAGCTTTTGTTTCTCATTTTCAAGAGTTTTTGTGATTTGAGCTACACAGAACAAATATTGTCCTTGGCGTCCCAATGGATCCACCAAATATTCTGTGAGTTTGGCAATGACAGATATTGCAATCTCTGCCATTTATCTGAACACAATCTGAAAAAAGAGAAGTGGCTAAAAATCCATGTATGATATGTCTGAGAAAATATTTATTATTTGTTTTAGACATATATCTTTGATGGAGAAATATGTTGTTACATACTTTATAAACGACAATAATCAAAGGATTGAATGTGCTAAAGAGAAAAATGACATTGCATAAAAATATAATGCAATGTGCATTTTTTATCCTTTTTTTTTAACCAATGATGAAAGTAGGCACCGTTTTTTGTTTTGGTCCCATTTGAAATTCAAGGAAACCTTTGGCTTTGGAAAAAAAAAAATTTAAGATTAAAAGGATCACTTCTAGGAATTACGAAGATCTTTAGGACCAAAACTGGAAGGGCATTTTTGAAAAAGGATCTTTCAAAAATTTTCAAGAAGCTATAAAAAGTTAAAATTCAAAGCTCTTGTTGGGAAGGGACCATTTTGAACATCCTTCCCAGGTTCAAAATCAATCTTGAAGAAAAAGGATCAATTTGAAAATTTCATATTGTCAAAGTTTTAATTCAATTTTGAGGAAAAGGGCTACTTTTAAAATTCTAGAAATTTTGGGTTCAAAATCAAGATTGAAGAAAAAGGACCAATTGTAAATCTAAAACTGTAGGGATTTAAAGTCCGATTTTAAGACAGGGGCTAATCTAAAAATACAAAAAAAGTTTTTGGGTTTAAAAATAAAATTTAAGAAGAAAAGGTTATATTGAAAAGTCCACAATAAATTTAAAAGTCAAGTTTGACAAAAAGGGGTTATTTTGAAATTTTCAAAAATTTTGGGGTTGAAAATCAAACTTGAGAAAAGTGGGTTATTTTGAAAATTCCAAAATTTTTAGGATTCAGAAATCCAAATTTACAAAAAAAAAGGGTTCTTTTTAAAATTTTCAGAAGTTTTGGGGTTAAAAATAATTTTTTGAGAAGAGGATATTTTGAAAATTATAAAAGCTTTGGCGTTAAAAATGAATTTGAGGAAAAGAGGTATTTTCAAAATTCTAAAAGTTCTGGGGTTGAAAATCAAATTTCAGAAAAAGATGTAATTTTAAAAATTCTAAAAGTATTGGGGTTAAAAATCCAAATTTGATATAAAAAGAGTATTTTGAAAATTTTAAAAGTTTTGGGATTAAAAGTCAAAATTTTGAGAAAGACGCAATTTTGCAATTTTCAAAGTTTTGGGGTCAAATGAAAGCTATTCTTGAAAAGAGAAGTTTCTTTGAAAATTATAAATTTTAGGATGGGTCAATTTGACGGAAAAATTCATAAAAAGTGGCCTGGAAAATATATCAAAAAATAAAAATAAATTAATAATTGTAATAATAATAATAAATATTAAAATAAAGACGTTTTTTAAAAAAGTTTTAGCGCTAATTTCTAAATTTTTTTCTTTTTCTTTTTGGTATTAAAAAGTGGAATTTTTTTTTTTAACTGCCAAGTGCTTCATGTTTTCTTTTCTTTTCTTTTTTTTTTTTGTGGTATAACAATGAAACCATAAAAGTTTAATATTTTCAATAGATATTTGAACTACAATACTAAGGTAAGATTATGTTATATGTAATTTTGAATCGACGATAGTAATAAAAAATAAAAATTACATTATATATAAATTTATACAAAATAAGAATCGCAAAAAATATTATACTATCAAAATTACCCTAACATACTGAAACCGATAGCACCATAAATAATTCATTAGATACAAAGTGAATATGAAGAAAAGAAAAAGAGAAGTACAGAGAAACAAAAATGATAAAAGTGATTTACTTTCCTTTTGTATGTATACATGTAATTCATACCTTACAGTGCGGTGGCCTGGTGGCTCTTGAAGCTGCAGAGACACAGTTTCGTATATATCGCAAGGAATGCTTCTTCTCCTAATTTCTGAGAAAGATAAGGAAAGCAACGAAGGTGGCAGAGTTTTCTTATTCTACTTATATCCACACACTGATGGCTCAAGGACTCAGCAGGCCTTTACGTGTGAATTATATTATATGGACTCAATGCGTTCTCACTCACCAAAGCTTAGTGCACAAAAAAGGAACTGTATATGCTTTGAAATTTGAATTAAATGCAAATAAAATAATTGAAAGGGCAAGGAAAGAGCGTCTCATCGTATAACCAATTGCGATTAAACAAAAAGCATAATCAAATTTATGGTCATTAATTCTTAATTGAAAATAATAGTGGAAAGACCACCAACCTCTGTCAGTTTGCAATGAAAGATCCTCGAAGCAACACAAATTAAGATAAGCTCCCACTATTTTTCTTTATTTTTTTTGTCGTGTATTGCTTGCCTTGGGCATTGGATCCAACGTAATTGAAGGTTTTAAATCGTTTTAGTTTAATTACTTAGTTGTCCTTATAATAAGTTGTATAAATTAAAGATTTAGACAGGGATGACAATGGTTACACGTTTTTCAAGTATTTGATGGTATGATAGGGTATGAATAGTAAAAGATAAAATATCTATCAGATATTGAGCATATGCAAATATTGGCCTTGAGGATCCTGTATCCATCTAATTTGACTGGGTGAATAGAGTGGCCAATAGGTGTTTATACATAGATATATGATATAATTACAAAATATTAATATATAAATTATAAAATATATGAACATACAATGTAAATTTGATAGAGTTAAAATTTTAGTGTGGATATCTAGCATAAGATATGTCGGCCCTTAGTAACCAATTTAAGAGTGACTCATCATCCATCTTTGATCCTTAAAATAATGAAGATTTAATTGTAAGATCAGGATCTCTTGTTCGTTTCCACCAACACAATTCTTTGAAAATTGAATAAATTAACATTGCCATTATTATAAAAAAATTATTATAATAACTATCATTATAACTGTATTTAATTAACATTACTATTATTGTTTGAACACAGAAATAATTAATATTGGTAAACAATTTTAAGTAATATATATTTTTTAATAAGTTGTCTTTTAGTAAAACAATAATATTTCCATTAAAGATATTTTACTCAAAATGAATTTAGTTTTAGAAAATCTTCAAATGTCAAGAGAAAATCATATAATAAAATTATCTCCAATTAAAAAAAAGAAAAAGAAAAGTAACTTACTTATTTATTATGAGATCATTATATTATGATTTGTCTATTATTACTAAAAGGTTTTGTTACTTTGTCTCTGTCTTTTTTCTTTTCGAACGAGTTTTATCTTTTAAGGTAATAATCTGAAGAAATTAATTGTCATAGTTTGAACTACATTTCAATAATATTGGTTAAATTTATTATCTAAGTACATAAATTATTGAAACTTAAAAGTAATTATATTTTTAATGTGGATTGACAAAAGTTAGTTAAAAAATCTATGTAAACAAAAAAAGGGATCAAAATAAAAATTCAACAAGATTAGATAAAAACACAAGCTTAGCAAACAACAACAACAACAATAATAATAATAATACATTAGCAGCGATTGCTTACTGCTGCATATATTTGTTAAAATGGTTTTTGAATTTTCTACAGCTATTTAAATCGCAGCTAGAAATTTTTATTTTCTTGTACTATTATATTTAGATAAATGCTATTAATAAACCTACATGACACCACATTTTTTGTGTTTCTAAAATCACCTAAAACTTGTTTTTGTTTTTTATTTTAAGAACAAAAATTTCAAAATCTATTTTTAAAACATGTCCCCAAAAAATATTATACCAAACAAGTTTTATTATTTTCTAATTTTTCATAACAAAAAAATGTTTTGAAAACAACAGGTTAAAATATATAGTTTCACTCAATGGAGAATTTAGTCCCTACACTTTAAAAACAGAAGATTTGATCCTTGTAATTTCTAAAACTTCAAAAAATAGTCCTCAATGTTAGTCAACTATCAGTTAACAGTTAATTTGGGACATGTTGCGTTGACTGAGACTCTTACATCAACATTAAGTGTCACGTCAGTGCCACACATGACAAATTTAAATATAGAATATGGAATTATACAAAATAGATAAATATAAATCTATATAAATATTCACATGATAATTTAAATAATTAATTTAAACAAAATAAATTAGTTTTTATTTGATATATTTATATGAAATTAAATTTTAGTTTGGTCCCTTTTTATACAATCTATAATTTCAGTTGAAAACGAATTTTATCTAAAATTTCATTTTTCTATTAAAAATTTTTATTTATTCACTTAGGTCCCTAACTAATTCTTTCACTTTAGTCCCTATTATGCATTTTGCATAAATTTCTCATGATTTTGATTTCCAAACCTGCCCAGAATTTCTTCTTAGGTATTTTTAGAACCTATTTGATCATTTTTATCCATAAACTAAGCCAACGATAGACTTTTAAGAATCAAAAGTTTAGTTCCAACACTTACCCAAATTCCTAGCTTATTTTTCTGTACTTTGTGTTCTCTTTGTTGTTGCTATAAAGAACTCCTAAACACCCCAAAAGCCACTGCTATATTATCATATTTTTCTGTGACAACCGGCGAGCATCCCCTTTTTCTGCTATACAAAACTGAGAAAGTGAGTTAAGTAGTCCAAACCATGAGTCCTTGACAACAGTGGCTTTTGGGGCATTTAGGTTTTAAAAACACTTGAGAAGAAAATTTTGGACAGGTTTGAAAATCAAACTCATGAGAAAAGTACGTAAAATGCATGACAGAGACTAAAGTTGAAGAAATGAAAAGTTTACAGAATTATATTCTAAGACAAGGAATCCAAATGAAGCTAAATATAATCTTAAATCATACAAAGGACAAAATAAAAATATTAGTTAGGGACCTAAGTGAATAAACAAGAAATTTTAACAGAAAAATGAAATTTTAGACAAAATCTAGTTTTAACTGAAATTATGGCTGTATAAAAAGGTCCAAACCAGAACTCAATTTCATACGAATATATCAAATAAAAACTAATTTATTTTGTTTAAATTAGTTATTTAAATTATTATGTGAATATTTATAAAGATTTATATTTGTCTATTTTATATATTTCTATATTATATATTCAAATTTGTCATGTGTGGCGTTGACATGGCACTTAATGTTGATGTAAGTATCATAGTCGTTGACATGACACTTAATGTTGATGTAATTATCATAGTCAGTGCCACTTGTCCTAAACTAATCGTTGACTGGCAGCTGACCAACTCCGAGGACTACTTTTTTTTGAGATTTTGGTAACTATGAGACCAAATTCTCCATTTTTAAAGTGTAGGGACTAAATATTCCGGTAAATGAAATTTTAAGGACCTGAATTATAGTTTAACCAAAACAACAACAAAAAAAATGAACTTAATTTTGACCTTTTTATTTTATTTATATTTAGTAAATCATTTTATTTTGTTTCCTTTCCTCTTTTTTTCAACCTAATTACATATCCATAACTAACATTCTTCTAAGCAAACAGTATCTCCATTTATTTCTCAGAAAATTTTTGGAAAGGAAATTTCTTCATTCTTTCTCCTTTTTTTTTTCTTTTTTCTGGTTAATGATAGACTTGCCTGGATTTGGAGGCATTCGACCACCAAAAGGTATTAGACTTGCCACCCTTTCTCAAAATTGATTTGCTGCTCTTACCTATCATCAAGCCTTAGCCTTCACTTCAACATCTCAACAAAGCAGTCAACAAAAAGCAAAACTCTCCTCATCAATGGTACATTTAACCCCAGCAAAACGATATGTCAAAAACATAGTTGATCTAGTTAATAAGCCTCAATACTTCAAGAAAAACCATAATGTTCCAATCCTAGCCATTGAAGTCGAACGGCTAAAACCTGGCCTTAGGCCAAGAAATGCTGCTCAACAAGCCTTTCCAAAAGAATGGCACTTTTTACCCAAAAATCTAGCAAAATCAAGAACTTTTTATGAATTTACACTAGTAGATACATATTCAATAAAATTGACTCATGAATATGATCCTTGTGATCATACACAAATCCTTTTTTTCTAAAGTAAGAATCAACAAAGTTTTATCCCTTAAACAATGGAACAAATCTCTTTATACTCAATAATCTTTTTCAAGACAGTTCAAGCTCCGAACCTGTGACTATTGAGATTATCAAAAGGTCTGGTTCAATTTTCTCCTTCTTCGTCCTTACGCTCATTCTTGATTTATTTGGTTTAAAAAAGGTCAAGCCAAATTTCCATACTGATTTTTAGAATGGTTTTTTACTTATAGCCCTACTAGCCATATTCTTCCTTTTAGATCAAACAAAAAATTTATTAAAGGAACCAGATTATCACACTTTTTTGTCAATTTGGGAATCTCATGGATCATGGCATGGGATTATTCTTATGTTTAAAAATTACCCTTCCCACATCCGAATTATTTAGCAAGAGATTTTAGCATAAAGTGGTGGGCTGCTTATGACCTGACCATTTTAAGTCCTGAAAAGATTCAAGAATGGCTTCATCAATGTCACATCCCAAATTTGAGCATGTGAGTAACTTCGTAAACTCAAGAGTATACCTCAATGGTATCCCATAAAATCTCTGATTAATACTAATGCATAACATAATTTTTTTTCAAGAAAGATATTTATACATATAAAAAGTTCAACATAGTGAAACAGAAACACAAGTCAAATATCATACAATATGATACAACTTTCCAAGCCTAGGTGACCTATAGAGATTACAGAGCATTCCTAAGCTTTTGGATTTATAAGCCCTCCAGATAAAAAGTATCCTCGAGGAATACTAATTCTCCTGCGGATTTTCTTCGTTGACATCCACTGTATCTAAAAAAATGTTTATGGAGAGTGTGAGTTCATCAAAACTCAGTGACTAAATGACTGTGCAATAATAAATATATCACAAGTACAAATACCAGAATCATAATCACAATAACAACAATTATTTTGATATTCAGGGTTTCTATACCTCTGTATTGAATGTTCAAGAATTCAGTCTCCACTTATAATCAATCATTACATGCATTAGTATCTTGGGAAATAAAGCCCTCAACCATTCCATGTGTAAAATTTCATGCATTGGTATCTTGGGTCAAGCCCTCAACCATTCCATGTGTATAATTCCATGCATTGGTATCTTGGGTCAAGCCCTCAACCATTCCATATGTATTATATACTCAATTCATAATAATCTTAAATCAACAATAGATTTCATTATCTAGCAATCATCAATAAATATAGAATCTAATTGCGATATGAGATGGAGTTTATATTGTACTTGGAATAAAAGTAAATAAAGTCGGTTAGCAAGGTCATCCACTCACATAGATTCCGTATCCCAGTCACTTTTCCGAGTTGCTACAAAGAAGAGTACGTAGCTGGATTTTAGGTTCCGCTACGAAAATTTTCATAAAGATCAGATATAGAAAGTCAGGGTTGCTTTTGTACCAAAATACTATTCATACATATAATCACTATTTATACGTATAATTACTATTCATATGTACGATCACTATTCATACGTACGATTACTATTCATATGTACGGGTACTATTTATACATACGAATACTATTCATACCAGAAATAGAGAATACAATATGTAAAAGAGTACACCAGGTAAGTTTCCAGGAAAGAGTGGAGAGTCCCAATGGACACACTTAAGAACCATGTCTTTCCTTAGCCAGAACTTTCCTAGACATGTATTCTTCACAGTTTACATTCTATTTCGGTAATCAGAGAATCAAAACAACATATAGGTAGCTAAGGACAGTTTTTCTGATGTGGAAGATCAGCCAAAGCCGCAACCACAGAGCATACTTAAGAAAATAACTTTTAAAATCTGAATGGCATAGAAAAGGGGCATAGTATTCTTACCTTGGATCTAGGTTAAGGAAGAAAGACCTAGAATCTCAGAGCCCAAACGCTGGAACAAGAGAAGTTTTAAGGAGAGGAGAGGAGAGAAGAGAAAGTGAAGGTGTGAGTTTTGAAGTGAAATGGAAGGACCTATTTATAGGAGAAGTTATGATACTATTTGCTACTATTCCATCTATCGTTCTCCTTTACTATTTCATCTACCAGTTTCACTTACTAGTTTTTATCTACCACTCTCACTTACCAGTTTTCATCTACCAGTCTCACTTACCAGTTTTCATCTACCAGTTTCACTTACCAGTTTTCATCTACCAGTCTCACTTTCAACTATTCATTCTAGATTCCACTTTTGAACTGTATTTTTACTTAATGGGATTAATTCCATATCGTATCATCCATTATATCCCACAATTTATAGAATCTAAAAATAAAAATTTGTATTTTCAACAATATGCACAAATGAGTATACAAAAATTAAACCGATAAGGAATTTATTTTCTCCAAAATAAATTTATCGTAATTCTTGAATACTTATAACTTAAAAAAAAATATAATGGGTATTACATTCTACCCCCTTTAAAAAAATTCGGTCCTCCGAATTCGAAAACTTACCTCATGATTCGAATAGGTGTGGATATTTTGTCCACATTTCATCTTCTGTTTCCCATGTGGCTTCCTCGTGAGTATGATTCCTCCACAGAACTTTGACAATGGGAATTTCCTTGGTACGAAGTTTTTTGACCTGCCTATCGAGGATAGCTACTGGCACCTCTTCATAAGCAAGAGTCTCATCAAATCGTACGTCTTGTGGCTGGATGACATGAGAGGGGTCAGGAAGATACTTACGTAGCATCGATACATGAAATACTGGATGTACTCCCTCTAGGTTCGAGGGTAAGGCTAGGCGATAAGCTACGTTACCCACTATTTCCACAATCTCATAAGGACCAATATATCTTGGGCTGAGCTTCCCTTTCTTTCTGAATCTCATTACTCCTTTTATCGGTGAGATTCGTAAGAAGACCATATCACCAACAGAAAATTCTAAGTCACGTCGCCGATTGTCTGCATAGGACTTTTGCCTACTCTGAGCGGCTAATAACCTCTCCCTGATCAGTTTAATTTTATCAATAGCCTCCTGTATTATCTCGAGTCCCACCATTTTAGGTTCGCTTAGTTCAAACCAACCAATAGGAGATCGACATCGCCTCCCATATAATGCCTCGAAAGGAGCCATCTTAATACTAGCTTAATAACTATTATTATAAGTAAATTCGATAAGCGACAAGTGGTCTTCCCATCTGCCACCAAAATCCATTACACATGCTCTCAGCATATCCTCTAAGGTCTGAATAGTTCTCTCAGACTGACCATCAGTTTGAGGATGAAATGTTGTGCTCAAATCTACTCTAGTGCCTAGAGCTTTCTGAAAAGCTCCCCAAAATCAGGAAGTGAACTGGGGTCCTCGATCTGATATGATAGACACTGGTACGCCATGGAGCTTTACTATCTCATTCACGTATAGTCGACTAAGTTTTGCCACACTGTAGGTGGTATGAACAGGAAGGAAATGTGCCGATTTAGTAAGTCGATCCACAATAACCCATATAGAATCGTATCCATTCAAAGATCGGGGCAAACCCACCACAAAGTCCATAGTAATCCGTTCCCATTTCCACTCGGGAATCTCAAGCCTTTGCATCAACCCAGGTGGTCTCTGATGTTCGGATTTGACCTGCTGACATGTCAAGCATCGAGCGACAAAGTCAGTCACATCTCGCTTCATGCCCTCCCACCAATAAACTTGTTTCAAGTCCTGGTACATCTTGTTGGCACCAGGATGAACAACATAGGGCGCTCCGTGAGCTTCTTGTAAAATCTCTCGCTTCAAGGGTTCAATGTTCAGAATACACAATCTCTCGTTAAACCATAACACATCTTCTTCATCTACTGAGAAACCCTGTACTAAACCTACCTTCGCCTTCTCTCTAGTTTTAACCATTTCGGTGTCATTCTCCAATGTTGCCTTCACCCTTTCTACAAGGGAGGATTTGGCTGTCAAGTGAGCTAAGAAAGCACCTGACTTAGTAATCTAAAAGAATACCCCACTAGCCTTTAATTCATGTAATTCTTGAATCAAGGACCTCCTTACTGTGGTAATATGAGCTAAACTTCCCATCGACTTCCGACTAAGGGCATCTGCTACCACGTTTGCCTTCCCTGGATGGTAGAGAATGGTACAGTCGTAGTCCTTTAGGAGTTCCATCCATCTCCGTTGCCTTAGATTGAGATCTTTCTGTTCAAAGATATATTTAAGGCTTTTGTGATCAGTGAAAATCTCACATGTCTCCCCATATAAGTAATGCCTCCAAATCTTTAAAGCAAACATTACTGCTGCCATCTCTAGATCATGAGTAGGATAATTAAGTTCATGCTTTTTAAGCTGTCGAGAGCTATAAGCAATGACCTTACCGTGTTGCATTAACACGCATCCCAATCCTACCTTTGAGGCGTCGCAATATACAGTGTAACCCCCCGGTCCCGATGGTAGAACTAGAACTGGTGCTGAAGTTAGACACTCCTTCAACATAGAGAAACTTTGCTCACAAGCATCATCCCAAGTATACTTAGCGTTCTTCCTAGTCAACTTTGTCAGTGGAAGAGCCAACTTAGAGAAATTCTTGACAAAGCGACGATAATACCCCGCTAAGCCAAGGAAACTCCGAACTTCAAATACAGTTGTTGGTCTAGGCCACTGCTTCACTGCTTCGATCTTACTTGGATCTATATAAACACCTTCTTGAGAAATTATATGCCCCAGGAATGTTACTTGACTCATCCAGAATTCACATTTTGAGAACTTAGCGTATAACTGATGTTCCCTCAAAGTTTACAGCACTGTTCTCAAATGTTCTACATGATCCTCCCGACTTTTGGAGTAAACCAGAATATCATCAATGAAGATGATCACGAATCTATCAAGGAAAGGTTTGAACACTCGGTTCATAAGGTCTATAAATGCTGCTGGCGCATTAGTCAATCCAAATGACATTACGAGAAATTCATAATGCCCGTATCGCGTCCGAAAGGCGGTCTTGGGTATGTTTTCCTCCTTAATTTTCAGTTGATGATAACCAGATCTCAGATCTATTTTTGAGAAGCATTGTGCCCCCTAAAGTTGGTCAAACAAGTCATCAATTCTTGGTAAAGGATATTTATTCTTTACCGTGACCTTGTTTAACTGGCGGTAATCTATGCACAGTCTTAAAGAGCCATCTTTCTTTCTCACAAAGAGTACTGGGGCACCCCAAGGTGAGAAACTTGGGCAGATAAACCCCTTATCTAGCAGGTCTTGTAATTGCTCTTTAAGCTCTTTCAACTCAACGGGTGCCATGCGGTAAGGAGGAATTGAAATTGGTCTAGTGCCCGAAACCAATTCAATATTAAATTCAATATCCCTCTCTGGTGGTAAACCAGGTAAATTTTCTGGAAATACATCTGAAAATTCACTAACTACTGGTATTCGTTCAAGACTTCTTTCCTCCTTGTCTATATCTTTGACAAAGGCTAGAAATCCATGACACCTTTTTCGTAACATACGTCGGGCGGTTAACATGGATATTATGTTACAGGGAACCTCACTTCGGTCTCCTTGAAATATGAAATTATGCCCACCCGGTATACTAAAAGAAATGGTCTTGTCATGACAATTCAATGTAGCATGGCATGAGGATAGCCAGTCCATTCCTAAGATCACATCAAAATCTGTCATACTAAGCAGCATAAGATCTACCTCTGTCTCTATGTCCTTAACAGTTATCTTACAAGAACGATATCCAGATCTAACTACTAGGGCTTCCCCCATCGGTGTAGCTACCAGAAATGGTTCGTCCAGTATAACTGGCTCAGACTCAAACCTCTTGGCAAACAGAGGTGACACATACGAATGTGTGGAACCAGGGTCAAATAATACATGTGCAGCTAAAGCGCCAACTAATAAAGTACCTGTAATAACAGCATTGGATGCCTGGGCATCTTATCGAGTCAAGGCATATACTCTGGCAATACCTCTACCAGCTGCTTGCTGCCCACGACCTCCTTGGCCTCTGCCTGATCCTCTCCCAAAGCTTCCTCCAGTAGAAGCGGTCGGTGTACGAGCGACTGGAGTAACTCTCGGTTGGGTGTGAGATGGAAGAACAGATGCTTGACCAGATTCAAAGATAAGTTGAGGGCATTCCCTCCTGAAGTGCCCTTCTTGTCCGCAATGAAAACAAATTAATGTTCCCATCTTCCTGAGGCATTCTCCAAAATGAAATTTTCCCACTCAAGACATTGAGGCTTTCCTCTTCCTGCTTGAGAACCACCCCTGTTAGAAGAACTGTAACCACCTTTATATTCTGAGCGAGGCTTAGCTGCACTAGCCGTGGAGAATGTGGGTTTAGATGATGCAATCGGAACATGCTGTGAAGTGATAGAAGGCTTTGAGGTTCCTGAGTTCCCACCTTGGTTAAAATACCTCCCATCTCTAGACCTCTTTTTATTTTTAAATTCTTCCTTTTTATTCCACCTCTTTTCCATTCTACGTGCAATATCGACAGCGGCAGAGTAAGAGTTATAATTAACCATATTAGGACCCACCTGCGAATAAAGAGAATCGCGAAGACCTTCCACAAACTTCTCCACTTTAGCCTCTTCTGTAGGAACTAGTTGCGGAGCATATTCTGCCAACTTAATAAACTGGGCATTGTATTCGTCTACTGTCATGGATCCTTGTTTCAAATACAAAAAGTCTCTTACTCTAGATGATCGAACACTTTTTGGAAGGAATTCATTGATAATCATTTTTTGGAATTCCGCCCATGCAATTGGTGGTGCATCTTGGGTTCTCCCATTCTTCCAGGCCTTTCACCATTTACCGGCTCTCCCTTTTAGTTGAAAGGAGACAATCTCTACTCTTCGGGCATCAGAACACCCCAAAGCATCACAAATTGCCTCGCAATCATCCAGAAATCGTTGCGGGTCCTCATTAGGATCTTCACCAGTGAAAATGGGTGGCATCATCTTTAGAAACTCAGACATTTTCACGTCCTTAACTGTGCCTTCTCCAGCCCATTTGGTCTCAATAGCAAGAGGAACCTTTGGTGTATCAACATGTTTTGCTCATTCTCCCTCTATATGATCTAACCGATCATTCACCAGGCTGAACATTTGCATGACAACAGCAGCGTCAATCTGTTGGGCGGCTCCAGCTCCCTCCGCCCGGCCACCAGTTGAACCATCAATATTCGAAACATGTGAACTATCTCCATGGTCAGAAGGGTTGTCCTGTGTATTAACTGGTGGAATTAAAGTCCTCCCTGAGCCTACATGCTCATTATGATTTGAAGATCCCTCTGACATCGTAGAGTTAAGTCTACACAGAGAACAAATACTTCTCAGATCAAACAGGATCACCTCATATTAACCCACTAAGGATTAAGTTATAAAAACAAAAGACACTATACTCTATAAGGTCTTTTATGGAACCTAATCCCATGGTCATGCCGCGGCTCACGACAATGGGGAAGGGCCCACAAAGAACACTTGCTCTGTAATCTATAGGGGACCTAAAACTCCTCTGATACCAAAACTGTCACATCCCAAATTTGAGCATGTGAGTAACTTCGTAAACTCAAGAGTATACCTCAATGGTATCCCATAAAATCTCTGATTAATACTAATGCATAACATAATTTTTTTTCAAGAAAGATATTTATACATATAAAAAGTTCAGCATAGTGAAACAGAAACACAAGTCAAATATCATACAATATGATACAACTTTCCAAGCCTAGGTGACCTATAGAGATTACAGAGCATTCCTAAGCTTTTGGATTTATAAGCCCTCCAGATAAAAAGTATCCTCGAGGAATACTAATTCTCCTGCGGATTTTCTTCGTTGACATTCACTGTATCTAAAAAAATGTTTATGGAGAGTGTGAGTTCATCAAAACTCAGTGACTAAATGACTGTGCAATAATAAATATATCACAAGTACAAATACCAGAATCATAATCACAATAACAACAATTATTTTGATATTCAGGGTTTCTATACCTCTGTATTGAATGTTCAAGAATTCAGTCTCCACTTATAATCAATCATTACATGCATTAGTATCTTGGGAAATAAAGCCCTCAACCATTCCATGTGTAAAATTTCATGCATTGGTATCTTGGGTCAAGCCCTCAACCATTCCATGTGTATAATTTCATGCATTGGTATCTTGGGTCAAGCCCTCAACCATTCCATATGTATTATATACTCAATTCATAATAATCTTAAATCAACAATAGATTTCATTATCTAGCAATCATCAATAAATATAGAATCTAATTGCGATATGAGATGGAGTTTATATTGTACTTGGAATAAAAGTAAATAAAGTCGGTTAGCAAGGTCATCCACTCACATAGATTCCGTATCCCAGTCACTTTTCCGAGTTGCTACAAAGAAGAGTACGTAGCTGGATTTTAGGTTCCGCTACGGAAATTTTCATAAAGATCAGATATAGAAAGTCAGGGTTGCTTTTGTACCAAAATACTATTCATACATATAATCACTATTTATACGTATAATTACTATTCATACGTACGATCACTATTCATACATACGATTATTATTCATATGTACGGGTACTATTTATACATACGAATACTATTCATACCAGAAATAGAGAATACAATATGTAAAAGAGTACACCAGGTAAGTTCCCAGGAAAGAGTGGAGAGTCCCAATGGACACACTTAAGAACCATGTCTTTCCTTAGCCAGAACTTTCCTAGACATGTATTCTTCACAGTTTACATTCTATTTCGGTAATCAGAGAATCAAAACAACATATAGGTAGCTAAGGACAGTTTTTCTGATGTGGAAGATCAGCCAAAGCCGCAACCACAGAGCATACTTAAGAAAATAACTTTTAAAATCTGAATGGCATAGAAAAGGGGCATAGTATTCTTACCTTGGATCTAGGTTAAGGAAGAAAGACCTAGAATCTCAGAGCCCAAACGCCGGAACAAGAGAAGTTTTGAGGAGAGGAGAGGAGAGAAGAGAAAGTGAAGGTGTGAGTTTTGAAGTGAAATGGAAGGACCTATTTATAGGAGAAGTTATGGTACTATTTGCTACTATTCCATCTATCGTTCTCCTTTACTATTTCATCTACCAGTTTCACTTACTAGTTTTTATCTACCACTCTCACTTACCAGTCTCACTTACCAGTTTTCATCTACCAGTTTCACTTACCAGTTTTCATCTACCAGTCTCACTTTCAACTATTCATTCTATATTCCACTTTTGAACTGTATTTTTACTTAATGGGATTAATTCCATATCGTATCATCCATTATATCCCACAATTTATAGAATCTAAAAATAAAAATTTGTATTTTCAACAATATGCACAAACGAGTATACAAAAATTAAACCGATAAGGAATTTATTTTCTCCAAAATAAATTTATCGTAATTCTTGAATACTTATAACTTAAAAAAAATATAATGGGTATTACAATCAACATCCTCAGCAAAAAAATTCAGAATTTTTATCTTAAATATCAAGGTTTTTAGCAGAATTAGTAGCGACTTCCACATAAGAAGAATTTTAAGAAAAACTCAGAGTCGTACTCCCTCAGAAAAGGCACCCTCATTAGTAGGAAGCACTCAAGAAGTGTAGTCTCCCTTTCAACAAAATGAAGATGATTGCCACAATATTGATTTAGCTACCTTTAGTCAATTTGACTAAAGATGAGTTAAAATCAACATGGGTTAAGTGACATTTGGAAACGTTTCCAATGGCTTTTCAAAAGATTTCATTAGCTCATCATCAGCTGTCAAAGCAAAAGTAAAGTGTCGGTATAAAAAGACAAAAGTATTGGCAAACAACTTTCAATCGAGTCAAGACCACCTATCAGATACTTTTCAAAAAGTTAGATGACTCATTGCAAAAGAAAATTGTTGGCAGAAGACAACAAAATTACTTTTAGAGAGCTCAATAATTTCGGATTCAAAGCTTGTCAAATCCACGGACTTTAGAGACTTTAAAATCCATGGACTTCAACGCTCTTCGAATCTGCCTTCAGTTTTCTATATAAGCAGACATAGATCAATTGTATAGGCATCGCAATTCTTATCTCTCATAATATTAACTCTGTTTTCTCTCACCTTTAAACATTCTCTTTATAATCATCCTCATCATCTGCTACTTAACTCATCAGCTTTGTACTTCAAACTTGTAAGTTATTTTCATCAATGGGAATTTCTCTTGAATATTTTGTTCCAACTCCATTTACTGATTTAATACTTATCATTACTTTTGGATATTATGTCACGAAAATAGAATTTATATTGTTTCTAAAAGAACTAAAATAGATTATCAGGACTCTCAAAATGATTTATTTGAAATTCATTATATATAAAATTTTGAATAGACTTTTGAATTAAATTATCAAGAAAGATCCAGCGAAAACTAGCTCATACACATGCCACTGTGGAGGATGACCCAGCCAGTAGCATCACTAATCAGCAACCAGACAACATTAATTAGTTAATTAATTTTTTAGGGAAAAGAAGTAAGCCAAAGTTCAAGCTTTTTTCCCTTTCACAATAACACATTTCTAAAAAAAGATTAGGCGCGTTAATAATATATTAGTACTAATAAAGTTGGAGTTGAAGATTCTGTGGCTCATCCCTTTCTGAGTGACATGGAGAGGAAGAAAGTTTGCACCACTGTCAGGAGTTACATATCTGGAGAGGATTTTTTGACTTTCATATGCCCCCTTCCAATTAAAATTCTGAATCTATCCTATTTTTACTTTAATTTTTCAATTTAGGCCACTTTTACTGTGGCCGAATCCTGTTTGCAAACATGTCACCCTTGTTAGGGACGACACCTGTAATGCCCGACACGTAGCCCTGCTACCCCCTCCCCTCGGCGGTGACTTCCTCTTCCAATTTCTTTTTAATTCGTCCTCCACTCCCAACTGAACACATTTTTTTCTACTTCCTTAGTCTCTCTACTTCTCTATCTCCTTCTTGTAATCGTCTTCGTCATCTTTGTTCAATATTCTTGCAAGTAAATTTTTTAACGTATTCTATTTTTATTTTATAGTTTTTATCTATTGTAATTTTACTTTCACATACATTAAATATTTTTAAGTTATTGTTATGATTTAGTTATTTTCTGAGTTTAATATTTTTTATAATTTAATTAAATAATAACTATCTTCTACATAATATGTAATATAATTTTTATGTTAGTCATTACAATTTTCTGAATGGTACTTATTTTTTTAATTATATTATAATTTAATCTTATTATTTTTTATTTTTTGTTAGTTAATATAGAAATATGATGATTTCGATTTTTTATTAAGTAATTTTATAGTTTAATTATATATGATATTGTCATTTGTCTTAATTTATTATCATTTCTTATTTATTCATATAATTTTTATGTCAATTATTACAATTTTCTTAATGATAAATTTTTTTGTTAAATATATCATAATTTTATCTTTTTTTTTATGTTTATTAATAGAGATATGATGAATGTGAATTTTTTTATGACAAAATAAGCATTTAAATCAAATAGGCTAATTTTAATATATTTATTAAGTATTTTACAGTTTTATTATATATGAAATAGTCTTTTGTCTTAATCTATCATTTCTTATTTATAATTTTTATATTAATTATTACAATTTTCTTAATGATTATTTTTATTAATTATACGATAATTTTATCTTTCTTATTTTTTTGTTTATTAATAGAGATATGATGGATGTGATTTTTTTTGTTATTACAATATAAGCATTTATATGGAACATGCTAACTATAGATATATTTATTACATTTGAAAATAGTTGTAAACAAGCAATTTATAATTTTTATAGTTTTCATTTGATTAGATACATATTAATTTACAATGATTTAAAAATTTATCATTATAGAATTATGATGTGGTGTATTGATTACCTTTTTTCAAAAAACAAGATGAGTCAAAGTGGGGCACTTCTAGTTTGTATTTACTAGAACAAGACTATATCGAGGGGAGGATTTAACAATACATCCTTCAAATCTGATAACATGGTAATGGTGAAAATCAGACGCAACATTTCTTTAGATCTTTTGAGACAATTGATCCACCAAAAATTGAGACTGAGACAATGTGAGAAGATTACGGTTGGTATATAGATATCCTCAACAAATTGAGCCGCTTATGTTCAGGGAGTTCCAGTTAGACAATGATGATGATGTAGAAGTGATGATTGATTGTCACCTAGAGTGTGTGAGGATCTTGACAACTGTGAAAATTTATGAAGAATGTGAAACATAAATCCAATTCATTTCTAAAATTCCAAATTTAAATGAGCAGGTCACATGGAATGAAGATGTTGGACGCTCTACTCAACATCATTTGTCAATCCTATATTCACCTGTATGTCTGCAAATTCAGCCTATAGATGATGACACAGATATTCCGCCACTTGACCCACCATGTGATATTATGGACGACAAAGAACCAACCAGAGTTTAGAGTAAGCATACAAGACTTCATGGGCGATGATGATTACAATAAACTATATTACATATAATACATGTTATCTTGAGTACATACCTAAAACCCAGAGGTGGAGGACCAGAATAAATCACTTGTTTTCCCTCGAGATCCAACTGTGCCTTGTGTCGGCCTCAGATATAGGGCTGGATTAGTGGAAAGTGATCCCATGAAGCAAGTGCACACATCCTGCAATCTCTTTCTTATCAACGTAAGTGGCTCCACATAATTCACAGTACAAGTGTGCTAGTACTGCCTAACCCCAACTATATCTACTAGCAGCATTCAAATCCTATAGTAGGGGAAGATACATCAGGTGAATGTACATGCCAGATATATCATTAATAAGCATGGCCTCTATTAATTTCATAATAAAAGCCCGAGCATGCTGCTACAACTGCTGCTTTGTGGCATCTGGGGGGATCTCACCAAATTAAGTCCCAAGATAATTGAGAGATATACGTCCTCCATTTATCATGTCCTCAGGAGGAGTGAATCTAAGCAGCTCCTCACACTCCTAAATCCAATTATGATGGGTTCTCCCAACCACATGGAGACCATCAACTGGTAGGCCAGTCTGGATGACCACATCGTGTAAGGTAATTGTATACTCACCAACAGACATATGGAAGGTGTGGGTCTCAAGTCTCCATCGCTCTATCAGTGTAGCGATCAATGCATAGTTTACTTCAAAGTTCCTCATGCGTAACGCGCTGTAAAATCCAACCTAGGGAACCAAAGCCAAGTCTGGCTAAAAACTCTATGTATGGACATAACACCATCGCACTTTGGTGAATATGCGGTCACCCTGTCACCATAATGTTAATCAAATCAGTATTACTATAGTATTAGAAATTATATGAACAAATTAATTATATGCACAATTACCTCTACTGCCCACATAGCGTCAGTAATGTGTTTGTCTTGTAAATACAAGACTGATCGATCCTCAAGGCCGGGGTGCGGCACAAAGTTTCTGATGCCTTCTTCCATTCTAATTACTACAATTTAAAAATCATAACAATAAGATATAAATATTATTTTTCTTTCTCAAAAATATTACAAAAATTAATTTGTTTAAATTAACATTTCAAACAACTTAACAAGTAAATTTTTTTTCCAAGAAAACAGATAATAAAAAAAGTACAACATCTAAAAATAAATACTGAGCAAGCATGTAAAAAGTAAAGATAAATAAAACTGAAATTATATCCTAAAGTAAGAATAATGTAATTATTCCAAATTAATTATTTACAACACTTAATTTCCATGAAAAAATTATACTATATATAACGAGTAAAAACAAGAAAAATATTTCAAATCCTAAAACCCTATACTAAAAAAGTAATAACAAGAACTAAAACAATTTTATTTTGGAATAATTATTTAAATTTTATAATTACATAATGTCATAATTATGCAAGAAATAATTTTTTTAAACTAATAACACTTAAATATTTTATAAAACTAATTGTTATAAAAATAAATATTTAAAATTAGGAACATACATACATTTTTTATGTGTATGATATATTATGTTTTGTGTAATTTTAATATTGAAATGATTTTCCTTGAGCTACAAATTTACTAAGACTAAAATTACAAATTTATTAAAGTAAAAAATAATATAATTATTCCAAAAAAATTATTTACAACACTAAATTTGTATGAAATAATTTAACATATGCAACAAGTAGAAAAGACAAAAATATTTCATCTCCAAAAACTCTAAAATAAAAAAATAGGAAAAACTAGAATTAATCTAAATTGATTACTACTAAAATAATTACTTAAATTTAATAATTAAAAAAGCCCTAATTATACAAGAAATAATTTTTTTCAAATTAATAACAACTAAATTATTTTATAAAAATAATTTTTATAAAAATAAATAACCAAAATTAAAAAACACATACATTTTTATTGTCTACAAAATTTTACTACAATTTAACCAATCGTGTAAAGATGATAGATTAAAAAAAATCACAAATTAAAAACAAAATTTTACTACAATAAATACAATTTAGGCAACCATATAAAGATTAAAAAATTTCAAATTCGTAACTCCATGACCCTAAACTAATAAAGAAATAACAACAACTAAGAATCAACTAAATTAATTATTACAAGAATTAATTAAATCAAACAACAATTAATCAAATCAACCTTAAATTAATAATTACAATTAAAAAATTAAAATCCTAAATTAATAAAATCAAACACATCTAAAAATTTTTCTACTTATTGTAATAAAAAAAAATAGAACTACATATACTAAATAAATTATTTAAAATTAAAATCCAATAGATAAAATATGAAAAAAAATGCGTACCTTGGAATTTATGGATAAAGATGACCCAGAAGATCAAATTGCAACGTATACTTTCCTAATACAACAAAAAAATACAAACATTAAGTAAAAATAAAAAAAATATTTTCTTCAAAAAATATCAATATTGAAATTAAAAAAATGAAGAACCACAATGCTAAAAATGGAGATGAAGAATGTACTATTAGATGAGTCAAAGTGAATGACAAGAAGAACGAAGAAGAAAATCGAACGTTTCTGATGTGGCACTGGTGAGTTGTGGGAAGAAGAAGGAGGAAGAAAACGAAAAAGAGAGGGAGGGGGACTCTCGGTTTGCAAAAGAAAAAAGAAAGGGAAGAAGAAGAAGAGCGGTTCGTAGAGAAAAAAGAAGAAAGGGAAGAAGAAAAAGAAAGGGCAGGAGAGAGAGAAGGGGTTGTTGAGGGGTTGGGGGACTCAAGGAGGGGTCACGAGCAGTCAAACCACGTGGCCCAGTCAAAAGCAATGCCGACCACGTCTTGTCAGGGGCGACACCGCTTTTTCTGACGCAAAGCGGTGTCGCTCCTGACAAGAGCAATACGCTTGCAAACAAGATTTGGTCATAGCAAAAGTGGCTTAGATTGGGAAATTAAAATAGAAAGATGATAGATTCAGAATTTAAATTTGGAAAAGGTATACATAAGTCAAAAAAGCTCTTGGAGAGAGGCCTATGCACATGCTGCTCAAAATGACTGTCTTCTGTTCAAAGTTCAAACTATGGTTAGCTATGAACAGCAACGATTTTGAGATGCCATGGATGCCTCTCCTTCCTATGAGCTTAGAACAAAACTTGGCCTCTCTTGATTTCTTTTAAGAAAGTTGATTGGGTTACTGATTAGGCAACTGACAAGGTTTAGAATGCTGATTAAGTCATTCTTCACAGAGCCACATGTCCATCTCCTCACGGCATAGTAACTTTTTTTTTTTAACAATCCCTTGTTTGGTTTGATGTAAGAAATAATGTAATAAAAAAGATAACAAGAATTTTCCTAAATTACCCTATTAAAAAACTAAGTATTTTAGTAAAATACCTCATTTTCATTTTTGTTTTTATTCTCTTTCTTTTTCTTTATACTAAACATTATGTGTAAGTTTTTTTTTTATGTATTGAGAAATTATAGGGATTAAATTACTAAAAACTAAAATATACAGGCCAAATTTAAAAATGGATAAATATATTGGGACTAAAAGTACATTTAACCCTTTTTTATATTCTTATTTTTGTTTCTGCATTTTTTTTAGTCTCTAAGTTTTATTTTGATTTGAAATTTTACTTATTTATTTATTTTTTGGATTTCTCTTATTTATTTATTTTATAAGAATTTTGATTTTTGAAATTTTAATTTTAGATTTTATATGTTTATTTATTTTTTAAAAAACCTTTAGAATTTGATTTTTTATTTTTAAATTTGAAGATTTTTTAAATAGGATCCATACAAAGTACAATGCGTTCAATAACTGTTGTAAAAATAGCCTTATAAAGGCTTAATATTTCAAAAGAGAAATCTACAAGTCCCACATTGCTTGGAGCAAGGAGTGGAAGAGAGTTTATATACTAACATGTGTTAGTAGGCTAATAAAGAGCTTGAGAAGAGGTGGACTCTCGCGCACATAAGCCCATATGGATTCAAGCTACTGCAGTGCAAATCGTCCGATTTGCCCCTCCTGCGCGTGCAATGAATCGGACCGGTTCAGTTTTTCTCTGGAGAAATAATTTTTTAGCTTACCTGAGTAGAGGCGAATTTCACACTTATGAAGATTAATTGGATTAACGTCAGAAAATTAAGGGCTGGCGGTTTATGTTTCTTTATTTTAAATATATTTAAAATATTTAAAAACTCTCTATTAAATTTTCGAAATTGCCCATTAATTTCTGAAACTGTCCATTAATTTTCATAACGCATTTTAATTTTATTAAACATTTTTGTCTGCCTCAGCGACTATAAAAGGAGGGCTCCCCCCTTATTTCTCACACCAAATCAGAAAGCATTCTGATCCTCTTTTCTCTCCCTCTCTCACTTTCTGGGTTACGTCTTTTATTTTCTGCTATTCTGTGGCCTGAGAATATTTTCTCAGAGGAGTCTGTTTAATCCTGGAGGCAGTTCTGTAGACGCAGTACTCTTGTTGTGGTCGCGGAATAATTTCCTTAAGGACAGTGTCTACTGAAAAGACACGACTCAGATTTTTACCCTGCTGGTTTCCAGATTTTATCCAACAATCTTAAGGAAATTATGGAAACCAACGTTGCTGCTTCCGCTGTTCCAACCGATGCTGTTCCTGCTGCCACCATGCCCACTGTGCCTCCAGTCACCTTCTCCAAACCGTTCCCGGATATTTCAAAAATTGAAATATTCAACGGTCAGAATTTCCGGCAATGGTAAGAACGTATCTATACTGTCCTAGACATGCATGGAGTTGCTGCGGCCCTGACAGAAGCTCATTCATTGCCTACTGCTGACCAATCCAAAATTGACATATAGAATTTTGCTAATAAGGTATGTAGACACACAATCATTAGTACTTTATCTAATGAACTCTTTGATGTCTACTGTACCTACAAGGAAACAAACAGAATTTGGGAATCTATGATTCTCAAATATACTGCGGAAGATGCTACCAAACTGAAGTTCGTCATCGGTCACTTTTACCGTTGGAAAATGACGGATGACAAGGACATTAAAGTCCAAATCAATGAATACCGCAAGTTGTTGGAGGACCTTCGTGCCGAGAAGATTAACCTGCCTGATGAGTTCGTTGCTGGAATCTTAATTGAGAAGCTGCCTGAAAGCTGGAAAGACTACAAGCAACAACTCAAACATAAGCATAAACAGTTGCCGCTCTCAGAACTAATAAAGCACGTCATCATCGAGGATACCAATAGGAAGGAATCCAAAACGACAAGTGCTAAAGAAATGACATCAAAATCTAACATGGTGCAAGGTACATCTAGTCGTAAGAATAAAAGTAAAAACAAGAAAACTGATTACAAACCTAGAGAATCTAACCTCACCTTTAAGAAAAAAGGTAACTGCTTTGTGTGTGGAAAACAAGGACATCATGCGGCCCAATGCAGAAGGAGACTGAGAAATGACAATCCTCCTAAGTCAAGTGCAAACTAGGTCGAAGGAGATGATGTTATAGCTGCGGTCATTTCTGAAGCTCTCCTGATTGCCAATGTGAAAGAATGGGTGGTAGACTCTAGGGCTACCAAGCATATTTGTGCAAACAAAAATGCTTTTACATCCTACACTCCAGTAAAGGATGGAGAAGAACATGTTTATCTGGGTGATTCTAGAACCACTAGTGTCCTTGGGAAAGGAAAGGTTCTTCTCAAACTCACATCAGGCAAAACATTGGCATTAAATGATGTTCTACATGTGCCTAATATTAGAGCTAACTTAATTTCTGTAGCTCTATTAAGAAAAGCAGGGGTTAAAGTGTCATTTGAATCTGATAAGATCATAATGACAAAGAACAATGTTTTTGTGGGTAAAAGCTATTGTAATCAAGAACTTTTTGTACTGAATGTTGCTAATGAAAAATGTGAATCTTCTGCTTACTTGATTGATTCTGTTGAAATATGGCATGCTAGAATAGGACATGTTAGTGTTTCATATATTAAGAAAATGCTTAAAACTAATCTAATTTGTGGTTTTAATAACATGAACATGGATAAATGTGAAACATGTGTTGAATCAAAGTTAGCTAGGAAACCTTTTCATAGTATACATAGAGAAACAAATTTGCTAAGTCTTATTCATACAGACCTAGGAGACTTAAAACAAACTAGGACTAGATGAGGTAAAAAGTATTATGTGACCTTTATAGATGACTTCTCTAGATACACTAAGGTATATCTTCTTAAGAGTAAGGATGAAGCCTTTAGTTCTTTCCTGGTTTATAAAGCAGAAGTTGAAAATCAGTTAAATAGAAGGATAAAAAGAATTAGATCTGATAGGGGAGGAGAATATATAATCTTTAATGATTATTGTGAAAAAGAAGAAATAATTCACGAGATTACTCCTCCCTATTCACCTGAGTCTAACGGAGTAGCAGAAAGAAAAAACCGAACTTTAAAAGAAATGATGAATGCTATGCTTGTTAGTTCGTCTGCACCTAAAAACTTATGGGGAGAGGCTTTATTGTCTGCTTGTCATATACAAAACAGGATTCCCTATAAACAGACTAGTAAGACACCTTATGAGTTGTGGAAAGGCTATAAGCCTAATTTAAAATATATGAAAGTGTGGGGGTGTCTAGCAAAAGTCATGTTGCCTGATCCTAAGAAAAGGAAGTTAGGACCTAAGACATCGGATTGCATGTTTATAGGATATGCTGAATATAGCTCTGCATATAGATTTTTTGTTTTGAAAAGTGATGTGCTTAATTGTGATACTATAGTTGAAACAAAAAATGCTGAATTTTTTGAACATATTTTTCCTTTGAAAAATGTGAATGCTTCCAGTACATCAATGCAAAACAATGAAAGAGAATTAGAAATTGAAAATTTAAATCCATATGAGAATGTCCATGAAGATTTAAGAAGAAACAAACGACAAAGGAAAACAACTTCTTTTGGAGATGATTTTTATACATATGCTGTTGATGATGAACCTAGAACCTTTTCTGAGGCTGTTACATCTCCTGATGCAAAATTGTGGAAAGAAGCAATTAAAATTGAAATAGATTCAATTCAAAAAAATAAAACTTGGGAATTAGTGGATTTACCAAAAGGAGCAAAAACTATTGGCTACAAATGGATTTTTAAAAAGAAATATAACCCTGATGGGTCGGTTGATAAATTCAAAGCTAGATTAGTAGCCAAAGGTTTTACTCAAAAACAAAACATTGACTATTTTGACACTTTTGCTCCTGTCACTAGAATATCATCTATAAGAGTTTTAATTGCTTTAGCCTCAGTATATAAGCTCTATGTTCATCAAATAGATGTTAAAACAGTATTTTTAAATGGTGATTTAGAAAAAGAAATTTACATGGAGCAACCTGAAGGTTGTATTCTTCCAGGTAAAGAGAGAAAAGTTTGCAAACTTCTTAAATCGTTATATGGATTAAAACAAGCACCCAAACAATGGCATGAAAAATTAAATCATAAATTGATTTGTGATGGCTTTACTCCTGTTGAAGTAGATAGATGTGTGTATACAAAAAGAGTTGATGTTGATTGTGTAGTTATTAGTCTGTATGTGGATGACATGCTAATCTTTGGTTCAAGCATGGATATAATATATAAGACAAAAGACTTTCTTGCATCAACTTTTGATATGAAGGACTTGGGTGAAGCAAGTGTGATTTTGGGAGTCCAAATCATAAGTAAAGGTGATAGTATTATACTATCATAGGAATACAATGTTCAAAAGCTACTCAAAAAGTTTGGTCATTTTGATGACAAACCAGTGTTATCTCCTTATGATTCTAGTACTCAACTGAAGAAAAACTTGAGTGAGCCTGTTGCTCAGTCAGAGTATGCACAGATCATTGGAAGTCTGTTGCATCTGATGAACTTCACTCGTCCTGACATAGCATATGCTGTATGTAGATTGAGCAGATATACACACAATCCCAATGAAGAGCATTGGTGTGCTCTTGTGAGACTTATGAGATATTTGAAGGGTACCATGAGTTACGGTATCGAGTATAGTGGATTTCTTGCTGTATTAGAAGGATACAGTGATGCTAACTGGATCTCTGATTCAGATGAGACAAAATCCACTAGTGGATATGTGTTCACCCTTGGTGGTGGAGCAGTGTCATGGAGGTAAGCTAAACAAACTCTTATAGCTAGATCAACCATGGAATCAGAGTTTATAGCTCTGGAGTTGGCTGGTAGTGAAGCTGAGTGGTTAAGAAACTTCTTGGCGTGCATACCCTTAGGTATGAAACCAGCACCATCTGTGTCTTTGCATTGTGATTGTCAAGCAGCAATAGCCATTGCAAAGAATAAAATTTATAATAGTAAGAGTACACACGTTCGTTTGAGACACGATGTGGTTAAGCAATTGCATACCTTTAGGAATTGGACTTAAGCCAACAAGAAATTAACAGCGGCAGGAACCCAACCTTTATAATTGGAGATCCCATGAAGGAGGTTTATATGGGTAATAACAAGTCGCTTGTTAATTCTGCTAGCACTATATTCTCAGTCCATTTCCTATGGTGTTAAGTGTGAAAGTGCTAGAATGCATTGACTTGTGGGTTGAGCGTAAGCTCTTTATGATATTCATAGCCCTACATTAAGGGTGGTGTATTCATTGCAAATACACTTGATGAAGTCACCTATATGAGTGTGGAGTGGGGCCGCTCCTATGAGATAGTGGCGAAATCTCTAGAGCACTCATGAATTCCAGGCACGTGAACGGCCGAAATAACACGCACAACGGCGTTAATAGCATAAATGTGGGGGGTGAGATGCGACTCTTAAGGTCACTATCTTACGACTAAGAGTATGTTGGTTCATAGAAGCTATATGCTTCACTGACTGCTCTGTGAGATAAATCTTATCGGTTTAGATCTGGTTCATAGTCTAAAAAGAGACACTGAATTAATGCGTCTACACCCATATACGTAACCCAAAAGTTTTAAATATCTTTTGAAATATGTGGGGGATTGTTGTAAAAATAGCCTTATAAAGGCTTAATATTTCAAAAGAGAAATCTACAAGTTCCACATTACTTAGAGCAAGGAGGGGAAGAGAGTTTATATACTAACATGTGTTAGTAGGCCAATAAAGAGCTTGGGAAGAGGTGGGCTCTCGCGCACAGAAGCCCACAAGGATTCAAGCTACTGTAGTGCAAATCATCCGATTTGCCCCCCTGCGCGTGCAATGAATCGGACCAGTTTAGTTTTTCTCTGGAGAAATAATTTTTTAACTTAATTTTTTAGCTTACTTGAGCAGAGGCGAATTTCACACTTATGAAGATTAATTGGATTAACGTCAGAAAATTAAGGGCTGGCGGTTTATGTTTCTTTATTTTAAATATATTTA
This sequence comes from Biancaea sappan, assembly GCA_037074585.1. Taxonomy (NCBI): domain Eukaryota; kingdom Viridiplantae; phylum Streptophyta; class Magnoliopsida; order Fabales; family Fabaceae; genus Biancaea; species Biancaea sappan. The sequence continues at coordinate 52,320,977 of CM073494.1, read as the reverse complement.
AAATATTTAAAAACTCTCTATTAAATTTTCGAAACTGCCCATTAATTTCTGAAACTGTCCATTAATTTTCATAACGCATTTTAATTTTATTAAACTTTTTTGTCTGCCTCAGCGACTATAAAAGGAGGGCTCCCCTCCTCATTTCTCACACCAAATCAAAAAACATTCTGATCCTCTCTTCTCTCCCTCTCTCACTTTCTTGGTTACGTCTTTTATTTTCTGCTGTTCTGTGGTCTGAGAATATTTTTTCATAGGAGTCTGTTTAATCCTAGAGAGAGTTCTGTAGACGCAGTACTCTTGCTGTGGTCGCGGAATAATTTCCTTAACGACAGTGTCTACTGAAATGACACGACTCAGATTTTTACCCTGCTGGTTTCCAGATTTTATCCAACAATAACCTCCCATTATTTCTTATTGGGCAAAATACATAAAATCCCCAACTTAGGATCTTATGTAATCAAATCCCTAAAATGTAACAATTAACCTCTTAAACTTTTATTTTTGAGCAAATAATATCCTTCTATTAAAATCTCCATCAAATAAAGGGCAAAATGCATATAACCCACTTCAATTTTCAGTTATAATTAATTAATCTCTCTCAACTTTAAAAAGTTACAATTAACCCCTTCCACTATTAACACACTTAAATTTCATCTATATGAGAGTTTTTGGACACCTCACAAGACCACATAGCCTCCACGTCACAACTTTCTCTAAGCTTTATGATTGTACATGTGCGATCTCCCTGCCCCCAATTTACTGCATTGTACCCTAAATTTTCCAATCTATCATTTGCAATCTGACAATTCAATGGCTCAGAGCTAAATTGAAAGATTGTTGGAAGATAGTCAGTTGGGTTTCTGTCAGGAATATAGTCACGAAAATTTAAGCTTCTTCTCCCAAAAATTTGAGGTGAGATCATCAATTTGTTCCTTTCATTGTATATAATTGGAAATATGATAGAAATGGAGCTCTTCAATCCAGTTCGTTGATCTATTCTTGATCATTGTTTTCCTAGTCACTGTGCTACCATGAGCACTTCAAATTTTCATTTCTTTTTTTAAGAAACAAAAAAAGTAGTTGTTTAATTTTTTGTATATTTAGTCATTTGACTCATTTTTTAATCTTTCTTATGCATGAGATTGTTAGGTTTATTTATTTAATTAGAGCTCGTTAAATGTGTTAGGTCATCATTTAAATAAGTCAAATTAAAAGTGATTTGACTAAAAATAAAAATTTTGACATGAGGGAATAATTTTTACGAAATATATAAGTACATATTTTAAAGTGTAATTTTTAATTTGATAAGAGACAAAATTAAAAATTGTATAAAACTTTAAGAGTAACTATAATTTATTAGTTACTTATAAGACATTATGATTCCTAATTGTAGCATATGTTCATCCATTCTACTCTTCTCCGTCAAAGAGACTCTAAGGAAAAATTTAAGCCAAAAGCTATAAATGGAAAATAAAAATCACGTTAAATTTCATCAATCGTTGAATGCGACTTCATAGATTCATCAAGTATGCTTTTACTTTCATTTCTCATCATGAATCAACATGAGTTATGGATTAAAATTAAAATTTGGATTAGAGAAACAAGTTATTAAAAACTTTTTTTTATAATTAACATGTGGTACCAGAGCAACCCATGCTTAATTCATGATGTATTAAGATTATTTTGAGATTTTGATATTCATCAATGAAGATTTTAAAATTTTCGGATTTGATCTTCCACATGGAATTTTAGCATGATTTAGTGTTTCTATGGGTTTAATTTTGATAAAATTTGATTTTCGAAACCCTAAAATTCATCAAGAAACCTGTAAAATCGTGTTTTGCTTTTATGTAAAATTCATCAGTATAGCTTTTCTCTCACTTCCTGGTGAATTGATAAACGGCCCCACTCCTCAACTAATCCACATTTCATCTGTTCGGGAAAAAAAAAAAAAGAAACCGTTTCCTTGATGACGTGGATGGCTCATTCAGTGATGTGGATCCATTTGGTTTATCTATTCATTTTATTTATTATTATTTTTTTTTTACACTATATCCATCCAGTAGTGGCTGCTTTATCACCGAAGGAATCACATCATACATATAATATACATACATACATATATATATATATATATATATATATATATATATATATATATATATATTATGTAATTCAGTCACGTCTTACAGAGATTCGTGATCTTCCAATGTGCTGTAATGTCTGGCATTTTGATCTTCCAATTGAAAAATTAGATATAATCATGAATCTGGCATAAATATTCAAGATTGAAAATCACGTCATTGAAAGTTATTTATTTATTTAATAGTTGATTTCTAATGTTAATTAAATGTTTGAGTATCTATAGCAATAAATTTCATTTGAATTTTTATTGTAGATACCACAGTATCACATCAAATTAAGTAATTCTCTACTATTTTAAATAACTCTATACTCAAGTAGTGAATTTCTTAAAAATTCACAAATGAGTTTTACAATTAACTCTTTACTACTTTAGCATTTATTGCTCTCTGCTAAAGTTGATTATTTTATTATTATTTTTTTTATAAGAATCATTTTTTATATAAAAATCATTTTTATGTGTGACAGTCAGCGTAGCAACTACTGTGATAAAACGAAATAAGAACCGGTTTTTAAATTTTATAGATGTTCTAATTAATTTGTTAACATGTATATTTGGTATTTGGTTTAACTTCTAGAATATTTTTGGTGAAAATATATATGTGAATACACATGTACATTAAAAAAATGAAATTAATTTTATTTCAATCAAAATTTAAGGTTTCTTAGTGAAAAATGTTAAATATTTGTGTGTATGTAAATCCATCTTGGTATTAATTGACCAAAAGGAAGGTTAATGATTGGCGACTACATGTGTACATGTGATGGTAAACACATGATGATTATAAAGTTGTACATGTCAATAATAAATTACATTCAAAGATGGATTTAATATTTGACATGCATTATTATAAGTGTTTAATCATTGCAACAAAATTACCACTAGTAATTAATATTATTGTCCAAAGACTTGATATTAACGTTACACTAGGTATCTTGAGGTAGGTAATGCCTTTAACTTAAATTTGTTGATTGAACTTTTGGTTAATGATGTGGGCATTTATTGATGATGTTTATTTTGTAATTCTCTATATCAGCTATTGCAACAATATCTGTCAACTTGAATTCAGTTCTAATGCTTAATGTTATCAACTTTAAGGATTGATACACTACAAAAATACCCAGATTTAGTGATAAAATTTAGAGACGGAATTTATTCGTCTCAAAAATCCGTCCCTAATGTGGTCAAATTCCATCCCTAATTTGAAAATGTATAAGTGGTAACAAGACACGGAATTTGGGACGGACTGTTTTTGTCTTTGAATCTGAATCTCATCTCTGATTTTTCAATTATTTTAATTATTTAAAATCTATTATTCAGAGACAGATTTTGACATTTCAGATTCATCTCTGATTTAAAAAATATTAGAGACAGATATGTAAAACGTTTAATCCGTCTCTAATTTCCCACCAAATAATTTAAAATAAAAAAAAATTTAACTATTAGAGAAAGATAAAGTACGTGACAAAATTCCATCCCTAATCTCATTAATGTCCAACGACGACGTTTTGCACTTTAGAGATGAGGATTTCTGTCATAAAATTCTGTCTCTAAATATTTGACTACTAAACTGTATCATTTTGATCCTCATTAACCTAACCTTCAGCCCTCTCCTCTGCATTTTCTTCACTGTCATAATCGTCGGTCATGCTTTTTCTAACGTCCATCACCTGGACTTGCCTTGCTGGTTGTGTCTCTGTCGTCGACCACCATCATACGGTATTACCCTTCTCTCTTTCGTTGTCTTCGCTCCCTTATTCTCCTTTCATATGCATTTAGATTGATTTTTTTTTGTTTCAAGGTCTACCGTGTATTGTTCCTTCCTCTGGTTTGATTACCGGGTGGGTTCTGCAGCTAAGTAAATTTCTTTTTCAACCTTCAACAATTCCTCTTCAGATTTTCCCAGGTTAACTGTACGTGTTCATCCTCTGTTTTTTTTTAAAAAAAAATTATTTTACTTTTTCATAACTTAAGTCTAATAATCTTTTGTTAATTTAGATTTATAATGATTGCCTTTTCTTTTCATAAATATCCACTATATTTTGCAATTTTGAAATATCTAAAGAAATGGGCAATAACCTTGATCTCTTTGATGAAAAAAATGAAAAGAAAATAAGAGCATGATCAGATCGAGATCCCAAAGTGATCAACGCTATATTTTTCTTCCCTATGCGATAATGAGGGAAAAAAGGCACCAAACTTCTAATTCCAGTGGGGAAAAAAAGGCTATATTCCCCATCATCTGTATAATTGCAAAAGCAAACGATTATTTTAAATCATTTGATGATTAAACTTTTGGAAGATGAACCAAAATAATTAGTCTTAATAAAATTCACAGCTTACAGAAGAATCTGCATCTTCTGTAATTTTAATTTTAATAATTTTACACATGGACAATTCTTTTGTTTAGCAAGTTTCATTACATTGTGATGAACGATCTTGAATTAGAGTAACATATAATAAATAGATTTTATATGGTAACTGGTAAGTGTTAAATAATTAATCTAAAAAAATTTAGAAAAGAAGGTAAAAAAAAATTTTATGAAATATCTAGAAAGTGTAAATTAATGAAGCTTGAAGAAAAATTTTGACTAGCCTAGGCTGTGTTGACCATGTTGGCGTGGCAGAAGCTAGAAGCAACTAGAACCTACTTAATGTTAAGGCAGCAATTGTGTGAACCAACTTAAGATATGATTATGTCATATGAAACTTTTTTTTGTGAAACATCTTTATGGTGTCAAATAGAAGAAAATATTTAAGCAATTTCTGTAAGTTAAGAAACTAAATTGAAAAAAAAAAAGACAAAAAAACGAAACATAAGAGTCTAAACTTTAATATAGATTAATAAATATGACGTTTCCTAACCATATTGATACTTAATATTTCTCTAATATATGTCCCCTTTGAGTATCTATAGTAGTCAATTTTAATTTAATTCTTATTGTGGGTCTCATAGTATCATATCAGTTTAAGTAACTCTCTATCACTTTAAGTAACTTTTCACTCCAGTAGTGAACTCCTTATGAATTTACAAATGAGTCGCACAATCAATTCTCCACTACTTTAGCATTTATTACTTTTCACTAACCTCATTAATATTTATTGTGAGTTGATTATTTTATTAATACTTTTTGTATCAGAACCGGTTCTTATATAAGAACTATTCTTACGTGTGGCAGCTAACGTGGCGAACTACAATAGTAAATTGAAATAAGAACCGATTCTTAAATTTAAAAACCCCTTAAAAATCACCACTGTACATGCTTTAAGTTTTCAGTCTTTCAAAAAGTAAATTAAATGTATTAATATCTATTCCTTTAATAATTTCATTAATATCTGCATAAATTTAATATAAATATTTGTGTTTAGTCTCAATTAATAGAACTATAAAAGCCCATCCAAGATGTCATTTTTTTAGGTTTGGATATATATTAATTTATAATTAAATGGTATTTGGTTTTTTTTTTGATAATGGTATTTGGGTATTTGGGTCAATTAATTGCATGTTTACTTATGAATTTTTTTAGTTATATTTAACCTTATTTTGAAGGACTATTGACCTTTTTATATCTTCATAGACATCATATTTTTTATTAAAAAAAATATTTATGATATTTTACTTCTTTCCTCTATATATATTTTATAAAACTATTTGAATCAACTCATTCATTATTTGATTGATTTCTTTTTAATCCTTTACTACAAGATTACTGAGTGAGAATTAAGAAAACAATTTCTGATCAATTAGATCCTAATGATGTTAGTTTGGTGATACTTTGTATTGTTTTGCATTCTTTTTGGACTTTCTTTTTTTAAAACGTTCTAGGACTCCCTATGTCTTGATACATATTTTATTGTTTCATACACTTTTTCTTCTATTGCATTGGATTGATTTGAGTGATATATATTAAGAAATTTAGGAATAAAAAACATCAAATTGAAACAAATTAATCTAATAAGAGTATTAAATTGAGATATTTAATCTTTAAAAGAGAAAACTGAGATAATTGTAAGTCTTTAATAGTATTGACACACCTGTCTTTTATAGATTAAATTAAACCACTTAATCATTCAAAATAATAAATTGAAATAGTAGGACAGTCATCACTTGTGTGTACTGGAGTACTGACCACTAGTAGGATAGTCATTGTCCTGTATAGTTAATCTTACAGTTGCGTTTATAGATGGATATGCTACAAAATCATTAGTGGATGTACAACAGGGTGGGTCCTAAAAGGGTTGTGTTGACAGATGAGTTTTTGAAGGGGGTAGAGATGTTTATTAGTCATGCGGAGAAGTTAAGGGCATACTTGATGCAAGGGATGATAAGGTGTCCATATGTAAAGTATAAGTATATAAATCTTCTAGAACCCAATGACGTGAGGTTGCACCTCTATTAGAAGGGTTTTCAACTGGACTACTATTAGTGGACATCTCATGGGGAATGATTGTCACAAATGGGTGAATCATCCCCTGGGGAACAATTGCCACAAATGGTTTGTGATACAGCTAGGCGTACAATTAGTGTTGAGCTTGCCTAAATGCCAGATGAGCCCCCCAACCCAGTTGCGCAAGCCTTTTACAATATGCTATAATTTGCACAAACTCCTCTATAGGAAGGTTGCAATAGCTATTCAGAGTTGTCAATAGCGGTATGGTAGTTGGGTATCAAATTAGATTACAATATAGTTAAAGGGAACTTCAATGTTTTCTTGCAGCTTATGGGTGAGGTCATGCCATCTGGATATTGACTACCCAATAACTTCTATCAAACAAAGAAATTGGCTGCCGAGTTAGGACTTAGGTACACAAAGATTGACTTTTGTGTAAATGGTTGCATGTTTTACTACAAGGGCGACATAGATGTAGAAAGTGCAAGTTTTGTGGTAGTGATAGATATACTATTAGAAGGAATTCTCATGATACTCGAAGAAGAATGGCAAATAAGTATCTGTGGTACCTACCTATAATTCCAAGACTTCAAAGGTTGTTCACTTCAAAGGTTATAGCAAAAGAAATGAGGTGGCACCATGAAAATTGTCGTGAGGCTGGAGTGTTATCCCACCTATCAGATGGACTTACGTGGCAAACATTTGACCAAACACACCCAGAATTTACCTTAGATTCTCGAAATATAAGGCTTGGGTTATGCACCGACATGTTCGAGCCTTTTGGATAGTTTGGAAAAGTATATTCATGTTGGCCGATCATTGTTACAACGTATAACTTGACTCCTAGGAGGTGCATACGACAGGAATATATGTTCTTGATGTTGATCATTCTTGGGCCTAGCAATTTGAAAGCTAAGATAGATATCGACCTGCTAGTTGATTAGTTAAAGCAGTTGTGGGATGAAGGTGTTTTGACATATGATACTTCATTGAAGAAGAATTTTAATATGCGTGCAGCGCTTATGTGGACCATAACTGATTTCCTTGCATATGAAATGTTATCTGGTTAGGTGACCGCTGGAAAGTTATCCTATCCTGTTTGCATGGAAAATTCAAAGGTGTTTACGCTAAAGCATAGCCGGAAGACATCATTCTTTGATTGTCATCGACAATTCTTACCAATGGACCATCCAAATAGAAGAAACAAGAATGCATTCATGAGGAACCGGGATGAGAATACACCTCCTCCTCCTCGGTTAGATGGGCCTCAGGTATATAACAGAGTATGTGATGTTCCACTGGTCTCTGATTGCGGCGAAGCTGTAACTTTTAAGGATATGGGGTATCACATAATTGGACTAAGAAAATTATTTTCTGGGAACTCCCATACTGGAAGACAAATCTTATATGACATAATTTGGATGTCTTGCACATTGAGAAGAATGTGTTTGACAATGTTTTTAATAAGGCTAGAGTGGAAGGGTCTATATGTGAGGCATACGTCATTGAAGAGACAGTCACCTTTTGTTCTCATTACTTTGAGCAAACTATTGTCTCTAGAACAACTAGAGTTCCCAGAAATGACGATGGGGGAGAACCTTCAAACCAATGCTCAATCTTCAATTATCCTAGTCGTGTAGGTGGTGATTATAGTACACGTTTCTTAATCAACCAAGAGGTCAATGTGGCCACAAAGTACATTTTAATGAACTGTGAAGAAGTGTAACCTTACCTTGAGTATGTTCACGGCCCCAACATATTTCAACTTAAGATATCTATCAATATTAACATTTGATCATGAATTTTGTTATGTAATGCTTGTTGTTACAATGCAGTTTGTTTGTTGATGACCTTCATGCCTCTATGCCCAACATTTCCAGTGATGAAGTTCACAAGTTCATAGATTTACAATTCCTAACTTAGTTCCATGCATATGTAAGTATTCTGAATGTAGCTTTCGGATCATGCAGTTTTTTATCCTTTTTTCTGCTTTATTTTCCACATCTTATGGAATATAATATCTCTATGTCTTCTATCCCAATAGGTGTTAGATCCAACCAATTCGGTTGAGGATCCATTAATGGAAAGCATTGCATGGGGTCTGGCGAGAAAAGTGAATAAGGGCCTATAGATTTCATCAATGGATATAAATTTCACCTCGAAAAGTATAACCTGCATAAATGCACATACAACTGTGGCGCATGCATCAAGGGGTTTGACTATAAGGACGTCAAAAGTGACTACTAAGGGGTCAAGAGGAGTTTGTTGAGTTGATATTCACCAGGTCACCGTCAAAGCATCTGGTTCTGTTTAGATGAGAATGGTTTGATCCAACTATTGGCCGTGGCACAAGAATAGACACTCAACTGGGAATTGTTAAGGTTCACAAGTCTTGGCTCGCCACATATGATCCATTTGTGTTTGCCCAACAAGCATTATAGGTATGCTATTATGCTTATCCTGCAAATCGGAGTAATATTGATTGGCTTGCAGTGATTAAGGTTAAGTCTAGGAGAACTATTAAAGGAAAAAGTACTTATGTCGGTACCGATGCATTTCAAGAAGAAGATATGAGTGAATCATGCCTGCCATGGTGGAAAACAAAGTGACCTCCAGGCTTTACGCGATGATGGGTAATATGAAGAGGTTGATGCGGGCATGAATGATGAAGTATTTGTGAATGACGATGAGAATGACGAAGAGGAAGATGGAGAAGACAATGAGGAAGATGACACAGAAGGTGACATACTGTCTGAAGGGATAGTGAGCAAGTAAACATGAAAGAAGACGACTCATCTAATTAGCCACTTTATTAGCTGTGGTATTAATTGACAATTTGCATGCATCTTTCGAACTTGATTTTGTAATTATAATGCTATATATATCTTTCTAACTTAGTTAACTATCAGATATTTGATACAGATGTCGAGTGGTCGCACATGCCGAGGTGGAGGATGCTTAGGAGGCCGTTTGACGATACGCCTACCTCGACCCTTCTCGCTATCGTCTATGTCGGCACAACCTACCTCATCCCCTCCACAGTTCGGCAGGCAAAACATCGACTCTGAGTAGACAGAGTCTGCAGAGGTCTCCTTGAATTTTCCTTCTACGGTTGAGGGCGATCATTCCCCTGGTAACATGCAGTCCACAGTTGAGTGAGAAGGGACTACTTCTGTTGACGGCTAATATTGGATACGACCGATTGGAGATAGGTGAGTTATATTTTTCAAACTGTAGTTGTCATTAATTATGCTTACTGATTGTGTTATCTATATTTAAACTAATTAGCTTCTATCCTGTTGTGAAGCCACTTAAAGAGATTGGCCCTATCATACAGGGGAAATTCGAGGTCCCGACATTTACCCGTGGCAGCACACCTGATGACTTGTGGGAGATATGGTTTGCAGAATGGGAGGTAAGTTCTCTTAGTCAATTCATAAAGTTTTTCCCATAGACCATAAATATTTAAAGTATCATTTATTATTTTACTTGTTACAGAAACACAACAAGTGGTTACCCGAACATGTAACCCTCTTTAGGAAGAATTGGGATATCAAGTGCGGGCAGGTCTTACACCGCATAATGGGCAACGTTTGCACAAAATAGTTTGAAAAGTAAGAAAGGCCCAACTAGATAAGTGAGGATATAATGAAACAACTAGTTGAGATGTGGTCAACCGAAGAGTATCAACAAAAATGTAAGAAGGCATGGAAAAACAGGGCCTCAGCTATTGGAGAGACACTTTACACTGGAGGGAGCATTCCAGCTTTCAAGCACATGCGCCACCTGGTAAGTCTATATTTAACATCTTATTTAAGTTTATTTTTTAAAATGCATGGTTAACTAATAGACAAATTTACAATATTCTTTTATTTGCAGGAGACTGAGATCAGCTATAAGCCTAGGCTGGTGGACTTGTTTATGCGCACCCACCAAAAGAGGAGCACAAGAGAGTTTGTGGACCAGCGATCACAGGAAGTTTACGTGAGTATACTTAAACATCAAACTATTTTTTTGTATTAAACCATTTTTTCTGTATTGTTTCAAACACACATTGACTTTTGACATTTAATGTATAAATGTTTGACAAGAGGAGTACACACAGTTGAGATCATCGCAGGCATCCGCAACTGGTGCAAGTGTCGAATCTAGGGATGATAATGCTGACGACACCGCATTGTGGCTACAAGCAGTTGGAGGGAAGAACAAGAAGGGCTGCATCTTCGGCATAGGGTCTAAGGCGTGTTGAATTGGTTCTTTGAGTAGCCAGCATATTGATTCATCTGGTCTCCATCCTGACCTTAAGGAAGAGTTGTTGTGTCACATGCAGCTAGTGATGGAGCAACTGAAGACTTAGCAGGATTGCCTTAGTAATACTAAGGAAGCACTTAGCACGGTGTACTCAATTGATACAGAATCAGGCAACCATACTGGATGAGTTTCAGTGCATGATGGACTGTTACACGGAGTCCATGGACAGACACATTGGTTCTATGACTGACGATGATGCACAGCCCCCAGATCATCCCTTAGACTTGGGTTTTATATGAGATTGATTGTATATTCAGGATTGACTGTAATACTTTTTTTTCTTTATATGAGATCAAACATTCATTGTTGTGTTTATTCATTATTGTTGAAATGTTTGTTGGATTGCTATGTTTATTCAATATCGTTGGAATGTTTGTTGGATTGTTGACACAGGTTTTCAAAATTTGGTAATTAATTTTTTAATTCTAATTAAAAAAGTAATATATTAAGGGCGAATTTTTGGGATGAATTTGTTTCACCCCTAATTAGGGACGGATCTTTCTATCCCTACTTAGAGGGATAAGTTAGCAAAGGATAAAACTCGTCCCTAATTATGGATGGAAAGAATCCATCTTTGATTGGGAATTCCGTCCCAAATCAGAGACGGATTATCCTGCTCCCGAGTTTGCCCCAAATATGGGATGGAATTTTCCGTCCCAAATTTGAGACAACTAGGATCCGTCTCAGATATTCTAAGACAGAATTTTTCATTTGGGACAGAATTTTCTGTCTCATATTTGAGATGGCCAGTATCTATCTCAAATATTCTAAGATAGAATTTTTAATCTGGGACGAAATAAAATCTGAGACGGGTCATTTATCTATCTTAAAAATTAGGTACGACCATGTCAGACACGGATTAAAATCCATCTTTGATTTCGCCCCTGACATATCAGGGATGAAATTTCCCTAAATCAAAAATGAAAAATTTCGTCTCTAATTTCTGTTTTTCTTATAATGGAAGGATAATGGAAGGAGAACATTCTTATCATTCTTAGCTGCATGAATCGAAACCTTGCATTCAAGGAATATCAACCCTTTTCTCTTGCGGATGCAAGTATCCCTTATCAAAAGAGGTATTATGAAAAGTAGGACCGCTCAAATTACAGGAGTCTAATGCCTATAAAATGCAACATTTCGAAATCCTATCGATAGTGCATTGGAAAATTTCCATGCAAATAAAATAGAAAAGGGAAAAGCGTATTTTCCATTTCAGCACTGTACATTTACTGCACCAAACGAAAGAATAGAAAAAATAGGAAGGAATTCCGTTGCCAAATTAGAGTGGAAAGCATACCAAACATCACCTTCGTACCAAACAAAATATGAGGTATTCCTTCTCATTCCTTCAATTGTCCTATCAAACATAATTTTATTCATTTTTCCTTTCTCGTTTTCTTTGTCATTGTCTTCTTTTTTCCCCTCAAAAATCCTTTTAGCGTAACGTACTTTAAATGCGGCACAAGGAGAAAATGTGGTTGCTGGGACCGTGACTGGTGGAAGTCATGATTCTTAGCAGAAACGTTGAGGCTTTTTCCTATGATTTGTGGGTCCTAGTCGTAGAGGATGATGTCCCCCATTCCTTTGTCTTCCCTGTTTTGTAGATTAGAGAAATGACTTATAGATAGAATAATTAAGAAAATGGAGGGAATTACTTTCTTATCCCATCCCATTATTTTATACCTTTGAACTATTTCCACCTTCTGAAAAATATAACAGTTGTTGTTATGTGTTAGATTATTTTTAAAATAGAATATTTGAAATTTGTTAAATAAAAAATAAAAATAAAGAGGGACCTGCTTTTTTTTTAATGTTTATTTTTACGCAGAAGATAGAAAATATAAAAAATAAAAATTATTTTTAAGCCTCTTATTAATTATTTTATTTCCATTCTTTATATCTTGTTGTAGATAATGCTTGTATATTTGTTTTTCACTTTTAAGTATTACAATTAAACAATAAAATATTATAGCTTTTCCATTCTTTCCCCGCTGCCCTTGGAAAAGAAAGGACAAGGGAATCGTGCTTTCACCGCCAACTCTAGCAGTGTGAAAGGAAATTATACTTGTTTAAAATCAAATCAGATAGTACAATAAAAAAAAATTAATGAATTAGTCAGAAAACTAGTTTAATTTAGATTAATGAATCGATAAGTGTTTAAATCAGTTTCAAATTGATAAAATCATGAAACTATCAAATTCAATTGATTCAACCGGTTTAATTTTTTTTTAAAAAAATTTTATATTTTTATAATTTTTACTGAATATTATTATATAATTTAAAAAATTTTCAAAGATATAAGTTAATAAAAAAAAGATCTAAGATTAGTATAAATATATGTTTAAAATATTTTAATATTATATATTTTAATATGTGTAATATATACATTAATTATATATTTTAATATTTAATATATTTTAGGTATTATTAGTTTGACTCTTAAATCGATACTTTAACTAATTTAACAATCGGTCTGATTTTTTTAACCTTATTTTAAAGTGATATAATTATGAAAAAATTAACAATTTCAATTTTTTAATTTTTACTGTCAAATTCTCTAATATAACAATTATATAATTGTTTTTATAAATTGAAATTTTTTTATAATTTAATTATTGGAAACAGTGAGTTTGCTTGATTTCTACAGTACTTGAATACAAGAAATCACACAGACACCATGGAGGATGCGTGTCTTTGTGGCAAAGGAAAGGTAAAAAGAGGTCGGTGTCATCAAAAGTGCTTTAACGTTTAAAATAAGTATATACAGTGTCATCTTTTTTTTTTTTCCTTAGCCCAGAGTAACTCCACTTTAATAATGAAAAATTAATCATTTGAGTACAATCAGGTGTTAAAAGTAGAAATTCCTCTTAATTGTGTTTGTTCTGTATATAAGACCCTCATAATCAAAGTTAATACAGAATATTTAAAGTAGTGGGACTCTTAAAAGAGTATTATTAAGTGAGTTAGCTTATTTAAATTTTGTGAGTTTTTTTATTATGATCAAAACCGTCCGTATTGACCTATGGTCATTTTTTTTAAATATAATTTATGTATATAAAATATTACTTTTTAATATTTTTAAATAATTAATATTTTTTATTTTTTATTTTTTTAGAATGAACTATATTATATTTAAATTTAAAAATTTTATATTAATTTTTAAAAAATTAAAAAAATTTATACCTAAGTTTATTATATTTATTAAATATAAAATTATAAAATATAAAATATGATAAAGTGTGATTATTTATGTTAAATAATATATTTTAATAAAAAAAATATTCATTTAAACTTATTTTTAAATAAATTTATATTTTTAAATTTAGAACTACTTATTTATCAATAGTCCCAAATTAACCTGCAGGTTAGGGACCAAATGGACAGTACCATATTGGAGAGAGCACCCTTGCAGTGTGATCTATTTCTCATGTCTGATAATGATGACAATCATTGAATGCCAGGTGTATCCTCCTTTTTCTTCCTCATTTGATTGCTCCCACAGTTTTCGTCGTCTGGTCTCTCACATAACATTAGCTTATACACATTTTAAAATAAATGTGCTAATAAAAATTACATATTATATATTTATATCTCAGAAAAGCCTATGCATATTTTTTTGGTTAAAATATAAAAAGACCTCCTTAACTTACAAAGTTGTATTATTTATTTTTTAACTTGAAAATTAACTTCCTAAACTATTAATTTTTGTGTAGGGTAATTTCTTCATTGAATTTTCGTTCAAAATGTTAATATTATTATTCATGCAAGCTAAAAAATGTAACATATCATCCTGAGAAGATTTTTTGTTGCAAAAATAAAAATGACAAAAACCATTATTGTGTTGTTCATGATGATAAGTCAGAAGTTATTTTTCTTTAATTTATCTTTTTTTAACCTATATGGACAAGTAATGTTAAATTTTGGACTAGAGAGATTGTGCTACACAATATTAAAAACTTTTAAAGTTGAGGAGATAAACTATACAATAAAGTTGAAGGGAATACTTCTTTTTCTTTACATTGCCTTTATTTTCTATATTTTTAAAAAATAAGAATAAACTGGAACTTTTTTTTCCTTTTCTATCAAGATAAATACAAATGGAATTTTAAAAACCAAAGGAAACTGATACTCCAAAATTAATATATATCAAAGCCAGCTGCATTTTGATGTTGAAAAAAATAGAATTAATGTTATAATGTACCAGTAGTTAGTAATCTTGAGCTCGATATAGCAAAATGACTGTAATGCTTATAAATGTAATGCATTGCCTACATGTGAATGATATGGTCTCATATATTGTTTAAGTATTATGTTTTAGAGGGGAAAGTAGGATATAATTAGAACAAAATACTTTACGTATATTTATAAAAGACAATTTTTGGCATTCAAAATATAGTAAAGAAATTATTATCCTGAAGAAAAGTTTAGACAAGGGCTTATGATATCTTTATCTATAATAGTAAAGAAAAGTATTATTTAATTGACAAGCTATCATTAGTTACATGATTTTAGATGTTTCATCTAAAGAAATAAATAACACTGGGTATGATATTCAAATATCTTTTATGTATACTTATTAAGTTATTTTTTAAATAATTTATGTTTGCTTTAATTAATTGATCTCTAAAATGTAGTTAAAAAGGGACTATCATTACTTTTTATACTAACCTCCCGTATAAGCTAGCCTCTTAAAATTAAGGTACTAGTACACAACATGGAAATATTTACTATAATATTGTAATATTAAAGATTTAGGATTGTTTTTATTTATACATTGAAGATAAAGTAATTCTCGCTTAAAAATTAAGATTCAACTCAACTATGATTTAAAATGATATTTTACATCTTTTATTGCAAATTCAATTGAATTACATGACAAAATATAATTGATAAGCATACTAAATATTTCATATTGTATAGGGTCTATTATATTAACTTTTTATAAGATTTAGTTAAACTACATTTGATACTCCTTTTCATAAATATTATATGACATTTTGATACATATTTTATACAAACTTTTTTCCTAATTTATTTTCTATCATAAATAAGTTAACATTATGCACAATTCTTAACATGATAATAAAGGCAGTTGAATTGATGTTAAGCTTTATAATATGAAATTGTTATTCTATTTTTAATGTAACAATCAAAACAGTTAAGTAATTTTTTTTATTGGAAACAACACATATTGTGCAAAGAGTCACTATTTGCATTTAACTGCTGCTAAATGCTTTTGGTAACGGTTAAAATTTGCTTCTAATACATGCATCAGCAAGCAAGGTAAGCCCTTAGTATCGGATCAACAAGTATATTATAACCAGAGATGCAAATTTGTGACTCAGCTATCTTCTCTCTAACGAACAGGAGTTTCACATCGAAATGTTTCATAAGATTGGAGTTCCTATGATTTTGAATGAAGCATACATCTGAGGAATTGTTGCAGTAAATGATCAAGGGTTGAGATGTACTTTCAACAATCTACATCTCAAATATCAACTTCCTCAACCACACGACCTCACAAGTAGCCTCATAACAAACAATATACTTTATAGCTATAAGTTGTTGTAAGTGTCTATTTAGCACCTTCCTCTGTCAAAGCCCAAAGACAGTCGACACCACTTCTTAAAGCCTAGAAACAACTGGCACACTGCTTCATTTATCAAAGCTTAGAGATGACTAGTACCTCTTCTCAAAGCCCATAGACAATCTTTACGTTGCTTCCTCTCAAAGCCTATAGACAATGTTTACCCCACTTCCTCTCAAAGCCTATAAACGATTGGCACTCTTTTCTTAAAGCCCGAAGATGATTGACCTCCACTCTTAAAGCCCGGAGATGACTTGCACCCCTTCTCAAATCCTGTAGATGACCAACAATCCTTCGCAAAGCTTGGAAATGACCAACACCCCCTCTCAAAGCCTGGAGACAATCGCACTCCTTTTTTCAAAGTCTAGAGATGGCCAACACCCCTTCTCAAAGCCTGCAGATGATCACACTACAAAAAAACAGCTATTTAGTGGCGAAAATTTAGTGGCAGTTTATAAAACCGCCACTAAATAAATAAACAATGGCGGTTTATTTAACCGCCACTATTTAGTGGCGGTTTATACAAAACTGCCACTATTTAGCGGCGGTTTGTATAAACCGCCACTATACAGTGGCGATTAGAACAAAATCGCCACTAAATAGTGGCGGTTAGAACAAAACCGCCACTATATAGTGGTCGTAGTGTTTAATTAGATTTTTCTTTAAATAGTCATAACTTTTTTATTCTAACTCTATTTTTAATAAATTTTATATCGCTGGAAAGCTTTTTGAGTCTAGTTGCCAGTGATACAAGTTTTATTTAGAAATTCTTTATCAATTAAGAATTATGACCAAAGGAGTAAGTGAAGGTTGGATTAGTTGTAGAAAATTTCTCTATTTTGTAACCCTAACATATTTTTGCATAGTTTTTTCATAAGGATGACTTCTTTAATGCATCTTCTATACCTTTGGGATAATTGTGAGCATGGAATCCAGGTGAGATGGGAGAGCTAAGCAACTTATGTACCCCATCAGGCAGACCATATTACTATGTGTGACTTTGGCACCCTATACTCTATCAAGATTATAATGATAGTTTTAACTAAACAGTTATTAAAACTTGTTAAATCCCTCAACTCTAAAACCTATATGTATATGCCCCCTCCTTCATTAATTGTATGTGTTTCTCTATTGTCACTGTCAATGTTCATCTTTAATTGAAGTTGTGCTACAATAATCCATATCACAAATAATTGAAGTCAAACAAGATTAATCGTGGACTACATAGTGGATAGTACTTTGTTAATAAGCTTTGTGATTTTCGATATGAGAAATAACTAATTTACTTATTTTGTGTATACATCTTATTTATTTAATTTTTTTTAGTTAGCATAGGATTATAGTATGAAGAATGTGAGTTTTGATGTTGGTATGCTATTTCATTTGATAAGTCTATGCTTCAATTACAAAATTAACTTTTCATACATGGCATCATTGTATATAAATGTAATTTATTTTTGTTGAAGATATGGAAAAAATTAATTATCGATACTTTTCATTTTTGTGATTGAGGTGGTCGTGGCCGTGGGTTGACTTTCGTTAGCTCCTATACTTCTATGACACTGATTGAGACACTGAGACATAGGTTCCGTTTCTAATCTAGAGGAAAGCACTTATTATACTCTTACGAGTCTCACATAGTGTAGTGTAAGAAAATTTTGGAAAACTTACACACAGACATGTCAACAACAACAAAACAAGTACCAGTACACATGTTAATTCTCAAAATTATACATAAACATATTATTTTTAACAATGATAATAGGTGGATACTTTTTTTTTGGGCTTTTATTTTCTGCACCTGTTAAGAATACTCAATACCCATATATATTTGATATTTACCTACATTTATTATCTATATTAAATATTCATATATTATATAAATTAATTATCCAACAAATATTAAACTTTCAATTAACCATTCATATTAAACGTATATACCGGTAATCAATTACATTCGTTCAATGTTTAATGAATATTTATTTTTTATATCTATATCTCCTATGATATACGACAAATATTGATACTTTTTTTGAACAAATATCATCATATATTTAAAATATTGATAGTCACTGTCAATTATTTTATACTATTATAATTTTGATATGCTATGCTATTAATAAGAACAATTTTTTTAAATTTTTATTTTATTGTATATTATAATTTTGATATTTTATTTTGATATGTTATGTTATGCTATTATCATTTTATTTTATTGTATATAATTAAATGTCATGCTATTAATAAGAACAATTTTTAAAATTCATTTTAATGCAATTTTTTCATACCTCTTAATTTTAATAAAAATTTGAAATATACTCTTAAATCATCACCTCTTGGTAAACTTTCAACAAAATTTGAAATATACTCTTAAATATTATTAAATATTGCTAACCAATTTCTAGGCTTAAGCTGAAGTTCTTGGCGTCTCTCTATGGGTTTAAAGAGTAAAATTCTAGTTCGGACCCGAGGTGAGGGAATTTACATCTTAAACTTAATTGTTCTTATAAGAGTATTGTAGTATGTTTTGTGAAAGTATATGTGTTGAGATGTATTTGGTACTAATATATATACACATGTATATAAGTATCATATTTACACCAAGAAAGAGTCTTACTGAAATGGATTTCATCCATTCATTAACTCTTTTATTATAAATGCAATCTTTTTTGCAACAAAATGGAGAGGGTCTTGGTCAATCAACACACTCTTTATTATCTTGTAATCAAGATAATGAAGAAAGGGAGGAGGATGATGACAACGATGATGCTGAAGATGATGACAACGATGACGATGAAGATGATGTGATTTATGTTTTATTGTTTTAAATTTTTGTTGTATTGAGAAAATTTTTTAGACTTATCTTGCCTTTGATTTTGGTTTAATACTTTTGTTATGTACCAAAATCTACTTATTATATATCATTTCTAAATAAAATTTGTATGTTTAATTATGAGTTATTGTGTATATTGGATTATATATTGAGTAATATGGTTGTAATATATATGTAAGAATGATTAAAGGGCATAGTAGAGAAGCAAAATAAAAATTGGCCTATTTGTAGTTTTATTTGTGGTTTTTTTAAATTGCCACTAAAATTACGCTTATAATGGCGATTTTTTGGAAAACCGCCACAAGAAATTGACTAACATTTTTAAAAAACCATATATAGTGGCAGTTTTGAAAAACTGCCATAAAAAATGATTAACATTTTTTAAAAAAATATAGTGGCGGTTCATTAGAAACCGCCACAAAAATGTGACTTCAACATCTTTTTTTTAAAATATAGTGGCGGTTTGCAACCGTCACTAAATATTTAGTGGCGGTTATTCCCGCGGTTAGTCGAAACCACCACTAAAAAGCTTGTGGCACTAAATTTAGTGGCGGTTTTGAAAACCGCCACTAAATTTGCTAGTGGCGGTATATGCTGTTAAAAACCGCCACTAAATCTTACTTTTCTTGTAGTGATCATCACCTCTTTCTGTCAAAGCCCAAAGATGAACAGTATCCCCTCTTAAAGCCCGAAGATGACTGACACCTCCCATTTGTCAAAGCCTGAAGATGAGCGACACCCCTTATCAAAGTTAGGAGACAACTAGCACCCCTTATTATCAAAGCTCAAA
Source organism: Biancaea sappan (assembly GCA_037074585.1). Taxonomy (NCBI): domain Eukaryota; kingdom Viridiplantae; phylum Streptophyta; class Magnoliopsida; order Fabales; family Fabaceae; genus Biancaea; species Biancaea sappan. Next base: position 52,300,922 of record CM073494.1, on the reverse strand, counting down.
TATGACTAACACGCCTCTCTCAAAGGCCGATTACAATTGGCACATCCTCCAAAGCCTGAAGACAATCGGCATCATCCTCTCAAAAGGCGATCCAGATCCTCTGCTGTGAATATTTCATGCTCAGTTTTTAGCAACGGTTTCTACCGTTGCTAAAAACTTTCAGCAACAGTTTTTTGGTTGCTAAACTGTTGCTAAAGGTTTTTAGCAACGGTAAAAACCGTTGCTAAAAACTGATCAGGCCTCTGCTTGGATTTTTTCCAAGCAGAGGATCCGGACGCCTCAAAAGGTAAGCAATCGACACATCCCTTACCATTTTGACAATGTCCAACAAATACGTTTCTAAACATTTCTCTAGCCTAAACAAAATGCGTATTTTTGTCTTTACTTGTCCTTCAAGAGGAAAAATGATGAATGTCTATTTACCACTTTTCTCCGTTGAGGAGATAAGTAAAGATGGGCAGCTGCTTCTGTCTGGGTTCCTTTTCAAATTCATAATTAAAAAAAACATAAATAATAATAATAATAATAATAATAATAATAATAGAAATTAGAAAAATAAAACGTAAATGATGATGATGATGATGATAATAATAATAATAATAATATGTTAAAAATTAAATACAAAAAATAGAATTATGGAGTAAAAATCTAAAAAAAAGGGAAACAATTATTTTTAAAAAAATGAAAAAATAGAAAAGAGAAAATAGGTGCAAAATAATAAAAAATACAAATAAAAATTCATAAAGTGAATAAAATTGATAAGAATAGACTAATCATAGATAAGCTTCCAAATCCTGCATTAGAACAAGCTATCCCCGGATCAAACACCTCAGCTAACCTTTCTATCCAAATTACCAAACACCCTCAAAATCCAATTTTGCTATTCCTCTCCTCCCATAACTGAGTTCAACCCTTTCCCATTATCCAAATGACATGTTTCTTAAAACCTATCCACCCCTTTTTCAAAACGACACACACACGAAGAGGGAGGTAAAGAGTGGCTTTTGCTAGCAGGAGGAAGAAGAGTAAGAAGCACGTTATGAATGGGAGTTCATAGTGACCCATCCTGAGGCTCATCACACTACGGCCGAACCTAATATGAACCATGCACAAGTTTGAGCCACTCTCTAGACTTCCCCATCTTCTTAAGAGGGTTTCTTGGTTGTTGTTCATCTCAAAGACCCAAAGATTGAGCATCGCCATATGTAGGTAAGATTCCTCTATTGATTTCTCTTGTTCTGATTGCCAATATATCTTCCCACCCCCTTCACTCTCCCCCTACCAAAATTTTTCCATGGCTCTATCAAGCACTTCACACATCTTCTTAGGGAACTTGAAGCATGACATAGGGAAAGAAGGAATATCACTTGTAACCGCTTTAATAAACACTTCCTTTCCTATTTGGGGAGAGAAGACGATGCTTTTGAATCATCTTTGCCAATCTATCTCTTACAAAAGCAAGAGCTTCATCTTTCGATCTCCCCTATATCACTGGAAGCCCAAGATACTTCCCCAGAGTTGATAGAAGACACAATACCAAAGGCATTAGCAATGCTACTCTTCACCTCCACTAGAATACTAGGGGTAAAAAAGATGCGTGACTTCTTTAAATTAGCCAACTGACTTAAGGCCATACAATATTCATCGAGAATTTCTCTCATCTTCTTAGCATTGCTTACCTCCTCTGTCAGAAAGAATAATGAATCATCTGCAAAAAAACAATGAGTAAGGATAGGACATCATCTTGCATAAATCCTCTTAATCATCCCTGGTTCACTTTGGATGTATCCAACTTCGAAAGAACACTTGCCACTATAATAAAGAGATATGGGGATAATGGATTGTCTAAAGCCTCTTAAGGGACTAACCTTTGTTATCTACCTACTCGTTACCCGCATATTATATCTCATTGATGTAATGCATCTCATAATTTTTGTCAACCAATCCATACAAAAGCCAAATTTTATTTAGATAGCTTCAATAAAATCTCATCCACTACGGCAATGTATACTGATTATGATTGAAAAATTCCTATTGAATTTTACTGAATGTATTTACGACTGCTTTGCATATTCTTTTCTACTGCTATTCAGTAGGAAAATATAGTTGTCCGTGTTATCCATCATACTAAAAATTTTTGACTGATACATTTACTAAATAGTAGTAGGAAATATTTGAACTACTACCTCTAACTATCTTCAACTGATAACATCATTAAAATATAACTATTGAGACACTAACTCTCTCAAGATAGTTATATTTTTTTTATAAATCATATTTTATATTTTCAATTGTATTAAATTTTTATTGTAATATTTACATTTTTAACTTAATAATAAATACATAAATAGTATATAAATATACCCACTATATATGTCAAATATATTTTAAAATCTGATGCGAAAAAACAAATAAAAAGATTTTATAAGACATTGTTTAAAAACTTTTAATAAGAACAAATATATATTAAAAATATATAACATAATTATGTTTATATTATTTTTAGTTGTTCAGTCAGAAAATATAAAAAATAATAAAAATATCTTAAATTTAAAAAATAATAAATATATCCTAAATTTAAATTTTTAGGAGCTCTCAAGAGATAGGCCCTCAAGAGCACTAGAATGGCTCTCGAGAGTAAGGGCCAGGCTCTTGAGAACCAGGCTTTCGAGAATGACAGGCTCTCGAGATCGAGATCTATATAAAAATAAAAAAATTTAAAACAATTTGTATTTATAAAATTATAAAAATAATAAAGATAAATTATCATATATATATATATATATATAAACACAAACTCAACAATTTGGTTCTTGAATTATCCAATTTATTTTTAAAATTTTTCTTTTAATTTGTTTAAAAAATAAAAAATTTTAAAACAATTACACACACACACACACACACACACATATATAATCACACAAACTCCTGGCTTTTGGCTTTTGGCTTTTGGATTATGTGATTTATTTTTCAAATTGGCTCTCAAGAGCCAGCTCCTCGAGAGCACTCTCGAGAGAGACTGGCTCTCGAGATCCATATAAAAATAAAAAATTTTAAAACAATTTGAAAATAAAAAAAATGATATATATATATATATATATATATATATATATATATAACACAAAATCAACATTTTAGTTTTTAGATTGTGTAATTTATTTTTTAAATTATTATTTTAATTTGTTTAAAAAATAAAAAATTTTAAAATAATTATATATATATATATATATATATATATATATATATAATTACACAAACTCCTGGCTTTTAGCTTTTGAATTATGTAATTTATTTTTTAAATTGGCTCTCGAGAGCCTAGCTCTCACTCGAAAGCCTGTCTCTCAAGATCCATATAAAAATAAAAAAAATTTAAAATAATTTGAAAATAATAAAGATAAAATATCATATATATATATATATATATATATATATATAAACACAAACTCAACAGTTTAGTTTTTGGATTGTGTAATTTACTTTTTAAATTATTATTTTAAATTGTCTAAAAAATAAAAATTTTAAAATAATTATGTATATATATATAAACACACAAACTCCTGGCTTTTAGATTATGCAATTTATTTTTCAAATTGTTATTTTAATTTGTTTAAAAATAAAAAATTTTAAAATTATAATTTTTTATAAATTTTTATAAAAAATTATAATTAAAAAAATAAAAATATGAATTTAAAATATCAAGAAAAAATATGTAAAAACTCGAGAATGTGCGATTACAAAGTCGAGAACAGAAATAAAAAAATATTATATTTATGTATTTACATTTATGTAGATTTTTTAATTATGAAAATAAAAATTAATTTAAAAATATAATAAAAATATTTAAAATGTGAAAATATATTGATATGTTTAGCAATATTTTAATTATTATTAAGTTGGACAATATAAAAAATTATAATTAAAAAATAACATAAGAATAAATTTAAAATAACATATATAAGAAAAATAAAAAAATTATAGATTAAATAAGAGAATAATTATCTAAAATTTTTAAATAGTGAAAAGAATATGAAAATAATGAGCGTCTAATATATTTTTTAAAATAATTTGTTATGATGTGTTATTTTTTTAAAATTATAAAATAATAATGAAATATTTTAAGTGGATATGGTTATTTTAATATTCATTAAGTTTATAAATTATTGCCGAAGAAAAAATGTAATTCATATATAAAAAAAGATCAATAAATAAAAATGATATAATATACAATATAAAAAAAATTAATTATCACTTTCACAACTTTCCTCACTTTCTTCATTTGTTTGTACGTCTTCATTTGTTTCTTTGTCTTCATCTTGAGATTAGTTTTCATCTGTATCTTTATTCTCGTATTCGTCTCCACTTTCTTCCTCCGATTATTCATTTTGATGTTCCTCCTCTCCTTCACTTTCATAATTTATTTCTTGATAGTGTCATTGTTCTTATAAATTATCATTTAATAAATCACTATATACAACAGAAACATGAAATTATTATTCTGGTAGGTAACTTCTAGTGTTTGTTGGTTGTCTACTAGACTTCTTGGCCTAGTTTTTATAACAGCCCACCATTCTAATTTCTCTTTGCTTCTGATCGGATAAGAAATAAAATATACTTTGGTTGCCTGATGTACAAAGACAAATAGATTAAAATTTTCATATCTTCTTGTATGTCTAATTTCTATAATTTCATAATGTGGGTGCACCTTAGTTCCACGATTCAATATTGGATCAAACCAATCACAATAAAATAAAACAATATTTTTTGTACGTTCACCAAAATACTGTAATTGTATGACCCCTTTAAGTACTCGAAAATAATCATTTTCTCCACCGCCCACTCTGGTACCTTTAACACACACCCCACTATTGATTGTTTTCTTACTAGTGCTCCAAGAATCCGTGTGAAATTTGTATCCATTTACAAAATATATTGGCCACGTCTCTACCTTTCTAAATGGTCCCCAAGCCAAGTCCTTGATATATGAGTTATTGAAAACTTGATATTGAATATGTGTCTAATTCGAATAAGCAATGAATAATTAATATTCTGTGCAGAAAGATAAACCAATATATATTATGTTTAATGTAATTAAATCATTGTGCAACTTACAAGGTTTTTTAACTAGAAGACAAAATATTGTTCAACAATTTTATCAATATCACCTGAAGTGAAGTGGAAATTTAAACTTCTATGATATTGTTCAAAATTGCTGTGGTATAAAAGTAAAGTCAGTGAGTATAATACTTTTAAAATATTTCATTAAAGCTAATTACATCATTACCAATATAAAGTATTTCTTACTTAAGATATGGCTTCACTTTATCACAATTAAGAAGGACATAAAGATGAGCTGTCATGAATTCTCTATCATCCAAATATCTAGTGACACTCTTTCTAGATGGACGCCCAAATTGGTTAAAAATTGAAAATGTCAAGTGGCTTGTCCCTTCTTGAACACAGGCATTCTGACCAACTCTTGTTCTCATTGAATGTACGTAAGATTCAAAGTAATAAGAACAAAAATATGATGTCTCTTGTACCAAATAAGCCTCGCAAATAGAACCTTTGACCTGAGCTTTATTTTTTACTGTCTTGTTAACTTTGTTTAGAAACTTTTAAATTTGAAAAAAAATAGTTTGTTTAGTATTAAATCATGCCAAATTAAAATAATATAGAAAAATAATATTAATGAATGATTTAATATCTTTCAAAAGGATACATCCATCAATATTGTATCGGTCCACCAATTCGAGCCTCATATGGGAAATGGACAGATAGATATTCCATCGAGTTAAAAAATGCAAAAGGAAATATTCTTTCCAGCTTGCAAAGGATGATAGGAATATTGTATTTCATTTGCGCCAACTCATCCACTTTCAACTTTGATGAACACAAGTCTTTGAAAGATTGGCTTATCTCAGTGATAGGCTTCTAAACTTGCTCAAATAATGTGTTGAAAGTGATTGGCAGTAAACATTCCATGAAAATGTGACAATCATGGCTCTTCATTTCGAATATTTCTCGTCTTTCATGTTAATAATCTCAACAAATTTGAGGAATATCTATCAGACATTTTAAACCTTTCACCCACTCGCAAATGGCTCTTCTTTACTCCAATGTCAATGAGAATTTGGCTTAATCAATTGGTTGTTATGTAAGTCTTGTAACTCTAATTCAAGACGCCTGCAGCACTCCACCAAATCCATCCTTGCCTTAAGGTTATCCTTTGTCTTTCCTTGGATGTCCATTATAGTATTGAATATGTTATCGAACACATTTTTTTCTATATGTATGACATCCATATTGTGACGGATTAGAAGACTTTTCCAATAGGCGAGCTCCTAAAAAATGCTCTGTTTTGTCCAATTGTGCCTAAACCCATAACCTTCAGCCCTGGAAAGCCCACTTTCATCAAATTTAGGGAATCTTCTAATTTCTTCCCAAAATTCCTCCACACTTAATATTGGCGGTGGTAGATCATGTTCAATTTGATTCTTGATGAGCGCATCTTTATTCCATCTAAAAGCATGATCAGTTAGCAAAAATTGGCGATGACAATCAAATCAGGTGTTCTTTCTCCTGTGGGGCAAAGTAAATGCTTTTGAATGTTGCATACAATAGGGACATGCTAACTTACCTACAGTACTCTACCCTGACAACATTTCATATGCTGGAAAGTCATTTATAGTCCACATCAACACTGCTCGTATTTGAAAATTTTGCTTTGGTGAAACATCAAAGGTGGATACTCCATCCCATAACAATTTCAACTCTTCAATGAGCGGCTGCAAGTACACGTCGATACCAGCCTTTGGATTACGTGGGCCAGGTATAATGGCTGTAAGGAACATATACAGATTAGTCATATACATCTCTGGTAGATTGTATGGAGTCACTATAACTGGTCAACATGAATATGGTGTACCGTGATGACTATAAGGGGTAAACCCATATGTACACAAACCGAGCCTAACATTACTTGGCTCATTGGAAAAATCTAGATACACTTTGTCAAAGTGTTTCCATGCTTCATCATCTGAAGGATGGACCAAAACACCTTCATCGCTTCTATTATTACAATGTCATCGCATGTGTTTAGCTGAACTTATTGAGGCATAAAGCCTCTGTAACCTAGGAATGAGGGGCAGATAATGCATCCTTTTCACTGGAATCGGTTTATCTCTTTGTCTTCTCCCAGATTATTTTCTCAATATTGAGATACCTTACAAAATTTGCATACTACCTGATGCGCTATTTCCCGACAAGTGTATCGGGTTGCACAAGCAGTAAAGTGATGAGAATAAGTTATCGTCCTCAGGGATTGACTTTAACAATTACCAATTTCACTAGATCAAGTTATATTTGGACAGAGGAAAAAAAGTAAAGATGAACCGAAAATAAACTAAACTAACAACAAGGAATTAACTAAACACCAAACGAAGAACTACGCCAAAACACAACGGGTAGGGGATTGACTTTCTTAACTCCTAATCCGATTAATTCATAGACAAACCAATCTTTGAATCGTTAAAGAATGCTTAGATACATTCACAGATTCCATTTAATGTTGGTCGAGTTCACAAAAATATTTGAACCCAATGTCTTGGTGAGCAAATCTTCCTAGCCAAAATAATTAGCTAATGTCTTAGTCCAATTAATTGGTTCGGAGTTTAAGTTCAAGAACTCATATGACCACGCAAACAAGATTATCTATGTCTAGACTAACCTGATTCATGGTAGAAGTTACAAGGGCATGTTTATATCAAGCTATGTCTAGCATTAATACAAACCCCAAATGCATCTAAGTGAAATGATCACAATCACCTAAAAGGAGTTAAACCAATAACAACTACTCCAATAATCAGAAAAGCAATTGTATTTAAGCATCCAACAACAAAGCTTCATAGGAAGTCAATATACATCAATCCCCTAACCCTAGAGTTTATAACAAGAGGAAGAAATACATAACAAATACACAACAAAATATGATCAAGAGGAAGGAGAAAAAGGAAGAAAAGCTTCAAACTCAGTAGAGAAGAGGTCTCACAGCTCCTCCATCCTTGCCCTAGCAGAGCTCCCTTGCCCTCCAACCAAAAGATCCACAAAACATCTGCAAAAGAGCAATATATACAAGAGAACACGCAGGTGCAGAATCGGGGAGCCTAGGCGCCAAACAAAAGCAAAGGAGAAAGGGGGAATGGCGCCTGGGCGCCACGTAGAAACAAAGGAGAAAATGGTGTGGCGCCTAGGCTCCACGTTTTGTGTTTTAGACCGAGAGTTCAGGTGCTGGCACCTCCAGGCGCCCTGAGTGGCGCCTAGGCGCCACGTTCTGTGTTTTAGACCGAGAGTTCAGGTGCTGGCGCCTCCAGGCGCCCTGCGTGGTGCCTGGGCGCCAGCCATCAGATGAGCAGCAGAACTTCAGTTTCTCCATGTTTCGGACCAGAGTGGAAGGCCTACAAGAATGTACAAAAGAAAGCATGAAAAGGCAAGGAAAGAGATAAAAACAAGATAAAGCAAAGCAACAACTATGTACAAAGCAGAAAGCAAAAATGAAGGACAAAGCAAGGAAAAGGATAACAAAAACGGACAAAGGAGAGGAAAAAGCCCCAAAGAAGCAACCAAAATTAACCAAAATAGAGGACTCATCACTACCTCATCCTCTCTAAAGAACAGCATGCACCCATTCATGCAGCTATCGATTTTTTTTGGATGATAGGCCGAGTTTGGATATCAGCCTTTTCGTATTGTACCAATTTTTTGACATGATATTATCTGTAAGAGTAATTTCTCCTGTAAAGTTTTCCATATCATTAAAAGAGTGCCTTGAAATGTTTTCTTCCGATTTAAGACTTATCATTATGACCGTAGTAGACAACTCTGAGTGATTGGTACAACCCGGCCAAAGTGGCCTTTGGTACGCATTTAGTAAACCAAAAAACATATGAGATTCTGGATTTGGAGGTTGAGCTTCTGGATTTGGAGATTGATCGGCGTTTAAATTGCTAGTGTCTTCATTATCTGGGTCAAAGTCATTTCTGATATCAAAATTTTGTCGAGTTGCATCCAAGATCATGGCCTGATATCTTGAATCTCCTTCGCCAATAGTAAATGTCGGTGATCTTGCCATGTTATGAATAATAGAACTTGTGGCTTCTCCACCGACCTCACCGTGAGATGTACAGCACCAATATCTTGGTTTAAAACTTCTTTTATACAGGTCAACTTTTACATCTTCTACCTCCATATAGGTTCTATTTTTGTGTTTTGAACAAGGGCACCTGATTTTTCCATCTGAATCTAATGCATGTCTTTGGGTGAAAGCAATAAACTCCTCAACATCGTACAAAAATTCTTCTGTATGACCTTTTTGACCAGGATTTAATCTATTGTACATCCATGTCCGATGAGAGGGAATGTCCATTTTTTTCATAGCAAAAGCAATAGAGAGTGTTAATTGACCAAAAAGTTATAACAAGTACCTTAAAAGAGCAATGGAAAGTGTTAACTGACAAAAAAGTTTACACAAGTACTTTCAAACAAAAAATTACCACCTTGAAATTTGAAATTTGGAAGAGAGACCATATTCATTATAAAAAAATTTTACACACAGAAAAAAATAAAAAGAAAAAATCAGATTAAAAAAATATAACATTCATGAAAGAATAAAATTAAAAAAATTAAAAAATTGATCTTAAATTATATATAAATAAAAAATTAAACAAATTAATATCTGAAAAATACAAATGAAAAATAATAAAATAAAAAATAAAAAATACTACAAATACAACTATAAAATAATTTTAAAAAATTTAAAAATTAAAGATATGATATAACACCAATTATATTCATATTACGTGTGGGTGTAATTTTTTTTACCTATAAAATAGATATTTGATTTTTTCTCAATATCAACTTTTTTTTTATCCTTATTAATAAAAGTGTGATGTTCTACTTTTTCAGTTTAATCTTCTTTTGCACAACTTTTTTTTTCACGCTGATCTTCTATTTTTCAGCAGAGTCTTTTTTGTACAACTTTTTCTTCAATTGTCTTGTCATTATATATGTCTCATAAATTCTCACCATTCAGTTTTATCTATCCATCTATTGTTATCTATCTATTCCATCATTATTTTCTCACTAATTCTCATTTCATAAAAGAAACAATAAATTCTCATTTCAACAATAAAAAAGTAACATATGAAAAAATAAAAAATAATATAAAAAATAAAATTTGAAAAGAGCTATGTTATTATGTTTTATTATAAATTTTAATTTTTAGTATAAGTTTTATTTATCCTTTTCACCATTCATTTTCATTTACCCCTCTCACATCAGTCTTATTTCACATCATAAAGAAAAAAAGATGGAGATGGTAGTCTTATTTCACATCATAAAGAAAAAAAAATGGAGATAACGTGTGATTATGAGAAATATCTGTCAGTGTAATATCATTTCAAAGAAAAACAAGCTTGTGAGGTGTGAATCCCTGCCACATCATAAGAAAAAAAATTGTATTGTCTTATCATAAAGAAAAAAGAAGACATGTGATTGTAAAATAACTGTATTGGCTTATCATAAAGAACAAATAAGACATGCGATTGTAAGAAAACATGTATAGATAAGATTTCAGTCAATGATTCTACACTCTCTGTACATATTATATATGTATAAATTAATATTTTTTTTAAAATAAAATTAATAATTAAAAAATTATATTTTAAAGATAAAATACAAATATTATACACATAAAAATTAAAAATTAAAAAATTAAATTAAAAAATATAACATTGATGAAAAATTAAAACAAATAAATTAAAAAAATTCATCCTAAATTAATATAATTAAAAAACATGGGGGCCAGCTAGCCCCCATGAAGTCCCATGAGGCTCCCTGCACTTTAGTGCAGGGACTAGTTGTTCGTGAGGCAATCAGTCCTTCATTTTTTTTTCAAATTATTTTTTTAATTTTTTATTGTCTTATTTATTATTTTTAAAATTTTATAATTTTTTTAAAATTTTATTTTATTGTTCTGATTGCTATTTTTTCAAATTTTTTTTAATTTTTTCAATTTTTTTCATAAAATAAGTATAGTAACATATTAAAAATAATACAACTATTAACCACAACCAAAAAGTTTGACATATAACATAATTTAAAATACATTTAAACACATTTAATTTATACAATAAATATTTTTTCATTCATTGTAATCTCCTCGTCCATCTATTTCTTTTTCTTCCTCTGTCTCTGTGGTGGCTCTCCTTCTCCTCCTTCTTCTTTAGCTAGTACCAACAGTACTACTGCTGCCAACGACATTACTGCTACCGGCTTCATCACCATGAGCTCTTACAGAGAGACATCTCTACTTTCTATTGTGTGCAACTCATTGTATTTCTTGCAAACCTTTTTTCATATTCTATGTATGGGCTATCAAGCTGCTTGACAGTCATACTTTCCATCAATTACGCCAAGCCAGCCTGAATAAAAGTTAAAAAAAAATTTACTTACTAATTATAAACAAAATATGAATTTGAGATAATTCAACAAGTTAAAAATTTATATTTTACCATGTGATTTATCACTCCTTAATCTTGACTAATGAACCGATGAGTATGGTTGAAGTACCACTGCATATAAGGAGATATTGGTCCCAAGCTTTTAGTTGCAAAATCAGCATCTATTACGTGTGCTGGCCAATTGTTCTATCTAGCAATATCTTGATCGAAAAATGTTGACCACTCCTTGTCGCTCACAACTTTCAAATGCAATCAGTTCCGAGCATCTTGCCTGCTAGAGGGGTTTCTAGGAATTTCGTACACCCGTGCAAACTGACCTTGGATATGTTCAAGATGTTGGCACTCACAAAGAAGCAAAACATCGGCACTGCAACCTGACCCACATCTCTCCCAAAGCGACAATATTGTGAGACGTCCTCATTTGCATAAGGGGTCCACTGCATCTATAAAATTTTGACAGCAAGTTAGTATATTATATTAATCATATTAGTAGATTTATTACATATATACCTCAGACTCATTTTTCATCAAATCTAATATCTCTCTGTATCTAGAAAGCATAATTTCTTGAGGCATTTGAGGTAGGTAAGCTCTCTTCCACCTACATAAATGTAAATGAATTAGTAATTAAATAAATACACATTATCCAATAAAAATATATCAGTAAAGAAAACATACTTGTAACCCAAAGATGGTCATAGTAAATAATCCTGAGGTGGAGGATTTGGTTGGACCATAATATCTCCTACTTTAAAAGTAAATCTTGACCATATCCACATGTATAAAAGAGCGATGCATCCAACAATTTGTTTGGTGTTTATTAAACTTGCGGTGCAAAGCTCTCTATATAAAAATGTCAATACAGCTGAGGCCCATGATGTCTATCCACACTCATGCAAATCAATAATAAAAGAAGATATTTCAAGTTGCCATAACTACCAGATTTATTTAGCATTAAGTATCTGCCTACTAGTTGTAAGATCCATGCTTTATCACGGCATGCTAGTGTGGCTTGGTCTGCCTCTTCATTCAGCTTGCCAAATGCGTCTGCTAGCCACTTAAGCGATAGTCTTTGTCCACTAATCTCTGATCGAGGTGGTGCAACTCCAAAAGCTTTAGTACATAACTCTATCAAGTTTAATAGTTGTGAATTCCCACATATTGGTTTTCCTACACACTGAAGTCCCAATAACATTCCTACATCTTCTAATGTAATTGTCAATTCACCTAAAGTTAAGTGAAATGTATACGTCTCCGGACGACATCTTTCTATAAAAGCAAAAATTAAACCATGACTGAATTCAAATCCTCCTAGCATAGAAGCATCATAAAACCCAACTTGCACAAGAACTAGGACTATAGCGTGAGGTGGATGTTGAAGAAATCGCTGATTAGTCCATTTTCTAATCATCAATATACGGTTCTCTAAACACATAAAAAACTATAATAAAAAAAGATGATTCATAAAAAAGACAAAACAAAATTATAATAGACATAGATAATTTAAATAAATGATACTTACTCTATCACCTCTCGCCACTGCATTAGAAATATGAAGTTCTTGCATGAATAGAAAACTGGGATTAAGTGGACCTGCAAATGCAGTGATATTGATATCTTCCATGTTGGTTCGGAAAGAAAGAAAAGGCATTTGAGTGTAAGAAAGTATGAAGATTGAGAGAGTGAAAGAGTGTAAGGAAGTGTAAAGCTTGACAATATGAGGAGTGAGACAGTGAATGTGATCAAAAGATGAAGATTTTCGTGAGGCTAGTGTGTAGGTTGGAAGACTTTTAAAGGCAATAAATTGTGTCTTGTAGTGGTGTGTGTGGCATGTCAAACCTTAACAAAATATTTTATTTGAGATAATTTTTAATATTATGTATTGTGATTTTTATTTAATGATAATAATAATATTTAAATATACTCTAATATTTTATTTCATATAATTTATTTAATTATATTATTTTATTATTTGTCATATAAATTATCTCTTATTATATTTTTTCATAAATATTAAATAAATAAAATTAATTATTTAACTATGTTATAGGAAAAAATCTATTAATAAAATTATTTTTAATAAAATTTTTTGTTGTTAATATAAAATATAATTGACATAATTATATTTAATAATTATCCATATCTTTTTTTTCAATTCAAAGTCAATCTATTTTTTAAAATAAGTACGGTAGCGTACTTGTTGAAAAGAATATAATAGATACTTACAAATATTTTAGCCCATATATTTAATGTTTGACATATTATTTAATGTCACATCATTTATTTATTTATTAATTTTTTCTATAATAATTACTCTTCTCTTCACTTCCATTTTCCTTTCAACCTTCCATCACATTTTGATTACATTTGAGTTTCTCAACTCTTAGCTAAATACTTTTACAGTTCTGTCAGCATATTAAGTGATAGAGTGCAGGAGCAAGAAAATTGGCACAATAGACAAATATCAAGATCACATAGTAATGTTCAACCTGGAATCCTTCTTCTTCTTTCAACACCAACACTAAAAATGTCATGGCAATACCAATGACATGGCCACCATTTCCTTATCCTTCTTCTTTTTTCGGCCTTTCAAATCCTCCTTATAACTTTTATCCACCTGTGCCATAGCAATTTCAAGGTAACGTACCACCAATTCTTCATCCTAGTTGCACTGCGACCGGACCACCACCAATGTGGCAATTTTGTGGCCGCAATGATACATATATTATATGTCATGTACTTCTTTTCAAATCCCTATTAACTCACCAGCAATGTCACAGACATATCATAACTCATCTATTTCTTCGCAGTCTTAGACTTCCTTTTAAGCCCAACCCCTTTGCACCTGATCTAGTTCGAACCCCTGGATCCCCGCCAATAGCAACAGAAGTCACAATCCACAGTGCACAAGACGATATAATCAGAAAGGACCTCATTAGTCCAGATAGAACAGAGTAATATTTTTTTCCTACCAATCGTACTAGTATTCTATTTAAAAATTGGTCACATTACATATTTTTAAATCTCCTAAATATATTTTAAGTTTTTAAATGATTCAGGTTTTCTCCAAACCACAATAAGATTCGAGATCAAATTGTGTCCATTATTAAATCAACATATAATGAACCATACACATGCTGGAGGGATGTATGTGAATTACTGCGAAACTTGTGGTGGCTAGAATTTTAATTATAGTTTCATGATCTTTATCTATTACAATCTTTTATCCCACATCATCATCTATTATTAATTATAAATCTTATTTGTTAGAAATATTATATTTGGTCACCACAATATCAAAGCTCTATTCAAAGTAGATAGAAATATTGTGCGTCAACTCGCTTAAAAGATATAATATATCAAATGTATAAAAAAAATAAAAAACCAGTGTGTATTGGAGAATCTGTTTGGAATCAATTGTGTGATAAATGGGAAACACAACATTTCAAACAAGTTAGCGAGCAAAAGAAAAAAAATAGATCTTTTTGACTCTAGTGGATTTGGCTCATCTATCCACATTGGAGGTTCTATTTTAATGACAGAATATAAGAGAAGACTGGTAATTAATTTAATTTTTTATTATATTTATTTACTATTTCATCGTTATATTTCATGCTTCAATATATATATATATATATATATATATTGGAACCTTAGACAAAGGAATTAGGAAGAGAACCTACTGCATCTGAATTATTTCTTCGAACTCATCAGAATAAGATTGATCAAAGATGGGTTGATAAAAAATCTGAGACAACATTTGTCAGTGTTATTTTATATATAATCGTAAGATATATATATATATATATATATTTTATAATACAGTCTAATTATATAATTTCATTTTTCTTAAAGGTGGAATATCAAAGGCTGTATCAATCTTCAGGTAGCTCTGACCAGTAATTATCAAATCTTAATTTATGGATGAAAGCAACAGGAGGAAAAAAAAAGGGCACATACATGGTTTAGGAGTTGAGGCATCTAAAATAGTTGGTACTATAACCTTTGGATTTCATATACAAGAAGGCTAATTGCAGCTTGATTAGACTTATTCCCAAGAATTTTAGCAGGTTTTAAAAGATACATTTATTCATTGTTTGAATAAATCTTATGAAGAAGAATTGAAAAGATACAAAGAAGAGGTGGGGCAACTAAGTCAAATCACTACAATGGAGATTAGATTCAATACAATGCAAGG
The DNA here is from genome assembly GCA_037074585.1 of Biancaea sappan. Taxonomy (NCBI): domain Eukaryota; kingdom Viridiplantae; phylum Streptophyta; class Magnoliopsida; order Fabales; family Fabaceae; genus Biancaea; species Biancaea sappan. The sequence continues at coordinate 52,285,208 of CM073494.1, read as the reverse complement.
AGTTTGTCCTCCTCCCCATCCACCTCAACACTTATTTTATGCCAGTTCAAGTGATCAAGGAAACACAGATGTGTATCGACCGATGTAGCATCTTTAAACAATGTTTTTAATTTTTTTATTCCCCTCGATATTCCATCAACCGACAATATTCGAAACAACGACAACAATGAAAATGAAGAAAATGATGATAAAGAGTAGACATATGTATTATATTTTTTTTAATTTTATTTTTATTATTGTAATGTATTTTCACTAATGAACAATTTATTTAATGTAATTTACTATTTAGTTATGCTAATTTATAAATATATTTGAATATTTAACGCAATTTGCATATATAATTATTTTTCTCAATAAATATACAAATCATGACTTATACATTAACATACAAATAATATAAAATATATAAAACTTTATTTCCAGTTAAGGCTAATTTTATATTAAAATAATAAATTATTCAATTATATTTTTGTATCATTAAAATAATGTAAAAATATTATAATAAACTATACATGAACATGCATATTTTCTAATTGAATATAAAAAATAATAAAGTACAAATTATTGCACAAAATACTATATAAGTTTTAGCGCGAACTTAAAAAATTTACGCTTACTTTTAAAATTTTCATCATTCTACTTATTCTTTTATATAAGTTTTCTCTGAGATTTTTGCACTTTATCTTTTCATTTTTTCTTCTTTCTCGTTCATCTTCATCTTTTTTCATCTTCAGCAATTTCAAGGTATTTTCAGTAACTTTTTTTTAATCTCTCTGATTCATCTTCCTTTTTACTGGTTATTCATCTTCCTTTTTTATTGGTTATTCATCTTCTTCTTCAGATATGTTCAGCGATACAGAGTTAGATATGTCCACAGATATAGAGACAATAGTATAATTTGTCCCTTCTTCGCATTTGCACATTTTCTGATTTTATGCACCTTTTCTGATTTTATTTATGGTATATAGCAATTTCTATTCTGTCCTAGATAAATAATTGTATGTTTTCTAATAAAAAAATTATTCTTTTCTCAATATATTTCTCAATTCACTCGATTTCTTTTTCTCTGTTGTCTTTTGATACTTCTCAATTTACTTGCTTCTTTTTTCTCTGTTACCTTCTAATCTGTTTATATTCTTATGTGTCAATAGGAATTTATGTCTCAACCGGACCTATTAATTTATTTGGACCATAAAGCATTCCTATCTCATTTTCATTTGGTGGAAAATGATGCAGAAATATGGAACAAGACGAAAACAATTAAAATATTTCATATAAAAAATTTGTAAATTTATTATTTTATTTTCTTTATAAAAATAAACAATTCATCTGTATCAAAATTTGTAAATTTATATTTTTTTATTTAAATCATTTTTAGCATATCATTAAACTAAAATTATAAATATACAATGTAAATTAATTAATTTTTTTCTTTTCATAACTAAAAAAATCTACATAACAATGAAAATTTAAATATATAAATATAATAAATTTTTATAATTATAAATTTTTTTTTAGAAATTTAAACAAATATGCAGATCTCTCGAGAGCCAAGATATAGAGAGGAGAGAACGCTCTCGAGAGCGAGAGTCCCACTCTCGAGAGTGATGCATGCCACTCTCTATATAATATTTTAAATTTATATTTTTGTTAATTTTTTAATTATAATTTTATTATAAAAATTGATCGATATGATGGATCATTTAATATGTGTACAACAATGATCTAATCAACAACAAATCGTTTGTTTTGTATTAGAGATCTATATGTTATTTTTCGATTGAAAATCTGTATAACGAGCTCAGTAAGTAATATGTTTCAATAGAAAATCAGCAGGAAAATAATTATCGACTGTTGATTTTACTATTGAAAAATTTCAGTAGCTATCTAGTAGGAATCACAATTTTGCTATCTAGTAAGAATCACAATTTTGCTACTGAAATTCATTACTTTCCCAATAGTCTAACTGTAGTTATTATGTGTCTTTTCTGTAGTGATCCCAACCAGTCATATGCCTTACTCATAATGAAAAGCTTAATTAATTGCCATCTCATACTTCCTTCCCTTCTTTTTACACTTCAAATAATGAAAAGCTTCATAGGTGATAAGGACATTATCATGAATGAGTCTCCCAAATATAAACACCCTTTGATTTTCTGAAATAATTCTGGGGAATATATTCTTCATTCTATTTGTCATTACTTTCGAAATCATCTTTCAACAAAAGTTGCACAAGCCAATAGGTCTACAATGACTAGCCACCTCAGGATTATTGATCTTGGGAATAAGAACTAGGTCAATCTCATTAATAGACGAAAGATCAATATATGTTGAAGAAATCATTGACCAATCTAATGACATGGTCAGAAACATGACTCATTTACTCTTATTTATATAATTTTCCCAAAACCACCCAAAATGTGGCACACATACTTTCAATCGGAATTTAAAGCTCAAGATTCCTTCAACCTCCAACTCAAAAAACTATCAAGCTTTCAATCGTGCAAGGGTATTTGCAACAATGTGAACAAGAGTGGCATTAGTGTTACTCACAACAATATGAACGAGGATCGTAGCAATGACATTTGCAACAATGGCTATGAAATACACTATCATTCTAATGTTTTTGATTTAATTTTGACTCAAATCTCAATCAAATCGAATGAATCAGTTTAAGAAAAATAAGAACCTATTTAATTTTTTTATTTGAACAACTTAATTTGATTTTTGTTGAGCAATTTAATTTGATTTTGAACAATTTTAAATTTATTTTTTGAAATAGTTATCATAAAATTAGCAAATTTAGTACTTTAAAATTTCAAACATTTCATTCTTCAATCACGTTACAACTTACTATGTTAATTTGAATCATCAATTTATATTATATTATATTATGTTATATATATATATATAAATACATATATATACTTTGATTTGATTTGATTCAGGAAATCGAATTAAATTATTTACTTGTCTTATTAGAAAAGTTGACTTATACCTTTTTTTAAAAAAATAAAATTTGGTCAATTTTATTTGATTTGAATCAATTTAATTAATTCAATTCGATTTTAAATACTTAATGGAAACTCCTCCGCATCAACAATAAATATGTACACGTTACATCCTCAAAATGATAAATGTTTAGTGAAATGTCCATGCTAGCGAGCATATGTGCACGTGTCATAGCTATTGCAATATTTTTCATCCATAATTTAAACAACATTAGTAATTGAGACAAATTAAATTGAAACATTTTATAAATAAGATAGATAAAATTAATACAAAATAAATATTTGAGATAAAACTAAAACTTCTTTTAAATATTAAGGATGAAAATTTTTTCAGCCTTTGCACTTTGATTAATGATTAGAGAGGAAAATCCCAAGTCAAAAGTAGCACTAGCAAAAAAGAACTGTGGCTCGGGGATCAACCCTAATCCATCCATAAATGGGTGGGTTAGTGTTCAAGAATTTATGCCAATTTAAAAATAAATATAAATGAGTCGGCTTATTTAACTTCACGAGCTAAGTAGGCTAAATTTGTGGGGCCTGTGGGCCAACTTATACTTTATCATATTTTTATATTTTATAATATTATTTAAATAAATATAGTAAATTTAGATATGAAATTTTTTAAATATTTAAAAATAAATATAAAAATTTTAAATTTAAATATAATATAATTAATTTCAAAAAAAATATAAAAAATTAAAGTCACTGGTTATTTAAAAACACTAAATAAGTAATGTTTTACATGAATAAATTGTATTTTAATAAAAAATTATTAATTTTTTAACTAAAACAATCATAATATTATATTATTTAATATAAATATTTTTTTAAAAGAAAGAAGAGTAGCCTATGAGTCATGACGAGTGGACTTAAATAAAAAATTACTCATTTATAAATAGGTCGGCCAGACTTGTTTATAGGTGACCCATGACTGGCATATTCTAAACGGGCCGACTTGGCCCATTTAATAATTCAAAAATTCAAAACAAAATTGCTGTACTCGAGGAAATTGAAATTTTAATATTTCATTTTAGTCATTTTGCTCGTCAATGTCTTGTCATTAACTGTGTTTGGGTGTACAAATAAATTAGTTTATAACTTATTTGACTAGTTTATAAGTTCGTTATAAGTATTCAATAAACGAATTTATTTTAATAACTTATAATTTATTTTGAAACGTTAAGTAGCTTATAGCTTTTGGTTTTTTGTTCTTATTTTACCCTTATCATTTTTTAGAATACCCATTATACTTCTAAGTTTATTATAATCTAAATACCCAAATTTCTTCACTTGTTTTGTGGCTAATTTTTATTTTTATTTTTTAATTAAATTTTTATCTTTAACTAAATTTATATGTAATATTTTATTATATATATATATATAATAATATATATAAATATATTACATATAACAATTTAAAAATTTAGAAATGATATGTTTATTTATATTATTTTGAGATTATAAAATATATATATACTTTTATGTCATTTTATATTTTTTTAACTATTTAATAATTATTTTTATTAAACACTTATAAATCAATAAATTTACTTACAAACTTTTAACTATCAACTTTTAGTTAATTTTTAAATTTTTAATTAATTTATCAATTAATTTTGTTGAATTGAGCCATTGTCACTTCAATAACACAATCTCAATAAATAAAACTTGTTTAAACAAAAAAAAAATTAATAAAACTTGATACCCGTGAGCATCATCTACGTCTCTGCTTTCAACGTTCTAATTTTATTTAAATTATATTAAAATATTAATTTAAAAAAATACATAATTAATTATTTAATTCTTAACAATTTAATTTTTACATGTTATATATTTATTATAAATGTATAATTATTACTAAATTATATCTTTAGATATAAATAAATAAACAATTCAGTTCTCTATAAATTTAATATGTACTAAATTTGTAATTGATAAAAATTAATTTAGCAAATACTTAAATTTTAAAGATAAAATAATAAAAAAATATATCTTTTATAAACTAATTAGTATGTTTATTCTTTTATTTATTTAGATGGGTCAAACTTTTTTTTTTTTTGAAAAACAGATAGTTGTTTAAATTACCATCCTGGCAGACAGCAGGTAACTACTATTTTTTCCGTTCTGTTTCAAATAAGCCTAAAAAATTGGTGGTTTTCTTTTTGTCTGAATTCATTATTCATTGACTTGTCTCTCATACAGTCCATTCTTCTCGTTTTCTGATTCCTACAATTAGAAATCGTTTCAGGAGTTCAGTTTTTTCTCGTCGTTTTCTCTCTGTATATTTCATTGATCTTATCTGCTTCTCTGGGTTTTGTTTCTCTGTTAATTTCGGGATTTTTTTTTGTCCGCGTGCGTCTATCTGTCTGAATTTAAAAAATAAAATAAAATAAAAAATCTGTTCATATTTGTTCAACAGTCTCGAATTGTAGACGAGTTCACTCGTAGAAACGAGATTATAGCTCAATCTGTAACTTCCGAACTTCCTTTCTCTAATGACGCAAAACCTAAATGTAAGGCTTTCATTTTGATTGCTTTTAAATTCTGAATCTCATTATGTTCGGGAGGAAATTTTTGAGCCCCATCGCATCTAATTTCAAGCTTTCAGGTCCGCAAAATTGACCATTTCATGGTTTCAGATTTGTGTGATTTCCTTAATTGACGAGGTCGCTTCAAATTCAAGGAGTCAATTCTTTTGTGTGTCTCTCTCTGTGGCTCTCTGATCTTTCTTGATCCGTCATTATAGTATAGCCCCAAGGGAAAGAAAACATGTATGGACCTCAGAGCAAAATAGACCTAGCCGTTGAATACCAAGCACAAATCCCGATTTTGAGGCCCAGCATCTACTCCAGAAGAGCAAATCTCACCGTGAAATTCCAAGACATTTATGGTTTCACGGTAGAGGGGAATGTCGATGATGTCAATGTGTTAAATGAGGTGCGAGAGAAGGTGAGACAACAGGGTCGAGTGTGGTGGGCTTTGGAAGCTAACAAAGGTGCAAATTGGTATTTGCATACTGCCACAGGCGAAGGCGGTGCCCTTAAATCTTCTTTGAAATTCTCTGCTCTTGTAAATAACATCACTCTCAAGAAGTTAATTAGGAAGGGAATCCCCCCAGTTCTTCGGCCTAAGGTCTGGTTTTCGTTGTCAGGGGCTGCCAAGAAAAAGTCCACTGTGCCTGAGAGTTATTACAATGATTTGACAATAGCAGTCGAAGGGAAGGTCACCGCCGCTACCAGACAGATTGATCATGTAAGTACATCAGCCCTGCGTGCATTGGGTTGATGATAACTATGATAATGTATGAAAAATTGATACTTTGAAAATGGAATCGTATCATAAGATATGATATGACAAATTACATTAAAACACCATACATTGTCGCGTTGCAATGTGCTTATTGGATTTTGTGTCTACTATCCTCGTAAGTATTAGTGCTTCTTAGATGATAATCAATGAATTGGGTTTGAATTTACTTTTTAACTGTCATTCAGTTTGCTGAATTAATCACATTGCCTAAATTTTAGATTACTTCTGTATTGTAAAGATTCGGACTGATCTTGCGGAGAATTTTTTATGGACATATTGGTTGGTTGATTAATTGACTATCATGGGTTTGTCCTTTTAAAGATTCATTCTAACTAACTTCTCTTGTTCCAGTGACCTACTTTATCATCAATGGATGATATTGAGCTAAGAAATCCTTTAGAAAATGTAGATGTCCCCAAATTTGCCACTTTCAATTCTATGGGATCTGTTAGCCTTAGCTAGTGGAAATAGAATTAGATGCTCTTGAGCCAGTGTGCAAATAAAATATTGAGGCAAGATGTAGCTGGAATTACATGTTCATTATTATATACTTATGTTAGAAAGAGATAAGTTGTAGCCATCAGTCCTAGACCTTTTTTTGACCAAGTTTGTTAAGGCCTTTTTATATATTGCCTTCTTTGTCTTCAGAACATTACTGCTTATTATTAAACAACGTGAGATGGTTTTGCAAAATGGATTACTATCTAGGTATCAAATGTGACTGCATGTATCTTTGTAGCTTATTGATTTTAATTTTTTGTGAGCAATATGCACTTGTACCTTTGTTACTCTTTTAAGTATATTTTTTCTGTTTTTAAAATCATTCTTCATGTCTATGTACCAGGACCTACCACGAACCTTCCCTGGTCACCCATGGTTGGACACTCGAGAAGGACATGCTGCTCTTAGGCGGGTCCTTGTTAACTATTCTTTTCGTGATTCTGATGTTGGTTATTGTCAGGTTGGTTTGCTACTTTGCTCCATTGTCCTGCATATTCTGAATAATTGTTTTCTTTGAAATCTGTATTATGAAACACAAAAATTCTTTGATAAATTGGTACTACTGATTTGAGCAGAATATGTCTCTCGTATGGTGTCTTCCTCCATTAGATCAATGCTTCTGTTCTGCTTTGGTGGTATTAATCGTTAACTATTTTCATGAATTAGTATTAGTTATCTTATTCTCCTACTGCTTCTGTCAGATTTATTTCTGTGTTCTAACGGAGTTGATTAAACAATGTATTTGTCAAAAGACTAATTATTAATCCCCATGTGCTTAATTCAATTGTTTCAGCAACTATATCTTATGCTCTAAATTTTTACAGTCAATAAAATTGAAGCACTACAAATTTCTTTAATTTAAATTTGACTTTAGACATGAATAATGCTTATTTTGCTTTGATCACAGATGGTAAATGCATAGCTGAAAACATTGTTTCTGACTTACTGATTCATATAATATTGTTCCAGGGGTTAAATTACGTTGCAGCATTGCTGTTGCTTGTAATGAAGACAGAAGAAGATGCATTTTGGATGCTAGCTGTCCTATTGGAAAATGTCTTAGTTAATGACTGCTACACAAACAACTTATCAGGATGCCACGTTGAACAGAGAGTGTTTAAAGATTTACTTGCTAAGAAGTGCCCAAGGTATTTTCCTCTCATGACTTAACACTGTCGTTTGTTTGCTTCTTTGGTGTCTTCTAAAAACTGGAGAAAGCACAATGCAGGATAGCGGCTCATTTGGAAGCTTTAGAGTTTGACGTTTCCCTAGTTGCCACTGAGTGGTTCCTTTGCCTCTTTTCAAAGAGTTTACCTTCAGAGGTTAGAATGATGCTGCAATAAATTATCCATTAAGTTTTACAAAAGGAAAACCTTATTAGGGTCCTCAATAAATCATTTCTATCAATTTAAAGGCCTCAATCATTAAATTATTTACAATGTTGCCCTTTCATCTCATCTCCATCTAAAATATACTATTAAACCTAACAGTTTGCTAACGTAGACATAGGCTGTGTTCGGCAAACAAGCTTATAACTTATAAGCTAGCTTATAGCTTATTTGACTAACTTATAAGCTCGTTAAAAGTGTTCGGTAAACGAGCTTATTTTAGTAGCTTATAGCTTATTCTGATAAGCTACTTTGAGTAGCTTATAGTTTATAGCTTAAAATTTTTTGTTCCTATTTTGCCCTTACCATTTTTTCAAAATACCTATTATGCCCATTATTTTATTATATCCTATTTACTTATCTTTTATTATATTTATATTTATATATAATATATTATACATATATAATATTTTATATATATATATGATAAAAATATATAAAAATATTTTAAATATGTATAATATATATAAAAATAATAAAATAATAAAATATATTTTATTATATATAATAAAATATAATAATATATATAAATATATTATATATGTAAAAATATATTGTTCATATATAAATATATATTTTTAATGACTTTTATATTTATAATAATTTAAATTAATTTAATTAAAAACAAAAATGATATATTTATTTATATTATTTTAGAATTAAAAAATACATGTCCTTTTATGTCATTTTACACTTTTCAGCTACTTCAACAGCTACTTTTACGGAACACTTATTCAAATAAGCTAGCTTATAAAATATAAGCTATAAGCTAAAAATTAGAGCTATCATCTAGCTTATAAGCTATTCGCTAGCTTATAAGTTAATTTTGCCAAACATACCCATAATTGCCACCAAGTAACAGAACGTAAGTTTTGGCATAATTTTGGATCAACATTAGATGTAAGGGAACATTACAAGTATTATTATTATTTAGGGGCTAGGTGGAAAGAAATGATCTGCAGATTACCAATTGAATATTCACCTGTTTCTTAGGGACCAAAATAAGATTTTCCTCGATTTTCATTGGTTTCACCTTATTAATACTTTCTTTGATTGGGTATCTTAGACAACTCTGCGAGTGTGGGATGTCATATTCTTCGAGGGGGCAAAGGTTATATTTAATGTGGCTTTGGCAATCTTTAAGGTACCAATAACGTGTAGCCTTTCTGTCTTTGCATTATGCTTGGTTTCGATTTTGGCACCCAAACAAAAAGCTGAGTATGCTATGAAAGGAGGGATGTTTGACGGTTGAAACCTACAATTGCAGATGAAGGAAGATGAGCTGCTTCTTACGCATCATGTTGGGGAAGTAATCAATATCCTGCAAAAGACAACCCATGACCTATTTGACCCTGATGATTTACTGACAGTATGAATATCTTTTTTCACTTCCTCTCTGTATTTCTGGTTCTCCTTCTAATCTGCTGGGTATTTTTACCTGCGGCTGTGGATTCAATTTTTTCACATGATCTAATTGGATAAAAAATGAATCTAGTGCACAAAATTATTTTCACATGATCTAAACAGTAATTTTTGTCTCCTGTGTGAAAATTCATATTCAGTTATTGGATGAAATAAGTAGAAAAGTAGTTTTAAGTTACTCTGAAATCTTGTCCTTTAAGTTGATTTATGATTAAATTACTGATTTAGTCCCTAAAAGTTTATGGTTGTCCTAGTTTAATATCTAAAAGATCAAGTGTCTCAATTTAGTCCTTATAAATTTGTGTTTGTTTCAATTTGGTCTCTCTCTTTTTGTCAAACTAACTTTTAACAATGAAATTGACATTTAGCAATGGTAGGTTTTGTGATTTAGAAACAAAAAAACCCAAATTGAGACAAATGCAATCTTTCAAGGATTAAATTGAGACATTAATCTTTTAAGGACCAACAACAACAAAGCCTTATCCCACTAGGTGGGATCAGCTACATGGATCGTACGACGTCATTGAGTTCTATCAATGACCAACTCTTTAGGTATCTCATTTACCAAAAGATCCCGTTTAATAACTTCTCTAAGTGTCCTTCTTGGTCTTCCTTGACCTTTTTTCACAGAGCTCTAAACCATCTGCTCAACTTTCTTTACTGGTGCTTTCAACGGTCTTCTTTAAACATGTCCAAACTACCTTAAACGATTTCAACCATTTTTTCCTCAATAGGTGCCACTCCAACTTTACCTCATATACGATCATTACAGATCATATCTCTTCTTGTATGACCACACATTCAACGCAACATCCTTTTTTTTTTGATAGAAATTCAACGCAACATCCTCATCTCCGCTACTCTAATTTTATGTTTTTGTTGTCATTTTATCGCCCAACATTCATTCCTATATAAAATCGCTGGTCTTATAGCAGTACGATAAAATTTTTCTTTGAGCTTATCAGGTACTTTCCGATCACAAACAACTCCTGATGCCATTCTCCACTTCAATCACTCAGCTTGTATCCTATGTGCCACTTCTCTAATAATTTCGTCGTCATCTTGTATAGTTGATCCCAGATATCTAAACTTTAACACTTGTGATACAACCTGATCTCCAATTTTAACTCCAACCTGTTTTTAGTTTGTCGCTTCTTAAACTTACAATGCATACATTCTGTCTTACTCTTGCTCGGACGAAAACCCTTCGATTCCAAAGTAGCTATTCATAACTCAAGTTTAAAATTAATCTCTTCCCTTGACTCTGCTATGAGAACAACATCATCTGGCAAAAGTATGCATTTAGGGATTTCTTCTTGGATGTGTTTTGTCAGAACATATAAAACCAAGTCAAACAAATAAGGGTTCAAAGATGATTCATGATGTAGGCCAATCTTAATAGGGAAGTCTCTAGTCTCCCCTCAAGACGTTTTCACACTAGTTGTAGCCCCCTTATACATATCTTTTATAGCTCTAATATACGCAACCCGTACACTTTTCTATTCTAAGGCTTTCCACAACATCTCTCTTGGTATTCGATTATAAGCTTTTTTCATCAGTAAATGCTATATGCAAGTCTTTTGATTTATTCCGATACCTTTCTATCAACCCTCTTAGAAGATAAATAGCTTCCATAGTAGACCGCCTTGGCATGAATTCAAATTGATTTTCAGAAATACTTGTCTCCATTCTTAACCTACGTTCAATCACTCTTTCCCATAATTTGAATGTGACTCATAAGCTTAATCCTTCGGTACTTTGCGCAGTTTTGGATATTTCCTTTGTTTTTGTATATAGGCACTAAAGTGCTTCTTCTCCATTTCTCAGGCATTTTCTTGGACTTTAAAATCTCATTAAAGAGCTTAGTTAGCCAGATAATACCCTCATCTCCTAAACACTTCCAAACTTTAATAGGAATACTATAATGACCAACGGCTTTAGCATTATCTATTCTTTAAGAGCTTCTTTGACCTCATCAACTTTAATCTTGTGATAATATGCCAAATTTTGTTCTCTCTCCAAGGTTGTTAAATTTTTCATATCACAAGTCGACCCTGCTCCGTCATTAAAGAGCTTGTGAAAGTAATCCTGCCATCGGTTTTTAATATCTTCATCTGTAATCAAAACTTTTTCTTTTTCATCCTTAACACATCTTACTTGATCCAAATCTCTAGATTTCCTCTCTCTAGTTTTCGCAATTTTGTAAATTTTTTGTTCCCCCTTTTTCGTTCATAAGTCATTGTAAAACTCTTCAAACGTTTTAGATCGTGCTTCACTTACTGCTTTTTTAGTCTCTTTGTTAGCCTTTCGATACCTTTCCCAGTTTTCCAAGTTATTGCACAGATGGATAGCTTTAAAGCATTTTTTTTTTTAAATTTGATTTTCTCTTGAACGGTCTCATTCCACCACCAAGATTTCTTATTTCTTTGTCCAAAACCTTTTGATTCTCCTAAAAGTGCTTTAGCTACCTTTCTAACCCTCTTGGCCATCTCCTCCCACATGATGTTAGCATTTTCTTGTAACTTCCAAGACCCTTCCTCTAACAGTCTTCTCTTGAAAGTCTGTTGATTCTCTCCCTTTAGCTGCCTCTACTTGATCCTAGGGTTCATCACCTGTCAATGTTTTTGTTTCCGACCCTTAATAATCACGTCAAGGACCAAAACCCTATGTTGAGTTGCCATGGGTTGCCCAGGAATAACTTTATAATTTTGACAGATTTTTCTATTTGGATTCCTTATCAAAAAGAAGTCGATCTGTGACCTTAAAGCTCCACTCTTGTATGTAATTAGATGCTCCTCTCACTTCTTGAAGCAGGTGTTGAAAACCTTAAAATTATAAGCCATTGAGAAATCTAGTATAGACTGTTCTTCTTCGTTAAGCTCACCAAAGCCAAAGCCACCATGAACTCTCTCATACACTCCTGCTTCTTTCCCAACGTGGCCATTAAGGTCCCCTCGATGAAAATCTTCTCTTCTAAAGGTATGCTTCTGACCAATCATTCCAAATCTTCCCAAAACTTTTCCTTAAGATATTCATCCGTCCCTACTTGGGGTGCATAGGCACTTATGCTATAGATAGTATCTCTTACAACAATCATTCTTAAGCATAGAATCCTATCCCTAATCCTTTTTACTTCCACCACATTCGGCGTTCATTCCTTGTCAACCATAATACCTACACCATTCTTTGTCCTTACTTTTCTCATGTACCAGAACTTGAAGCCTGAACAGTCAAACTGCTTAGCCTTTTCTCCAACCCATTTAGTCTCTTGAAGGCACAAGATGTTAATTTCCCTCCTCTTCATAGTGTCCACAACCTCCATAGATTTCCCTGTCATGGTCTCAATATTCCACGTACCAATCCTGATTTTACTCTCCTGGACTAGCTTTTTTACCCTCAACTTTCCAGGAACATGCTCTTGTGACACTACATTCGATCGATGATGCAGTGGCTCTAGCTCATTTGACACTGTACTCAAACCATACAGCGCGTTGCTTCCGGGCAACGACCTAGTATTAGTGGACCCTTGCTCATTTAACACTACATCCAGGTACTGATGCAGCGGCTCTAGCTCACTTGTCACTGTACTCGAGCCATACAGTGCGTTGCTTTCGGGCAACATCCTAGCATTAGCATGATATTGTCATTGATCCATATTCATGAGAGATTGACAAAGTTTTATATTGGCCGTCGAGGGCCTAACACAACCCTCCTCCTTTACTCGGGTTTGGGATCTACTATAAAACATAGGCGGAGTTAATCTTTTAAGGATCAAATAGAAAAAATTATAATATTTCAGGACTAAATCAGAAATTTACTCTTGATTTATAAAAGGGTTAAAAATTGCAGGATAGGGCTATTTCTTCTGATATCGCTCATGCTGTAGAATTTCAGAGATTTCTTATTCATTCTGGTACTTGCAGGTGGCATTTGAGAAGATAGGTTCCATGACAACCAATTCCATTTCAAAGGAAAGGAAGAAACAGGAACCTGAAGTTATGAAGGAACTCGATGAGAGGTTGAAACGCTTGAGTTCCTTTCAAATGTACGAAAAATAGTTAAATGTTGAATCTATGCCTTACTTTCCATTCATATATGTGAAGGGATAAGAACGGCTATTTTAGGGACATTTGTAAATGGACTTTGGATAAACCGTTATCTGTAAATTTATGACGCAAATTAGATTGGGTAATTGTGGGATTTCACTGCTCTAAGTTCTGCATCTATAAACATTTGGGTGTTGACGTAAATTTTTAGAATAGCAAAGAGATTTCCTCGTGTTAAGACATTCTTCTCAGGCATTTATTCTAGCGCCTGTCTACTTGAAACCTATAAGGTATTTAGCAAAAATCCGTGAGATATGTAAATTAATTTATATATAAATATATAGATTAGAGACATGAATCATATGTCCTCAAATTCTTGTTTCTTTATACTTTTTTTTCCCTTGTTTTCTTCTCTACGCAGTTTTGTAAAAGTGAAAAATATGAGAGCCTACCAAAAATAGTCACGATGACTGAGAATAGAGTGGATAATGGATTAAGATAAGGAGAAAATTTATGTACACTTAATTATATTTTTTTTATCTCTTTACTAAATTTTTGAAAAGACTTATCATGCAAAGTTGAATTGTGAAAAAATATACAGTTATTTTTTAAAGACATTTAACTTAGTGTATTCTAGTAAGAGAATTATACACTTATTATATATATATATATATATATATATATTTTTTTTTTTTTTGGGTTAAAGGTGGAATTCATTAAACAAAGCTCAACTGGAGCAAGTCCAGCTTACAACAGTACAAAGGAGACACTAAAAGTGAAGAGAATACAAGACCAACACCGAACAAAGGATTGAAGAGAGATGGTCAACATAGCAACTAACACAGAACAGACTTGCAGCAACCAAAGGAAGAAACAACAGTCTAAGGGGGCAAAGTGAGTATAGGCGGGAAAAGAGAGCATGAATACATAGCAACTCACAAAAACAGAATTCGCAGCAGATTAGGAGGAGCTGTGAAGATCTTTCTGAAAAGCAATTGAAAGAAAGTTCGGAACTGCTTCAAAGGACTTGTAAGGCGCACCCGAAGCTCTTTCTTGTGTTAGCAAGTCTGCCGGAGTAATTGTTTTCAGTAAGAACAAATTTGTTATTTGTCTTAAAAAATAAACAACATATTTATCTCTACGTGAATTGTTGAATGTGAGATCTGTTCTCATTTCTAGCATTGAGTATCTAGGAATCTAAGCACGGAAGCAAAGATTTCCAAGCAAGAATAATGATATAAAGAGGATGATTGTTACTATTAGTTACATTGTTTTTATTATTGAAGAAGTTAAAGATATAAATAATTACGCCCTTTTTTTTTTTGTCATAGGTGAAGACCTTACTCAAACTTATTCGTGCATTAAGAGTTAATGAGGGCCCTGTAGTAAGTCAGCTTAGAATCTTAACATTGAATTATAAATATATTCTTATTTATTTTCAAACTAAAAATTTCAATTTTATAAATTAAAATGCTAAAGCTTTCCAGTTCAAATTTAAAAACAACTACAACTTATGTTTACAATCTATTTTAAAATATTCCATAATTTATATGGTTTTGTATCATTGTGCATTTACTTGTGCATATTAATTTTTATAAAAATTAAATAAAAGTACATTTTACATTTCTAATATTTATGTTGAGTTTTAATTTTTTTTAATATTTTTTTGTGTTGATTTTGTTCCACAATTTTCTTTTTTTTTTGTTTTAATTTCGATTGTGTTCCTAAAGTTAAAACCGTTAACATAGTTGATAAAAATAGCTGAGGTAGATTTCTCAATATGATACGTTTGCTACCAACGTGTTATACTAATTAATATTAGTTTTAATTTTATTTTAAATATTTGACTAAGTTTCAATTTCGCCTCAAATGATACTTTCTCATTTCTTTATTTTGCCTCAAATTAATATTTAAATATTTAATGTATCACATGAAAGAATTTAAGTATTATTTGGAGGAATTTATAAATCACTTAGTTCTAAGAACAAAACTAAAACAAACAAAAAATGTGAGATGAATTTGATAAAAAAAATGTTAGACACGACAATATATTCAAAACAAACATCATGGACAAAAAAAATTAATTTTGTTAAAAAAATAATGGAAACATTAATTTTATAATTCTTTTGAAATTATGACAAAATAAGCAAATTGGGTAAATAATCCTGGGAGGAGGAAAAAAAAGAGAAAAAAAAAAGAGAAACCTAAATGCATCGTTTCATCCCGTTCCTCATCCTACGTATAAACGGCAGGCCTTCCGCGAGTTTGAGGCCTCGTTTGACTCATCCTCCAGTTCCAATCCCACCGCCATACAAAAGGGCAGAAAAAAACGTATAAATTCCAACGACATATTTTAAGTATTGAATTGATTATCATAATTTCTGAGATATTTTGTTTTAGAAAAAGCCCAAATTACACAATTTCTAATATACAATTTTTTGGACTAAAATATATACTATACTAATATTTTTAATAAAATAATTAATATTACACTTATTTTAACCCAATTATTATTGTACGATTTATTTATATAATATAATATATATTAAATTTATATTTTCAGACGGAAAAATTTTTTTAAATAAAAATGTAAGCATAAATTTTAATATATTATATTTTAAAAAATTAATATAATTCATTGATAATATTTTAACTATATTAAAATTTCAAAAAGTCGCCTGTATTTTTTTAAAATATAATAGTGTAATTTACTTTTATATATTAATAAAATTAGGACAAGATTATATTTTTAATTTAATATTATTTGTATTATTATAAATGTCGCTTTTGCATACTATTAAAACATATAATATGAGAATATATATATATATATATATATATACATATAAAATAGTGAAAATTAATTAGAAATTAAATAACTTTTTGTTTTTTATTTTTAAGATATAAGTTGCAATCCACTATCTGAAACATATTTCGCCCTCGCCCCGTCTCATCCAAGATTCGAAGGTAAGGTCCAAATTTCCAAAAGGAAAAAAAAGAAAGAAATCAAAGTAGAACAAATGAATATACTGAATTACTCGTTACATTTTCAAAGACGTTCTCCAAAGGCCAAAGCTCACAGCCAAATTCGGAAATTCCATGCATCCGAGTCCAGTATATACTCACTCACCACTCAGCTCAACCCAACCCCAATCTATGTCCCTCTACAAGCGCGATTCCTGGACCATCGACCCTGACTTCGACGGCATCGACCTCGACCCCTCCGATTTCGGCTCCTCCATCCCCCTCAAGAAGGTCCCCAACGGTGACGTCTTTTCGGCCTCCCGCGCCGGCGACGTTGACCGCCTCCGCTACCTCCTCGAGTCTGGAGTCAACGTCAATGCACGGGACCAGTGGGATTCAGTGGCTTTATACTATGCTTGTCTCGCCGGTCACCTCGATGCTGCCCGCATGCTGCTTGAAAGTGGTGCTATCTGCTCCGAGCACACCTTCGACGGTGACCGCTGCCATTACGCCGCCCTTAATTTGAAGGTCAGGAAGTTGTTGAAGGCCTTCGAGGCCAGACCGCCGCCTCTGGGTCCCTTGCAGGCGGCGCTGAGGGACACTTTTTTGGGTTGTACGGCTAATAGGGCCTACTTGGAGCTCGCTGATCCTAACTTCCAAATTTCGGGTTAGTTTGTTATTTATATAATGTTTCTGTTGGATAGGTGAATTATCTGTTCTAATCTATTTAGTTCCACGTTGAACTGTTTGGTTTTTTTCAAGTGTATTATTCGTTCGGAACCGGAGGTATTCTGGCTACGATAAAGTAGGTTAATTCATTTTGTTTGTTCTTTTGCTAAGATTAGCTTTTAGTACTGGCTTCAAAACAGAGCAAGTGAATGTGCTGAGAGAGACAATTGAACCAATTAACAAATACCAATAACGATTTTGAATCTAAGACCTAAGTCACCCATTGAATTTTGATTCTACCAGAATGAAACATTCTAACATAACACTCAAGATATTATTCAGATTGTAAACTTCCTAATCCAACAAGTACTTGACTTTCCCAACAACTGAACTTTAGTCTCCAAGTCATTTAGATACTTCTAGTTATTGCAGTTACCTTAGACAATTTAATTTGTTTGTCATATTATCCATTGTGTAGTTAACACGTGCCCTCCACTTTTGAATTATGCACATATCAAAATACTCATTAAAGTATGTCTTGGTGAAAGTAGCAAGAATTGTGTACTAGAATGAGAAATACTGAGGTCATCCAAGATCAAGAAAAAGCTAACTGCGTTCTTTAGGTTTCATCAAAGGAATAGAATATTCAGTTGATCTCTTTACTTGGTCCAAATGTGATTTTGATTCATGCTTCCTTCAGTCTTAATATTCTTTCAATCAGCTCAGTGATGGGTTTTCTTTTTCACCTTTGATTTCAATAGACTTCCGACAAGCAGGCTTCTTTATAGACATGCAATGGAATTTTTTTCCAGGCAATATATGGAGTGATCAATATGTTGACTATAAAGCTGACAAGTTTTTCATTGAATGTATTTCAGCCTGCATGGTTTCAGTTTTCTCAAGATCAAGTTAATCGATTCACTAAGTTCTTGAGGAACATAAAATAAATTGAATTATTTTTATATTTTTTTACAAATCATGAGAAAAATACTTAAGTGAATTTCGCTGGAATTCCTTTGGTTATCATAGGACCATGACAGTTTAGCACAAATTGCTTGTTAGGTTATAGCTTGGGTTGAATTGCTTATTGATGAAACATAGATAAAGCCAGATAAACTTGCTGAGTATTTAAGCCAATTTAATCCTTGAAGTGATGAGTATCAATAAGGTACACAACTACACACAATTGCATGCAATTGGAAGTGGTTATCACTTGGCATAGCACTAGTGGCATGGGGTGTTCTATAGCAGTCTAACCTGCAATTCATGCATCTTAGCTAGAAACAGGATAATTCAATTGCAAATAAGTGATGATCATACTCATTACAACTGAAAAGATGATAATTCTACTGTTTTAAACATTCTGGTGTGATTTTTTTTTTTTGTAAAATAATAGTGAACATAACTGTGATGGTTGGGTTGAGCTGTCATACAAAGTTGATGTATAACTGACAACAAAACAATATGGGAAAATACTCTGGAAAATGGGCTTTATTAACCAATGCTGAAAACTAATTTAGAATGAGAGTAATAGCCTCACAGAATGATTTTCAACAGTTTCAACAGTTCTAATATACTAATTAAATTAAACTTTAATAAAGTAAGAAATATAAAGCCTTAACTCTTAAAGAAACTAAAGCTGATTTCATATTATCTAGGCATTTGACTTCTCTAACTATTACAATTGCTGTAGAAATTTAATTTTCTGTTCCATTGGAGCTTTGTATAAGACAAATTCATAGAAATTCAAGGAAAGTCGGTGATATGGGGGCTTGAAAATGGGTGGAGAAACAGCTGGGAAACTATGGATGGAAAATAATAGCAGAGTCCCATGACAATTGCCAATTTTAAGTATGTGACTAAATGCCATCAATCTTTATATAATTTTAAGGGGATCTATGCCAAATAAACAAGATAAGTTTTTCTTTTATATATATATATATATATTGCAATGCACGACACTAAGTTGGTGTTTGGGTATATATTAGGGAAGCAATTGAATACAAGAAGCACCTACTTTTTATTATTTATATTGCTTAAACTAAGTGGGTTTCTTTGGAATTTTAAAGGTCTATTTGCTTTGGACATTTCCTGTTTCTGTTTTCTTTGAAAATAGAAAATGAATTTGAAAATATGTTTGTTTGAGTTTAATAAAAATGTTTTCTTGAAAATATTTCTTAAAATAGGCTCAACTATGGAAATACCAAAATATAGTTTTAGTGTTTCAGGAAATAAAGATTAAAAATGAAAATAAGAAATGTTTTCACTAAACCAAATATACCCTAAGTCTTTTTTTTTTTTTTTGAAAATATAATTACGTTATAGGCAGGTATCGTTTGAGACATGGTATTTATTTTGATTGAGTAGGTACCTCATCAACTCAGGGACCCAATTGCAACCACTTTCCTCCAGATGTGGTTTTTTATGTAGCAGGACGACCTATTGAAGCTCACAGAGTCATATTAAGTGCAAGGTCACCATTTTTCAAAAGAAAGTTTGAGAGCGCCTGGAAAGAGCGCAGGGAAGTAAGATTCTCCAGGGAGAAGTTGTCATATCCTGCTCTTTATAGCCTTTTAAACTTCTTTTATTCCGACAGATTAGAGATTGCAGTAGATGACATGGAAGATCTTGTGAGAATCTGCAAAGTATGCAAATGCGAATCACTGCAGAGAATTCTTGAGAAAGAACTAATTCATCAAAAATATGCAGAGTATAAAGCTCTGAGAGATCTGGACGGTTCTCAGAAACGATTTATTTTACAGGGTTTATCCCTTCCAGAAGAAAACAGGCTTCCTGCAGCCTTGCATCAAATTCTTCAAATTGCCCTCTCAAATTCCAATCAAGAAAATGAGCAAGATAATGGAATTCGTAATTTGATATCCGGCATGGGTGCTATGCAAATTGCTAATTCTATGAATGATCTTGCAGATGTATGTGTAAGAGTTGACAGGAAAGTTTTCCGCTGCCATCAAGTTATTTTAGCATCAAGGTCTGAATACTTCAAAGCAAGGTTGTCGCGAATAAAGGACTTCCATGAAGGGAAAGATGATTCATGTGTTGATTCCCTTCCTTGTCTTGAAGAACGCGATTTGAGCAAGGAAGCATTTGAGAAAATGATTGAGTTTATGTGAGTTACTTCCCTTGGCTGAGATATCCTGAAATTTGAATATTGAAGGGAAATTGGTTTTGACTTTTTCCATACTTTTTTCAAGTTCTAATTAATTTTCTGGCATTAGCTGAGTTTCCATAGTAACCCAAGGTCTTCTAGCTAACTAGCATCTTTTACAATCTTGTAAATTATGTTTTGCCTGATTGATTGTCAAATGCTGCAATACATTTGAGATGCATTTATGTATAGCTTAGGTATAGAAGGTTCTGCTTTATATTTTGGATTCAGTTGTAGTATGTAACAACGAGAATAAACATTCAATGGTTATTGTATGGTAATAAAATTTTTGCATAGCATGCATTTTTTTTCTTTTTAATGTTTGTTAAATAATTATAATCTGTCAAGATTGGGTAAAATCTATTTTAATTTGGGATCATTGTTGACGTTAGTGCAGTATTCTGTATAAATAGATTTTTTTGGTGTGCCATTTTTATTTGTTTTCGGAGCCTATGTTTATGTTTAGTGTTTTTGGCATGTTCCTATTCTGGGTAGAAGTGTATTTAAAGTTACTGGGACAATATTGTGTCTTTGTAGCTCAATTGTCTTCTGCAAATCTAATCTTTGTGCATCCTATTTGCGCTCTTTCTTGTTTCAGGTACACTGATGGTTTGAAGGATATTGATCCAGATCAGGTAATTCAACATTATTCAAATTTTTATTTTTCTTCTATTGTTTAATGGTTACTATCTGTTTTGAACAGGCAGAGGAAATGTTTGATGCTGCCTCTAGGTACCTATTGTTTCCTCTAAAGCGAGCGGTTGCTGAGGCACTACTTCCACACTTGGAAATGGCTTCACCTGTAGAACTTTGCCATTGGTTGATACTGGCAGACATGTATGGTTCTCTACTTCCATTCTTCACACTTATTTCTTATGTATTCAAAGAAATATATAAATAACTTCTATTTAAATACTTGTTTCAATAGTTATTTAAGGGGCATTTGTTTGTACTTGATGAGGGTTTAGATCTGATTTGTTCAGATTTTAGACCATTAAGTGTGTTTGTTTTATATATTTATTAAGTGCTTAATAGCTTTGAATATTTTTTATACAATTAGACCTCATGACAAGTCTGAAAAATTTTCAAACATTCATTGCTTTGGATACATCTTTTACTGCATTTAATGCATATAGATATTGAAAAAACAATTAGTCTTCATTATTTAGTATTCAAATTTAGAGACATTTCTTAATATTCAGATATATATATATATATATATATATATATATATTCAGATTTAGACCTCTTAATCTTAAAAAAGCAAATGCCCCCTTAGTTCTACTCAATATTCATACTTACAAAGTTGAAAATACACTAGTGACTTGTCATATGGCATATAGTTGATGGCCTGAACTTTGAACTCTGTTCATGAATAGAAGTTATGAAGCTTCCATCAGATTTGACGTAGTTTGTAACTATATCCATATATTGTCAGCATCCATATGATACTGGTCATTCATTGGGAATGTATTTAGATAGACAATTTTCTTGTCATGAGTTCTACTGGGCTTTCTGGAGCAAAATATTGGGCTATTAAGCAGTGTCATTAAAAAAAAAAAAGTAGTTAAATGCATAACCTCTAGCATAGGATGTGTAACAATAGTGGATGATAGGAATCTGAGTGTGTAATTAGTGTGTGATTGAGTGTGCATGTGTAATGCGTGTGATAGAGCCCAACAGATAAAACGCCTTACAATTACTGTAAAATACTGATATTATTGTCGACTTGTGATATGGAAGATCTAACAACCTTGGAGAGAGAACAAAATTTGGCATATTATTGCAGGATCAAGGTTGATGAGGTCAAGGAAGCTCTTAGAAAAATGGATAATGGCAAAGCTGTTGGTCCCGATGGTATTCTTATTGAAGTTTGGAAGTGTTTAGGAGAGGAGGGTACTATCTGGCTAACTAAGCTCTTTAATGAGATTTTAAGGTTTAAGAAAATGCCTGAAGAATAGAGAAGAAGCACTTTAGTGCCTATTTACAAAAATAAAGGAGACATTCAGAATTGCGCAAACTATCGTGGGATAAAGCTTATGAGTCACACTCTAAAATTATGGGAAAGAGTAATTGAACGTAGGTTAAGAATCGAGACGAGTATTTCTGAAAATCAATTTGGATTTATGCCAGGACGGTCTACAATGGAAGCTATATATCTTCTAAGGGGGTTGATGGAAAGGTATCGGAGTAAACAAAGAGACCTTCATATAGCATTTATTAACTTGGAAAAAGCCTATGATCGAGTACCAAGAGAGGTGCTGTGGAAAGTCTTGGAACAGAAAAGTGTACGGGTTGCGTATATTAGAGCCATAAAAGATATGTACGAGGGGGTTACGACTAGTGTGAGAACGTCTGGAGGGGAAACTAGAGACTTTCCTATTAAAATTGGCCTACATCAGGGATCATCCTTAAGCCCTTATTTGTTTGACTTGGTTTTAGATGTTCTGACGAAACACATCCAAGAAGAAATCCCTAAGTGCATGCTTTTTGCAGATGACGTTGTTCTCATAGCAGAGACAAGGGAAGAGATTAATTCTAAACTTGAGTTATG
This sequence comes from Biancaea sappan, assembly GCA_037074585.1. Lineage (NCBI taxonomy): Eukaryota > Viridiplantae > Streptophyta > Magnoliopsida > Fabales > Fabaceae > Biancaea > Biancaea sappan. Next base: position 52,262,178 of record CM073494.1, on the reverse strand, counting down.
GAGAGCTACTTTGGAATCGAAGGGTTTTCGTCTGAGCAGGAGTAAGACCGAATATATGCATTGTAAGTTTAACAAGCGACAAGCTAGGAACGAGCTGGAGGTTAAACTTGGTGATCAGGTCGTATCACAAGTGTCAAAGTTTAGGTATTTGGGATCAATTATACAAGATGACGGCGAAGTTATTAGAGATGTGGAACATAGGATACAACCTGGGTGGTTGAAGTGGAGAATGGCATCAGGGGTTATTTGTGATCGGAAAGTACCTGATAAACTCAAAGGAAAGTTTTATTGTACTGCTATAAGACCAGCGATTTTATATGAGAGTGAATGTTGGGCAATGAAAGGACAACAAGAACATAAAATTGGAGTGGCGGAGATGAGGATGTTGCGTTGGATGTGTGGCCATACAAGAAGAGATAGGATCCGTAATGATCATTTACGAGGTAGAGTTGGGGTGGCACCTATTGAGGAAAAAATAGTTGAAAACCGTTTAAGATGGTTTGGGCATGTGCAAAGAAGACCGTTGGAAGCGCCAGTTAGGAGAGTTGAGCAGATAGTTTGGAGCCCTATGAAAAAAGGTCGAGGAAGACCAAAAAGGACACTTAGAGAAATTATTAAATGGGACCTTTTAGTAAATGAGATATCTAAAAAGTTTGTCATTGATAGAGCTCAATGGCGTCGTGCGATCCATGTAGCTGACCCTACTTAGTGGGATAAGGCTATGTTGTTGTTGTTGATGTTGTACTGATATTATTGAATAAGGAAATTATATCTCCCAGTGAGGAAGATATACTGAAGCAGCAACAACAAAACAAATAAACAAAACACTCACAAACAGAACAAAGCACTCAATACAGAATAATAATCCACTAGCACGACAAACAGTGACGGAACACCAGGCATCCGAGAGGCCTAGTTCTCTCCCAAAACCACTCCAATTCCTTCCATACCTTCTCTCCAATACTGCTGCCCTATTTCACCTCCCTGCTCCACTAACATGCCAGCTCAGTAGTTAGTTAGGATCCTTCCCCTTTTCCTTCTTACTTGCACCTCATCAGCCCCATCAGCCCCATCAGCCCTACTTTTATTCTTAGGCCCATTTCTTCTTTTATAGTGTTTATGTACCAAGGGCCCAACATTACCCCCCTCGATGAGATGCACCTCGTCCTCAAGGTGAAAGTCAAGAAATTGATTAAGGATTGTATCATAAGATTCCCATGTTCTTTTAAATTCCGGCAATCCCTTCCACTTGATAAGTAGCTCTTTAGTCCCATCTGTGATCAGCCTGAGTTGTGTTACTGTTTCGGGCTCCATTACTAATTCCAAGTCCTCTGTCAAAGCTGCTGGTAACGGTTGGGGCTGCACCTCTGTTTGTACTGATCCTTTGAGCTGGGATATATGAAACACTGGATGAATACGAGCTGAATCGGGAAGTTTCAGCTTGTAAGCTACCTGTCCAATCCTCTCTATCACCTCAAAGGGGCCATAGTATCTTGCACTAAGTTCCTCATTTATCTTCTTTGCCAATGACTTAAGTCTGTAAGGTCTAAGCTTCAAATATACCAAGTCCCCTTTCTCAAAAGAGATATCTCTTCTTGACTTGTCAGCATATTTTTTCATAGATTGCTGTGCTTTGGATAAATGACTCTTAAGCTCATCTATTATCACGTTTCTATTGCGAATTTGCTCATTTACCTCTTCCACAGAAGAAGTCACATCCTCAAGCTTGAAGAGGGTTGGTGGATCCCTTCCATACAGGGCCTTGAATGGGGTCATCCCAATTGATTGGTTAAAATTGGTATTAAACCAATATTCTGCCCATGCTAACCATTGGGACCATTTTCTGGGTTTATCTGAAGTAAAGCACCGGAGATAAGTTTCTAAACTCCTATTCACTACTTCTGTTTGTCCATCCGTTTCAGGATGATATGTTGAACTACGTGCAAGGGTAGTTCCTGACATCTTGAACATCTCCTGCCAAAAACTACTCAGGAATAATGTATCTCTGTCAAAAACAATGGACCTTGGCATTCCATGTAGCTTGACAACTTCTTTCACAAATACTGCAGCCACCTCTTTTGCACTGTACGGATGGGAAAGAGGGATGAAGTGAGCGTATTTCGTCAATCGGTCTACCACAACAAATATAGTATCAAATCCGTTAGATTTGGGCAGCCCTGTTATAAAATCAAGACTGATGTCCTCCCACACTTGCTTGGGAATCGGTAATGGTTGTAGTAACCCAGCTGGACTTCTTGCCTCATATTTGTTTTGTTGGCAGGTAGAACACTTAGCCACATACTGTTGAATCTGTCTTTTCATCCCTTCCCAATATAAGACAGCCGACATCCTTTTGTAGGTCCTCAAGTAGCCAGAATGCCCCCCCATCGGAGTATTATGGAATTCAGCAATTAAGGTAGGAATTCTAGGAGAATCTTTGGGTAGTACCAGCTTACCATGATAAAGAAGGCACCCATTCCTCAAGGAAAATCCCTCTGGTGGGTTGTTATTGGTAATGATTTGCTGCAGTATTAGGGATAACTTTGCATCTTTCTTAATTTCTTCTTCCCAGCTAAGAATATCTTCATATTGCTGCAACGTAAAAGCCTTGAATTCCATTTCTTCCCTCCTGGACAGTGCATCTGCCACCTTGTTATCCTTGCCCGGTTTATATTGTATTTCAAAAGTATATCCCAGCAGTTTGGACAACCATTTCTGCTGCTCATTTCACAATTCCTGTTGCTCCAAAAGATACTTCAGTGCTCGCTGGTCAGTCTTGATTATGAAATGGTGTCCCAACAAATAGTGTCTCCATTTTTTAACTGCCAAGACTACTGCCATCAGCTCCCTTTCGTACACTGACTTCAATTGGTGTCTTGATGCCAAGGCTTGACTGAAGTATGCTATGGGTCTTTTCCTTTGCATAAGCACAGCCCCAATTCCCACACCTGAGGCATCCGTTTCCAGCTCAAATGGCTGTAAAAAATCCGGCATAGCTAGAACGGGAAGGGTTGTCATTGCTTCCTTTAATCTTTCAAACGCTCCTTGAGCTTCTTCTCCCCACTTAAATGCGTCTTTTTTCAATAATATGGTAAGGGGTGCTGCGATCTTCCCATAATTCTTCACAAACCTCCTATAATATCCGGTTAAACCAAGAAACCCCCTCAATGCCTTCAAATCCTTCGGAATAGGCCAATCTGACATTGCCTTAATTTTTGATGGGTCTACCTTCACTCCCTCTGCTGAAACTATATGCCCCAAATTGTCCAATTGAGATTTTGCAAAAACACATTTTTTTGTATTAATGACCAGCCTGTGCTCCTGTAATATTTGCATAGTTTCCTTCAAGTGCTCAATATGGGAATTGTAATATGGACTGTAGACTAATATGTCATCAAAAAACACAAGTATGAATTTTCCCAATTGTTGTCGGAAGATCTCATTCATTAGAAACTGAAAAGTGGCTGGTGCGTTTGTAAGGCCGAAAGGCATTACTAAGAATTTGTAATGGCCTTGGTGGGTCCGAAACGCCGTTTTTGCTTCATCCCCTTCTTTAATCCTTATCTGGTGATAACCAGATTTTAAGTCCAGTTTAGAGAAAACCGTTGCACCCTTGAGTTCATCCAACAACTCTTCTATCACTGGTATTGGAAACTTATCAAGAACGGTGATTTTATTTAACGCCCGGTAATCCACACAAAACCTCCAACTGCCATCCTTCTTTTTTACCAGTAATATTGGACTTGAGTAAGGACGCTACTAGGGCGCATTAATCCTGCTGTCAGCATTTCATTTACCAGCCGCTCTATCTATGCTTTCTGTGAGTGAGGATAACGATAAGGCCTAATGTTTGGGGGTTGTTCACCTTGCTTAATTTCAATTGCATGGTCTCTCACCCTTCTGGGAGGAAGGTCCTGAATGGATTGCTGTACTGTAGGAAATTGTTTTAGTAATTCCTGAACCTCTCCAGGAATCTCTTCTTCCACTGCTTGTACTGTCATCTGGCCAAACTCAATCATATATCCCTGTCCCTCTTTTCTCAGGTTCCTCATCATTGACTTTAAGGACACCAAAGTTTTTACCAATGAAGGATCTCCCCGAATTTTCCTTTCCTCCTTCCCAATCAAAAACTTCATTGTCAACTCATCCCAATTCATTTTAACTTCACCTAATGACCGAAGCCATTCGAACCCAGTACCATATCTATCTCCCCCATATCGAACAAATGGAAACTCTGTTGTAGCTCCACTCCTTGCATTGCCACTACTACTTCCGGGCAGATATGTCTACCTCGTACCTTATATCCATCTCCCAAGGAGACTTCGAATACTCGAGAAGCTTGGATGGGTATGTTCAGTCGCTCCACTAACTCTGTGGCTATGAAATTATGTGTGGCTCCACTGTCTATTATTATCAGCACCTCCTCGCCTTTTACTGTTCCCTTAAGCTTCATGGTGTGTTTCCCAGTCAAACCCACAACAGAATTCATAGATAATTCAAGTACAGGAACCTCATCACCTTTTTTGGCTTCGACATCCAGCTCTTCGTCATCTTCTCCATTGCAAGGTTGGAGAATCATCACTTGAAGCTGTCGGTTTTTACATCTATGGGTGGGGCTATACTTTTCGTCACACCTATAGTATAAACCCAGTGCTCTTTTCTTCACAACTTCAGCATCTGTGAGCCTTCGAACTTGGTTGCCAGTGGACTTGTTGGAGGCGGATGAAATAGAGCTCGCGACCCCCTGTTTTTCCACGTTCAGCATCTTTGTCTCAGTCCCCTTCGAAGCAGTCACACTCGGGTTGTAAGTGGCGGTACGGGTGGGATCCGACCCGCCCGAAATCCTAGTCCACCCACCGTTGGGCTTACTCATAGTCCACTCGGTAGCCACGGCAGTCTTCAAGTGTTTGGACAAAAAATCATCTCTGTTCTTCTCCACTATCACATTCCTCTCCTCTACCTTATGGGCCAGGTCCATCATTTCCTGTAAGGAAGTAAACTTCATAATCCTGAGTTCGGCCCGTATCTCCTCCTTGAGCCTATTCTTGAAAGCCCCCATAAGCATTTCATCTGATGCTTCCCTCAATGGTGCCGACAGGGACTCAAATTTCTCCCTGTACTCTGTCACCGTACTGGTCTGCCGCAATGCCATCAGCACCTCGTAGGTGTCACCCGCTTGAGAATGTTGGAAACGGTTCAGGACTTGGCGCTTGAAGTCTCTCCACGTCTTCACTGGGCAGCGCACTTCCAACCATTGATACCAATTAAGGGCTTTTTCCTCTAGACAAACAACAGCAGCTTCCAACTTCTTGCTTTCGTCAATGGCATTCATTGCAAAATAACGTTCCAGTTTGAATAGCCACCCAATCGGGTTCTCTCCAGCAAACAAGGGTATCTCCAGCTTCCTAAATCTCGTTGGGTCTTTCTCCACCAATTGCGGACAGCTTGTCTCTTCTGCACCTCCAGCTGAGGCTTCGCTATTCATCCCTTGAAGATCACCGTCTTTGTTCTTCGCCTTGTCCTCAATACGAGTAAGTGAATCTTTCATCTCTACCATCCACAACTTCAATGTCTCCATATCGCTTTTCATGGTACCCATATCTCTTTCCAAAAGCTCTACTTAGCCTTCCATCCTAGTATTTACCATAACCCACACAACCGAATGCTTTGATACCAAAGTTGATAGAGCCCAGCAGATAAAATGCCTTACAATTACTGTAAAATACTGATATTATTGAATAAGGAAATTATATCTCCCAGTGGGGAAGATATATTGATGCAGCAACAACAAAACAAATAAACAAAACACTCACAAACAGAACAAAGCACTCAATACAGAATAATAATCCACTAGCACGACACACAGTGACGGAACACCAGGCATCCAAGAGGCCTAGTTCTCTCCCAAAACCACTCCAATTCCTTCCATACCTTCTCTCCAATATTGCTGCCCTATTTCACCTCCCTGCTCCACTAACATGCCAGCTCAGCAGTTAGTTAGGATCCTTCCCCTTTTCCTTCTTACTTGCCACCTCATCAGCCCCATCAGCCCTACTTTTATTCTTAAGCCCATTTCTTCTTTTATAGTGTTTATGTACCAAGGGCCCAATAGCGTGATTTTGTTATGTTTAGAGGGTAGTGAGGTAATTTCATTGGGTGAGAGTTTGTTATATGAAAGAGACAGAGAGATATTGAGGATAATCAGTATGGAGTGTTTTGGACAGATGATTTCCTAAAAGTGGATAACTGTAGAGGTGATGAAGCATTGCCAAACTTGATAGTATCTCCAAATGAAGTGGAGTAAGATCATCTAATAACTCCAGGATGTGAGAATCTAGCGATTCAGATACACGATTCTGAAAGAGTATAACCAAATTCAAAAAGAATTATGAAAGGAATGATGCCCACTATCGCATTTCACAACACACCCCAATTAGGAAATTCTGAAATTGGCCGCAGGGATGAGGCTGGAAACAATCCGGAGAAGAACCTGAGAAGGGTAGGGATCATGTGTTGGCTGTTAGTGGAATTATCTAGTAGTTAGTTAGGCAATGGTAAATAGAAGAGGGGGTAGAGATGGCGTAGGCAGAAGCTTGCAGTGATATTCCAAAACCAAGCCTAGGCTTCCATCTGAGAATAAGGAAGATTAGCAATTTCAGAAGAAAGTTATGGTTGCGTGAAGCATTTGTGATATAGCACAAGCCTTAAGAGGGAAGCTACCCGAAAGACTAGTTTGCAAGCGGGTGGAACTCTTCAAGCTTATGAGCCCTCTCTTTTAAGGAAATCTTCCCCCAATGTGGGACTTTATTATGGCATTGCCCCGAAGAGTTGATGTCCTAGCGGCTACACTTTACAACACTTTACTTGGCGTTGGTTCATTCTATTGCGGTTTGCCCCTCCGTTGATCAGAACCCTTTATAGTTAGCTCTTTCCATGATGTCACCGAACTAGCTTTAATACCTCTGATAGAGCACAAGCCTTAGCCTGTTAGGGGGTAACTCCTCCAGCTTACGAGACCTCTTTTTCAAGGAAATCTTTGTAATGTGAGACTGTATCAGGTGACACCAAAATAAATCCATAAAAAGAATGGATATCTCATAGGCTTTTTAAAGTAGTCATTATTTCATCCGCTGCGCAGTTTGACATTTTCTTAGGAAAGGCAATTTTTTTTACTCAAATAATTTCTAGCTGCACATGATTGTAGGTACTGCTGAGGTGACTTACATACTGTATTTATTTTGCTGCCTGATAATTCCTTAATGTAGTCTTTATTGGACAATGTGGGCAAAATATATTTTTGAACTGAAATATTTGGTTGTAGCTAAAATGGACAATGTGGACAATGCAGGTATGGTGTTTTGAAGATACGGGAATATTGTCTAGACACCATAGCTTGTAATTTTGAAACGTTTGCTGATACTAAAGAATTCCGAGCAATACTGTTGACACTGCCGCCACCATCAGGAGACTCCTCTCTTCGTACCACCGTTCCAAGCATTCCTGGAGCTGTTCTAAATACCGATCAAAGCAATCTTCTTGATGATTTACGAGAAAAATGGCTTGAAGCTGAAGCTGCCGAGCTTGACAAGAGAGACGAGAGTGCATTGCAGTTTGACAAGCGTCTAGAAATGCTTATGCTTGTTGCAGAGCAAGAAAAATTAAGCGATTCCGATTTTGATGAAGTGGATAATGTGGCGTCCTTTCCTTTCTCTGAGAGCTCAAGAACCTCTACTCAAATTTCCTCTGAACGAAAGGCAATATAGATTTTATAGATTTATGAAGAATTTTCTTTTTCAGGAGATTAAAATAAAACGTGTAGATTGTGTCAGTGGTAATCTATAGCAGGAAATTAAGTTGGTCGCTCAGAGTGCTTAAGTTGGGTTTTTGAAACTTTAGATGCTCGAGCATCCATTGGGAGCGGTTATTTTGAGTATTGAGTAAGTGATCCAGATGTGAATGGGTTCATAGAAAGATCTAGCTTGTCTGCATATTTAGACTAAACCTTTTGCTTCATATAAATTAATACAAGTAAGAAGGTAGAATTCTTAAATGAAGAGAGATGGGGTGTTGTTGATGCACATTCCTTTTTTTTTTTTTTTCTACTGTTGTTTGTACAGCATGATGATTGACTACTTTTGTATTTCTTTTTTTTGATGTATATATATACACACACTTTTTCTTGATGTGTATATATATAGACACACACCATGCGTGTCTAAAATTATGTTGCCATGATCATTCAATGTGTATTTAATGTGAAACTGAAGCTCATACCTTTTGAATGAGATTTTGATTTTTTATTTTTTTTGGATAATGAGGTTATTTCTTTCTAGGAGTGTTTTTTTAGTCGTTTTTTCTACCGTTGTTTATACAGCATGATGATCGTCTACTTTTGTAATTCTTCTTCTTGAAGTGTATATACATATATATATATATATATATATATATATATATATACACGCACCATGCGTGTCTAAAATTATGTTGCCATGATCATTCAATGTGTATATTTCTATCAGAAAAAAATTCAATGTGTATTTAATGTGAAATACAAGCTCATACCTTTTGAATGAGATTTTAATTTTTTATTTTTTTGGATAATGAGGTTATTTCTTTCTAGAAGTGTTTTTTTGGTTGTTTTTTCTACCGTTGTTTATACAGCATGATGATAGTCTACTTTTGTATTTCTTTTATATAGATATATATATATATATATATATATATATATATATATATATATACATACACACACCATGCGTGTCTAAAATTATGTTGCCATGATCATTCAATGTGTATTTAATGTGAAACAGAAGCTCATACCTTTAGAATGAGATTTTGATTTTTTATTTTTTTGGATAATGAGGTTATTTCTTTCTAGAAGTGTATTTTTGGTTGTTTTTTCTACTGTTGTTTATACAGCATGATGATCATCTACTTTTGTATTTCTTTTTCTTGATGTATATGTGTATATATATATATATATATATATATATATATGTATATGTATATATACACCAGGCGTGTCTACAATTATGTTGCCATGACCATTCAATGTGCATTTAATATGAAACAGAAGCTCATACCTTTTGAATGAGATTTTGATTTTTTTTTGTTTTTGGATAATGAGGTTATTTCTTTCTAGAAGTGTTTTTTTGGTTGTGTTTTTTACCGTTGTTTATACAGCATGATGATCGTCAACTTTTGTATTTCTTTTTCTTGATGTACATATATATATGTCTAAAATTATGTTGGCATGACCATTCAATGTGTATTTAATGTGAAACGAAGCTCATACCTTTTGAATGAGATTTTGATTTTTTTTTTTGGATAGGTTATTTCTTTCTAGAAATGTTCTGTAAACTTAAATCAAGACTTTTCTCCTCTCAAGTTTAACCTTGCTTTTATCAACGGTGTCACTAATTGTAGGTTCCAAATTATTTGAGTAAATTATATTCTCCTACGCTTAATAGATAATTAGCATTCAGCATTTTATCATTTATTTCAAAAAAAATTATAGTACCTTTTCTCGAAATCAAAATGTATTTTTGAAACAAAAAATAGGTTGTAATTACACTTTATTTTGACTAAATGAATATTTCAAGCGAAAAAAGAAGAAGACTAAATGTATATTTATTGTTTGTATAGTATAGCGAAAATTAAATATGTATTAATCAAAATAAAAATCATTACTTTTTTTAAATCTACAATAAATTAAATTTGTACTTTTTAACACATAACAGTAAAATAAGTTTTAGAAAATATGTTTTAATAAGTTACATTTTTAGCAAAAAGTTCAAAATTATTACCGAAGGTAATCTAGTCGTATTTTGGTTTTGGGGAGGCTAGTATATATTATTATAGAGTTAGACATCTCTCAAGAATGGGAAGTATAATTTACCTTGTTTGAGCATTCTAGACAGTTTTTAATTCGTAATTTAGGATTGTAAGAACAAACCTAGGATTGTAAGAATCAAACCTTTAAATTACGATAATTTCTATAAAGAAAAAACAAAATAAAACTATGAGAACTAACAAAGTAAAAAAAAAAATCATTTTAAAATAGAACACATAGATACGGAATATGAAAATAGTGAGGATTTTCACCTTAGTTATGTGATATTTAATAAAAAAAATCCTAAAATGTTGACATATATCTTACTCCAATATATTAATAAATATTGCCAATACTTAAGAAACTAGAGAACGGGTAAATTTAGTTAATTCTTTATTGTATTTACAAAAAATCTCACTTCTTTCTGCTAACTTGCATATGAAACAAAACACTAGGTATAAAACGTTTGAGAGTCATGGAAAGGATGGGAGTATACTTGAATCCCAGAAATGAAATATTTTACTATGAGACGAAAATTGAAACATTCCTTCGTTACATTTTATTATTGGAAAAACAAAATTGCGTGTAATTTCTTCAAAGAATATACCTAGGAACCAAAATCTCAAATCAAAGAGGGGAAAGAAAGGAAGTTTACAAAGGCTCTCCCTTCTGTGATTCTCCACAGAACATATAAGTTAAGCTATTTATCTTGCAATGGAAGCAACAAGACGATTAGTTGGCACTTACCTTCTGTTCTACAAAGAAAAGATCATAGTTTTTCTTGTATCGGTTCCTTTTTCTTCAACAATTAAGAAGCTTCCTGTTGAGAGCTCACATTATTTGAATCATCAATGGCTAAATCGGATACCTCATTAGCCAGATCTGTTTGACTTTCACCGTCTACTGAAGCTCCAGATGCATCTTCTGGTTGCTGCAGGCTCCAGTACATGATGCTTGCGGTCAAAGTAAGAATCATCTTTGAGTTCACCTGTCAAGGCAGCAAATGAGCTAGAACCAGCAGCCAACTAAATAATTTTTTTCTTTTTAAATCAATAAAAGTTTAGGTGGGTTGGACACCAGTTACCACACTAGGGTCAGGGCAAGCCCTCAACCTGAGAAATAGCTTACAAGGCAACGAGGTCCTCACATTCGTAGAGGGAATCAAACTCGTACCCCACACCATTCATTACCAATTGCGCCAACCTTTGTGGGGATAAAATTTCTTTTAATCCAATCAGAAATTCAGAGTTGTCTATCCAAGTCTCACTAATATGGCACTAAAATAACAACAATAAATGGTCTGTTTTGGCATTGGGTAATTCACAGTTTACCTCCATGGGGTTTCACTTTTCTATACTGTAGTTTGACTATGAAGCATCTGATTCAACTTTTTCAGTCTTTTCTGTTATCACCTGACGACTATGTAATATTTTTGTCTAAATTTTAGTAAAAATAATCATGCAAAAGCTAAAATAATAAACAATTTATTGATGAGAGTATGTTTCACTTGTACTGTGAACAATTTCATAGTCTGTTAAGGTTATTATTTGGAAAAACAAAATGTCCACTTAATTGTAGGCCCCAGAAGACTTTAAAAAATATTTAAGATATAAGAGAGACAGACGTTTAACAATAAAATTGTCCATCATTTTAACATTCATGTGATTTTTTTTTTTTGTAAAAATTTGCATGTAAAATACCACAGGGTGGATAAGTGGTAACTGAACAAACCACAAGGATTTGAAAGGCACATTTTATACTGAAGGGAGGCTAATTATTTTGGGCCAAATCATATAGGGGTTAAACTGTAATTTGCCCTTCAAAAAATAGTTAACCAAGGTTCCCACTTACCTACTATACGACACCAAGAAGAAATGGCAACCTCTAGAACTTGAAAGTGTACAAATACAAAAGCTCATTATTATTTCCGGAAGATACGTATTAAAAGTTGAAACATACTGTTCCAACTTGTATATTTCGGAAAATTTATCCATTTCAATTCCCATGAGTATATATTGGAGACAAACCACTACTATATCAGTCATCAAACAGGACAGAGACACGAAAATTGATTTTTCATAGTATTACAGCCAAAGTGACAAATAAACTTAAGCCAAAATTGCTGGATTTACCTCCATTATGTCTTCAGGTAACAGAAAGATGGAGCACCCAAGTTTTCGTGCAACACTGATAATATATGTTGCATTCGACTTCTTATCTTCCTCTGCAATTCAAATAACAATATATAAGAAAAACTATTGTTGCTAGCACGCGAAGTTTTTTTCCAACATGATGCTCAGAAGAAAATTAAGAATGTGCAAGCTGAAGTCTAGCTAGCCTCAATTTCTTGACCAGATGGCAACAGACATACCAGTCTCCCCCTCAGTAACAAGACTCCAGTTGACCACCCTTGGTTCCACTGCACTCAGAAGCTCAAGGAAAAAGGTCCCACTAGAAAGATTCTTATCCTGATGGAGAATAAAGAAATTAAAACCTAGAAATATTAAATTCAAATATAATTAAAATCACCGTTGTAGTCCCACATTGCTGTCTTTACGCGTCTGTAGTTTTTTTAGAGCCTGATTCCTTACATAAAATATATAAACCTTGAAATTTTATATTTACCAACCTCAACAAATCTAAAATTGGCCAGCATGTAAAACAGAAAACTCTGATATATCAATTTTTTTTTTAAAAAAAAAAGCCAAAACAGGATTCTGAATGGTATGAAATTAAATCAGTTTTGCAACATTCTAAATTTTCAACCAGGGAACAGACTAAAACAATTGGTGCTATTAGAATGATAGCAGGACATCATATGATTAATTACCTTGAAACTCTCCATTTCAGAAGTTCTTCCTGCTTTCTTTACTTTATTGTTTGCCCAGTTTAATATATCAGCATCTGTAATCTCTTTACCCTGTTGTTTACCTTGGGAATGTAATCTTAAGTTTTTCAGAAGTTGAAGCATATTAAACCTCATCAACTGCCACAAATATGCTGCGAGAGGATGAATATATATAAATGAGTTTTCCTAAATATTACACAAAATAAAGGCAAATTAATGGCATAATCTTCCCTCATGTGCCCCCTTTCCCTCCCTAAATAAATAAATAAAAGTTGCACCCAAGCAATATCAGAACAAAAATAAGAACAACTCTGTTCAGCCTAAAATCAAAGGCAATTTTGGCTATTCAATTCAGATGTCTGTAGCAAGAAAACCAAACAGCATTATTAACTACCTTATGAGTAATTAACTTATTAGTCACTTGTACCAAAAAGACTGAATCAATTTGCACAATCAGCCAAAAGCAAAATGTGAAGATAATAGTTGAGAATATCAGGATGGATAAAACGTTACCCTTGAACCCAAAGAAAGAAAGAGATTAATAATATGATAGGTTATGTGAATATAAGCATCATGTGCGACAAAATTATGGAACTATTCAGTTAAACTTTTAAGACTATGAGCCTTGATTCCAGGAGAAAGGTCTAAATGGAAATACAGGCATGGACCTCTCAGATTTTGTTAATATTAATATGTAGATAAAAAATGTATGACTTTCTCAAAGTAAAGGTCGTTATATTAGTATATTTACACTTGATTGAGAAAAAGAGTCATTGAATTCTTGTAAAATATTATTTAAGTTGCTTTTTCTTTATTTTTCATTTATATAAAAGATATGATTACAAAACTTTCAAATTTCATAATTTACCAAAAATTAAAATACATTTTTAATTCTTTTAGTCATAGTTCCATATGTTTTTCGTTCCTCATTGGCATGTATCAAATTATACAAAAGACAGGAAAAACTTCAACTCACTTACTTATGACAAAAGCTTTTCATATGTGATTCTTAACCAAGTTTCACAAGAAAGTATATAGTTAAAATTGGTTACAAGTAACATGTACAACTAATTAACTATGTTTTGCAGAAAATAATCACATAAAGGAGCTAAAGTTTTTTTTTTAAAAAAAAGTTGAAATATCTTGAAATGTATTTGTCTTTTATCTTTTACTTCTTTAATGACATAATATGCTCTGCATTCAGTTGTTAATTTTTACTCTAGGTGAAGCATTAGTTGCTTGTCTTACATACATATACATATATATATATATATATATATATATATATATTTGCTTTATTTCCTTCTCTTGGAATATCCGGGACTTGTTCAGTTTTATTATTTTAGTCACTTTGTTTAAACAGATCATCATGACTTTTAGAGCTATCTCTTTGAATATGAAAATATAACCAAATAATTTAATTTGTATAATTTGATTAATCTTACAATTCAAACCTAAATTTATGATAAAAAATTTAATCATTGACTTTGCAATGCACATGCCACATGGTGCATTCGGAGGGGAAGCTATGCTTAAGCAAACTTGTTCAAACATTTGAAAGTTAACAAGTTTACAATTATGTGAACAGGTTGAGTATTCAACCTCTTTTAAATTACAACTGTCCTCCGGGTATACCATGTATGCCATGTATGTTAAGTGTCCATTATGATCCAGCCCTCAATATGTCATCTCAAGCTCTGCCTCTGACCCAAATGCTATTTCAATTGGCAAAGAGCAACAATCAAATACAAGCATAAAATATAGAATCACAGCTCTACCTCTAAGCATGTGATATCACTTATTTATTTATTTATTTTTCTAGTCAAAATGTAATGACTTATTCGTAGATACAGATGCCGGATAGAATATTTCCATTGGTATTTATGATATTGGTATTTACTTCCGTTGGTTCATTGATTTAGAAAGAAAAAGTGGCACATGGCAGCATAAATCAGTGATTGCTTGATGAAGGATCCAAGTAATGAAAATGAAAGAGATTTCAAGCAGATGCGAAGCAAAGGCACTGGTCACACAAATATATCACTTCACCAGAAATAACAAAGAAATAATCACAATGCTTGAAAGGAAGACCCAACCGTACCTATTAAGAGCTTTTTATTGCCTTGTACAATATCGTTACCAGCAACATTTACTAATGAAAAGTTTAGATTCTTCCCAATCTCTATAACTTGGTTGCAGTTCTCAAGTTTTCGGAATGGCATCTGTATAGGAGGCTTTGTAGCCTGCTTCCAATTGACAGCTCCAGGTTGAACCTTATCAAGAACTTCTAATAGAACCCACCTGCATATAAAGAAAATCATAACCAATAGTTGAGTGGGAAAAGCCGAAGATGAAAGAAAAATAAGAAGGTCATAAAATATGAAAAGGAAAAGAAAGAAGCAGAAGAATGTTTACCCATTTCTGACATCCTCAAAAACATTATTAACATATGTATTAATTCCAAGACTGTTTATCCACAGTCTGAAGCATCTTTCTTCCCGAGATGTCTCTGCATCATCTGTCATCATCTCGGCAAAGGACATTTTATTGCTGTCAACTGTGTCTGTAAGCCCATTCCTATCGAAGGAGGAGCATTAGAGGGTAATTGACATAAATGGCTCATATGACGTTATATGAACCTACTATATCTCTCAGCATACTTAAAAGAGAATAACTCACAAATTAATCATGAAACATAGAGAAATACAAACCTAACATAATGATATAACTTTTCATAAGATTAAAGCACCAACCCCCTTTCCCCAATACGCAATAAAGAAAATAGGCAGAAAACAACCTGGGTTCTTTGGAAAGATACCCAGAAATATACTTCCTGTACCAAGATAGAATGAGATAAGCAACACATCCGCAATGTCATAAAAACTAACCATACCTATGCTGGAATATTTCGGCAACAAATGCAAGATTAAGGTTTGCCGACCCCTCTGTAATGTCCTTAGAAGTGAGGTATCTCTTGCAATCCAATTTCTCTGCCTGCTCAAGAACCAGGTTTGCTCTTTCTGTTGGATCCTTTGCTTTCAAGGCAGATGGGCCTGCGTGTTCTGGAGCAAGAGCATTAAGCAAGTAAGCATAAGCCTCTCCATCCTGCAGACAGAAGACATCATCAAACATAAAAAATGCTGGCAAATTACAACTTAGAATCATATCTGTTAATTTACATAAAATGCCATCTCTTAGGTGCACCAAAAGCATCCATAGAACCAGCAATTAGTGTGGTTTATAAATACGTAGTGAATCTTTTCCTTTAACCTACTAGACAGCTGACAAGGCCAATAAAACACAATGATATGATCCATATTTTCTTTAACATTTTAAGGCACTGAAAAGTAATTGACCAACCAATCAATAAAAGATCAGGTGAATATCAAGTGGGCCCCATCAGAGGTAAATTGTAAGTATGGGCAATTAAAAAAAACCCACAAATCTTAAGCATGAATTATCGGTAAGTCCTCTTTATGTCAGCCTAATTATCCAGAGAACCTCAGAAACCACTAAGGAGGGGATAATTCAATTTACTCCCATCCATCACCACCCACATGAAGACAGATGGAAAAAAGGTCACAAAGGAAATACTCTTGAATGCTTCCATTCTATGTCCCCCCATTCCTTCCTCTCAACCTATCCACCATTTTGCTCTTTGATTATCGGTTAAAGTATTGACTTAACATCAGAGAACCTCTGCAGGCTGGGGCCCCACAGGATTCTCACCATTGTCTTGTCTTGCAGGAAGCTACGCAGGCTTCTCTCAGAAAATACATGATACATCAGGTTCTCTACCAAACTGCAGGCATTGTATGTAAAAGAAATTGGTGTAAAATGTGAACAACCAATATCAGCTCAATGTGTTATCCACCTTAAATTAAAATATCAGCCAAAAGTGATTACTTCTAAATGAGTAAGTCACTGTATAAATAGTGGTTCCTCTTACCTTTAAGTCAGATGAGAAGTTTGTAACCTGTTTCTCATATCCCGCTTTCTTGAGGTGGAAATTCATCCATTTCAATAAAACCTTTTCAGGCGCTAAACTCAGTAGCTCCTCCACCTCCTGCCAACATTTTATAGTAAAATAAATTATTTATTATAACTGTACTAATATTTTGAAACAAAACATTACACTCCTAAATTAAAATTCAAAGGAAATAATAAAACCAATCTATGACCTGGCTGTCTTCCACTAATTCCACAAGTTGAGGAGTTTGCTTCAGATTGACACTGGATAACACTTGAATCTTATGTTGCCATCACAAATAAAAAAAAAAAATTCTGTAAGCATTATGAACTTGTTTCTACCCACCAACAAAGTTGCCAATGTCATATTCCATAACATATAAACTAATAAAAGACGAGTTTCAGTAAATTACCTTGATTATTTGTGAAATCAAGCCCAGTAACAGATATGGCTACAAGATAACCAATTCAGAAACAGAAGAGAAGAAAAAAAAGAGCTAAAGTTTAACCACAAGTACAAAAGGAAATGAGGTGATGAAGTGAAAACATAAGATTGAACATACTCTTCCTTCAATTAAGTCTTGTGTGCCAATATTAACCACTGTGCACCCAATAGCCTTTGCAGAATTGAGGCAAAGGGTGTGATTCTCATTTCTCTCCCATGGATTAAGAACCTTTTTTGTGTTAATAGCTCGCTCATCTATGGTGCCAGGAACAGCAATATTGATAAGCTTGCTGCATGGAACAGTAAAATTAACAACATAAACATTAGCCCAAAAAATTGAATACTATCCCAAAAAAAAATTTCAAGACCATCAATTTGGATCCTGCACATCTACCAGAGGAGGACTCCATCTTTTGCAAGATCAAACAAAGCATTTGTTGATGGATCAACAGGAAGAAACTGCTTCATAAATGGATCATCCTTCAAATAGTTGTTAATATGAGAAACATAAGAAGCTCTCTCAGATTCATTAATGGCATGATGAACAGTTGTAGTGGTTGCCTTCAGAAATGAACTTTTTGAACCACCAGTTTTCTCCACTGCTCGGGTATGCACATGTAAATGTGCCTGCCAGTTAATATGATTTATTTAGCTGCTTGCCCCAATATAAATATTATGCATACGTAAATACTTTTAGTTATAAATAAAATTAAAGCAAACTTGGAAATAAATAAAAAATGCACTGCTATGTTAAGCACATATAATCTCAGGCCAATAAGTATCAAATGCCATTTAGTCTTCAGTCTACCTTTTCTGATTATTTCTTCAGAAAAGCAAAATAAGGCTTATTCTTACGAAAATAGAATTAAAAAAAAAATTGAAATCCAGGAAAGTAAACGTAAAGCCTCGGCCATACTAAAAAACTCACCCGAAGGAAGGACTCAAAATCAATTTCTTCATTCATGTTCTTGTATGACTCCGCCAACAGAGCCTTAATCTCGGCCTCATTGAATGCGTCACGAAAAGGCTTTAATTTCTTCAAAAGTGATGGCAAATCTCCCACAGTGACTGGTCTTCCCAATTCAGTCTTCGCCGACAAAAACTACGAAGATTAAGTCATTTCATATATCAGCCCAAGATTACCAGGTTTCCACACCCACATAATTATTTTTCAAGGAGACAAATAACAAATGCCAAGAAAACCAAGACGATGTTTAATTAGAAATCAATAACTTACTTTAGATTTCAAGGTCCGAAGCTCCACTTGAGTGAATTGGCTCTGAAGCTCTTGATCAGAAACAAGGACACCCACAAAACTAGACATTTTGAACTTGCTAGGTGCAAAATACCAAACACCTCGAAGAACACTGACCATAATACGCAATTACAAATCGATAAGGACTCTCAGCAAATCACAGAAATAATATATATATATATATATATATATATCACTAAACGACATAATGAAGAGAAATTACGATATATAAAGTAATTGAACGTGCATGCATATCTAATAACGCTTGCTTTGACAGATCCAACAGTAGAATCATGCAAGAAAAATCGACGACGAGAAAATTAAAAATCGAGGAAACGAAGCAAGCAAAGGACGATGCGTTTACCTTGTAGACTCAGAAAGTAAGGCAAAAATTGCAAACAGACTCAGAAACTCAACCGAAAATGGTAGAAATGTGTCATCATTATGGTTGTTTGCGCGAGGATTGGTGCTTCCGGGAAGAGATAGAAGAAAAGCGAGAGGGAAAGAGAGAGAGAGTGAGAGAGAGTGTTTGTGTAAAATGAGTTGTCTGATAATCCAAATTGGGGTGGAGAGAAAAATGTGTATGGCGATAGGACCCGCGAAGAAGAAGGGAAGGTTTCTTGCCAATGCTCCCTTCCGCTTTGTCTAATATTATACGCTTTTGGCAGTTGAAGCTGCGATCGGATTCTCTGCTTGGAGGCAAACGAACAGCAGCCTGCTGCGCTCCTCCAGCCGTCCGATGAGGCAGGATCAACGTCCAGCAATGAAGATGAGAAATGCGTTATGAACCGTTCGATCCCCCTCGACAACGGCTGCCAATGGTCCCGCACTTCATTACTTACTGCACTTTTTTTTTTTTCGAGTTTCGACCAACCCAGGGACCTTTTTTTGAAAGCTTAAACTGTAGAAACGCCCCAGCACACTTTGTTTTCTTTCAAAGAAGTCCCAAGTGTTTCCCAACCAGATTTTGTCACATGTCCCTTATTTTTCCCCCCTAAATTTGACGGATTTCCCTTTTATTTTTTCAAAAACTCCCATCCCCTCTCCTATCTTTCAAAAAATGGAATTCGAATCTAATTGGATGACCACAATCATTCAATAGATATGGGAAGCTAAGGACCCTCCTTAGTCCCAAGACTTCACAGTTATTCAATGGCTGTAGGAAGCCAAAGACCCTCCTTAGCCCTAAGGTTCAAGAAGGGATCCCATTCCCAAAAAAAAAAGCCCCCAGCTATTTTTTTTCCTTTCCAAAACACCCTATCCCCTCCTTTTTTTTTTCTATTAAAAAAGCCAACCCGAGGACCTTTTTAAAACCTTAAATTGCAGAAACGCCTCAGGCAACTCTATTCCTCATTCACTTTGTTATGTTTCAAAGTTATTGATTCCCTAAGAAGCAAAAAAAAAAGTTATGGATTCCCTTTTTTTCAAAAAAAAAAAGCCCTAGCCCCTCTGTTTTGTTTCAAACTTATTGATTCCTTTTTTTTTTTGAAAAAAAAATACCCCTAGCTCACCTCTTTTATTTCAAAAACATCCCGAAACATATATACCAGACATCCAAGACATAGTTGCCCTCACAATTGAAAAGTTTCCATTGCATACCTAAATAAATATGTGGAGAGGAGGTGAATAAGAATGAACCTTGTTCAACTAGGAAATAGAGAAAATTACAAAAGAAAAACACAAGCCACTTTTAAAGATTTTTTTTTTTGATAAAAGAGGAAGTTCATTAAAAGAAAAAGGGGAGCATTACAACCTTATCCAATAGATAACAAAAGGAGGAAAATAACCAGGGAAATAACATCTACGTTACAGTAGCAGTGGAAATGAAATAACCATACAAAAACAACACATTACAGTAGCATTGATGTAGAGTAAGAGAAACATAGATGGAATTACACAAAAAGAAATTGTAGCAACATGACAAGACGAAGTAAGGGTAAGTAATTTTCCAGAAACCAGAAGAAGTCCCAATGAAGAAGCCAGGGAAAAAAACTAGTACATCTTAAGGCGATAAGTTGATAGCATCATCATTTTCATTTGGATCAACAAGTACGGAAATTTTTATGTCTTCATGATAAGTAAGAGATATCTCCTTGGGAACAGAGTGATAGATGCATAGAGGCTGTTTATTTTCTCTTGCCATTTTTGCTAATACATCAGCAACTTTGTTCTAATCCCTATCAATTTTCACAATCCTGTGGTCATGAATCCTAGAAAGAAGGTACTTGCAATTGAGAAGAAGGGAGTCCAGGAGGTGAAATACACTGAAAGTGTGCCCCGAAGTTTTGGCTCTTTGTTGGTACCAATCAAATACACCGTAACATGGTAAAGACTATAACTTATTCCATAAAAAGATAGCCACTAAGCAATATAAAAAAAAAAGTGTGCCCCTGTTTGAAAATTAGACATACAATACATGTATAAGGAGAAAAATTGTATTTTATTTGTGAACCTACCTCTTAAAGATTTTAAAATACATTCTATTAGTGCAGTAGTATACGCTAGAGAGGGTAAATAGAGTGTTGACCCTAAGACTTTATGCTATAAGTTTTGATGATGACAAATGTATTTGAATTGTAGCATTGATATATATAAAGATTAATTATCATATATATGCTACAAGTACTTAACCATGATTATGTTACTTAATATATATGTTGCATATATTGAATCATGCTATTATCATGAATTGAACTAACCATTGGATTTGCAAGTAAGACATATTTTATAGGTTGGTTCAAAACAAGGAAGAGTAAGCATTGTATTGAAGAACAAGGAAAAGCAATATCATGCTTCACTCAAGGAAAGCAACATACAAGGACAAAGCTGCAAGAAATGAAGAATTAGAAGATTTGAAGTCTTGGAAGCTTGGATGCATCAAGATATCCTATGTGTTTACATTAGGTATATTTTATATAGGCTAGTATATTTGTGAAACTCAATGATTTAGATTTGCATACATTGGCTCAAGCATTTTTGAACAAAAAGATAGTGAGATATGAAGTTTTACAAAAGTTATTTTTTGACCTTTGGTCACTCCTTATATCATATCTCATAAATGAAAAATCGGGTTTTCAAGTATCTTAATATCATTTGATACTAGACTCAAAGATCTTTTCAACGGTATATTATTTATTCAAAACGGAGTCCAAATGAGAAATATATGACTATTTAAAATATAGTTTGAAAAACTGAAAGTTGATTTTACTGTAATAAAAAATTATTCTGTTCTGACCTATAGTCAGTATTTTGATTATATCTTTTAAAAGAAAAATAATTTTTGAGTAAAACTTAGTTCATTTGAAACTAGACTCCAAGAGCTTTCCAACGGTATATTATTTGTTTAAAACGGAGTTCAAATGAGGGAGTTATGAATTTTTAAAGAAAGCTCAAAATCTGGACTGCACTATAAGTGCTGTAACGGCTATATAACGGCTAGTTTTGTAAAATCTTATATATATATGACCTTAGATACACGATTTTGAGCTAGAACAAAGTCCTACAATGTGATATTAACTTCTTCTATCATCTTTGAGAGAAAGGAAAGCATTCTTGAGCTAAATCTTGCATATTCTCTATCATTATAGTTATTAGAGCTTCATTTGTATTCATCTACTCTTTAAAGAGAGTTTCTTTGTATTGTTGATTTTGATCAACACATATATTATTCTGAGTTGAGGTTCGCAAGTACCGGTGTTGGAAGAACTTGCTTTGGGTTGAGGAGGAGCCCGGATTCATAAATTCTCCATTGTGGTTTCGCAAATACCCGCATCGAATTTGCGTGGTTGTAGTGGTTTGCAAGTACCCGGATTAAACTTGCAATTATAGTGGAAATACTCAAGTGGTCTCTTGAGCACTGGATGTAGGCTTGGATTAGCCGAACCAGTATAAATCTCCGAGTTTGCTTTCTCTATCCCTTACTCTTTAATTTGTGTATATTGATATCTATTATTTAATTCCTTGATCTTTATAATTATTTATCTTGACAGCACATTGATTTTATGTATTGTATTTATTATCCTAAGCATTGTACTTTTACAGAAAATCATTTTAACTTCCAATTAATTCTTGTGAAAAATTTATAAAACCCAATTCACCCCCCTCTTGGGTTCCAACCATTACTTTCATAGAGTATACTTTATCTTTTTGGACTAATGAACTTGGAACTTTTAAAATTCTTTTAAGATTACCAAACATTTTAAGAAAGGCTAATTGATACCAATTACCAAAAGCAGGAATAATAAAATAAAAGGTAAGAGATAAGAGATAACACCGATATTTATATTGGTTTAGTAGAATCACAGAGATTTACCTACATCCACTCCTCACAACACAGTTATGAGTATTTTATTTAGAGGGAAAAGTCACCAATACAAGAAACCACACTGAGGCTCAGCTTTCACTTTTCTGTTACCCAATAGCAATCTTCAGTCTGGATCAATAGCCTCTTACTTTTACTCTTCTTTGACTAGAGCTTCACACGTTTCTAGTGAATCTTTACAAACAACCTTTTCAAGCAGAAATAGACGACTTAACAGCTCCTGCTTATACAACACCAGAACACTTTAACAAGTGCCAACTATCTGTCCATTCACGGACAGAGGAAGTGAATTGTGAAAATATTTCTATCAATTTACTCAAAATAGAACAATTAAGAGAAAACTCACAAAGAGAAAAATATTAATCAATATAATTCCCTTTCACTCAAGACATAAAGAAATAAGTAATAAAACTCGTGACAATTCTTTGTAAGCTCTGGTATTTAAAAATGGTTATAGCTTCATCCTTTTTTCCTTCAGCTATAACTAGTAGTTGATGCTTTGATGCTCCAAAATTAACGCGTAAATAATTTTGATTGAATATGGAGATTGCATCTGTATCTGATACCTTGTTCCGAATAAGGAAATAAACTGTCATATAATTGGTGGACATTTGTTTCAGATTGAATGTTGACAGACCTTTTCTTTTTGCAATTTAAATCTCCTTATTAAAAGCGAATATGTTTGTTAATGTGTGATTGAGTTGACTTCAGATGATAGCGAATTCTATTCCACAATTTGCAGCTTAACTCAAGCTTGATCTGTCTACCAGTATTAAATGAACAACGAAGACATGGTTCCTTGTGATTTCTATTAGGTACATCATGGATTCTATAATCAGAAACTTGATCCATCATTCTCCCCCTTTTTGATTCTTGGCAATCCATGATACTCCCTCATAAAAGAAGCACGTATGACATGCTTTTACTCCCCCATACTTGATGCTGGGGATATTTTAATAATAACTTGAAACTCATTCTTTCTTAAGATCAAGTGATTAGTAATCATAAAATTAAGAATATGAGATAACATAATATTTTAATACTGAGAAACAGAGAAAAACACGAAATGGAATATTGTAGCATTCATTTAACATCAACACGATAAAGCATCATTAACGGCATTGTTATTAGACAAAACCATCAAAACAGCTAGACATATTTTCTCCCATATTGCCATACAAACAAAAAGGAGGGCCACAAAGTTAAACAAAATAGGATGCAAGAAAATAACATAGAGCTAGTAAGTCCAGAGAGCAATAAGAAAGAGGTCTAAAGTCCAGATAGGCGAACAGTAGATATTGGCTAAGCATAAACAGCAGTAGGTGCAAGCATGCCACAAACAATATTAACCTTGGCTTTGACAAGCTGTAAACTGGTATCAACTAATCGTAAGTCACCAGAAATATCTTCATTCAACTTCTTGAAGGAAGCATCCATATGATCTTGGACACAGACAATCTCTTCAGCCAAAAAAGAATATAGAGCATTGATAGATTCATTAATGCTAATAAGAAGAGTCTTAGCTTCATGAGGTGGTAGAGATGATGGTGTAGGGGTATCAGTATCATCAGGTTTTGCAGTAGCATCGACTAGTTTTTTAGTAGTATCAGGGGCAGTATGCCCAGGAGTATCCTATGAGACAACATTATCAATTTTACCTGAAGCAGCAGGAGGTGGTGTATCATCAATCGGATCAACCGATGGTGCAACATTAACTATAATCGGAGCAACAAGTAGGAGATCAGTGCTAGAATTAGTAACAAGTGGATTTTGCTCAGGAGAAAAAACAACTTTCTTTGTCTCGGTAGTGATGGCAGTGGCAGGTGATAGTGCAGTTGATGAAGAAATATCAGAAGTAGGGTCAACAGCTTTAGGAGACTTAGGTTTCGCTAGAGATGTAGGAGGAGGAGTTTGCTGGTGGTCAGGTACCTTCTTAGACAAGGCATGAGCATAAGAAGATGTGGTAGGAGATTTCTTCAGAGGAAAAGTGTCTTCAGAGTATTCTGTAGAGCCCTCCTTTTCTTTTGGTACCTCTTTGCAATGACAGTAATGAGGGAACCAGAAGGCAATTTACCCTTCTTGTTTCCAAGAACAATTTTCATGTGGCTCAGTAAAATAAATAGTAGGTTAATTGAGAAATAGTGAAGAACAACCCAAGCAAGAAATTTTCTAAGTAGGTAGGAGTATTTGACTTACTTTACGGATAATCATTTGTGTAATTGTATACAGAAGAACTCGGTGAGAAACATTGCATTTGTTGATGTCCATAGGTCCTAATTGTCCATCCATTAACTTTTTGGTAGCTTTTTCCCTAGAATACCTTTCCAAATAAATTTTGTTATGGCTACTATAATGCTCAATACCTTCATTGGGGTATCCAGTGATTTTAGCCAAAAAGTCCTGTGTGAACT
Source organism: Biancaea sappan (assembly GCA_037074585.1). Taxonomy (NCBI): domain Eukaryota; kingdom Viridiplantae; phylum Streptophyta; class Magnoliopsida; order Fabales; family Fabaceae; genus Biancaea; species Biancaea sappan. Next base: position 52,237,097 of record CM073494.1, on the reverse strand, counting down.
CTATTCTTCTTCCTTTTAGTAGTGTGGAAGCCTTTATGTCATCTTGAAATTCCATATTGGCATAGAACTCTATAACCATTTCAGAATAGACATGTTTGCTTATAGAGAAAAATGAACCATATCCTATATCCTTTAACTTTTTGAACGAGTCTATATTGGCTCCAATAAAGAAGTCAACATCGACTAATTGTGCAGTAGAACATTGTCGACACTAAAAGTCTAAGGAGTATCATTGTTTGGCATAGTCAGATACAAAGGTTTTTCCATATCAAAAAGATCCCATGGTTGCAACAGAAACATCATAACTGCATTTTCGTATTGGTGAAGCCATTGTTATAGAGATAGGCAAGCTTTGAGGAGGAAGATGGTAAAACTTTCTAATTTACTGAGTGCAGTGAAAAAGGCAAGGACATATGTCTCCTTTATAGCCTGTGGTCCCAACGGTTACTTTTTGAAAATATGCCAATGTTGAATATGGCATTTACTGCCTGATTGAACATGACCCATGTTCCCTAGAAATTAGCATAGATAGGCTCAACCTTTTCTTGAGCCTCTAGACATGTGGCAATGTAGGGATATATAAAGAATATGAACGGATTGTATGAATAACGACAAAACTAGAGAATATTTGAAAAGCCGAATATAATGGATATGCAAGAATAGGGCACATGTGAATGCAAGAAGTCACAAGATAAATGCCATATATTAAGGGAATTTTTATATTTGAAAATTAGAAATGCATACCCCGTAGATGTTAGAGTAAACTTAGGCATTTAAATCCAACATACCTAATTTTCTTTTGAATTTGAGGAAAACATCTTCTACCAAGGGCTTTGTAAAGATATCAGCTAATTGATTGTGTATACCAACATAATCCACAGTTATATCACCTTTTTAGACATGATCCCTTAGTTCAAGGGTGTAGGACTGGATTTTTCAAAATGTTGATTACACTATTGTTGTCATAGAAAATAGGTACTTTGTCATATTTTATATCATAGTCTTGTAGCTGTTGTTTGATCCAAAATACTTGTGCATATCAAGAACCTGCTACCACATATTCTGCCTTAGTAGTAGACAATGCAACAGATGATTGTTCTTGCAATGCCAAGAGACAAGACAATGACCTAAAATTTGACAGGTACTACTGGTGCTTTTCCTATCAATCCTACAACCTCCAAAGTTAGCATCTGAGAAAGTAATGAGATTAAATACACCATTTTTCGGATACTATCATCCAAGGTTCATTGTGCCTTTCAGATATATGAATATTCTTTTAACGGCTATTAGATGAGATTCTTTGGGATCTGATTGAAACCAAGCACATAAGTAGACAATGAACATAATATATGGACGACTTGTTGTGACGTAGAGGAGAGATCCAATCATTCCTTTGATTTGTTTTTGATCCATGTTCTTTCCAAACACATCCTTGTCCGATTTTTGTGTAGTACCCATTGCAATCCAGGCTTCTTTTACGTTGTCCAGGCTGAACTTCTTTAGGAGTTATTTGATATACTTTCCTTGATTGATGAAGATTCTATTTGAGCATTGTTTGACTTGCAATCCAAGGAAGAATTCTAACTCCCCAATCATACTCATTTCAAATTCGCTGGTCATTAACTTAGAAAAATTCTTGCACAAAGCATCATTAGTAGATCTGAAAACAATATCATCCACATAAATTTGAACAATCAAAATGTCACGCCTCCAACTTACGCACGTGACCGGCACGATAGATGAGCTTTTACCTCACCACCGTAAGCCTAATTCTGTACCAATTTGATATATATAAAAATGCTATCTCATGAAAGAGAGTACAGTAAATAATTCAAATATATCCATTTATTCATTAATAAATAATATTCTCAACAAGCATTGTTCGTCCAAGATTTACCTACCCAAATTACAGAGCTACTACTAGAATACTTTTGATAAAGTTTTACATAATAAAAAATATTTACCCCGATCAATGGGGTTGAGGACTCGAACGATTAGCTGGTTGTGCCTCTACTTCTTCTTGAAAAATCTGTGAGGGGAGGAATGGCATGAGTATATTTTACTCAGTGAGGAAATATATTATTCTATCACATTAACATAAGAAATAATCATATAAAATCACAAAACATATCATATAGTTCCAAATTAAATTCTCAGACATTTTTCGGGTCCAACCCACATAAGGTGGTCGTTGTCCCGCGGCCCCTGCCGCATCCTCCCTTATTATTGCTTTCATAAATGCCTCCCTTATTTCACCCCTATATTTTCCATACTCTTTGTATTGGAACAAATTTTTGTTTAACATGATTTGCCACCCTTATTATCTCATGCTCCTCTTTTTTTACTCCCACACAGGGACCCGTCCCCGTAACATTCTTCGTCAATCACAAACATAACAATAATTCAACTTTACACACAATACTACCCATGTATGTGATGTTGTTCACATATATAGTATATGATACTCTTCATAAATATGGCACTGTTCGTATGTATGTACGATACTATTTATATGTACGGTATGATACTATTTATAAATATAATACTGTTCATATGTACGATATGATATTATCCATAAATATGATACGATACGATACTATTTATGAATATAACACTGTTCATATGTACGTACAATGCTATCCATAAATATGGTATGATATTATTCATGAATACGACACTATTCATATGTACGTATGATACTATTCATATGTACGGTATGATACTATTCATAAATATAACACTGTTCATATGTACGATATGGTACTATTTATATATGCGACAATCAGAAATAATTTCATTAACTGAGGATAATTCCTTTCTGATGTGGAGGATCAGCTAAGGCCGCAACCACAGAGTATACTAAGAATTTATCACACAGGTATTTGTAAAAAATATAGTACCCTCACAGTATCTTAGTAATCAATAAATAATTCTTAAACAATCGAGGTTAGTTCTTTTCTGATATGGAAGATCGGCTAAGGCCGCAACCACAGAGCATACTAAGAATTTAACCTCTAAATTATTGCAAGAATTTAAAAGAGTATAGTAGAATATTCCCTCACCTCGAATTCAAGCTATAAAGGAGGACTTTTATAATAACCCAGAATCTTAACACCAGAATCGAAAGAATTAGAGGAGAGGAGAGAATAGAATCTGAAGGTATGAGATTAGAAGTGAAATGGAATGGCCTATTTATAGGAGAAGTTATAGTACTATTTACTACTATTCCATCTACCATTCTCCTATACTATTTCATCTACCAGTTTCACTTATCAGTTTTCATCTACCATTCTCCTATACTATTTCATCTACCAGTTTCACTTACCAGTTTTCATGTACCGTTCTCCTATACTATTTCATCTACCAGTCTCACTTTCAACTATACCTTCTAGATTCCACTTTTGAATTGTATTTTACTTAATGGGATAAATTCCATATCGTACCATTCATTATATCTCACAATTTATTCAATTTATAAGTGAAAATTCATATTTTCAACATCATACACAACCAAGATAATAAAATTTACGTAAAAATTTAAGCAGACAAAATTTTTTTTTTAACAGGTATTACACAAAATATCCTTGTTCTTGATTTTTGTAAAAAGTGTAGTATCAATTTTTCCTCTTGTAAATCCATTTTCAAGTAGAAACTTGCTTAACCTCTCGTACCATGCACGAGGAGCCTGTTTTAAACCATAAAGGGCTTTTGATAATTTGAAAACATGGTGTGGTCAAAACCAGGTGGTTGTTTTACAAACACTTCTTCATTTATGAATCCATTTAAAAAACAAACTCTTTACATCCATTTGATATAGTTTGAAATTCTTAAAATGTGCAAAGGCAAGAAAAATTCAGATAGAATCTAACCTTGCTACTGGAGCGAATGTTTCTTCAAAGTCAATGCCTTCCTACTGGTTGTATCTTTGTGCTACCAGCCTTGCTTTGTTACAAACAACAGACCCTTGTTCATCTAGTTTATTCTTAAATACCCACTTGGTAACAATTATAGATTTATCACTTGTAGTGGGTACCACATTCCATACTCTATTTCTTTCAAACTGGTTCATTTCTTCTTGCCTCATCAATGTTCTTTGGTTCTATTTGTGATATGAAAGCCATATGGTTCATCCTTTATATTGATGATCTAGTCCTTTTTTTTTGGGATCACCAATGATAAAGTCATGTGGATAACTAGTGGATTTTTTCCATTCTTGTGGAACCTTTTGTTGATCCCTCTGGGGAGCTTCATTGACATCAAGCTCCTGTTCTATTTGTTGAGATGTATTTAGTTCTTGTTGACTTGATCCCTTACCTGATTTTTATTTCCTCTTAGTTCCTTAGGAAGTTTTGAAGACTTTGTGAACACTTAATTTTCCTTTAAGATAAAATAAAAATTAAAAAAATATATATAATAATAATAAATATATCTGCAAAGGGAGTTTAAAAATATAATAAAGAATGTGTATGTAAAGGATAATCAGTAAGGTAGTTTAAAAATATCATTAGGATGAGATAGTAGGACGTGTATTATGGAACTGCTCCCTAGCTTCACAGATATGGAATCTTGAAACAAACGTGGGAGTGCGCCGGAAGTTGAGGGGGAGATAGCCATCCACTATGCTTCAATGCATGATGGCAGCCCATGATAAATAGGATTAGAGCACGGAGGAGGAGAGAGGGTTCAATCAAAAAGAAAACAGAGCATAAACAAAACAGCAACCAGAGGAGATGTACGGAAAAGTGCTGAGAGTTTGAGAGTAAATACTGAGAGGAGCATACAGCAAGAGTGGAGACGTGAGTACAAAAACAGAGAGAATAGGAAAAAGAAAAACAGAGGGCACAATGAACAGAACTGTGAGCACAGGAAGCAAAGAAATTAAAACAGAGCATGTATTCTGTGTGTTGGGGGTATGCTTTTCTGTTATATACGTCTATATGCTTTTATATGCTATATATATATATCTAAGGAAGATCATGTGTCTATAGATGAACATATACACGTGGTTATATGAAGGCATGTGTTGTGTATACTATATATACATATATAATATCAGTAAGCATATTCCATTTCCTCTTCTCACTTTGTTGTACTGATTCTAGTTTAGAATGAATTGAATCTTATAAGAATTATGGTTTTCTAAATCTTTGTACAAAGTGGGTTGATTTCACAGATGGAAATTTTATAGCAACTCCACTAATGGACTCCTTCAATTAGAAGGATGAGCATGGAATCAAAAACATGAGAAGAAACGCCTAAATAGCATGCAGGGACTAAACTAAAAATAAATGAAAAGTTTTCAGAGACTGTTTTAATTTTTTAAAAAATATTTTTGCCACCTATGAACATAGAGGAATCTAAATATGGTCTTAGATTATGAAAAGGATAAAAGGGAAATAATCACTCAGGGACCTCGATGAAACGATAGAGAGGTAAGTATGTATCCTTTTATTTTTGTTATCTTTCTTTCTTCCTTTGACGTTGTGTCACATAAATGTGTGTGTGTACATAATATATATATATATATATATATATATATATATATATATATATATATATGTATGTATGATGTGTCAGTATACTTTTTTTTAAAATAAATTTATTTTCGAGATAATTTCAGAAAATTCAAAAATATATTTTCTTGTTTTTATTTTCGAGATATATTCAAAATATCAAAAAATCCAAAATATATTCCCCCTTCAATTGAAAAAAAAAGATCTAGAAACAAAAATTTTCCTATCGCGCGATTGTTAATCAATGCCGTAGGATAATAAGAAAATCAAACAATCTTTAATGGAATAAGAGTCCGACTTCGTTGGAGTGGATATTTCTTTATTATTATTTTTTTAAATACTCACTTTGCGATTGTTTAATGATACAAGTGAGGGAAAATTTCTCTTAAAAAAATAAATCTGTTGAATTTAAACCCTTTGAAAGTTAGATGAAGTACTCATGATGTGATTGTATAACAATACTTATGAGGAAAAGTCTCTTAAAATATTTCTTTTTATAAATCCCAAATTTCAAAAAATTAAAAAAAATGTTTTCAAAATTACGAACTACGTGGACTTTGATCCCAACGATTGGGTAAGTAGGCCCTAGGCACCGCCTAGCCAAATCCATCTTTGTATATTTTATTTGTTCTTTCTCTTTTTTTTCTTTGGTGATTTATAAGGGTAATTTTGAGATGATTGTTAAATAATTGTATGCCTCCTAAATCAAACGTATAGGGTGCCTAACACTTTCTCTATATGGTTCAACTTCCGAACTCAATTTTCTCTAAACGTAGACTGTCAAATTTAGAGGTTTTTCCAAGTTTTTCCTAACAAATTAAACTTTGGTGGCGGCTCCAAATAAAATTAGTTTTCAATTTCGAAAGCTGATTTTATATCATATTTTCTTTTTAAAAGAAAACGCCGGCCGGTCACATTTCGGGTGTGACAGACTTAGATGGCTCATCATCATCTGTTCTATTTTCATACTCAAAAGCTGGATAGTTCTCATAAAAAATAACAAGAATAGTTTCTTCAATAGTTTTTTATATAACACTGAATATCTGATAAGCCTTACTGTTATTGGAATAACCGACAAAAATACCTTCTATAGATTTTGCATCAAACTTTACAAGATTATCTTTAAGGTTTAAAAAGTAGCATTTGCAGCCAAAAGGATGAAAATAAATTATGCTTGGTTTCCTTCTTTTCCATAACTCATATGGAGTCTTGTTTAAAGAGGGCCGACTAAGACACCAATTGAGGATATTGAGTGAGGTGTTGATAGCTTCTGCCCAAATATTTTAGGGAAGATTATTTTCAAAAAGCAAGGTCTTTGCCATGTCGAGCAGGGACCTATTTTTTCTTTCAGCAACACCATTTTGTTGAGGAGTCCTAGGCACAGAAAAATTTTGTGATATTCCCTTCTCATTAGAAAACTCTTCAAATAAATAGTTTCAAATTGTGTTTTGTGATCACTTCGAATACTTAAAATTTGAAAATCTTTTTCATTTTGTACCCTTTTAAAATATGTTTTAAAACTGTGAAAACAATCACTTTTGTTTGCTAAGAAATAGACCCATGTAAAATGGGAATAATCATCAACAATAACCAGCCTATACAACTTTCCTCCTATACTATGTGTCCTAATAGGTCCGAACAGATCCATATGAAGTAATTGAAGGAGCCTCGTGGTTGATACATGTTCTTTAATAGGAAAAGAGTTTTTAACTTGTTTTCCTTTTTGACATGCATCACACACATGATCCTTTGCAAAGGAAATTTAGGAAGACTAACAAGATCATTTTTGGCTAATGTCAAAATTAGTCTCATATTAAGATGGTCTAATTTCTTGTCCAAAGTGAACTTTGATCATTTGTTGAAGCAAGACATTTATTTGGAAAATAGCACTTATCAGTCAAAGTAATCTCTGCCCTTCTATCATGGACTTGTTTTCACCTTTGAAACTAATAAAGCATTTTTCAGTTATAAATGTGACATTATAACCTGTATCACTATTGATCTGTAATACTATTAGCAAGTGTAATAAGTCAACAAGTAATATAGAAGGTGAATCGAGTGTTGATCCCACGAGGATTATAGTAGTCAAGTACCGATTTCGCTATTTCTACATTATCAAGACCATCCATTTTTAATGAGAAATTAAACTGAACTAGCCTAAATTAATTTATCTAAAATAATATAAATTACTGATGATTGATAAAAAAAGTCAGACAATTAAACTAAGGAAAGTATTTAGAATCTGCAAGTTATCAAAGTGTTAGGATCTGATTTCACTAACCTATCCAACCATAATCTGAATCTTTTATTTTAATCTAAGTTCTCAATCTCTATATTAATGGTTAAATTCTCAATTCTAGTTAAAACTCAATCCCTTGGCAAATTAACCCTCTTAACCTAATTAAATTTCTTAATTACTTATACCAATTTAATCAAGAAGAGGCAATAAGAACAATTAAATTCAGGCACAACCACACAAACAATTTATATGTTCCTAGATCAAATTAATTTGTGGCAATTATTTCAATAGTCATGTTCACATATAAATTTTCCAATTCCTTACACAAACCCTAATTCAATTCTCAAGTGTCCAATTTGAGAAAGCAGTAAGCACAGATATAATTACTTAATAAGAAAATAGACTTAGATTAACATAAGAAAATTCAAATCATAGCATTTAAGGGAAGCTATATTTCCCCCTAACAAAAGGAATTTAGCTACTCATGATACATAAAACATCCACAATAACATGATTCATGAGTTTTGCCATTAAACTAAAATTGAAGAAGCAAAGATGAAGAAGATGAATAAGATATGAATCCCAATCTCCAAAGCTTCCTCCGTAAAATCTCTTCTGCATCCGAAATTGATATATTTCTCTTTCAACTTTCTTTTTGGTCCCTTCTGTAAAAGTCTTCTTCCAAATCTTTTCAAATCTAAATTCAAAATTAAAAGACATCAAATCCAACAATAAATCAAAAAAGAAAAACATAAAAATATAAAAATCATTTTTTAAATCCTAAACTTAAATTAAATCCTAAAAGAAACTAGCCAAAATAAATTTAAATTAAATATCCTAAACTAAATTAAACTAAATAAACACAATAAATTATAGAACATAAGACAAATCCTAAAGAAAAACTAATTCCCTATAAAATTAAACTAAATAATTGAAAAGACTAAATATATTCAGAAAAAGACTTAAAATAATTTATTTTACTCAATTTATTAATTAAAAATATAGGTTAAATAACTCTATAAAATAGAGTTATCACATCTCCAAACTTAAGATTTTGCTTGCCCTCGAGCAAAAGTAAAGCTCTACAAAAATGCAAATTGACCATTCTCTGTAATTCATCCTGAAAGCTAAACTTCAATCCTCAATAATTTCATGGAATGATAAACAAGAAAGTAAAGCAATTCTAACAAGTTTCTAAGTTCGAAAGATAATAATTCATTTTCTCAAACCCTTGAAGTGTGTGTATGAGTAGCCAACAACATTCTCATGCAAATATTTAGAATCAATTCTATATTTGTTAAACTATATAACCAAACCTCAAATGTACAACTCCATATGCTTAATCCTCTATCCTCCCTCCACTAATGTAAGCAACACGTAAATAGAGATCAATAGGTCTTTTTCCGCTTGTAATGGGGCCAAGGGTTAAAGGTAAAAGAAGAAAAGGGATAAGGGAAACACAAAGTACAAGAGAATAAATAATGCATAGTGTAAGCACAATTCTCTGAACTTCTATACTATTTGGTTCAACTTTCCTTCTTTTTCCTTTTTTTTTATTTTTTTTCAATGTCAACTCCCTCAAACTTGGGTCATTTTAATCCACTTTTGTTTTTCATTTTTCTTTTTCTCAAGGGTTGAGCATTTTTGGCTTCATTCATCTTTATTTTCATCATTTTTTTAACCTCCTTTCCTTCAGAATTTTTCTTTGTACTACTTACTCTCTTGAAAGGGTAGGTAATTTCTTTTTGGGCTTAAGGTTATAACTGTCTAGGTACCAAAAAAAGAAATCAATTTCCAATTATTTCCACAATAAAATGGCTCTAAGTAGGTGCTAGTGGTAACTGACTGAGAGATGAAAAAAAATAGTTAAAGGCTCAAAATTAATCAAACAATGCCTAAATCATATCTCTATCTACATGCTACTTAGGATTTCTCCTTGGAAGAATATAAAACCAAGTTCTAGAGTTTTCAAATTGAGATAAAACATATAATTCAATAAACATAAAACTTTCTTCTAAAAATCTACTCTTCAAATATTACTGACGTCAGTGCTCAATAATTTTTCAAGAGTTAAGAAAATAAAATATTATCAGTCAATCTTTCCATTACTAAAACTTTTTTTAAATTCCTATAAATCATTTTTCCTTTAGAAATTATTTTTCATCATAGATACTTAACTCTTCATAGGATAAAACTACAAAAAGCAATCAACAATTTTCAAATATTTTCAGAAAAAATTTTCAAGGGCAAGTAAAATTTAAGTTATTCCATTTAAAAGCACATATTGAATGACCAAAAAGTTCTCTGATCCAAAACCAAATGCACCATCCATTTGCAGCAAAAATTAAAAATTTTAGTGAATTTTAAAATAGTATTTTCCTACCCCCCAAACTTAAAATGAAACATTGTCCTCAATGCTTAAACATGTCTTTCCAAAAGTTGAGGAGATTAGGAATTAAGAACTTATTTAGTATTCAATCAAAATTTGAGTAAATTCCACATAAACAACTATATTGAGCATTGAAAGGCACACACTGACTGAGAACATATCAATTAAGAGTAGAATGATCATCAACACTTCAATAAGAAACAACTCAATCGGCAAAATTCATCCCTCAAATAACCAGCAAAATTTCTAAAAATGGACCTTAGCATCTCTACATTTTATCAGTAATCACAATGCTACAAACATAAAGAATCCAATATCACAGTTGCATATAATCAATTTTCGAATCCTTCAATACTCTATGTTTAGTCCACAATAGGTAACTTTACTTAAAGCCCAATATGATAGGGAGAATTACTGACCTTCTTGATGATAATACCCAACACCATTGACCAAACCTTTAGCCTAACAACAAAAATTGACAGAAATTGAGGTGAATCTAAAGCCTATCAACTTAAAGCTCAATCAAATTTTCTTGGGGTTTATGCAAGGGGCTTACGGTGGAGGAGTTACAATGGAAACAAGATGGGTGAGAGGTCTAATAGCGTCAAGGACAGCATGGTAGCTTGGGGTATGATGATTCAATGCTGGGTGTTGCGGGATTAAAGGGTGCCTACGGCTATGAACATATGGCGTGGGTTAATGGAGGTCGACGGTGGTGGCTATCAATGGCGGATGTGAGCAAGGGAGACGGTGTTCAGTGGCGAGTTTTGAAGACAATAGATGGGGGGATGGCCAATGGTGGGATTGTGTGAAGATGATGTGCGAAGGCCGATGGTAGCTGATATAGGAATTGGGTTTTAATGGCAGTAGGTGAAGGCGAAGACTATGGGCGTCGAGGATGATTAAGGTAGTCGACCCCGTGGAGGCTGGGTGAGCAATTACGATGTTAAGGTCAATTGCTATAGGTTATGAAGACAGTGCGATGTGGTTGTAGTGACTGGGAGAATGATGGACAACAGATGGTTTAAGCAAAAAATCATAATAATAAATAGAGGAGTAAAAAAAATAAATAATAAATAAAAAATAAATAAAGGATAAATAAATAAAAATGAAATATAATTGAAAAAAATTTTGATTAGCATTAACGAATTTTTGGATGCCCTGATGAATGCCTTGGCATTCACTCTCTGGTTTTGACACAAGTTCACGTTGTAGTTTTTTTTTTAACGTTTTTTGAATTTTTGGATGCCAAAGTATCCAAATTAAATACCCTAGCATTGGATCTCTAGTTTTTATGCCATACTGCAACTTCAAAATTTTTTATTTTTTTTATGATAATATAATTATTAAAATAAGCCAAGGCATCGGATTCACTGTTGCTACATCCAAATTCTGATATCATTATACTCCAATATCCATAATTAGTACTTAAAATCCATGACTTGCACCCAAAATATAGACTTACCTCATCTTCCTTTTGAATTTTTGCTATTTCCTTTTTGCAAACTAGGTCCCCCCAACACTTGTGAATATGCCAACTCCATTTTCATCAATCATGCTCATCAATGATCTTTTCAATTACCTGCAAAATGGTTCAAGTCTTTAGAAAAACAAGAAAAAAATCAAAAAGAAAACAACAACCACGAAACCTAAAATAAAATAAATCTAAAATCTAAATATTAAAAATTGGGTTGCCTCCCAACAAGTGCTTAGTTATTGTCTTTAGCTTGACTCTTCCAGTCTTCATGTCGGATCAATGAGATTCAATGAGAGCTTCTTCTTACTGACTTCTCCCATAGATTATGCTTCACTAAAGCTAGTGCTTTCCCATTCTTCAACATCACATCTTGCAATGTAGGATTAAATTTCCATTGAGTTTGGACCACTAAATTGCAGTTGTCTTCCATGAATATTCTGCAACTTGTTGGACGCACCCTTTTTATGTCATTTATGGCATCACCTATCTTTGATTTATGCTTTGTCAAAATTTTTAAAAGTTTTTCTTCTTCAGTCTGTATCAGTTCAGCACTTATAATAATAGGAAACAAGTTATTTCCACCAAGAAAAGCATATTTAAGATGAAGGGGAAGGGGTTTAAAATCAAATTTTGGATATTCTTTACTTACCTCCTCCTTTTTCAAAATTGTAACCTTACTTTCTCTAAAAGGCGGCAAACACGACAAGGTTTCTAACTGTTTTATACATCTCTTGATTTCTAATTCACTCTCATCCTTTTCATTACATTTCACTTTAGTTGAATTACATAAAACAGAGTCAAGAGATGGTTTAGGAACATACCTGTGGCATTCCTCGGTGGTAAAAGAGTCAGTGTAATCAATTTTGAGGCATTTTTTGTCGTCTTCTATAGGATGCTTCATGGGTTCAAACACATTGAATGTCACCTTTTCATTATTTATCTCGAGCATAAGCTTTCCTTTTTCTACATCTATTAACTCTCGACTCATTGCCAAAAAGGATCTTCCCAAAATAAGTGGGATATTCTTATATTCTTCCATGTCTAGCATGACAAAGTCAACAGGGAAGATAAATTTATCGACTTTCATAAGCACATCTTCCACAATACTGTAAGGGTGCTTAATTGACTGATCGGCCAACTGTAGTGATATCGTCGTGGGCTTAACTTACTTGATCCCAAGCCAACGAAATTTGGATAGTGGCATCAAGTTGATACTAGCTCCTAGATCACATAGAGCTTTTTCAATAATTAAATTTCTCATTTTGCAAGGTATGTGAAAACTATTTGGATCCTTAAGCTTCGGAGGCAATTTTTTCTATAAAATGGCACTGCATTCTTTATTTAGTATGATTGTCTCGTCCTCTGAAAGCTTCTTCTTCTTAGATAGGATCTCTTTCAGAAATTTGGCATAAACTAACATATGCTTAATCACCTCAGCGAATTGAATGTTGATTTGTAGATTTTTGAAGACGTCAAGGAATTGTGAAAATTGCCTCTCTTGAGTCTGTTTCCTTAAACACTGAGGATAAGGAATTTTCTAATACGATGAAGGCTCATACAACTTATCCCAATCCAGATCCTTTTTCTTTCTTCTTCTTCTAGGAGAATTCTCATCAAAACGATCTATATTCTGTTCATCCTTACTCAAATCATCATCAATGGGATCATGGGCCTCAACAGTGTTTTTAGGTAGAATTTTAACTACTAGTTTAGTTTTGTCCTCCTTGGGAAGTGGCTCAAGTGTTTCACTGCTTCTTAAGGATATTGCATTACAATGCTCCCTGGGATTTTCTTTATGTTACCCGATAAATTTCTATAGGGTTTTTCAGCTAAATGCTTAGCTATCTGTCCCACTTGGTTTTCTAGACTCTTTATTGCAGCATCCTGGTTTTTGAAGTTCGCCCTTGTCTCTATCATAAAATCTTTAGTATGTTGGGCTAGCTTCTCAATAACTTGTTCCCATCCAGAAGATTTTTCAGAAACCCTCTGAACATGAGGAGGGTGGTATGGTAGCACTAATGGTCTGCGTGCCCCTTGTTGATTCCATGAGAAGTTGGGATGATTATGCTATCCTAGGTTGTATGTGATTTGATAAGTCCTTTATTTTGGTTAATTTCAGGTCAGTTTTGATAGGCTTTTCCCTCTCTTTAATCCCATTTTGCTATCCTTTTGCACTATTTATCCGTTATTTTTGCTTAGCTCTTTATGCTTTGTAGTTTTCCTTGTTTTATCTTGTTTTTATTCCTTTTCCTTTGCCTTTTAATGCTTTTTGCTGTATTTTCTTGTAGGCTTTCTTTCTGGTCTTATGCAGGTGAGAAATTGTTGTTTTGCTGCAAGCGCTAGTACCTCATCTCTCTGTCAACATTTCTGAAGTCGGCACCTCAGGTGCTACACAGGGCACCCCAAGCACCAGCCCTTGAACTCTATGTCTAGCAATTTCTACATGTCACCTAAGTGCCCCATTCTTGTACCTCCGTAATTTCTAATATAAATAGCAGTTCTGCAGAAGTTTTTGGGATCTTTTGGCTGGAGGAGCAAGGGAGCTCTACTAAAGCTTGCTGGATGAGATGGGAGACCTCTTCTCTACTGAGTTTGAAGCTTTTCTTCCTTTTTTCTCCTTCTTCTTGATCATGTTTTGTTCTATGTTTGTTATGTTTTTCTTCCCCTTGTTCATGTATAACTAAACTCTAGGGTTTAGGAGATTGATGTAATTGACTTCCTTTGAAGCTTTGTTGTTGAATACTTTAATATAATTGTAGTTATAATTATTGGAGTAGTTGTTACTAGTTTATTTCCTTTTACGTGATTGCAATCATCTAACTTAGATGTATTTGGGATTTATCTTATCTAAGCTAGAAATAGCTAGATATGATTTTGGCCCTTGTAATTTCTACCATGATTGACAACCATTGAGTGGATTTTACCAGTTTATTTTCCTTTTACGTGATTGCCATCATCTAACTTAGATATATTTGGGATTGTATTACTGCTAGACACAGCTTGATAAAAACATGCCCTTGTAACTTCTACCGTGAACAGGGTTATTCTAGACATAGATAATCTTGTTTGCGTGGTCTTATGAGTTCTCAAGCTTAAACTCTAAACTAAATAATTTGACTAAGTTATTAGCTAATTATTTTGGTGATGAAGGTTTGTTTCACCAAGACATTGGGTTTAAATAATTTTGTGAACTTGACAAACATTAAAAGGAATTTGCAAATGTATCGAAGTATTCTTTAACAATTCAAAGATTGGTTTATCTGTGAATTAATCAGATTAGGAGTTAAGAAAATCAATTCCCTATACACATTGTGTTATTGTGTATTTCTTCGTTTATCGTTTAGTTAATTCCTTGTCGTTAGTTTAGTTTACTTTTAGTGAAATCTATATCTTTTCTTCTTTCCAAATATAACTTCATCTAGTGAAATTGGTAATGTTGAAAGTCGATCTTTGAGGATGATAACTCATTCATCATTAAACTACAGTTGCGATACAATTACACTTGTTAGAAAAGTCGCACCATATTTGAATATGAATTATGTTGGGGTTGTTGGGGCTAGCTCATGTAATTAATCTACTTTGTGCATACATTGGCCTCACATGCCCCATTCAAATTATTACCTCCATAGAAATCACATAAAAGATGTGGGGTATTCATGGCCCCTACTTGCATAGTATCGAACATCTTGCCATTTACTGGGATAATGTCTTCACAGCATCAAAAGTATCCACTTCCAACACTTGTCTCCTTGGAACAGCTCTATCTCTAGGGATGGGATAAATATCTATCATCATCATCTCAATCAACTGAAATGCTTCGTCTAGGGTCTTATCTCTCAATGAACCTCCTGCAGCTGCATTAATCATAACTCGCGATGATTCATCCAATCCACTATAAAAGGTATGTATCTACATCCAATCTGGGATGGAATATTGTGGATAACTCCTCAACAGATCTTTAAACCGTTCCCATGCATCATACATGGATTCTCCATTAAGTTGATAGAAGGAGGTGATATCACTCCTCACTTTAGTAGACTTTGATTGCAAAAAAAATACTTAGTAAGGAACTTGTTTTTCAATTCTGCCCATATTGTAATACTGCCTTGAGGTTGCGAACGTACCCAACATTTGACTTTATCTCTCAATGAAAATAGGAAAAGTCTTAGTGGAATGATGATACAATTAGAGGAAGTGATTGATAGGGACATTAGGATCTTCTAGTGGGCTTCCTCTAAACTGCTCCTGTTGAACCAATTGCAGAAGTGTTGGCTTGATCTCAAAATTATTAGCCTAAATTGGAGGTCTGACAATGCTCGTGGGGCACCCATCAGTTATAGGTACAAGATATTCTCCTACGTCCATCTAACAACACCTTCATGATTCACAGCATTATCCTGATTAGCCACATTATTAGATACTCTATGATTTTCTTCAACCACTGTTAATGGTTGACTTTCTATTACTATCTGAGTTCTTTTTCTCTCCCTTGCTTGCTTCTGATTTAAGCGTGCTATTTTTCTATTTCCAAGTCAAACAAAAGCGACTTTGGATCAGTGGTACCTCTCATAAACCAGAAAGAAAGAAAAATTTATAGAAAAAATAAATAAATAACTAAAAGAACCAAATTACTAAATAAAAGAAAAATACTAAAAATTAAAACAAAATAAAATAAAATAAATAAAGAAAAAAACAAAGAAAGTGTCTAAATTAGTATAGTTATAGATATTCCAGATATTAACTAACACCAATAATCCCCGATAACAATGCTAAAAACTTGTTGATCTGTAATGTTGTCGTTAAGTGTACTGAGTCAACAAGTAATATAGAAGGTGAATAGTGTCGATCCCATAAGGATTATAGTAGTCAAGTACCGATTTCACTATTTTTACACTATCTGGACGATCGATTTTTAATGAGAAATTAAACTAAACTAGCCTAAATTAATTTATCTAAAATAATCTAAATTACTGATGATTGATAAAAAAAGGTCACACAATTAAACTAAGGAAAGTATTTAGAATTGGTTGGAGCCACTATGACTACCGAGCCGCCCAAAATTAGATTCGTGGCAACTTGTAGTATAGTAGTCGTCCCAAGTTGTTTCACTCTTAAAGCCTTGCTTCTAAATTTCCTAATTAATTATTCTAACACTAATCTAACTACTGATTACAGCCTAATTACCACAAGGGGTGATTGCAATTAAACCATAAAACAGAAACTAACAGAACACTAATCCTAAACTATGACAGAACAGAATAGAGATAAAGAGATACAGAGACAAATACACAATGCAATCAGCCATAAAGTCCCTAGAATTGCAACCATCATCATTCTTGTCTTCAAATTGATTCTAATGTTCTCTATTATTAGGTTTTCTAACTAATATTTCCAAGAAACTTCCTAGAACTAGATTACACATGAGTTAAACCTAACCACATGCAATCTAATTAAGTCCTAACTTAAATCATGCTTGATAATCATCCAAGCAAGCCATTTTTATTCTACTTGCTACACCAAACTGTAATAGCAAGAAAACATCTCAGATTTACAACATTCAAACTAGTAATCACATCCATAAAAGTCTAAATAGAATAAATATGAATTTGAAAACTAGAGGAAGCTGAAACAGAGGAAACCACAAGAAAACTTACTGATTAAGCTCCAAGAATTCATGTTATAGACTCTAATTCTCCATGAACTGATTACAACATAAATTTCAGCCTTCCATGGAGGCATAAACAGAAGAAATACAAGGGGGAATATGAATTACTTAAAAGAAAATGGAAGAAGAGAACTCTTCAACCGTGGGAAAATGGCTTCTGGTGGTCTCTTAACCTAGCCAGGAGAGAGAATGACGAATTTGCTTCATTGTTTGACTCCATGAGAAGTCCCTTTCTGCTGCTGCCTTCTGATTAGACAGTGTAGCAATAGTGCAGAGAAGATTCATGAAAATAGTGCTACATAAACTCTCTTTTGCTGATGCAGAAAAGTAGTTTCCATTTTTGCTTTTTGTTGTTTTTTCTGATGTTACTGGAAAGTGCAGAATGCTTTCTGGTTTATGTAGAAATAGTGGGGCCCACAGTCCAGTCAACGCCCAGTCAGCCCTAGAATGCCATGTCAGCATCCAGGTGGTGTCCATATAATCAAAACATCCATATCATCAATTTAGTTCTCTAATTATAAAATTAAAGCACAATTAGTCCATGATTAGATTACATTCAATAAATTCTAAAATATAATAAAATTAGAGAGTACATAATATTTAAGATGTAAAAGGAACTAAGATAGGGACTAAATTGTATATAAAAATGCCCGTATCAAGAATCTGCAAGTTATCAAAGCGTTATGGATCCGATTTCACTAACCTATCCAACCATGATCTGAATCTTTTATTTTAATCTAAGTTTTCAATCTCAATATTAATGGTTAAATTCTCAATTCTAGTTAAAACTCAATCCCTTTGCGAATTAACTCTCTCAACCTAATTAAATCTCTTAATTCCTTAAATTAATTTAATCAAAAAAAGGCAATAAGAACAATTAAATTCAGGCACAACCATACAAATAATTAATCTATTCCTAGATTACATTAATTTGTGGCAATTATTTCAATAGTTGTGTTCATATATAAATTTTCCAATTCCCTACATGAACCCTAATTCAATTCTCAAGTGACCAATTTGAGAAAGTAGTAAGTACAGAAATAATTACTTAATAAGAAAATAGACCTAGATTTGTATAAGAAAATTCAAATCATAGCATTCAAGGGAAGCTACATCTTTCCCTTAACAAAAGGAATTTAGCTACTCATGATACATAATAACATGATTCATAAGTTTTTCTTTTAAACTAAAATTGAACAAAAAGAAGAAAAGATGAAGAAGATGAATAAGATATGAATCCCAGTCTCCAAAGTTTCCTCCGTAAAATCTCTTCTGCATCCAAAATTGATATATTTCTCTCTCAACTTCCTTTTTGGTCCCGTCCATAAAAGTCTTCTTCCAAATGTTTTCAAATCTAAATTCAAAATTAAAAGACATCAAATCCAAAAATAAATCAAAAAAGAAAAACATAAAAATATAAAAATCATTTTTTTAAAATCGTAAACTTAAATTAAATCTTAAAAGAAAACCAAAATAAATTTAAATTTAAATTTAAATTAAATATCCTAAACTAAATTAAACTAAATATACACAATGAATTATAAAACATAAGATAAATCCTAAAGAAAAATTAATTCCCTATAAAATTAAACTAAACAATTAAAAAGACTAAATATATTCAGAAAAAGATTTAAAACCATTTATTTACTCAATTTATTTATAAAAATATAGGTTAAATAACTCTATAAAATAGAGTTATCAATCATATAATTGGTTAATGCTAATTAAATTATATTTTAAACCAATTACCAAAGAGACATTTTCTATGCAGAAAGTATCATTGATACATACATTACATGTACCAATGATCTTACCCTTCTGATTGTTACCAAACAATACATTACCGAAGTTTCTTTTTCCTCATAGTTGACAAAACTTTCTTTATTTCTTGTCATATGTCAGGAGCAACCAGAATTTAGAAACTAGCTCCCCTATTTCTGTTTTGTCCTGAGGCATATCTGCAAAAAGTAGAGTTTCAAGTACCCATTATATGGGTCCTCAAAAGGTCAGTAGGTAGAACTTTTGTGCCAGTTGAGACCCAAATTCTTTTCACATTCATTTCTTCACATTGCTCATACAATGATAAGATAGTGACCTTTCTTTCCGCAGTTATAACATTTTTTTGATGAATTTGAATTCTTTTTGAAAATAGGCTTTGTTTTCTTATCTTTTCAAACATAGCCTATACCTACCTTGTCAAGTGATTTCTTAACATGAATTCTAAGTTCTTTTGTCCTTAGACAAATCTACTTAGATCGTATCTTAGCCCTTCAATCTTGGCCTTTAGAGCCCTGTTATTAAAAATAAAATATGGAAGAGATTGCTCTTCTTCCAACCGTTTTATTTCGGCCTCACAAAAATGTTTCTCACTAACAAAGTTTTGGAAATCTTTTAGAAGCTGGGCATGGGCACGTTTTAAACCATGATACCTTTCTAAAACATTTTTTGAATGTTCCATCAATTCATCAAAAGCAAGTAATAACTCTTCAAAAGTACAAGATTTATTTACCTCAGTTTCTTCATCATCGAACTCACTGTCTGCCATGAGATAAAGACTAGCCATGTCAGGATCCTCTATGTCTGATTCACTTTCAAGAAGATCATCATCACTCTATGAAACATTTGCTACATTGTTTCTTCAATCTCTCTTATTTCTTGTTATTTTTAGACATTCAGCTCATATATGTCCAGTCTTCTTGCATTCATAGCAAGTAATAACTTCATGATTCTGTTTTGATAATACTTTATTTCTATTATTTTGGTATTGCTTCTTGTAGTATGTGGCAAATCTTTTTGATATTAATGCTACTCCTTTATCTTTCTTTTGTTGTAGTTGTTCTTTTTCTTTCTAGAGATAAGTGACTTCATAAACCATGAGTTTTCCTCAGAGTTCATCTACTGTCATTGTTGAAGTCTTTCCAGATTCCTCAATGGTTGTGACTTTGATTCTCCAGGGTCCGGTTAAATTCTTTAGAACCTTTCTAACGATTTTTTCATGGCTATAAACTACTCCGATGAGATCAAGTTCATGAGTAATCTTTATGAGCCTTTGAAACATTTTTTCTATGGTTTCATCATCTTTCATTTTGAAGTTGACAAATTGTTCTTCCAAACTATCAGTTCTGGTTTTCTTCACCTCACTTGTTCCTTCATGAATTACACGAAGTTTCTCCCACATTTCTTTTTTCGAACTACATCTTGAGAGTTTTTTAAACTCTTCTGTATTTACTGCACATAGAAAATAATTAATCGCTCTAAAGTTCAATTCATACTTACACTTTTCATCATCTGTCATATCATCTATTTCCTTCAGGACCTCCTTCTCGTTGATTCTATGCATAGGTATGTAGGATCCTTTTGCAATTACCTACCATACATCAACATTAAGAGATTTTAAAAAAAAATCTCCATTCTGTTTTTCTAATATGTGTAGTTTTTTCCGTCAAAGAATGAAGGTCTATCAAAACTTTGACCTTGCGCGCCAGAAACTTGCATCATCATCATCTTGAGGATCTTTACTCTAAGATGTTAATCCCAAAATACTTGAGACCTCCTCTAATATTAAACATTAATGCAACAGTATACACTAAAGGGGGTGAATAGAGCATACTTTATCTTTTTTGACTAATGAACTTGGAACTTTTAAGATTACCAAACGTTTTAAGAAAGGTTAAATGATACTAGTTACCGAAAGTAGTAATAATAAAATAAAGGTAAGAGATAAGAGATAACACTGATATTTATAATGGTTCAGTAGAATTACAGAAATTCATCTACATCAACTTTTCACAATACAGTTATGAGTATTTTATTTAGAGGGAAAAGTCACCAATACAATAAACTACACTAAGGCTTAACTTTCATTTTTTTGCTACCCGATAGCAACCTTCAGTCTGGATCAGCAGTCTCCTACTTTTACTCTTCTTCGACTAGAGCTTCAACATTTCTAGTGAACGTTTACAAACAACCTTTTCAAGCAGAAATGGATGACTTAATAGCTTTTGCTTATACAACACCAGAACACTTCAAGAAGTGCCAACTATCTGTCCACACATAGATAGAGGAAGTGAATCATGAAAATATTTCTATCAGTTCACTCAGAACAGAACAATTGAGAGAAAACTCATAAAGAGAAAAATATTAATCAATACAATTCCCTCTCACTCAAGACACAAAGAAATAAGTAATAATGCTCGTAACAATTCTTTGTAAGCTCTGGTATTTAAAAATGGTTGTAGCTTCATCCTTTTATCATTTAGCTGTAACTAGTCGTTGACGTTTTGATGCTTCATAATTAATGTGTAAAAAATTCTGATTGAATTTGGAGATTGCTTCTGTATCTGATACCTTATTCCAAATAAGGAAATAAACTATCATATAATTGGTAGACTTTTGTTTCAGATTGAATGCTGACAAATCTTTTCCTTTTACAATTTAAATCTCCTCATTAAATGCGAATATGCTTGTTAATCCGCGATTGAGTTGACTTCAAATGATAGCGGATTCTATTCCACAATTTGCGGCTTGACTCAAGCTTGATCTGTCTGGTAGTATTAAATGAATAGCAGCAACATAATTCTTCATGAATTCTATTAGGTACCTTGTGGATTCCAGAATCAAAAACTTAATCCAACACATTTTCAAGAGATTTAACGTCTCTACAAAGAAAATTGTATAAAACAAACCATTCCAGTGGACTTCAGCAATTGTATAAACCAAATCATTATAGAATCAATCCCTTTAGCATTGAAGTTTTCAATATTTTCCTTGTAAGAAGGAACATGTTAATTTGTTTGAACAAACTCCTACAAAGCACCTTGACAGACAGCCCAAAAATCAAAATAAATGAAAATTAACTATGCAATCAAAGAGCTAAACATTTAGAGTTTCACAAAAATGTTCAACAATTGAATCTATGATCTTTTAGGATTTCACTGACCAAAGAATACATGGAAGCATAATATCGGTACAAATATATTATATCAAAATGTCATGCAAAATTACATGTCATGAAAGTTCAATAACTAAATCTATGATCTATTAGGATTGCACTGGACCAAGGAGTACATGGAAGCACGACATCAATACAAACAAAACAAATGGTCATCTGCTGTTTTTGTTTTTTGTTTTTTTTTTTTTAAAAAAAAAGGAATCAGTAACTTTGAAACAAAATAGAGGGGTTGGGGGCGTTATAAAGGTTCGTACATGTTTTTTCTTTTTCTTGGATGATTCTATCTAGTAAATGTTTAGAGGCACAATATATATTTTTCTTAATTTTAATAACACATTATAAGATATTATTTTAATTGTGTATTTTAATTCACCTCAAAATGATATTATTTTCCGATAATTAATTTTGAGAATTATTTTCTTGTACATTTACTTCCCTGTGGAATTTTGAAAATTGTTTGAAAATTTTGATAATTCACCTCAAACTTATTTTTGAAATGATACTGTAGCCGTCTAGCATCACATAGTAAAATTTTATTTTCCAAAAATAAACATCAAGTTTATGTGTATAACATTGTAGGCCTTAATTAACTTCGCTCAAGTTTCATTTTGGCATCTTAATTTAGTTTTTTTTCTAACTTGATCCTATAACTTATCTTAAATTTCACTTTGGTCTTTTAATTTTATTTTGTTTCAGTTTGGTCCTTGAACTTTATCTTAGAGTTCAATTTGGTCCTATAACTTTACCTTATATTTCTCTTTAGTCTTTTAATTAATTTTATTTTGTTTCAATTTAGTCCTTTAACTAACTTACAAAAACTTCTCCAATTCTTTTTTTTTTTTGTCTTTAACAACACCAAGATGGTTAAAATTTAAAGTTTATTTTCGAAGCATATCTCAAAGAAGAGGCAATAACCGAATAATTGGCTAAGAAAGGGTTAGGGAATCCCAGGTACGTTAGAGTAAGCGTGGGATGTTAAGTACATTAAGCTAACCTGCCAGCAAAGAGTTAGCCATTGAGTGAGTCCTTCCCGGGTGAGGAAGTTTATAGATTTCTTGCTTAACGTTGATAGCCTCAAAGCTTTTTTGTTAAGTATCTTAGAGGTATCAAAGAGAAGAAAATATTTGAGTTGTTTTTTGTAAGTTAAAGAACCAAATTAAAACAAAATAAAATTAAAGGGTTAAATGGAAATTTAAGATCAAAGGTCAGGGACCGCAATGGATCACAACAAAATTAGGGACCATAATGAAATTTAAAGTAAAATATAGGGACCAAAAGGAAACTTAATGTAAATTTAAGAAACCAAATTAGAACAAAATAAAATGAAGGGACCAAATGAAACTTGAGATAAATTTAAGAGATTAAATTGAAATAAAATTCAGTTAAGGAGTCAAAAAGAAACTTGAGATAAAGTTAAGGGACTAAAATGATACTTTAGCCATTAAAATTCATCAAGATTGAGTGTTCAAATTTTTAAATATAATAAATACAAAACAGCACATTTCATGGGCAGCGGATCCGCTCTAGTGCCTAGAGCTTCCGGCTACCCCTCAAACCATTGATTGGATTCAATTAGCTTTCAATCTTCAACTCAAGCGCCTCCCAATCGATTTTCTGAATCTAAGAGAAACTCAAATTTTTCCACACCGAGATGACACCAAGCCTCATCCACGATTGATTTTCACAATTTTGTAAATATTGGTACAGTTTTTGCTGTAACTCGACGAAATCATACAATACAATCTGCAATCGCTTTCAAATTTACCACGCACGCACAAACACTCCTCCATATCTTCGTGATGGAATTGCCCGTGATACGAAACTCATCCCAATATCTTTGTGATGGAATCGCCGGTGATAAAACAGGGTGCACCAATGGTTTGAGGGGAGCCGGCCGTCGGAATAGATTTATGTTATGTTTTTAACGTTTATACTAAATTTTATTTATATTTTTATTTTTTTTATCAAATATATCTGTCATATTTTATTTTTTTAATATTATTTAAAATATTAATAAAAAATACTGATCAAATGATTTAAGTGATATATATCAGTTATTTATCATATAAATTCATACTTTAAATTACAAAATAATCTTAATAATAATTTAAAAAAAAAAAACGTTGTTCTCTCTTTTTCCGTGTTCACCTCTACTCCCATCAACCAAAACACCGACTTTACTATGTACAGACCCTTTTTCGAGTTCCTTCCTCTGTTTTCTCTTTCTGTTTCATCTTCTCTCCTTTTTTGTCGTCCCTCTCTCTCGTTCGAGCTATCTCTCTCTCATTGCCTCTAGCCCTCTCAGACGGGTTCTCTCTCTGTCTCTCACTCACGGATCTATCTCTCTCGTTTGTGATGCCGCAGCCTTGGGCGAAATGCAGCTCTCCCTCACGGTTTCTCTCGCAGCATGCACCAAATCTGTTTTATGGTCTAAAAACAGAGCAGGTCCAGTGCTCCTTGTCGTCTTCTTCTTTCTCCCCTGCACTCTCCACCTGACTCTTTCCTCTCTCTCCCCCCCTCACGGTTTCAGCAAGATAAGGGATAATAGCATGCACATCAATCTGAAATGAGAGAAAGGTCGAGGATCACCTCACTTGCCTCTCTGCCTCTTGCGTGAGTCATTCCTGCTGTGCTGTCGTCTGAATTGGAGACCCACAATGCACATTGTCCGTAAGTAGCTGAAGCTGCCTGAGAACCACGAGCTACTGCGTGGAAGAGTGCAGGTCGAGTACTCTGTTTCTACAGCAGATGTAGGGGTGTGGCGTTCGGATGCGGACTTCTCAGCGAGGGAGAGTCCCCGAAATAGAGACTAGGCGTGTGTGTCCTTTCGAGCACTCTTTTTTCTGCCACTCAAAACAGAGGTGCGAGGAGAAGGGCGTGAGTTAGTGTTGGGGTGAAGAGGACCGAGGGAGTTGTGGTGATGAGCGAGGCTATGTGGACGGTGTGTGTAATGGTGATCGAGAGTGGTTTATGGTGTGTGTACTATCATGAGAAGCTGTGACATATGGGTGTCTAAGATGGAGGATGTGTTGGCGTGAAGGGGTTGCTGGCCGTGAAGGGAAAAGGAGAAACAGAGTGACGGTGATATTGGGATGTGCTTGAATGTGGGTGTTTATGGATCCGGATCCTCTACTTAATTTTGCCTCCTTAATTTTTAGCAACGATTTTTATCGTTGTCAAAAATTTTTAGCAACAATTTTTTGTTGCCAAACCATTGCTAAAGGTTTTTAGCAACGGTAAAAATCGTTGCTAAAAACTGAACAGGCTCTGATTGGTGCGCGGGTGTGTATGAGTTCGAGATGGCAGATGGAGTGGATGTATGCTTCCCTTCTATGTGGCCGAAACTCTCTCTCTCTCTCTCTATATGAGAGAGAGAAAAAGAGAAAAGATCGAAGGAGGAGGTGAACACGGAGAGAGAAAGAGAGTAGCATTCTTTTTTTTAAAAAAATATTATATATTAAAGGTATTTTTATAATTTTTATTATAAGTCTAACAAATAATGTAAAGTGTGATATTATCACGTGGATCATTTAGTCAATATTTTTTATTAACATTGTAAATAATGTTAATAAAAATAACATATTAAAAAAATAAAACATGCCAAGTATATTTAATAAAAAAAATATTAAGAGTATAAGTAAAACTTTCTATAAAAACACTTTACTCACCTATTGAAACTTTGCAAAATACCCTTGAACTTTCAACTTGTTACAAAAGCTCCCTTTTATCCAACTCTTTGTTAAGTAAAACTAAGGTCATAAGTTGACTTGACCCTCACTAAGTAATTATCATATGCTTGACTAGAGTTGATATTTGGAAACATACAAAAGTTGAAAGCATACTTCAAATACTACCATCCTCTTGTACAACCTATACCTTTTATAGAATACTGGAAAATAATCTTGAAAGCACGACGATTGGTCCGGTACAAACCCTTGTTCTGCCCAACCCTAGATAGGGTGATAATATAAATCTTACCCTCTACATTAAAATGCTTAAATATATTGGCAAACGAACGCTTCACAATAACATGAGCATGTTATCCTCCTAAAACTCTGGAAAAAAAAAAAAGAGAAGAAGAGAACATTTGAACGTTGAACTCTGTACTTAAAAAAAATATACAGCCCCATACCAAAGGAATCTTACCGGAGCATCTTCCAAAACCATCTCATTGTTGTTCACCCTCTTCAGGGATGTTGAAGCCAGGCATAAACCATAAACGAAGAACATGTGCCTTGATGTTCCAATTCTCTTTGAGAGGACATATCTGTTGAATAGGATCAATCATGCTGGACATGATTAAAGAAGACTATGAGATGAATGGAGTGAAATTGATCAATAGCAAAAACATGGTCTGATGATGAAACTTTATAACTAAATAAATAAAAGTGTAACTAATAAAGAGCTATAATTTTTAAATACTTATAAACGATCTGATCCAATAATACCATAGGCTGAGCAACTTATTGGTATGGAATAGAAGAATACATCAATGCAGTGTGCAATCGAAATTGCCGTTGATGGGTCCAATAGGCAATCTAATAGCTACAATAGCCGCACACTTGGTGGCACATCTTCCAAAGGAGGACTGCTCAAATGACAAAATAGAGTAGCTACATCAAACCCATGGACAACTAGCTACAGGAAGCATGACCTGGAGCATTTATACAAATGAAAAATACAGCTGTCGGACCAAGTTTATCGGGCCAACTCGATGTGACTTTTATCGTGTAAATAAAGTAAGATAAATTAAAAATTTAATAACTCCTATTTAATAAAAATTTTTAATTTAATTTATTTAGGTTTATAGTACTGAGTTAAATTGAGTTAAATTGAGTTAAATTTAATAAATATTTTTTTAATAAATTAAAAATTAGTTTATTTAAGAATTCTTTGATTTTAAGTTGATAGATTATAGAAATTTTATTTTTTTCCTTTCTCCTTTCTTTTTTCAAATTATGAATGTGATGTATATAATACAAAAGGTAATGTGAGATCCTAATAAGTAATAATCACACTTAATTTTTACTATAAAAGTTATAATTTTTTTTTAATCTTAGACATTAGCCAATGTTTCTTTCTCATTATTTAAGTTTTATTGAACAAATATATTATATATAATATATTTTTTATTTTGTTATGTATGATGTTGAAATTTATAATATATATTTAAATTATAAATAAAAAATTTTAAAAAAAATGGGCTAGGCATGACTTTTAACTAGACCATAATTTTTAATTTATTTACTCATTTAAGTTCGACTCAATTCAACCTTTATTTATTATAGGCATTTAAATTGATCCAACTCAGCTAATTTGACACTACCAATAAAAAATAGCCGCTATAACACTCGCGAGTGGCTTCCCTGCTATTCGGAAAAGAAAAGCATATGCTTTTCTATTTAGCAACGGTTTTAACCGTTGCTAAAGTAAACAAAACCGTTGCTAATATATAAATGTGGCTAATTTTAGCAACGATTTTTATGTTTTGCGACAATTTAATTTTAGCAACGATTTTTAAATTTCAACAACGATTAAAACCGTTGTTAAAAAGAAAAAGACCCTACTTTTTTAATAAAAAAAGCAAAAATGAATACAGAAAAACAGGAACGCCGGATTCATAACACTCCTTCTGAAAAGGAGACAAAGTGGAGGAGTGCATGAAGGATGAAGTGCCAACTTGAGTGCATTAATTGAACCAACTGCTTTATGTAGTATATGGAATAGATAGATATATAGATATTATATAGATGGACAAATATAGATATGCTATTAGATTTTTCATCCATGCTTTTCTTTTCTAGGAGCACAACACAACGGGGCTGTGCTAATCAAGTAGCGCCCTATGTTTTAGAGACCGGTTTCATCAGCAAAGACCAGAGCAAATCAATCTTAGAGGTGATTAAAATCAATCTTCAAAAAATTGAATCCATCGTAGAATTAGTAAAGACACTGATTCAAAGATTAATGATTTAATTGTATTGAATTGTGATTGAACTGATAATATTTAAAAAATATTAAAAATAAAATATATAATTAAAAATATTTAAAATATAACAAATAAAAAAAAATATATTATTAAGAATATTAAAATATTATATATAATTACATATCATAAATTACAAACTCAATTAAAAATAAGAATTAATATTTATACACTATTTTGTTATATATAATATTAAATATATAATATATTAATGATTAATAAATAAGTTATATAAAATAAAATAATAAATAATAAATAAAATAAAATAAAATTTAAAACTTGAAACATATTTTATAGTCCATTTATATTTATACGGTCACATCGTTGCTTCAGCCTATGCCTATATATATCTAGTTGCAAAATAAACAAAACAATAAACAAAAGTTACACCTCGGGCCCCAAGCTATTTCAAGGAATGCTCAGATCAGTGTACACATTATTTTGCTCAGTTTTCTTTTTCTTTCTCTGTCTCTCTCTCTCTTTTTACTCTCAACTTTTCTCACCTTCGCAACTCTCTCTCCCCCATCAGCTTAAGCTCTTGCTGCTGTACAGAGCTCCAGAATTTTCACCAGAAGAAAGCGAGATGAGGACATATGATAGATCACCTCCTTCTTCTTCAGGGTTTTCTTATTTTTGTTTACGATATCACAGCTTCACAGAACTAGGTCTCCGTTGTCGTTGCCATGTAGATCTAGGTACCGAGAGTCTCCATTGTCGCCTTCTTCTTCTTCTTCTTCTTCTCCAATGATGATGACGACGATGACCACCCGCCTCTTTCAATCATCGAATTCTTTTTTTTTTATCTCTCTCAACCGATTTTATTTATTTCATTAAGTTTCAATCTGACCAATTTTACTCCAGTCTAACTATTCACTAATTTTTTGATAGTTTTTAAATCTGACTTAAAATTGATTCTTGATCCAACTGATTACATCGATCAGTTTAGTCCCATTTTTATGATTAAAATCACTTCTAAAAAACTATAATGCACTTTGACTTTAGAGAACATTTCCTTTTGCTAGAGCTTCAATGCGTACATGAGTATATGGTTGATGCAGACTAGTGTATAGGCCCATGATTTAACTAGTTATGTACAGTGACAGACTATTCCAAGTAGCGGTGATATTTAAAGTCGAGCTTATTTAAGTTGTTGCGAAAAGTATTAAAATGGCAAATTTTTGAATCGCTCTCTTGTAAGGTAGTTAGTAGTTATTAGATAGGTAATGGGCAGAAATAGGGTTCCCTCGTATTTCATTATTTGTACAGAGAGTGCTTCCCTCATATTTCGGTAGGAATCTAGCTCCCTCTCAGTAGATAAAAGGAGAGACTAAATAATTATAAAAAAAAATTTTGGATCAATTTATTTTTTTACTTGTTGGATCTAATAATTTAACAGGTATGCTCTCCTCCTACCTCTTCAACGATTGGAGGGGAGCCAAATTCTTTCTATAGAGGGTTTTCTTTTAAAAATATGGATCATCAATTTTCTTATCCTTTTAATTTTTTAAAAGAAAAAAATATGTTTTTTTAATTACAAAGATAAAAAAAAAAAACAACTAGTCAACCCGACCAGTCTTAATTAAATCGTTAAGTTTCAATTCAATTCATTAAACTGATCCCAATTCAATAATATTGTGTTGAAATACTTGAACAGAAACTTTCAGACTTAAAAACTCGAAAATATCTGTCACTACAACTATGCTTCCAATTTCCAACGGCACATTCCAATGGAATGTTAACTGTTAATTATATTCTTTATTTTCTCTTAGTTCCAATTACTATTCTTTTTCTTTTTTATACAATACAAACAGCGTATTAAAAGGTTAATGATTATGAAACTAATTAGTACATATTATTTGGAATGGCACTCAAAACTTGCAGCAAATTATCAAATATAATTTAATCAAACTTTAAAAAAAATGCAAACAACCTATTATATTTATATTTAAAAATAGTATTATTATAGAATTCACATCCTCCACTTATACATTTTTTGAACAACAAATATCTTCAAAATCCAAAACCAAAAAAGAATTCACATCAAATGAAAGGAAAAAAAAAAAGAAGGGTAAATTGCAGCAAATTAAAACTCCAGATATACATACATAATCTAAATTCATCATCAAATTCTCCCATCACAAGAACACCACCACCAACACGACAATAACCGCCATAACAAACTTTTCCCAAATCCGAAAGCTGACTACCCTCAACGAAGAAGACGAATCAAGCGAAGATGACGACGAAGACTTGCCGCTTCCCGTGCCTTCTGCAGTCGGAGAATCCGCGGCTGGGGAAATCTCCGGCGCCGGCGCTGGAGCTGGCGACGGAGGAATATCTGTCCCAAAAATGGCCTCAGGAAGCAAAACCTTATCAATTTGGTAAATAGCCACCGGATCTGTAGCGTGCACGGCGCTACTCACCTTAGTCTTGGACCATCCTGAGCTGATATGCACAGTGCCGGAGACATCGCTGAAGTTCAGAGTGTAGTCTCCGCCGGCGAATGTGGGAGTGGAGGCAATCTCGCTGAGATTTCGGAAACCAGAGAGGGAGTAGAAGTGAGGCAGGGCGTGGAAGAGGATGACCTGCTTGATTTGGGCCTGCGTGAGCTTGGAGAGGGAGGGGTGTTTCTGGGAGGAGAAGGCGGAGTCCTTGGGGACGAAGATGGTGATGCCTTCGTCGGTATTGTTGGCTTGATTCTGGAAGGTGTCGATAAGATCGGTGGATTGGAGGAAGGAGAGGAAGGTGTGGAAGGGGCCGGCCACGGAGAGGAGGTCGGCAAGGTTGACGTAGTCCGGTGCCGGAGATGGCGCCGGTGACGAAGTTGGGCTCAGAGAGGGTGGGTTAGCGGTTGTCGTCGATGATGATGATGATGAACAGAGGAGTAGCAGGGTGCTGAGGAACATGAAGATCGTATTCATGGAAAACCCCATTTTTTGCTTTTTTTTTTTTGGTTGTTGGTCCTTCGTTTTTTTTTAATTTAAATCTTTTCTACAGGATTTTCATGAGGAGTCTCTCCAAATTCCTGCAAGAAACGTGAAAAAATTTCAGCAATAAATGAATATGTATTATATTAATAATTTATTCCGGTAAAAACACGTGATTATTTAGTTTTTAAAAATTCAGTTTAATGTGAATTAATATTTAATTCGTAAATGCTTATATAAATTTTATAGACTACACCTAACAATTTTGGCATTATTTGGTTTCTAATGATATAATTAGATCCTATGGGGAGAAAGAATGCTTGAAAATGGAAATAAAATTTTAATTATAATTTTAATATCAGTTTTAATATAATATTTTTAAAAATTAAAATATATCTTAATTGGAAAGAATGAACGAGAAGAAAACATATTTATTTGAATCAAAATAAGTAAATGTAAAAATTAATATTTTTTTTATTTTTGCCAATAGTTGTTCTCAATTTAAAAAATGAAAAATTCTGTGTCAGAGTAATTATTTTATTAAATGACTTTTAAAATAACGAAATAACCCATTTACAAAAAAAATTATTATTTTTCAAATTGAGTTATGTATTCAATAATTTTAGAGAGTAAATTGCACTATTCACATTCGTCAAAATCAACTTGCCTGAAAACATTACAAATTCATATAAAATCTCCACTTTCGCAATCCCCTGTTTTGATGTGCAATGACTGAAACTAGGTATTATGAACAGAAAAGGAAACGCATGAAGGAAGATGTAGGAATGCAGATTGAAGCACGTACAGCAAGAAGATACATTTCCAGATCAGAGCACGACGAAAATAATATACAATGAAAAGAAAGAGTGAGGGAAATGAAATTCTTAATGGAAAGCTAAGCTACAGATCAGAACCCCAATGAAATGAATCAGTGGAATCCGTTACTGGTTCATTTTCCCAGAAAGTGTTTCTCGGAAAACCAAGTCGAACGCTGCATTAGCAAGACCATTCAAATAATACACGGTAACTCAATACACATGAACCTCAGATCTAGAAAGATAAGCTATTCCACAGCGAAAAAAAGAAATGGCATTCAGATATGGAAAACAAAACAATGGAGATTGAGGAGCACTAACCTGAAGAAGGTGGAATTCAGAGAGAAAAGAAGAATGTGGTGCGTGTGTGTGTGTGTGAACGAAGATGGATTCGAGGCAAAGAGGTGGGGAAATATATATATATATACACATATAAGGTGGTGGTGGATGTGCTTTAATGCTCTAATAGCGAGACAAAACATATGCTTAAATATTAATTCTTCAGTATTATATGGTTCAAGTGATTTAGTATATATTTCGAATGTTTTGGATATCACATTCGTCATTAAACTAAGAAGATAGTACTTTATGATTTAATGGTTGGTTGGTAAAACAGTTCAATATATATATATATATATATATATATATATATATATATATATATGTATATATATAACCCTTTATAATAATTAGATTAATGAATTGCAAGATAAAATTTCAAATAATTCATTTTTGAATATCTGATTGTTACTTTTAATATTATTTAATATTATAAAAATTTGTTATAAATATTCTTTTTTAAATGATTTAAAATCATCTTTTCACTAATAGTTTATATTTTTTTATGTGCCAATTTATTGGTAAATTAGATAAATTATAATTTGCACATACACAACAAGCAGAAGGCACATAAACACGTGATCAGATCCTGTGTTGGGGCAAGCACGATGCTTCTCCCAACAGTTACGATTTTAACCGTGACTAACACCTTTAACAATGGTTAAAATTATAACTAAAAATTTTAACAAAAATATTTTTTACAACACTTTTAACAACAATTTTAAGCGTTGCTAAAACCTGAACGAAATCCCTTAGCCATAAACACTTCCTGGGAGGCACAACTTCAAATCCACACACTAACAATTTTGCATCAAATTGATTCAGTTTTTTAGTTAGAAGATCGATTCATACATAAATTATCCAATCAAATCTAGTTTTTAATTAAGTCTAACTAGTTCTATAAAACTAAGAATTGATTTTCAATTCAATTGATTCAACGAGTTGATTTGATCCAATTTTTTTCAAACACCACTTATCTCTTTTGAATTAAATATTATGTTTGAGTCTTGTTAACAAAAAAGATTAATACTATGAAAATTGTACATCTTTATAATCTGAGCAGGTTTAAACCAAATTAATCAAAGTGAATGAATTTACAAACTCTGATAGTTCCAACGAAAAATATAATTGCATGTATTTTGTGTAAAACGCAAAAGAGGGTTGTGTCATGTGTGTATTATGGTTGGGTGGTGTTTCAATGTCATAGTGAACTAATTACTTGGGAAATCATTGAGAGAACAACCTTGCACTGTGCCCCACCATTGCCATTTTGTGAATCTCATGTCTTTTCTAAGCAATTTGTCAGCTTCGCAAGTTATCTATGAATCATGTTTGGTTCAAACACATCTTCCTTCAATGATACAATAGATTTGGTATTGGAATGGTCAAAAAGAGACCCAAATTCATTCAAATTTCTCAATCTGTATACTCAGTTTTTATTAGTAATGATGTATTTAATTCTTACTAGCGTTTAAATAACAATTTAATAACCTGCTTGGCCTGTAACTTGGATTTTCTCTTGCGCCTCAAAAACGAATGATCAAAAGTCTCCAGCAACTAATATGGACCATAGTTTATTTTATTTTTTACATTTTTTTACCTCTTTTTAAAAAAATTTACTGATCGTCTGATTTCGCTTAATAGTCATCAAATTATATGGACAATACAATTTTTTAAAAAATAAAAATAAAAAACAAAAAATATCAAAAAAAAAGACCGTTGGATATGTATCTAATTGTTTACGTGTAGGAGCAAATTCAAATTGCTTGGGCTGTTGGCCAAGTTTATTTTTAAGTGAAAAACTAATTTATTTTTTCTAAAAAATTTTTTTTTGGTATTTTAAGATATTAGGCCAAACTTCAGAAAATATAGAAGTATCTGTTAAGACAATTATTCTGATTCAAACATTAATTATCATATCTACCCATAGTCATAATTATCTGTAACTTTTTTAACTGCTCAAGTCTTTATATTTGCTTTTTAATTTTATACATTGTATTATTTATTTTGATTTGTTACTTTTCTATATATTAATCAAATAAAGATTAAAAAATTATATAAAATTAACCATAATGAATATTTAAAATCATTCGTCCATTCAAATAATCTACTTTTAATTTAAATATATACATGTCTTTTTAAATAACTTAATAGTAAAAAAACACTTTTTAAAGAATTTCAAACACAATAATATTTGTAAGACCCCTTTTTGAATTAATTTTTCCAACGCAAGGAATGTTTTTCTTTCTTCCTTTCTTTTTTATTTTTAACAATTCCTGTTTTAAAACATCATTTAAACAAATAATTTTAAAACTAAAAAAAATCATAACAATTACAAACAGGCGATTAATGTTGTTTGAGCATTGTCCCCCTCAACTACCTTACTTTTCTAATTTGATTAAAGGCAAGCCATCAATGTTAAACTTTTTTTTTAAAAAAAAAATCTCAAAGAAATTGCTTGCAACTTAATCCTTATAAATTGAGAAAACTAAAACGACAATGCGTAATCATGCATCGTGTGCCTACCTCTAATTAACTCATGGGAGATCATTTTTATTAATTAATTGTTAGAAATATTGAAAACATGAGGCGTGATAGACACTATTTTTAAAAAGTTTAGAATATATTTAGTTTGTGAAAATATTTCTTGTTTTCATTTTTAATCTTCATTTCCTGAAATGCATTTCCTGAAACACTGAAAACATCTTTTTAATGTTTTCAAATTTAGGCTTATTTTAAGAAATGTTTTTAAAAAAACGTTTTTAGTTAACTCAATCAAACGTATTTTCAAATCCATTTTCTGTTTTCAGTGAAAATGAAAACAAGAAATGCCCAAACCAAACAGGCTCTTAGTTTGTGTATTGAAAAATCACAAGCAAACTCTTTCAGAATATAACAAAGCTCTCTTAGAAACAAGTTATCTACTGTAAAATTTTAATATGATATATATATAGAATTTGAACAATTATATTTGTTTAATTTTAATAGGTATATTTATTCTATTTCTAACTGTCATGTCTATTCTATTTTTAATTATCATATCTATTCAATTTTAAATAAATGTGTCTATTTAATTTATATCTCTTTTAAATTTTAAAA
The DNA here is from genome assembly GCA_037074585.1 of Biancaea sappan. NCBI lineage: Eukaryota > Viridiplantae > Streptophyta > Magnoliopsida > Fabales > Fabaceae > Biancaea > Biancaea sappan. The sequence continues at coordinate 52,201,697 of CM073494.1, read as the reverse complement.
TAATTTTAAAATTCAACCAACATATTATTATGAATTTATAATAAATCAAAATTTAATTGACACATCCTTTTAAATAAAATAAACATCTTTTCAAATAAAAGATATATTTTTTAAATAAAAAAAACAACAATTAAATTCCTTTACAAACATCCTATTATATTCAATGTGCAACTTTAATTCTACTTCAATATTACATAAACTATTTAACATTAATCACATCATCATGTGCTTAATTATCTCTGCTTAACTCATGTTGGAGCTCATGTTATAAATTAACCATTCACAAGGTTAACATTCAGATATATATCACATATTATAATTAATGTATCGAATTACGTAATCTTCCTATATATTGGCATTTTTTTAAAGATTAAGATGTTTAAATTTGAATAAATATTTAATTATTAAGATATTAACATTAAATAATTAAAATTGTTTTTTTCCATTAAATACATGTCACTAAAATATATATCTAGAGTAATTAATATCTGAAAATATTTTACTTTTCATAAAATTTGATTAAATAAAATTTATTGAGAGTAATTAAGTATTTAATAAAAATTAAAAAAATAAGTGCACCGACCAAACTGAATATGAACGAATCATATTAATACACTTGTTAAGAACAACCAAATGTCACCTAAAGACTCTCAATGAAGTAGTAAAAACTGCCTCCTTAAAATGTTTTGAACGTTTTATTATTTACTTTAATTTTTTTCCATTTTTCGGTTTATGAAAAAAATTATCTCTTCTTATTCTTTTTCATGTGATATAAACATGCTTACATTAATTAAAAAGTAAATAAAGACAATTAGAATATTTTAAAAGAATTAATAAGAATGTAGCATCTCAGCTTTTACTTTTCAAGTGTTAAAAAATAAAATAAAAAATTTAACGAATGATTTTTAATTATTAAAATGAGAAATTAGTTTATAAATAACTAAAAGACAAATGAGTATATATTACGTTTTTTCCTAGTACATATACACATAAAGGTAGCTCAAATTTAGTACAGGTTATGACATACGATCCATAACGATTGATTGAAATGAATTATAAAAAGGACAGCAATTCAATTGTTGGAGAAAGTGACTGTCTATAATAACTATAGCTTTGATTTTCGAGTTTATAATCCTATAAGCAATTCTTTTCACAATAAATTTTGATATTTCATCCGATAAAATTAATAATCATTACCCGCTAAGCTTGATCGTTAATGACATTAAAAAAGTTATTTGAGAATGTCTTTTTTTAAATATATATATATATATATATATATATAATTTTTTGAGACATTATCGAACATTAATGAGGCATTGTTTTCACTTAATAAGAGTCTGAATTTGATTTATTCAGATTTCAAATTATTAAGTATGTTTTTTTATTGTTATTAAAATCTTAATATATCTTAAATTCTGAATAGATCTTAATAAATCAAATTTGAAACAAATCTAAAAACTATTCAATCTTTCTACTGAGAATTTAATCTTGGTTCATCATTTTATAGGAGACTAGTTCCCTCCATTAGACTTAGCTCCCATTAATAAATATTGTAAAGATTATATAACCAAAATTGCCTCATATAAATTGATGTTGGTTAGTTCAAGTGGTTTTATATGTATTCTCTCTAAGTTAGGTCTTGAACTCGAGTCTTATAAATAAAAAAATATTAAAGATAGAAAAACTTTAGAACATCTCTAATAACAATTGTTAAAAGGTTCTTAAAACTAAGAACACGTTCTTAGTGAGTTTTATTATTCGAGTGTGCCAGCGTGACTGCTTCATATAAGAATCATTCTTATATAAGAATCGGTTCTCTAATTCTTACAACAAAAGTAATGAAGAGTTATAAGAGTATAAAGTGTAAGATAACTTGTGGGCCCTATTTGTAAGTTTTTTAAAATTGTGCTATTAGAATAGAAAGTTATTTAAAATAGTGAAAAATTACTTAAAACAGAAAGTAGTAATATGATATTGTATGACTCACAATAAATAACTCATTAAAATTATGCTGTTGAATATGCACTTATACTTTGTGATTTAAGCCGATAGAAGGTTGAATGTTCAGGATATTGGTGATTTCAAAATTTCAACTGAAAATTGCGTTATGTAATTTTGTTTTATTGTGCATTTAGAGGAGCTTTTTATAGAGATTATTGTAATGCTACTTGCTTATTTAATTTTTACGGTATTTGTGTTTTTTTATTTTAACTGACCTTACGGTTTTTGTCAAGAGTTAGATCTTTTTTTCCTCTTCATAGAAGAAATCAATTTATGGCCATTGCATACTATAGAAAAAGATGCAGAATAAATTTAAACAGTACCTTTTCTTTTTAAGGGAGCAGTATTATTATTTTTATATTTTATTTACTACAAAGGATATTAATATCTTTATTGACTTAAGAATGAATATATTGGATTTTTTTTAAAAAAATGCACATTTTAAAAATGATCCTAAGGACTTGAATTAAAAAAAACAAATGTAGGTGTGAGCAATAGAGACAGGGAAGAATGATGAAAGACATTCCTTTCATAATAATCAAGAATTGAATGCTAAGAATATGGAACAGTAAAGTAAGTTTCTTTACCGTTGAAGCATAAGTACACTGAAAATTACTATTTTTGCAACTATATATATATATATATTTGGAGGGGTAGGTATAACTACACTATTTTGTTGAGGGAAGTTTATTTGCTTGTTGAATTTTGACTGTAATTAGATCGTGTATTTGACGGCGGAGATTACACATGTGTGAAGATTTTTTTTTCTTAAATAATTAGCCACTCTTAATTAACTCATTGGCAATTTATTGACCAATTAAAATATGTAATTCTCACATTATTAATCATTAACAATGACCAAAAAGCTTCTAAATTATCCTATTTGGATAGTTAAATATTATTATATAATTTTCATCATTTCAATTATACATTTCTTTTTTCTAAAAAGATATTAGAACCACTTTATTGAGTTAATATGCCATTATTTAATTTAAGAGATTAACTAATTAGTAGTGAAGATGGCATATATTTCCTATTTTGACTACATGGGTTCAAATTTTAGTACCAACATTTGAAGATTATATTATTCTAAATATACCAAGTTAATATAAGGGGATGGGTGCGTCTTCAAGATTTTTTGTTTTAATGAAGAAAATATAGTCTCAATTAGTATACAAATGAATTTGAGAATAACCTAATTGTAAAATTAATTGCCATTATCTAATTAGGATGTTGGTAACTTAATTCTTTTTTTTTTTTCAAAGTATCAATAAGAGTTAATAATGCCGGTCACTATGTGCTGAACTTAGAAAGTGATCAATCACTAAAGAGGATTAAGTGTAATAGATGAAGTTAGATCTTTAAAAGGTGGTGAGCCAATGTTTCAATTTTTGACAAAAGAGATATTTACATTTAATTTCTGATAATACTTTAAATAATATTATTTTTAATAAAAAGCAGAAAAAAAAGAAGGTAATCAATCAAATATGTTCAATCTAAACGTTAAAAGCCGTACTTGTCAAAAGGATTAATTAATTATGAGTATTTTTGTAACATGAGTAAATTATTGATTTGGTATTTGAAATGTCATATTTGGCTATAATTGATATTTTAAAGAATAAGGATCTTTTTATATTTTATTATTCTATTTATTAAAGTAATTTTTGACAATAAAAAATTTAAAATTAGACAATGAAAAATTTTGAAATTTAATAATAAAAAAATTAAAATAAATATAATTTTTTGTAGACTAAACTAATCAAATTGAGATTATATATATATATATATATAAAGAATTACATCGATAATTTATTCTATAACATTGCATAAAAAACTAATTTAATAGACTAGACATATATGTAATTTTTTATATCTTTATATTAAATTATCTATTAAAAATAAAATATATGTAAAAATTTCTTAAAAGAATCAAATAGGTAATGTTAAGTTGTAAAATATATATTGTTATTTTTTTTTATACTTGTGTTCTTATTCTAGATGTTAATAACTAAGATATAAAAACTGTACCTGAAATTTCTCCTAATCTATTTCCATACATTAATTAACATACAATTAAATTTGGGGTCCACGGGAATCAATATTTTTACAGTACATATAGAATGTCCATCCCCCCCACATTTTAGAAGGATTAGAATGAATTTTACTCGTTGAATCTAATAATTCAACAGGTAAAAAAAGGTAATTATTTTTTTTTATTAAGAGAACTTTATGTTCTCTGAAGGAAAATTTGAGAGAAAAAATCTGAAAGAGATCCAACTTCATACATATATACGTATGTTTGGCTCATATGAGTCATGAGTAAAGTTGAAAAGAGAGGGACAGTAGTTGATTAAGTATTGGTCAAATCAAGTAACAAGTATGAATGCGAAAGATGAATAATAGTAATAATAAGGTGAAATCAATTATCTAACCAAAACAATTATTAATATTATTAGCTCAGTCAGAACTAGTTGCAACGGCAATGTCAACAACTTAATCAATGTAACCAATTTAATTAAGGCACATGATTCTCGTTAGGCACGTCATTTTAATTATCAATGCACATGATCCTTTTTTTTTTCTCTTTTTTTTAAAAGGTTAAATTATAATTTTTGTCCCTATAATTTTATTAAAATTATAAATTAGTCCCTATATTTCATTTTTATATAAAATGATTCATATAATTTTTTATCCATATAAGTTAGTCTTTACTGTCAGTATGGTTAACTATACTGTTAAAATGATCGTACATAACAGATGATGTGTATATTTGTGAACATGTTATCATATCTAATTATTAATTTTTACACAACTCAACTGTCACATAACGGCTAGTTGGACAAAAAGTAATAATTAGATATGTTAATATGTTCATAAATATACATCATAATTTGTCATGTGAGCCTATTTTAACAACAAAGTCAAATATACTAACGGCAAGAATTAACTTACATAAATGGAGAAACTATGTGAACTATTTTACATAAAAATAAATATAAGGACCAATTTATAATTTTGATAAAATTATGGAGACTAAAATTATAATTTAACTTTAAAAAAATAGGTTACAACTTACAAGCAAAATTTTGTGCTTACCAACCCTCATTAAATGTTTAAGAATATTTCTGTTTATCTTTCAATAAGCTTCGCTTTTATATTGATTTCTAAGTCAAAGTACTCACTAAAAGTATTATGCGAGTGGACTAAAATATAATTTTATATCAATATTAGTTGGTTGAAGTAGTTGAATATTTATTTTTCTGAAGTAAAATTTAAATTTGAATATTGTGAATAAAGAAAATCAACGTATGGAGAACTTTACATCTATGTATTATGATCTGATTTGTACTAAATTAATTGGGGTTGAGTGGATTTTCTAATATTGGTAGTTGTAACCAAAAAAAAAAAAGAAAAATTCTGACCCATTGAAAAAAGAATTTATGCTGGTTATGCATGTTACTTTGACATGCTATGAAAATAATGGGTGGATTACATTATTTTTTAAATTTAGTTAAATTATACTTAATACTCTTCTAATTTCAAGTATTAATTCAACTTTTTTCTAATTTATTTTGTTAATTGAAATTGATTTTTTTTTGCACAAATGATTTGCTTTCAATAATAAAATAACTTATATTGTTATATTAAAAATAAACTCACAAATTATATTAAAATTTAAAATTAATTTAGTTGTTTTTTAAATTATTATGTTAAAAATAAAATAGAAGATCATATTATGTAGACATTTAATTGATTTGATAGAAAGAAAGAGAAGGAAAAGTTTTTGCAGTATATATGAAAATGTAAGAAGAGCTAGGTAAAGAGTTTGAAACTAGAGAGATATTAAGTGTAATTTAGCCTAAAATCCATTCTCACAAAATAATATGTTTTACAAAAAAAACAATGTCACCCTGCCGACAAGTTTCATTGTTGATTGATTATAAAAATTCCGTTCGTGAAATTAAAGCAAAAGAAATGCTAAATATATCAAAAGATGAACAGAGGAAGGAAGAAAGGGGGTGAAATAGAATAAGAAGAAATGGTTGAATTAAGAGGAAGCAAAGAAGAAGGAGTAATTGAAGAAATGAGAAGGAGAAGATGGGAGATTGTTGTCAAAATGTGACAGGCAGCTAGGAAGGCCCTATCAAACCTGATTCTATTCCCATTTCATTTGGTGGGTCTTCTACTCTTCTCTTGCTTTCTTAGAATCCACTATATAGTGTCCAAAAAAAAAAAGAAATCTAACATATATATATATATATATATATATATATAGATTAGATATGAGTAGCACGGTCAAAACAAACCAAATTTCACGGACTGGCCCATTTTCATGTGTATTTTGACGGATTTCAACATGAGCTTTTTGGTTTGATTCGCCTGCGGGCTAGTTCTTTTTTTTTTTTCTTTTTTTTTTTTATTTTTTTACATAATTATATTATTTAGTATACAAATAATCTTATTTATCATATTTTTATATTTTACAACATTATATTCAATTATTATAGAAAATTTGGATATGAAAATTTTTGTAATTTTTTAAAAATAAATATAAAATTTTCAAATTTAGATGTAATATAATTAATTTAAAAAATATATATAAAAAATTAAAGTTATTGATTATTTAAAAATATTAAATAAGTAATATTTTACATATATAAATTATATTTCAATAAAAAATTATTGAATTTTTTACTAAAATAATTTTAATATTATATTATTTAAAATTAAAAAATTAAAAAATTAAAAAAAAAAAAAAGCCTGGCTCAGGGCAAGCACGAACGAAACTGGACATCAAATTCCAAGTCTATCAAAAAACGAGCCAACGCGCATCCAGCCTGTTTTGATAGTGTTAGATATGAGAAGATTTATACGCAATTTCTTATAATTTTGTTACAAGATTCTCTAAAAAAATTGAATATGTGTAACATAATTTTTAATAGATTAATTATGCAATGATAAATTGTAAAAAATATAAAAGTAGTTTTTAAAGATAATATACTTATCATATTTTGATTGAAAAACTATACATTTATCATATATTAATTAAAAAATTATACACATGTTATATTTTAATTATATATGGCATAAATTATGTTGTGTAAGGTACGTTTCAGGAATTTATGGAATTTTAAATGCAAAACATGATTTATTATTTAATTTTTGCATTGACAATTTTTTGTTTGAATAACGAATGTTCATAATATAAATTAGTTTTTTCTAATGGAGTGTTTCGTGATATACTTTTTATATTAAAATTTTTTCATCCAAGTCAGTTTGAAAAATGATGACGACGTAAGCTTAAATTATACTAACTTTTCTTGAAATTTCATGAAAGTATATTTGATATTTTTTAATTTTAGAAATAACATGATTCTCTAATTATTTTTATTATATAGTACAAAAATCTCTCATGTTATTTACTTTTAAGTGTGCAATAATTTTTATTATGAACATAAGAATAAGTTGGTAGCAAACTCAAATATGATATTGTGATTTTATATTTAATATTATAGTAAAAGCAATATAAGTAATTTCAACTGGGAAAGAGGGCATATTGTGTTCGACATTAATTTACATAAAGTAAATTACATAAGAGATTATGGCAATGTATATCAGGTGTAATTTTACAACGGTTAGTATAATTTATATAATTTAATCTTAATTAAATAGTTCTCTCATTAAATAATAAATACACTACACTAATCCTTCTTAATATTTTGCTAAATTAAGTGTCTGCTAAATTTGCATTCTATCGAAAAATATAATTTTGTATCAAAATATGAAGAATATTCTTAAATAAATATTTCAATATAATTTTATTTTTAAATGAAATAAATTTTATTTGATGCATTAAAAAATCTACACCACTTTCGTTCTTTTCATATATAAAAATAGGATTATTTAGCCTATTATATTGGAATTTTCAATAATGAAAAAAATAATTTATATACGATTTATGAGAAATCATACATAAGTAAACTAATAATTGATTTAGCTTTATTAATATTAGAATTGCTTGTGATCTGAGCAAACAGAAAATGAGATGGTGCTATATGCTGTTGGAGAATGTAAGTATGATTGGGGATCAGGAAGTGACTAACTGGAGGAGTTAAAATTAAGAAAAATGTAACTCATGAATACTAGTGCTCAAAATTTGACCAATTACAATGGTAATAGTGAATAATAATAATAATTAAAAAATAAACAGCCATTAGATGATGGCATATAAATATCCTGCGGTCAAACAGAATATATATATATTATATCCTCCATTTCTCTTGTAATAGCCGAAAACCTCAAGAACCTGCTCCTTGCTTTTAAATTACAGTCAAGCTGGCCACAAATAGAAAGTGAAACATAATTATTTGACAAATTGAGGGAGTTGGTTTGATTAGTGTGGAAGATGGTGGAGTTATCCACCTATCAAGGCCATTCCTTCTTGATATCAAAAGCATAGTTGATCTCCAAGTAACATTTGTTATCATCATCAACAAACTGCAACCAAAAGCACAACAGTACATGCATGGTAGCTAGCATCATAACAAAAATAGGGAGGCAATTGCAGAATTTAGAGGAAAATCATAATTCGTTCCTGAACAGATAGGTGAACTTTCAATTTGGTGATCCACAGATTATATCTGTTTAGTGCTCCAGTCATATAAATTTTTGGTTTCTATATTCTTGAGTAGAGATTATCTGACTCAAAGCATTATTGAATACTAAATGTAAACATGTCTCCTAGTAAAGATTCGAACTTTGGTTCGTTATTCTCTTTTGGTAGACCCAACCCCGTTGTTGGTCTTCAGTCATTTTATTGCCCACGAGGTTGTTCTTCTATCCCATCTTTATCCAAAATTTAATCCTAAACTTAATACTAGTATGCTAATTTTGATGTTATTTCCTACTGGCCACCAATACGACCAACTCAATAATCTGTTAGATTTGGTATTATATTTTGAATGGAAAAGGTTAGAAAGGATAATATAGATAGCATTTTAATAATAGAGGGGCTAATATCTATTAGTCAGGAACCAAAACAAGGTTTGAGGAGTAACCACAAATTGGCTTGTTGCCTGATTTATAACAGTGAACAATTTAAGAGGTGTCCGATACAAGTCCAGATTCTCTCCCTTTTGGATGCCAAATAGAGAATCCAATTCGTAAATCATGATCATTTGTTTTGGAATAGATGGCCATGATTGAAGGAAGAAAATGTTTTTTTTATTTTTATTTTTATTTTTTAATTTCCTCCTTCAATCATGGCTACCTGCTCCACAATGGACAATCATAATTTGCGAATTGAACTCTTCTTTTGACTCTTAAAATGGAGAGAATCCAAACACCTAAAATACCTGTTTGTTACATCAGTATCCAAACTAACTAGTGTCATCCAATAATTAAGTCGTCTCATCCTAGACAACATGGTATCATACGATTAGACACCATTTTGATTGGTATTTCATGGTGTCCAAAATCATTGGGATCTCACATTACACTCCTCCCTCCTCCTTCTATGACAATTTATAATTGTCATTCCAAACATGAATATTTTAAATACCTTAGTATCCTATCCTATACTATCCAAGATACTATGGAATGTGAGATAATAGCATACTAAATGCCTCTTTAATATTACAATATATGACAGAAAAATGAATTATGATGCAACTTCATAGAAGTATAGCCTTTGTGATTTAGCTAAAGTATCAAAGGTGAAAAAATTTGAAACTCACAGGATTCAACCTTGAATTGACAGTTGCATGTATTTCTCAAGGGCACAAATTGTCCTTAAATTATTCACATGAAAATAGGCCTTCTTGAGATACAAGCAGATCCATTATATCCAATTTTAGAGGTATGGTACCAGTTTTCTCGATACTAAGCAAATAGGAACTTATTTCAACGGACAAATGCATAAGATTAAGATGACAATGAAACACTTTTTTCCCTACAATCCACATTTCCATCAAATAAACCCTTAAAGCATCTAAAAGCAGGACATCATAACAGTGATAGCCTAACTGTATTAGTAGTCAGCGAAATAGAAGTATTCCATCTATATATGAAAATGAAGACAATTCTATTACTGAATTCAATTTAGTGGTAATTGTACCTTTGTTCTGGCACTATATTGTCCTCTGGCAAACATCCCAGAGGGTGTGGTTTCTTCTGCCATCTCATGTGTGTAAGGTTCTGGCTGAGGGCTGAAAGTTCCCAGCATCTCTTTACTGCTGTCCACTGAAATGAGACTCATCATTGTAAGAGAATGCCTTAGATTAGTATATTATAGGCCTAAATACACTTTTAGTCCCCCTAGTTTCAAGACAATTTCAATTTGGTCCTTAGTTCAAAAGCAGGCAGTGTTGTCCTCCTTTTTTTATTATAAAGAAAAAAAACAATTTTGCCTCACTGTTGCATCCCATCTAAAATTTAACATTAAACATAACAGTCTACTAGCTCAGACGTTATTGATTTACTTGGCATCTAACATCATAAACTCATTCAGATTTGATGTACAATTTAGTAGACTATTTTTGTGTCAAATTTTGGATGGACATGTGGCAAAAAAGTAAAATTTAACTGTTTTAGAAAATAGGGAGACGACATTGCTTGCTTTTGAACTAGAGATACCAAATTGAAACTTAAACTAGAGGGGCCAAAAGTGTATTTAAGCGTATATTACATGTTTGGAAAGGATTATACACAAAAATCTTACCCTTCATACCAGTCTTCCAGACAGTATTGGTATACTTAAAGCCAGACACAATATTATTGCTCACTTGGAAGGCAAATTTCAAGCGGTAATGACTGCCTTCTTTTAGAGTAAACCATGAGCCTTTTGGATTTTCATCTTCAGGAATAGGAAGAACAATGTCACTTCTACCAGGGGAAACAATTGACAGACTAAGAATCTTCACATCAGGTTCAAGAATCTCTGGAATGTAAGATTTGTCCAAAACAAAAAAAATCAAGTTATTTGATACTGGGATAGAAAGAGAATATACAAGAAGACCAATTGGAACTCTTTCATATAAATAAATTTTTATTTAACATTAAGGGGACAAACAGCAAAGCTGCACTGAAAATAGCAAAAGTTCAGCACTGAATCAGCCATAACTATGGTGCAAGTAACGACTTTTCAAGATGGTCATAGGGGTTCTCCATATACTCCATCGAAAAAGAGATAGCTTATTTTGAATGACATGCTAAATAAGAAATAGAGGAGGGAAAAAGAAATGAATAATAACCTCTTGTTTTTATAATGATTTCCTCATCACAACTTTTTTTTTGGGCAAGCGGACCTTGCCACAGTCGATGAATATGAATAGTGCAATTTAAAAATAGGCCCAATATTGGCAACATTCGTTGAGAATTTGCACATTGAAATATTGAATGAGAACATATGAAAAAACTTCAGAAAATATTCTATTCCTAAATATAATTCTTACTGTGTAAATCAAAAAACTGTTTTTTCAGAGAAATAAATCAAAAAATTGTTAAGATGACTGATAATTGAAAAAAACAAGAGGCTGCAAGAAAAATATATAATTTGACAAATTGTTCTTTTCCTTGTTTTTCTTTTTGAGGCTTTAGCATTTCTTTAGGAGGGACTTAGCTCAATATCTTTATAAATTAGAAGAATACGGACTCCCAAAATACAACAATCTTTTGAGCACCTATGGTGCTGCAAAATTGCTTGCATAGACAATTTTAAAAGCAAGTAATTTCTAATACGTTTAGTTTCATAAAGTACAATTTGAGAAATACTTTAAAAAGCCAGAAATATGCCATTGCCATCCATTTTGTATCACAATTCACATGTGGACAATCTGTTCAAAATAACTGTAATTTTCTCAAACTGCCCAGCAGTGGCTTCCAACTTCCAAGATAATGATTATTAGGATAGCAACTAGCAAGACATTTTCATCATACATGTATTAAATTATAAAACTGTTAAATTTATTTTATGATAATTAGAGTTGCAAGCATGACAACTCCGCCAAGCATGACAACTCCGCCTATGTTTTATAGCCGGTCCCAAGCCCGGGTAAAGGAGGAGGGTTGTGTTAGGCCCTCGACAACCAACGTAAAACTTTGTCGTATCTCTCATGAATATGGATCAACGACACTATTATGCTAATGATAGGACGTTGCCCAAAAGCAATGCACTGTATAGCTCGAATACAGTGACAAGTGAGCTAGAGCCGCTGCATCGGCAATCGGATGTAGTGTTAAATGTGCAAGGGTCTACTAATACTAGGTCGTTGCCCGGAAGCAACGCGCTGTATGGCTCGAGTACAGTGTCAAATGAGCTAGAGCCACTGCATCGTCGATCGAATGTAGTGTCACAAGGGCATGTTTCTGGAAAGTTGAGGGTAAAGAAGCTAGCCCAGGAGAGCAAAATCAGGATCGGTACGTGGAATATCGGGACTATGACAGGGAAATCCATGGAGGTTGTAGACACTATGAAGAGGAGAAGAATTAACATCTTGTGCCTTCAAGAGACTAAATGGGTTGGAGAAAAGGCTAAGAGGTTTGATGATTCAGGCTTCAAGTTCTGGTACACGGGAAAAGTAAGGACAAAGAATGATGTAGGTATCATGGTTGACAAGAATTGGACGCCGAGTGTGGTGGAGGTAAAAAAGATTGGGGATAGGATTTTATGCTTAAGATTGATTGTTGGAAGAAATACTTTCCATATCATTAGTGCCTATGCACCCCAAGTAGGGGCGGATGCATATTTTAAGGAAAAGTTTTGGGAAGATTTGGAGGGATTGGTCAGAAGCATACCCTTAGAAGAGAAGATTTTCATTGGAGGGGGACCTTAATGGCCACGTTGGGAAAGAAGCAGGACAGTATGAGAGAGTTCATAGTGGCTTTGGTTTTGGGGAGCTTAACGAGGAAGAACAGTCTATACTCGATTTTTCAATGGCTTATAATTTTAGGATTGTCAACACTTACTTCAAGAAGCGAGAAGAGCATTTAATCACATACAAGATTAGAGCTTCAAGGTCACTGATTGACTTCCTTTTGGTAAGGAATCCAGATAGGAAAATTTGTCAAAATTGTAAGGTTATTTCTGGGGAACCCGTGGCAACTCAACATAGGGTCTTGGTCCTTGACGTGATTATTAAGGGTCGGAAACAAAAGCATCGACAGGTGATGAACCCTAGGACAAAGTGGTGGCAGCTAAAGGGGGAGAATCTACAGACTTTCAAGAGAAGACTATTGGAAGAAGGGTCTTGGGAGTTATAAGAAAATGCTAACATCATGTGGGAGGAGATGGCCATCAGGGTTAGAAAGATAGCTAAAGCAATCTTAGGAGAATCTAAAGGTTTTGGACAAAGAGATAAGGAATCTTGGTGGTGGAATGAGATCGTTCAAGAAAAGATCAAATTTAAAAAAGATTGCTTTAAAGCTATCCATTTGAGCAATAACTCAGAAAATTGGGAAAGGTATCAGAAGGCTAATAAGGAGGCTAAAAAAGCAGTAAGTGAAGCACGATCTAAAGCATTTGAAGAGTTTTACAAGGACTTAGGAACGAAAAAAGGGGAACAAAAGATTTACAAGATTGTGAAGACTAGAGAAAGGAAATCTAGAGATTTGGATCAAGTAAGATGTGTTAAGGATGAAGAAGGAAAAGTTTTGGTTACAGATGGAGATATTAAAAACAGATGGCAAGGTTACTTTCACAAGCTTTTTAATGACGGAGCAGGGTCGACCTGTAATAGGGAAGATTTAACAACCTTGGAGAGTGAACAAAATTTGACATATTATCGCAGGATTAAGGTTGATGAGGTCAAGGAAGCTCTAAGAAGAATGGATAATGGTAAAGCTGTTGGTCTTGATGGTATTCCTATTGAAGTTTGGAAGTGTGTAGGGGATGAGGGTACTATCTGGCTAACTAAGCTCTTTAATGAGATTTTAAGGTCCAAGAAAATGCCGGAGGAATGGAGAAGAAGTACTTTAGTGCCTATATACAAAAACAAAGGAGACATCCAGAACTGCGCAAACTACCGAGGGATTAAGCTTATGAGTCACACTCTAAAATTATGGGAAAGAGTGATTGAACGTAGGTTAAGAATGGAGACGAGTATTTCGAAAAATCAATTTGGATTAATGCAAGGGTATCTGCTAAGAGGGTTGATGGAAAGGTATCGGAGCAAACAAAAAGACTTGCATATAGCGTTTATTGATTTGAAAAAAGCTTATGATCGAGTACCGAGAGAGGTGCTCTGGAAAGCCTTGGAACAGAAAGGTGTACAGGTTGCGTATATTAGAGTTATAAAAGATGAGGGGGCTACAACTAGTGTGAGAACGTCTGGAGAGGAGACTAGAGACTTCCCTATTAAGATTGGCCTACATCAGGGATCATCGTTGAGCCCTTATTTATTTGATTTGGTTTTAGATGTTCTGACAAAACATATTCAAGAAGAAATTCCTAAATGCATGCTTTTTGCTGATGATGTTGTTCTCATAGCAGAGTCAAGGGAAGAGATTAATGTTAAACTTGAATTATGGAGAGCTACTTTGGAATCGAATAGTTTTTGTCTGAGCAGGAGTAAGACAGAGTATATGCATTGTAAGTTTAACAAGCGACAAGCTAGAAATGAGTCGGAAGTTAAAATTGGAAATAATGTTGTATCACAAGTGTCAAAGTTTAGGTATCTAGGATCTGTTATACAAGATGATGGTGAAATTATTGGTGATGTGACACATAGGATACAAGCTGTGTGGTTAAAGTGGAGAATGACATCAGGAGTTGTTTGTGATCGGAAAGTACCGGATAAGCTCAAAGGAAAGTTTTATCGTACTGCTATAAGACCTGCGATTTTATATGGGAGCAAATGTTAGGCAATGAAAGGACAACAAGAGCATAAAATTGGAGTAGCGGAGATGAGGATGTTGCGTTGGATGTGTGGTCATACAAGAAGAGATATGATCCGTAATAATCGTATACGAGGAAGAATTGGAGTGGCACCTATTGAGGAAAAAATGACTGAAAACCCTTTAAGGTGGTTTGGACATGTTCAAAGAAGACCATTAGAAGCGCCAGTAAGGAGAGTTGAGCAGATGGTTTGGAGCCCTGTGAAAAAAGGTCGTGGAAGACCAAGAAGGACACTTAAAGAGGTTATTGAGAGGGATCTTCTGTTAAATGAGATCCCTAAAGAATTAGTCATTGATAGAGCTCAATGGCGTCGAGCGATCCATGTAGCCGACTCCACCTAGTGGGATAAGGCTGTTGTTGTTGTTGTTGTTGTTGTTGTTGTAGAGTTGCAAGCATGACAATAATCAGTATAAATGAATCAATCATTTCACTTACAACCAATCACATTTGTGGAAACAACCAGAAATAAAATAACAAGAATGTAGTATTTGACCATTGCCGAGGAAATAAAGACACTACACAAATGATTCCACTTAATGACAACTTTGAATGAGCAAACCATATTCATTAGTTGCAAGATATGCCACCATTGCAATATATTGAAACAGCTGCAAAAATAAACTTATACTTTTCCTAACAAAATATAGTTAAAAATTTGAGTAATGCAATTATATCATAAGGAAAACAAAATACCCCCAACGTTGTCCATATCCACACTTCCAAGAAGTTGTTCTTTCCATCTCCTTAGACTCTCATCGTCCTGTGTTCTCCCAAAAAAAAAAAACACCAAAAACGAGTAATGAGGAAAGGAAGAAACATCAGCACAGAAAACTAGCGAACAGGAAACATCTGAGGAAAAAAAAGAAATTCTCCCTTTTTTGATCAATTTTCAGCACCTAACTTCGAAAATCGTGATAACGAAGATATCATTTCAAATTTGATCATTCCTTGTTTATAGACAAAAAAACATGCTACGTGTGGCAAATGACAGGGTTATGATACATCATTCACGATATGAAAGGAAAACAAATAAACGATATTAATCTTTTAATTCCGAAAAGCGATGAATAGTTTGCAAATCATTCAAAGTTATAGAGCCATTTGCATTTTTTTTCCAACATTTTATTGCAGGCAGCAGATACAAACCTTATCTTTCTCAAGCTGGTCTTTAAGAGAGCACTGAGGCCCCAACTCTAGCTTGGTCTCTTCATCTTCCTCTTCGTGATCACTGACATGTTTGCCCGCATCCTCACCTTCTCCCGCCATCTTCTTGGAACTTCAAACAGCTCCAACAATAGCGAATGTGATTAGCTCATTAACACTCGCGAGGAGTCAGTCACAACGACCAAATTCTCAAAACAGGGAAAATCCACATCTGAGATTGCAGAGACAAAGAAATTTATGCACAATGCGAGACCAGCCAATGCCAATTTCAAAAAAGAAAGAAAGAAACTAGGTGTAGGCTGCGTTTCAGAAATCCAACAAAGAAGAAAGAAGAATACAGGGGAGCAAAATAAAACGGTTTCGAGTGCTGAAAATCTGAGGAAGAGAGAAAAATGATGGGTGACTTGGGGAAAAGGTCGTGTGGTGATCCGAAAGAATTGTGTTGTTGTGTTCTTCGGTGCATGCGTGCTTTGACTCCCCTTTGACGCCCATTCTAATTTTCCCACGCTGAAACGAAAGAGCCGTGAGGGACGTCACGACTCACTAATGCAAAGCACGTGCATCGCAGGTGATTGTTAAACTTTTTGTGATAATATAAAAATTGTTTTCAGGCAAAAACTGTATTTTAGTCCCTTATCTTTATCTTGGATTTTACTTTGGTCCTCTTTCTTTCAAAAGTGCATTTTGATCCTCTATCCTTCAAAATTGTTTTGTTTTAGTCCTTTATTGTAAGAGTTGTTAGCTCACCTAATGATGAAAATAGCATGTCACACGTCACATGGATGATGATTGGATTAATGATTTTTATGTTAATAATATTTTAATCTTTTATTTTTATTCTAAGTTTCATTTTGGTCCTTTATATTTTAAAGTGATTTTACTTCGGTCCTCTACGATTAGAAACGTTAATTTGCTTGACGAAAATTACTCATCATCTACCATAAGGGTGCTAATTGAATTAATGATCCTATGTTTAAAATTAAAATTTCCAAATTGCTCTTGTCACCCTTCACCTAAATAACCAAATATTGGTGCCTTAATCCCCAAATGCTTGCAAACCTTAATTTCCAATGGAAGGAGAATGTGTGAAACGAAAAATGTGATTGAAGGTGAAAGCGTGAAGGGTCGAAACAAAGGTGATTTTTAATTTGTACCTTCACCTCCCCTATATGTTGCCTCCCCCCTCCTTGGTACATTTCCTTCCCCTCCTCTCAAAGTGCCGAAGCACATTTTGTTTATTGGTTTTTTTTTTAATTTCTTTCTCTTGTTCATTTATTTATTATCAAGTTGTATCAATTTTAGTTTTCAATTCTTAGTCCACAAATCTTGTTGTAGACAACAATAAATGAGAGAACTCTATATTATTTTGGCCTTCCTTAGCTACTCCCATCATCTGCTCTAGGATAAAATACAGAGGAAATAAAACTCATAAGGAGTGAAACACATAAAGACTCAAATGCAATAGCTGGGCATCCCATATTTGAAAATCAAAACAAGGGGAGCAAATTATAAGGGCAATTTGAGAATTTTAATTTTACACATGGGCTCATCAATCTAGTTAACACCCTGATGGCTTATGACATGTAATTTTCATTAGGCAAGTTAACAGTTTCATAGTAGAGGAACAAAGTAGAACCACTTTGAAACATAGAGAATCAAAATGAAACCTAAAATAAAAATAATGGACCAAAATACTTTTTTTACACATAAATCATTAATCCTGTCAGCATTCAGTCATCATCCACGTGGCATGTAATGTGTTATTTTTGTTAGATGAGTTAACGACTCTAATGGTAGAGGACTAACTAAAGCGAAATAATTTTAAAATATAGATGATCAAAATGAAACTTTTGAAAGATAGAAAACCAAATTGAAACCTAAAATAAATGTAAGAGACCAAAATATTATTTTTGTCTTGTTTTTAATATAATTTTTTTATAAAATTGTTGAACATTTTGAATATATAATTATTAGTATAAATATGTGAAGCAAACCAGCAAGTGTTAAAAGACAACATTATTGTGCAGTATTTTTCACTTTAGTCTCTTATAGAGTTGTTTTCTCATTTTGATTTGTATGTGTAAAATATTTTTTAATTTGATCCTTTATAAAATTACTTTTTCAATTTGATCCTTCATAGATATTATAATTTTCAATTTGTCTCCCTCGAAAATAAAATTGCATCCAATAAGTCATTCTGTTAATTTGTTGTTAATAGAACAAATAAAATTGTCACACTAGTAATTTTTTTAGTAAAAGTAATATGGTCACAACAAATGGACTATAATTTTAATGCCTTTTTACGAGATAGATGTTCGTTAGGAAATTGTCGGAGTTTTCTAACTTCATTCTCTCTCCAAGTAAGAGACGTTCTGTTGACTATATATTAAAGAATGTTACATTGTACAATATTAAGTACCTATTCTTGTGAATATTTTATTTAATTTTACTATTGTAACTAATAATCAAAAGTTCTATGTCTTCTATCTTTTTTGTAGTTATGGTCAATGGATAACCTCTGACACTAGTGTCACATTATTTGGTGAGGTTTTGTGTACTGTTTTATCTTAATTTTGTCACGTCTCAAAATCTGAGCACGTGACCGGCATGGAAAGTGAATTTCATTTCACCTCCGTAAGCTTATCTTTCTCTTAAGCATCATACCATTCTTTTTCATGTAACCAAACCGAGTTCTCTATACACACTACAGTCATTCACATTACATCACTGAATGAACCTACCCGATTACAGAGATTTCTAGATTTATACAACTTAGAATAAGACTTAACTATTATACCTTTATCGTGAACAAATGAAAAGGTAATCATGGGCTAAGGATCCATAATTCCTTGTACAGATATTTACCTTCAGCTGTCAACTCTGAAAAAAATGTTAATAAGAGGGGTATGAGCAAACCACGTGCCCAGTGAGCAGACAACACAACACTATGACAAAAAAATATCATGCATCATAATGATAACATGCAGCAATCATACGTAATCGATCATAATATAATATAATATAATATAA
The DNA here is from genome assembly GCA_037074585.1 of Biancaea sappan. Classification (NCBI taxonomy): domain Eukaryota; kingdom Viridiplantae; phylum Streptophyta; class Magnoliopsida; order Fabales; family Fabaceae; genus Biancaea; species Biancaea sappan. The sequence goes on along the minus strand of CM073494.1, from coordinate 52,182,610 downwards.
TATAATTCATAATATTTCACAACAATATCCAAGTAAATCAAATACATTTCAACATAATTCACAACAGCAAACAGTGAAATCAATTTCACACATTTTCCGTACCAATCGGGTCGTCCAGGGTACCTCTGGATCGTTGCTCGCGGCCCCCGCCGCATCCACCCTTATCGCTCCATGTATATTCTCCACCCTTATAGCTTCATGTAGATTTCTCCATGGGGTGCACCACCATGCCTTTCCTTTCTAGTCAAACACAATCACAATCACATCTAAGAGCATCCTCAATCATAATCATGAGTCACATACACAACTCAGTCATTTACAATTCAAGTCACAACATATAACCCATAATATAGATCAATTATTCAACAATAACATACTTCAACTATCCGCATATGGACGAACTCAATAATCAGAGTATGACACATTTCAACTCAGTTCACATGCCATTCATAATCCATCATATAACCTCCATTCATGAGAAAATAGGAATCACCAGGCAAGTTGCACAATTGTTTATGTCTCATCGTCCCATTTAAGCACAATATAATTTAAACATATAAATATATATATTTGAGTTATCATCCTCTTCAAACTTGGATATATAACATATTTTCACTATGATGCATAAAGTCCATAACAAAGATATTTAATCATAGCAAGTATTAACCCACTCACCTGGATTTCACGTTCTCGCCACTCCCACCTTGCACTTTGACCATTCCTATTGTAACCAGATAAAAACCATCAGGGTTACGAAATAGAGAAATTTCCTACCATTATTCCCGACCGTCACTTATTTCTCAAATCATAACTCCTAACTGGTAATGAATATCTCGATGAAACTTATACCATTGGAAACTAGACTCAAAGAGCTTTTCAACGATATTAAAAAAAAACTGATGCTACAGTAACAGTCAACGGTCAACGCAGCTACAGTAACGTTGACCGAGTCAATGGTACAGTAACGTTGACCGAGTCAATGGTACAGTAACGTTGACCGAGTCAATGCTACAGTAACGTTGACCGAGTCAATGCTACAGTAACGTTGACCGAGTCAATGCTACAGTAACGTTGACCGAGTCAATGCTACAGTAGCCGAGAAAATCTGAAAAAATTTTCTCGATAAACAGTAATTTCTGGGGAAATTTTTCGGATGTTCTTCGTGTTCTTCATCCAAAAATCCTAAAATCACATCTAAAACAACATTTCTTTTGGTTTCTTCCATGAGTTTTCATCCTTAATGTCTAAGGAGTGTTTTAACACTAAAACCCCCAATTTTTAACAACAATCCAAGCTCAAATCTCAAATTTTCATCAAGAACACTAACTTTTTTCAAATATCCAAATTCTACGAATTTCTCCTAGTTTTCTCCAAATTTCTTGTTCTAATAACATCATAAACCACCTAGGAATGTTTTAGATTAATATCCACACTTAAATTCATCCATTAAAATATTCTACAAAAATTTTGTAAAATGATAACCAAGGATTTAGTCTTGTAATAAGAGGAAGAAGAAGAAGAATATCAACTTACCAATCATCCTAACTTTCATAGCTTCCTTCCCCATGCAAAAATTATATAAATGGTTGATGAAGAAATTCGACGTATAACCGAGAGAGAGAGAAAGTGAGGAAGCTACGAGAGAATGAGAGAAAGAAAAGAATAAGAGAGAAGTATATACGCGTGGGCGCCACCGATTTCTTTTTCGATAAAATCGCTCATAGCCACCTTAGCTTATAAGATTTGTTCACTTTAATCCCTCTCGATGTCTCAAATACCACTTTAACCTCGAATCCATCATCTTTTCGGTACCGGACTCATAATTCATTCTCATAAGCTTTATTCTTCCTCTCAGGTTCCTATTTGGTCATTTCTCAAAAGTAATCAATATTTTCTTTTCTTTTCACTTTAGTCCTTGAGAATTTGTAAAAATTTCCTAAATTAAAAATTAAAATTTCTATTTCCAGATTTTCTTCACTAATTCAAAAAGTACATTTTCCACGTAATTAAATTTTTCACTAAATTTCAAAATATACTTTAAATATTCATATAAATTCTTGGGATATTACAAATTTGGATATTAAATTGTGTGCAAGACTTGAGACTGTATCAACAAATTGGTGTTCTAACTTTCAATCTCAACAAATTGTGTGTGTGGGCGATGTCATATTGCCATTTTGCCCTTTAATTTTTTAATGAATATGGATCCAAAGACAAAACGGTAAACTTTACAAAAACAAAAGATTCATTAATCCCACACCCTCACACTTGAACCACTATGCCACAACAAGATTAACAACTTATCAAGCCGCACCTGACCACATTTTTCACAAGAGAAGATCATTTTCACGCCCTTTTCACTTTAGTCCTTCACAAGGACATACTCTCACAAATTCATTCTTTCTTATCATCACACGCCACTTCAAGGCAAATACACAAACATGCATATCAAGCCACACTATAGAAATCATTTATTCATTGTTTCCCATCATCATACATGTCCTAAAGCGCATGAGTCATAACACAATATACACGCCACACAACCCCACAGGTATTACATTGACCACCTACTTTCTCTTCTCTTTCCTTTCCTCTCACTAGGCAGTGCACGTACATCATGCATAACTACCGAAATCACATGTTTTATTATTCAACATAATTCAAACATTATGTCATACGCACATGTCCACGGATAGTGGTAATCACATCTTAGGTCCTAGTCATAAAACCATAGGTATTACAAATGTTTCATGAACCATATTGATCTTGTGATTCATAACATGAATAAGTGGAATATGTTTGAATGTGATTGTGGTTGTGGTTGTAAATGCAAAAAAAGTTTGGATATGGTGGTGTACCCCACAGGATATGAAATGGAAAGGCCCAGATGGCGGCAATATCAAATGGAGCCACAAGGATGGATGTGACTGAGGCCCCGAGCAATGAACACAGTATCGTGGATGCCCCAATTTGGTTTGGGAACTCTTGTGGATTGTATGGAATGGCTGAATTTGCTATGCATGTGGATGTGGATGTGCATGTACCTTGATGGTGGATTTGTTTCTTATTCATTGCTCATATATGCATGTGTTTAGATTGATGCAGAAATGATTTTAAGTTTGTAGGGTTATTTGTTCACTAAGTTTTTATACTTACTTCTTTCTCTTTGCAACCTTTCAGAGCCTGTGGTAGACGAAGAATCTCCGCTTGAGAAGTAGTAGAGTCTTAGTGTTAAGACCCCTTCCTTGTTCTCGAGGTTGGCCTCTTTTTGGTTAACTCTCCTTTTGGATTTGTGAATTCCTAAAATTGCTCTGTTGTCATGTAAGAAACCTAAGATGAGATGCATTTGTTGTTTTGATTAATTACAAGGATAAAATATTTTGATTCTTTTGTAAACCATGTTTCTAAATATTCCATTAATTGAGTGAATGCTTAGAAACATGGTATAGAATGGTGATGATGAACTCATGTAATATCTTGTTAAGCAAATGTATTGAAAATTTCACTCTTGCATATTTTGGATTTTTGTTTGTTGTATATTTATTTGATGATTAAGGTTACGTTTAGGCTTATGGTAAATGGGATTACTCCCACTTACCATGCCGGTCACATGCCCAATTTAGGAGCGTGACATATGGTGCGACCAGGAGAAGGTTTGAAGTTGGAGTCAAAAGGCTGAAGGGTTTGAGCTAGGGCTTGATGATGCTTAGGGTTCAAAGACTGCCGATTTTCTCCAGCCACTAGGTTTTCTGAAGGAACACAAGTAAAAGGGCTAAAGATGGTCAAGTAGGATTAAACGTGTCTTGGGTCGAGAAAAACGAGTCATACAGAGTTTGGGCCAGACTGGGGTCAAGGGGTTGAAGAGATTTTTTGGGTCGAAGGGCTCTTTCCTTCTGGTATGAAGTGGGGCATTTGGATACAAGTTTAAGCCATGGATGATTGAGGTAAGATATTCTGGGTTGGAGGATATTTGAGAACTAAGGAGAGAGGTAACCCAAGAGTGGAGTGTTTGGTTAAGAGTGAGTTGTCTTGTTGTGAGGATAAGGTGCATTTGGACTGAATAAGCTATCCTAGGGAAATTTTTTTTTCACTATTATTATTATATTTTTTTTCTTATATCTACTTCCTAATATTTATTTTTTATTTTCATTTTGAATTTGAAATTGAAATTGAATTTATTTATGATTATTTATCTTTTTTTATTTATTAATTTTCTGCTTCATAAATTTTATATCCTGGTTCTATTTTTTTATTATTTATTTTTGAATTATTACTTTTCTTTTTCCATTTTTATTTTTCAAAATTTTGGAATTTGACTAACTGATTTTTTTTTTAATTTTTTATTTTTTATTTTGACTTCAGTATTTTTGAAATGTACCCCAAACAAAATACTGTGCTAATTACAAGTGCAAAATTGTCCAATCAAAAACTGCATATAAAGTAGCATTGGAGCGGATGATTTAACTGCAATTTGATTCCATGCAAATACGTATAAGACCCATTCTCTTAGTGAAATTATGGCTGGTTTTCATGACTAATGTCTCTTTGTGAAAAGTAGAAATCACATCCAAGCCTTCGTGGATAGAAATCAAAGTTGTTGAATCAGCATGAAAAGATTGGAAAAAGAGAGAAAGACAAGAAAGAAGGCAATAGAAAAATGGGAGAAATAGTACATGGAAAGGGATAGAAAGATTGGCAAAAGAAATAGTTCAATGTTAAAGGACTTGATGAAAGTAAATTATAGATCAAAAGAAGGAAATGAGTAGGAGGAGGAGACTATATAACAAAGAATAAAAAAAAAAAGAATTTAAAACTTGATTCAGTGGAAACTCTCACTCAAAGGAAAAGGAGCCATAAAGTAGCCATAAAAGAGAAGCCATTATTTGATTACTTGATTGCATATAATCATTTAATTTTTTTTTTAAATTTTAATATGAAAAGTGTAAGTTTCAGTTCATAGAAAGCTAATTGTTTGCAAATGATAGTTAATTCGAATAGTTTGACATTTGACCTTTTTTAGAATTTTTAAGATAGTCTTGATCACTTTGAGAATAAATATTGAGAGAGCTTTATGTTATGATTAAATGCTTCGGACAAAAGTTTTAACTATTAGTCGGAGTAAAATTCTATTTTTTTTAGCCCACAAGAGAATATGTGCTCAAAAGCCATAGTTCGACTATGACTCAACACATTACTTGAACATCCACCATACTATAATTACTGTCACTTTATGTCTTTGTGATCCGATGTAAAGTCCAATAAATTTTTGGACATGAGTAATTAAAAAAACCGAAAGTAAAAGTTGACTATTAGAGGAAACTTTTTTGGTAAATTAAGCAAAGTCCAATTAGAAGACCTGCGTATACCCATTAGGTAAAATCTTCACTTGAATAGGGTTTCTTCTGAAGCTCAAGAAAATGATGGGAGAAGGAAATTGGTGAAACAGACAATTGACTTCTTAAACTGCTCAAAATTTTCAATTTGGATTTTATACGTACTTCTTTGCCTTCATCATTATAAAATCAAAGGAATTGAAAATTTGAATTCTCTGGAGGTGGTGAAAAAACTATTGAAATCCCATTGAAGCAGAGTTAAAATTTTCACCTCAAAATTGTCCATTCAGAGGAGCTAATAATAAAAACAAAATATATATATATATACAAATTAAAGTTTGAAAGATATGTTCCATTATGTTTTTGGTTCTTAAAATTAGCTGTTCATTAAATGTTGTTATTTAATTAATTCTTCAAATAAAAAATATATAATTTGATTATTGGGAATGATTGAATTTTATTTAGTCTATAATTTAATAAAGGCTAAAATGCACCCCTTAAACTTTATTTTATGTGTAAAAAACCCCCTTAAACTTTTAAACTTAACAAAAAACCCACTTAACTTTTATTTTATGCCAAAAACCCCCTATAGTTAGTTGACCCAGTTGACCGTTAACTAAATACCACATCATCAATATACTAGACACCTCAAATGTCACGTCAGACATTTTTTACAATTTACTTCCCATGTCAGCGCTGCCAAATCGTGACTATCAGTATTTGAAGTGTAAAAAATGTTTGACGTGCCATTTGAAGTGTATAATATACTGATAACGTGACATTAGTTAAAGATCAACTAACTGTAGGGGGTTTTTGGTACAAAATAAAAGTTCAAGGGGGTTTTCTATTGAGTTTGAAAGTTTAGGGAGTTTTCTGCACATAGATCAAAGTTTAGGGGGATAAAATGCATTTTAATTGTTTAACATTTAATTTTAAGAACTAAACAATAAGGTGATATATATTTTAAGCATCAAATTTATACGTAGTTTACAAAATTAAGAAATTAAAAAAAAAGCCCGAGAATTTATAATTATATCTAAATTATATATTAAAATATTTTTTATTTTATGCAACATTATTTTCATCGGATTGTAATCAATTATGGTTTTCCAACTAGATTAATTTCGTTCCAATCTGAAATATTGAAAGGCTGATATAAGGATTTGAAAACATGATTCATTTTGTAAAATTTAAAAGTAAAAGTCAAAAGATAAAGACTTTCTCTCAATTTAAGAGTTTTGTAATTTACCCCATCAACTAATAAAACTTCTAATTAATCTCTTAATTTTATGCAGGATAACTCATCCATTGATTTTTTTTTTGTCCAAAAACTTCACATTATTTGTCCATGCAATTTTTTAAAAAAAAGACCAAATTAATAAAAAATATATCTAATTTATCATTCTAAGAGACATTTTTGTTGCATTAATGTAGAAAAAAAATTCTTACTCTATTTGTCCATCCAAGCTAAAGAAGACTAAATTAATGAAAAATATATCTAAATTGCATTTTAAGAGACTTTCTTGTTACACAGAGCAAAATAACGAAAATATTATTTTGATATTTATAATTATATGTTAGATATATTTTTCTTCTCAATTTACTCATTTTCAGTCTATATAAATAAGAAAGAAAAATAGATGATGCACAAAATTAAAAATTCAGAAGAATTTTTTTTATCTTTTAAAGTTAAACAAATAAATTACATAGCTATAAAAATTGTTTATGTTTTGGCTAAAAAAAGTTAACCAATTTTCGCTGTGTTTAGCATGGCTCAAAAACTTTATTATAACTTATTTGACTAACTTATAAACTTGTTTAATAAAAATAGATGTGTTTAGTAAATAAACTTATTTGAATAATTTAGAGCTTTCTTTAAAACGTTACTTTGAGTATCTTATAGCTTATAGCTTTTATTTCTCTTTTACTCTTATTATTTTATTAAAATTCCTATTCTACCTCATATATATCATATATATCTTCTCGGTTGGTTATTCTTACTTTTGTCCCTACCTATCAATTATTTTCTCTATCGTCAGTTGTCGTCCTCACTGCTTTGATTCCATTTCTTTTATATACATAAAATATTTTTTAAATATGAAAGATATAATAATATATATTTAATTATATATATATATATATATTAATTTAAATTAATTTAATTAAAAAACAAAAAGTATGTTTATTTTATATTATTTTAGGATTATAAAGTATCATATAAGTATGTCTTTTTATGTCATTTTACATATATCAGCTAATTCAATAGCTATTTTTACTAAATATTCTTAATTCAATAAACTAGCTTAATCGTTTTCAGTTTTCAAGTAAAAATTAACTTTTAGGCTGTATTTGACATGACTTTTAAGCTAGCTTATAATTTATTTGACTAGCTTATAGGATTGTTTAACCAATTATGAAAGTAATGGTTGGAACCCAAGAGGGGGGTGAATTGGGTTTTATAAATTTTTCACAAGAATTAATTGGAAGTTAAAATGATTTTCTGTAAAAATACAATGCTTAGGATAATAAATACAATACAGAAAATCAATGTGCTGTCAAGATAAATAATTATAAAGATCAAGGAATTAAATAATAGATATCAATATGCACAAATTAAAGAGTAAGGGATAGAGAAAGCAAACTCGGAGATTTATACTGGTTCGGCTAATCCAAGCCTACATCCAGTGCTCAAGAGACCACTTGAGTATTTCCACTATAATTGCAAGTTTAATCCGGGTACTTGTAAACCACTACAACCACGCAAATTTGATCCGGGTATTTGTGAAACCACAATGGAAAATTTATGAATCCGGGCTCCTCCTCAACCCAAAGCAAGTTCTTCCAACACCGGTACTTGCGAACCTCAACTCAGAATAATATATGTGTTGATCAAAATCAATAATACAAAGAAACTCTCTTTAAAGAGTAGATAAATACAAATGAAGCTCCAATAACTATAATGATAGAGAATATGCAAGATTTGGCTCAAGAATGCTTTCCTTTCTCTCAAAGATGATAGAAGAAGTTAATATCACATTGTAGGACTTTGTTCTTGCTCAAAATCATGTATCTAAGGTCATATATATAAGATTTTACAAAACTAGCCGTTATATAGCCATTACAGCACTTATAGTGCAGTCCAGATTTTGAGATTTCTTTAAAAATTCATAACTCCCTCATTTGAACTCCGTTTTAAACAAATAATATACCGTTGGAAAGCTCTTGGAGTCTAGTTTCAAATGAGCTAAGTTTTACTCAAAAATTATTTTTCTTTTAAAAGATATAATCAAAATACTGACTATAGGTCAGAACAGAATAATTTTTTATTACAGTAAAATCAACTTTCAGTTTTTCAAACTATATTTTAAATAGTCATATATTTCTCATTTGGACTCCGTTTTGAATAAATAATATACCGTTGAAAAGATCTTTGAGTCTACTATCAAATGAGATTAAGATACTTGAAAAATCGATTTTTCATTTATGAGATATGATATAAGGAGTGACCAAAGGTCAAAAAAATAACTTTTGTAAAACTTCATATCTCACTATCTTTTTGTTCAAAAATGCTTGAGCCAATGTATGCAAATCTAAATCATTGAGTTGCACAAATATACTAGCCTATATAAAATATACCTAATGTAAACACATAGGCTATCTTGATGCATCCAAGCTTCCAAGACTTCAAATCTTCTAATTCTTCATTTCTTGGAGCTTTGTCCTTGTATGTTGCTTTCCTTGAGTGAGGCATGATGTTACTTTTCCTTGTTTTTCAATCTAATGCTCACTCTTCTTATTTTGAACCAACCTATAAAATATATCTTACTTACAAACCAAATGGTTAGTTCAATTCATGATAAATAGTATGATTAATGTATAAGACATTACACATTAAATAACATAGTCATGCTTAAATACTTGTAGCATGTATATGATAATTAACCTTTATATATATCAATGCTACAATTCAAATACATTTGTTATCATCAAAACTTATGGCATAAAGCCTTAGGGTCAACAAATTAATTCTTAGGCTATGTTTAAAAAAATAGCTGACAAACTGACTGAAAGTTTATAAGTGAATTTTTAGCTAAAAGCTATTAAGCTAACTTATTGAATTAGAAGTGTTTGGTAAAAATAGTTGTTGAAGTGGCTGAAAAATGTAAAATGACATAAAAGAACATATATTTTATAATCTAAAAATAATACAAAATAAACAAATCATTTTTTGCTTTTTAATTAAATTAATTTAAATTATTATATAGATAAAATTCATTATATATATATATATATATATATATATTATATAATATATGTGAGGTAAGGATATAATGGATATTTTATAAAATAATAAGGGTAAAAAGAGAAGAAAAATATAAAAGACATAACCTGCTAAAAGTAGCATCACATAATAAGCTATTTAATGTGTTTAGCAAGTCAAATAAGCTAACTTATACCTTATTTGATTAGTTTATAAGTTTGTTAGAAGTGTTTGTTAAACGAGTTTATTTTAATAACTTATAATTTATTATGATACGATACTTTGAGTAGTTTATAACTTTTATATTTTTTTTCTTTTTTTTCTTTGTTATTTTATAAAAATACTCATTATACTCTTATCTCACACACATTTTATATATATATATATATATATATATATATATATATATATAATAAAATATATAAATATTATATATATATAATAAAATAAAATATATATACATATATAATTAATTATATATATAATAATTTAAATTAATTTAAGTAAAAAATAATATATTTATTTACATTTATGTCTCACCGTTATATATATATATATATATAATATTTATATATATATATAAATATAATAATATATATATGTTTTTAATGAATTATATATATATATACAATAATAATTTAAATTATTTTAATTAAAAATAAAACATAATATGTTTATTTGTATTATTTTTTATTAAAAATATATGTCTTTTTTATATCATTTTATATTTTTTAACTAGTTTAACAATTATTTTTATCAAACACTTCTAATTCAATAAATTAACTTATAAACTTTTAATTTCTAGCTAAAAATTAGTTAATAAATTTTTAACTAACTTATAAGTTATTTTTACCAAATACATTCATAAGTTATTAAAATAAAAATATTTATTAAATATCTTTAACAAACTTAGGCTAAATAAATTATAAATTAGTTTATAAATATTGACAAACACCACCTTAGTATATCTCTTGGGATAATCTTACGTCGCATCCATTATTCATTCCAAGAAAAAGTTGATTTAAGTTTAGCATGTAATCACATGTTCACAACGCATAGGGACCCTACCACGTCAAAAGTGGCATGATTCATCCATTTGGATTTTGGTGATATCTCATATAATTCAAACAGAAAATGAAATACCTCATCACATCACAGTCACAAATTCACATGAAAGAAATAAAAGCTCCAAAAAAGACTAGGGGTCGGTGACATGCAGTCCACGTGTCACACAGGTATTAGAAAAAAGACGCCTTCGTGGGGTCCACCTGGCCGCCCATAGGCCTCATCCTAGAAAATCAGTATCTGCCAACGTTGCAGCGCATATGATATGAAAAACTACTGGCTACCGCATTGTTGTTTCAATGTTTTGTAATAATATAACTTTTCTTAAAATAAATTTTCAATAGTTATTATTAGTATTGTCAATTTAATTTATGATCGTAACTCACTAATTTAGAATTATTTGTAAATGAATAATTTTGAATTAAAAAAAAGACTCACAAGCCCTTTTTTAATGAACTACTAGCTGCCGTGTAGTTGTTTCAATGTTTTGTAATAATGTAACTTTTTTTAAAGTAAATTTTCAATCGTTATTATTAGTATTGTCAATTTGATTTGTGCTCGTAACTCACAAGTTAGTTTAGAATTATTTTAAATGAGTAGTTTTGAATTTTAAAAAAAGCTTCGCAGGCCCTTGTTTTAATTTTTTATTTTTTTATAAAAAATATATTATTTAATGTAAATAATCTCATTTTATTATTTTTTATATTTTATAATTTTATATTTAATAAATATAGCAAAGTTGGATATGAAAACTTTTGCCATTTTTTAAAAATTAATATAGAATTTTCAAAATTTAAATATAATATATTTAATTTTAAAAGAAAATATGAAAAATTAAAGTGATTGATTATTTAAAAATATTAAAAAAAGTAATGTTTTACATGTACAAATTGTATTTTAATAAAAAAAATTTAATTTCTTTACTTAAAAAATTTAAAAATTATATTATTTAAATATTAAAAAAAAGAGTAGTCTGCCTATTACCCTATTTAGGCCTATGGCCAAGGTAGGCACTCGTGGTCTTAATAAAGAAGTTCATTTAACTTTTAGCCCATTACGGCTCTAAACGGATCAGACTATTTAACAATGCTAGTTATTATATCTAAGGTGTGGTACTTGTAAACTTGTTATTACTATATAAAATAAATCAAATTATATTAATTTTTATGAAATTTTGATAAATTATATTTAATTATTTTAAAAAGATTATTTGATTCTTCAATATTATATATATATATATATATATATATATCTAATTGCTGTCAATGAAATTTTTTGTGATATCATTGAAATTAATTTTATGTATAATATGACAATAGATCAAAAAATAAATTTATTTAATTATATTCAATATTAAAAAAATCAAATTACAATTTCTTTCTGTACTAAAATTTAATTTCAATAAAAAATTGAACAAAAAGAAAGATTCTTATAAGTGTAACTAGATCAAATGTTATGAGAGCTCTATATCATTTATTAGAAAAAACGTAATATTTGATATAAAAACTTATATTTTGTTTTAATATTTGATTAATTAATAAAATGCTTGATTTGTTAGTATTTTTCCATAAGGTGAACTCACATATTAATTTTAATTGTACATGATGAGCTATTAAATAATTTATATATAGTTTAAGGAAATGATTTTAGTAAAATAATAATTTTGGGCTTTATATATGTGTGTGTGTGTGCGCGCACATAGGTGTGTGTGTGTCTCTCTCTCTCTATAAAGTGTTTTAGGCCAAAATATGTAGAAATTCTATCAAAGCTTCATTATTATTGTTAATGAGCCAATAGCAACGGGCTTGAAATTAGAGTTAACAGATTGCGGTCCGCCAAAGGGGGTATGCGTGGAAATAGGTTATTACTTTCACTTTATCCATCATTGTAAGTGTTTTGGTAAGACCGTGTGATAAGTCCTAAAAAGTCATCAAATCATGTTATTAAAAGTGGATTTTTCTTCTTTTCTTAGCCTTGTTTTGCTATCCTTTGTCACTTTTTATCTTTGTTTTCACTTAGTTTCCTTGTGCTTTGTAGTTTTTTTATCTTATTTTATTTCCCATTTTCTTGTCCTTTTAAGTGATTTTAGTTGTAATCTTTCGTAGGTGCAATTTTGGGAGAAAACAAGAGAAGTTGAAGGCAATTGAAACTTCTAGTAAGTTGGTGCCCAGGCACGAAGCCCATCTAATTACATTTGCTCTCTGCCTTGACATAGCACCCAGGCGCCATACCTCTTGAACTCATTATCTGAGTTGTTAGGCTTGGCGTTCAGGTGCCAAACTTGGTGTCCAAGCACAAAACTAACAGTATTTAAGCAACTTTAAGGGTTTTCTGACCTAACTTTTGATCTAGGGATTTTGGAGCTGGGAGGCAGCAGCAGAGGGCCATTTCTGGAGCTAGTTAGAGGGGAAGGAGACCTTCACACTTGGGGTTGGCCCTCCTTCCCCCATTTCTTCTCTCTTCTCTTCATTTTCTTCTAGTTTCATTGTTGTAATTTATGTTTTTTGTTTTTTAGATAGTTGTTCTTCATTTTTAAGGTTGTTTTGAACCCAATTTTAGATTGGGTTTAATATAATTTCTCAAACTCTTATAATCAGTGGTTAGTTAATGCATGTTTATTCATTCCAGTCTTAATGCTTTCCTTTAATTTGGCCAATTATTGGGATATTATGGTGTTTTTGCTAAACTTCGAAAAGGAAGGTAGAGACTAGGCTATTGAATGAGTAGTATGAGTTCTTGAACCTTAAAGTTAGGGGAATTGATTTGTTAATGTCATAGGAATATAGACATTAGCCTCATATAGTCAAATTAGGGCTTGTTCATGATTTTAACTTGATTTTCACATAAGGGATTATGAAATTTTGGGTTAGTATCTTTGTTGAGGTTTGGGAAAACCATTCTAAGAATATTTATACTCTAGATTAGCATGTACAATTGGCAAAAGCGAGAGTGAGAGAATGATAATAGAACCTATGAGAAATGAAATGTTTGGAGGTTGATGTAACTTGATTTTTATGAAGTTTTGTTGTTAAATGATTCTTTTCAATTGCATTTCATATTTTGTTGTAGTGGATTTTACCTATTGATTTGCTTTAAAAATGTTTGATCCCATTTTTATAAGTTTGGGGTTTTTATTTATGCTAAAGATAGCTAGATATTAACTTTGCCTTTGTAACTTCCACCATAAATCAGATTAATTTAGGAATAGATAATCTTATTTATGTGATTTTTAATGAGTTCCTAATCTTGATCACATACTTAAATGATTGGACTAAGGAATTAGACAATTCATCGAGTTAGGTAGGTTTGTTTCTCTAAGGAATTAGGTTCAAACAATTTTGAGAGCTTAACCAACATCAAAATGATTTGTAATTGGAGTAAATCATTTTTTAATAACACAAAGACTAATTTATCTATGAATTCGTCGGATTAAAAATTAAGTGAAGTCCATCCCATCAACCCTAGGCTTTTGTTATTAGGAGTAGCTTAATCTTAGGTCTTAATTAGTAGTTTTAGTTTAATTTATTATAGAATTATGCTTTTGTTTAGTTTACCTTTAATTTTCACCAATTCAAATAGATCGTTTAGATAGTATTTCACTTTAACTTCATAGGTACTTTGCACCTCAATTTTTGTGGGAAAAATACTTTACTCACTTTGTATCACTTGTGCGACTGGTACACTTGTCAAATCACCAACACTGTGATTACAACCCTTTAGAAGAATCTCTAAAAAAAATTTGGCTTCTACATGAATAGATTGATTGCAATATATTAAAGTACATTATCCTTCTTAATTTAATGATTAATTTTTCTTCATAATCTTTGTATGGATCTTGGGCAAAATTGCAATTCTAGGATTATTTTGTGTCACGGCCCCCAAAGTGAGTTAGGTGACCACTATGGTATGGGATCTGCCCCACGACCGTAAGCTTATCCCATCATAGGATTTGATACAATAATATAAAATAAAATATAATGTCAGCCATAAGTATAACGTGCTGAAGCCAAATGATGAAATAAACCATTCATACCATGAATGTAGTAGTTTACCAAAGGAAGACCTATGTTTCCAAACTTTCCCTCTCCCATCACAAAAATAAAGTTAAGGAAAGATTTAAAATATAGTTTAACTATTATCTATGGTAAGAAATACAATCCATCACAAAATACACATCAATACAGAGTTGACCCCCTTCCCAAAATACCAAAGAATCACCAACTAGAGCAAAAGGTATGGTGACAAGAGACTCTGCTACTCCTCATGCAGAAGCTCACTAGTTAAAACAGAATCTGCAAGAGGTACACAAAAGAAAAGGGGTAAGTAATAAACTCAATGAGATATAACACTACAAGGAAATAATTTACTGTGTACATCTTATAGGGGATGGGAACTTGCATTTGGTCCCATCCTCCAGCATAACCATCACAATAAAGATCACATAATTAGACAAATGCAAGTAAGGAATTCAAAGACAATAATAACATCTTCCTCAAATAATATGCTTAATAAGGCATGAATAAATTAATAATCTATCACAATGCTTCACTGAAGCATTGGGCCGCTGAGGCCAACTTATACCTGGGTGGTATAAGGATTTCCCGTATTTGTCTCCATCTATTAGACATCCGCTATCAAGTGTGATTATGTATAATTTATCATTGTCTTTCCATCACACAAACAACATCCTCCAGGGTTAAGGGATTTGGTATCCTAAGAAATAAATTAGCCCTACCATCTATGAGCCGTCATAATTGCCTACCTTTCTAGGAAAAAGTGGGAATTTTTATCCTTTATGAATTAAAACGTCTATCATATACTTATCTCGCATAACCAAATCATTTCATAAGCTAAATAACTAGTTTAGATGGTAACAAATACTTTCCACAAAGATGAATTACAATATTAAGTACACAAGAAGTGTAAAAGCACATACAAGGTATGATTTAGTGTGGAACCCTTCCAAGCCAAGTCACACTTATTACAAGCTAGATAGTAAAGATAAAGAGAATTCACAACATTTTTTAAATGATTACAAGCATTAATTCAATTTAAGTGGTGATGGTCCCTCACCTAAGGCTCGAAGAACAATGAAAGGAAACCTAAGAACCTTGCCACCACATACAAGCAATAATAAAAAACACCTAAGAAACAAACAACCAAATTTAAGCCCAAACAGCACATGGGGAACCCTAGCCCGTGGTGCCTGGGCGCCATAATTCACCCTATAACTCCCTTCATGTTCCCAGCCACGAGCGCCCCTGGGTGCCACTACCTAAATTCTAGGGTACCCTTAGAGTGGTTGCCACTCTCCTCTAGGCCTAGTGGGTGCCTAAGGCGCTAACCTTAGTGCCTAGGACACCCACCCATGTCTGATCCTTGAGCCCTTCTCTGCCTAGTGGGTGCTAAGGGTGCCCACTCCTGATCTCAATCAGAAACCTTCGAAAATTATGCCTCTCTTCACCACCACTCATCTCTTTGCACTCCAAGGTTTCCATGATAATTTTAAGGTTGTATTTGGGTGGTGGGACATCATAAAATTAATTTCAAACCTTATTTGATTAATGCACAAGGTGTGTCATCCCAAATCACAAGAGTTTTGACACTTGACAACACACCTATTAGATTTATGTCATCAATAACTCTCCTCTCCATTCATAAATGCTATCTCACCCATCCAATGGAATTATAAAATGTTAAGGGGTCTTAGAATCACCATGAAAGCCATTGGAGAACACAACACAACCCATAGCTCAGAAAAACCTAAGTTTCTACTTTAAGGTTTTTGTAAACACAAAAATGGAAGAAGAGGAAAGAGAAGATATAACACTTATTTGGAATCTTTTCAAGCTAGGTTAGCCAGAAAACCCTTCTTCCTACTACCCAATTTCAGACAGCACTAAGGAAATGGAAGGCTGGATGAGAGAAAGGAGAAAGAGAAAGAAGAAAATGGGGGTAGAGAGCATACATACACATACTACACAACTATAAGGGGGAGAATGAAAAATATAAGATATGTGGGGCCCACTAGGCTTTTGATTTCTATAATTTAATCTTTTCCCAAATTTCCCTTGTGTCCCCTCACACTTTATATCTCCATACTTAGTCAATTTTGCATCAAGGTATCCCTCACTTAGTGCAATTTTATTAAATCACACATCAGGACAATTTACCTATGCATTGAATTAATACTTAGATTGATAATTCAAGTTTCTAATTCCTTCCTATAAGACCCACACAAGGTCATTTTGAATAAGCCACATAAATTCCAGTATTCGTGTAACGTCTATTCTAGTCATACATTTGGAAGCAAACTTATAATAAAGTTTAAGAGAAGTTTGTGTGCTTTCTCAAAATGAGCTTTAGGAAATTCCTTGGAAACTTCATTTAGTAGACATTTAAAGCAATTTTAGAGCATTTAAAAAATAAAAATCTCAAGGTGGACAATGGTCAATCAATCAACTACTTGCTATGCATTCGTTAACTAATAGACTGCTAGTTTAAATTCTCGTAGTTCCTATAGATGCCACTCGACTGCCTATAATGTATCAGCTGACTGGTAGCTTTGTAAATTCATTTTCTGAAAACTTAGTGAAAGGTCTATTCTTAAGGATACTTCCTTAGCTTGAATATTGGCCTTAACTCATGATTGTCTTAATATCTCATACATGTATTCTTCTCATTACATATCACAAATTACATGCTATATAGTCTAGTATATTTACATTCTTTAATTCAAAAGTCTCCAAACACACATATGAGTCCTTTTATTCTTTACATAACTTTCTAAGATAGGAAGATAAGCCTAAGACTTCTTTTCTCCTTTTGGTCCCACTTCAGTTCCTAAAATGGTTAATTATACTATGAAGCATGAGATATGCAATCCCAGTAGCTAGTTTACCTTAAAAAAACATCATAGAAACCATTTCAATCATAACAACAATCTAAATCTTTATAGCTACTTCCATAAATATGGAAGTGTTATAAAAACATGATATACTTACTTTGACTTATAGTTCACCATAAATCTACCCATTTATTAAGGGTTTATAATGCATTACAATTCTACCCATTTCATGAGGGATTATTCTATCATCTCATAAAGGAAATGTTCTATCATAAAAATATGACATTCTTATCTATCATGATCATTTCCATGAGGCCAATATAAAACATAGTATTCTTGTTATTTACAGTACACTACTAGTCTACCCATCTCTCAAGAGTCTATGAAGCATCACGAGTCTTGGGTTTATAATGCACTATAAGTCTACCCATCTTGAGTTGTATTATAAATCTACCCAACTCATAGGGTTTGTATTCTAATTTCATAAAGCACTTACTCATATATTTATGGAAGATTCATCATAAGATATCATGAATTCATTATCACATCTTTCATAATTCATGGTAGGAACATGAATCACCTCAGATTCACCATGGAATTATTTCTATGTCATAAATATAATTCATCATATAATCATACTCATATCATGAATATAGGACAAGATATAAGCTTATATCATCATAGGATCTGATATGATAATCATAATTTATAATAAAACACAAATCATCATAAACAATTGCTTTTATGAAAAATTAGCTACCTTGATTCTCCTAAAGTTTGTGAATCCTTTTCTAGTTTCCCTCTAATTCTTGCCTCCCAAATTTCAGACCATTTCTTCTTTTTTTTTTCTCTCTTTTAGACTTGCATGAAAACTTAAGCTTAGAACATGATTCTTTAGCCTTTGATTTCTTCTTCTTATTCTTTCTCTTTCCCTCATCCTAAATTCATATCTCTCTTTCCTCTTTATTTTTCTGAAATCCAACATTTTCTCTCTCTCTCTTTTGGCTTCTAAGAGACTTTTAATTAGTTTTTCTTGGAGAAATGCTTCTTTTACCTATACTTTCTTATTTATAAGCTTCCATAGCATATTAGGGGCATTTTAGTCAACTTTTCCACTGATTTTTATCAGTTAAACCGACTTAAAATTGTTGTTATGAGAGTTGGTAGTTGATTGTCGTATGCCATCAATCAACTGCTTGTCCTCTGTTATGTAATTTTCCAGAATTTATGGCTTGCCAGTCGACTGCTGCTTATCTGGCGATCAACTAATCTCCCTCTATTTTTATCTAGTTTATTTTATTGATATAGTTGGTCAACTGCTAACCCTAAACCAGTCAACTGGTTTACACTAAACGTGATATTACTATATCTTAGGTCTATCAGTTGACTGTTCTGATGCTTGTAATTGACTATTTGCCTTCTGATCTAGTTTTTCTTACTTTTAATTATCTTTTCTTATTTTAATTTATTAGAGACTTTCATAAATTTTCTTTAATTCTATTTTAGGAGAAGAATAAGAATTCGGGATGTTACAATTCTTCTCTCCTTTTTAAGAATTTTGTCCCCAAAATTCGAATATACTAACTATTCTTTCATTTTCTCGGAGGATTATTCTATCCTTTCTTGACGAAAAGTTCTATTATAAGGCATGACATTCTTAGTCCTTATAACTATTTTCATAGAACATAGCATACTTATTCTTGCTTTAGTGCACCATAAGTCTACCCTACATATGGGTTTATAATGCATAAGGAGTCTACCCATCGTGCACTATGAGTCTACTCAACATATAGATTTGTAATGTACTGCCTTTATAAAATACTTCTTCATATAATCATGGAAGATTTGTCATAACTTCTTATGAAATCACCATCATATCTTTCATAGTTAATGATAAGCATATAATCATCATAAATCTACCAATCTTAAAGGCTTACAATGCGCTATAGTTATACCCAACTCTTTGGGTCTACATGTTCTATAGGTCTATCCAACTCTGGGTCTATAATGTACTATAGGTCTACCCAATTATGGGTCTATAATGCACTATAGGTCTACCCAACTTTGGATCTATAATGCACTATAGGTTTATCTAACTCTAGGTCTACCCAACTCTGGGTCTATAGGTCGATCCAACTTTGAGTCTATAATGCATTATAAGTCTACCAATATCTTTGGGTCTATAATGCATCACTTTTATAAAAATATACATTCATGTATTCATGAAGAGTTCCTTTTATGAGGCAAATTCTTGCTAAAGGTCTTACTAATTATTTAGCTCACTTTTATCCCTCTTTTATGAATCTTGCTAAAGGTCTTGTCTTTTATCTTCTACCTTTAGCCAATTTATATTCTTCTTCTATGGGACATATGTTAAAGGTCTTTTTAATTATTTCTACCATCAACTCACTAGTACTCTTTTTATGAAGTCTTTCTAATCTTTTCTATTCCATTGATAGGATACGATTCTACTTCCTATAAGCTTCCATAATGAACATATCAATTCTTGCTTGATTCTTTCTTATAGAGAGGATACCATGTGTTTCATAGTAAACATACTCAAGCATATGTATATATATATATGTATGTATGTATGTATGTATATTAACTCTAATCCTTTTTGTGGATCGAGAGTTTCTACATAAACATAGATATGTTCATATAGAATAAAATCTGAATTACTTTCTTATAGCATCTTCTATGTATAAAATAATAGAGTAAATCATATAACTCATATTATTCTTGCTTGACCTAGAGACAGATATTTCTTTTAATATCTATGGTTTCATGTCCTTTGGTCCTAAGTTGGCATATATATCTCTTTACATTTCTTTAAGCTATAGGTTTATTAAAGTGTTATTTTTTAAGGTACACATTAATATGTACCAATTTTATGAATCAACTACATCTATCTCAATGTTATATATATATATATATATATGTATGTATATGTATATATATGTATATATCCTTCATTTTCAGCATTAAAGTATGAGATTTCACATGCATATAATCTTTTCATAATTGCGTGGAAAGTCATAATATGATTTCTCAAATTAGTATGTTTTTCTTTCAATCATTTGGCAAGCTAGCTAGATTAAATTGCATCACTTCTCATTATACGTAATACTATGGAAGACAAAATCCCAAACTCTATAGAAGATGGGCTTCCAATCTTCATGGAAGAAAAATCTTTTCCAAGCTAGTGTGATGCAAAAAAATCATGGAAGAAAAACTTCCAAACTTTATGAGAATAAGTTCTCAAGCTTCATGCCAAGGTTCATTCAAACATTATAGAATACAAGCTAGGAAAACCATGAAATTCTCATCATTACATAATATGTAGAAACATCATACATAATACTTTTATGCTGAAAGTGGATCTTTTTTTCTTAATTCAAGAATATAAACATCTATTATCTTTACAATATACACACTGTCTCCTATCTTATTCTATAATAAGACTTATGTTCCATTTCATAGAAATTAATACATTCATAAGACTTATTCTCTATGAAACTAGTGTGTATCCTACCTATCTGCTTTATGGAATAAACAAATTCTTACCTTCTCTAGGGTTGTCATACTATTCTGTCTAGTTTATCATAACATACTTTCATGTTCTTAACTTACTTATGGTCCTTTCCTTGTTCTTTTATATGGAACAAGCCTTCACTCCTTGTTTCATATTATGGAACAAGTTTTCTCCTCTTATTCTTCCTTTGGAATAAGAGTTTTCTCTTGTTCTCTTATTCAATTCTTCTTGAAATTTAGCATACCTTCCCTTTATGGATTTGGATCATAATAGGTTCCTATCTGTAAAATATACTGGCAAGGTATACAATACAAATAAGACTTCGCTATTTCCTTATTCCTTCAAAGGATGTCTAGTATGCTTTTATTTAAATTCATTTATGTTTCTTCTAGTGATATTAGTATGTCCTAGTTTCAATCTTTAATCTTTAACATGAAAAAGGAATACTATTCATCATACAACATATCTCAAAAACTACAGTTGAAATATTCCAAGACATAAGGTCATATATATATTCATGCAATTTAATTTCTAGTCTTGTACTAACATATCACCACTTTTTCTAAATTGAAATAATTATCGCATACCTTCAGATTCCTAATAGTACATTGATATGCGATCAATTATTTCATTTTCAAATGAACATTTGTCATAAAAGCATGTATAAAAGCATATAAAGAAATTCACATATCATTTAAACAACTTGTTGCATAATCTCATGCATTTAGGGCTTCACCTTTATATATACATGAGAATTTATCCCAAGCTCATATCAATCATGGAAGTACTTCTTTCAAGTTCTATGAACCATCTTTCTCCCAAAGGGTTTTTTTTTTGGCTCATTAAATTTCTTGATTGCTGAACTTATTGTGAACCTTTGGTTTACTAAGTTTATTCTCATTATTCCTATATCATCTACTCCTCAAGGGAAGAGCAATATCATAAAATAAATTACACAACATATAGAGTACACATGGTACCTATGTACTCATACAAGAATTATATCATGTACACTCAAAATTTCTACAATACATCTTTGTGAAATCAATTTTTTGAAAAGACTATCTTACCTACTTAAGGACACAGTTATCATGTTTGGATTTCTTATCCTTTCCACTACTTTATGTTTCCAAGGATTTACAAGCGTTCTGTTTCTTCTTTCTCTTGCTTTTTTCATTCATTTCGTGAATATCATTTCTTAGACTCTTTATCTCCTCCAAAATAGAGGTGAAAATATCCAATGCAACTACAGGTTGGTTTGCATGTCTTTCTAATTGGGTTCTAGGACTCCCACTTACTGGAAGACCGTCCTACAAACAAAACCATATCATCTATCTTAATAACATAATAAGGATGATTAGTGATGTCCGTGTATCAAAATAAAGATTTTTAGGGTACTTAGATTGTACTAATGCATATCATCCCAGTCTTATATGCATAGTTCTAAGGATATCCATCCTATTCATTTTCTTGGTACCCAATTTAAACCCACATAGTGCCTAGAATATGCTCTGAGACTAAAAATGTAACGTCTATTCTAGTCATACATTTGGAAGCAAACTTTTAATAAAGTTTAAGAGAAATTTGTGTGCTTTCTCGAAATAAGCTCTACGGATTCTTTGAAAACATCATTTAGCAGAAATTTAAAGAAATCATAGATTAGTTAAAACATAAAAATTTCAAGGTAGACAGAGGTTAATTAGTCGACTACTAGCTATGCATCAGTCGACTAATAAACTACTGGTTTAAATTCTCACAGTTCCAGTAGATGCTAGTTAACTGCATATAATGTATCAGTCGACTTCTGTAAATTCATTTTTTTAAAACTTGGAGAAAAGTCTATTCTTAGGGATGCTTTCTTGCTTGAATATAGGCCTTAACTCATGATTGTCTTAATATACCATACATGTATTCTTTTCATTACATATCACAAATTACATGCTAAATAGTCTAGTATATTTACATTCTTTAATTCAAAAGTCTCCAAACACATGTGTGAGTCCCTTTATTCTTTACATGAGGCCAATATAAAATATAGTACTCATGTTCTTCTTTATAGTACACTACTAGTCTACCCATCTCTCAAGGGTCTATTAGGCATCACAAGTCTACCCATGTTGGGTTTATAATGCACTCTAAGTCTATCCATCTTGAGTTTCATTATAAACCTACCCAACTCATAGGGTTTGTATTCTGCTTTCATCAAGCACTCACTCATATATTCATGGAAGATTCATCATAAGCTTTCATGAAGTCATTATCACATCTTTCATAATTCATGATAAGAACATAAATCACCTTAGATTCACCATGGAATCATTTCTATGTCATAAATATAATTCATCATAAAATCATACTTATATCATGAATATAGGACATGATATAAGCTTATATCATCATAGTGTATGATATGATAGTCATAATTTACCATAAAACATATAAATCATCATAAACAATTGCTTTTATGAAAAACTAGCTACCTTAATTCTCTTAGAGCTGGAGTTTGTAAATCATCTTCTAGTTTCCCTCTAATTCTTCTTGCTTCCCAAATTTCAGATCATTTCTTCTTCTTTTCTCTCTCTTTTAATTTTGCATGAAAACTCAAGCTTAGAACCTGATTCCCTAGCCTTTGATTTCTTCTTATTGTTCTTTCTCTCTCCTTCAATCCAAATTCATATGTCTCTTTCTTTCCTCTCTATATCTTTGAAATCCAGCTTTTTCTCTCTTTTTTGGCTTCTAATAGAGTTTTTAATAAGTGTTTCATGGAGAAATGCCTCTTTTACCCCTACTTTCTTATTTTTGAGCTTCCTTAGTATATTAGGGGTATTTTATTCAATTTCTCCAAATATTTTTATTAGTTAAACCAACTTAAAATTGTTGTTTTGAGAGCTAGCAGTCGACAATCACATGCGACAATCACATGCCCATCAGTCAACTGCTTGTCCTCTATTTTGTAATTTTCTAGAATTTTTGGCTTGCCAATCGACTTCTGCTTATCTAACAATCGACTGATCTGCACTAAACATGATATTACTACATCTTAGGCCTATCAGTCGACTATTCTGATACTAGCAGTTGGCTATTAGCCTTCTAATCAAGTTTTTTTTTGCTTTTAATTATCTTTTCATAGTCTAATTTCTTAGGGACTTTCATAAATTTTCTTTAATTCTATTTTAGGAGAAGAATGAAAATCTAGGATGTTACAATTTGCACAATTGCCACCATCAATTAAAAAACCCATGTATACCAAGAAAAAATAATAATAATAGAAAATAATATTTAAAGGTGAAATATAAATCACGGGTATTACATTTTGAGTTATATAACATTTTTGCATTATGAATTTATGAATGAAATTCTTATTGTATGAGTTATAATTTTCCATCAAGTGGTATTAAAGCATGGTTTTTAAATATTATATTACAAATTAATTATTTTGATTTGATTAATTTGTGCCTGTTGTGAAAATCACACTATTAAGGTTCTTCAAATATAACTCTTGGATTTGGGTTGTTTTTATGATGTTAAATAGGTTTTTAGGGAACTTGATTACATATTTAGTTGTTATTTGTGACTTATATAGGTTTTCGCATTGTTTAACGTCACAAATGTATAATTTGGATTAGGAATTTTTGGGTTGTGTGATGAAAAATCACATTTTTTTAGGTTTCAAAGGGACTAATCACCAATCGACTGTCAGGGTAAACTAGTTGACAAGCATCAGGAGGCTCACCCAAAAACACATAAGCCAAGAAGAACTAGTCGACTAGTAAGGCTTAAAGGTTGATTGGCTTCATAACAGAGAGTAGCAAACTGGCTGGTACACTCTACAAGTCGATAGTATATTGTCACACCCCAAACCGAGCACTTAACAAGTACTGTGATGAGATTGACTCTCATCACTGTAAGCCTAAGCTAAACATCACACCAACGCATATATTTACAAGGCAGATGTTCATAGGTAGTGAAATACTGCAACACCTATATTAACATATATAGGAAAAGAGTGGGGAATTTGCATTAATATAAAACGATGTTCAAAATAATTAGCCTCAAAGTTCTAACATCTTTATGTAACCAAGACATGCAAAACATCTTTAGAAAGCTTTTTTTTTTATATTGAAACTATGACAATTTATAAAAGGACAGCACAAACAACTTTTCCCCTTAGAAACCACCTACTTAATTATAGAGCTACTCTAGAATTCAGAAGAAGCATGGGATAATACAACAACAAAGTCCCTAGAAGTAACATAGAAAGAGGTACCTAATGTCACTACTCTATTACTCGTGACACTGAGACTCTTTCTTGACTTTGATATGTCCATCTGGAAGGTTTGAGAAGAAAAAGAAGTGAGTATGAACTCAGTGAGTTAATAATTCCACTCTTCAAACTTAAACAAGAGCTAAACAAGGAAAGCAAATATATAAGCATGATTCAAGTAAGATAACATGCATACATTTAATGTGACGTCATGTAATTCAATATCGTTCCTTTATTAATCGAAGGGCAATTTCATAGAAAATTTTTTTTTTTGGGTTTCACCCAAACAATTTGTATAGCCACCCTTATTGACTCAAGGCCCTAGCCACCCTTATTGACTCTAAACTACCATTACTGACTCCATGACCTATAGGATGCATCACTAAGCCCCATTCTTGAGCATAACCACAATCACACTCTAATTTCTAGGTATCGAATAACCGATATTAAATTATCAAGAACGAGTAGACATGATCATATCTCAAATAAGAGACAAGCAAGAAACTACTTAACTTATTGTCAACAAGAATGGTAACATTAAGAATGTCAAGAATGACTAAGGTAATTCAACAATTCACAATTTCAATAATAACTAATCATGGCACTTCACATGGATGAATGTGTGAGAGGAAATACAACAAATATGTATGTGTGTCTGTGTATATGTGTGTGTGTCAATGTATATGTGTTAGTGTGTTTATATCTCAGCTAGCCTTGGTGCCGTCATGCTTTCAAACAACGATTCTATACTAATTAGCAAGGTTTACATGTCAAGGAACATCTTGTATCACCATACTCATTTTATTTGTTTTAATGCAAAAAGAGGGGACTTCCACTAAGTACCAAGTAAGCATAATTAGTAAATTATATAAGAGAAGGTTTATCTAGTCACGCAAATGATAATCATAGATCTAGAAATCCAATAATTTTCAATTAGATGTTGAGAGTATATAAAAAAAAATGTTAAGTAGTCTTGATAGATATCATCCTTCCTTCACCAAAAAAAAAATTAGACATGTATTCTTGTACTATTGTACATGTTACAAAGGACCCATAAATCAATATGTGACATTTCTTATCAAGTTGAAGTCAATGATTTAGCGCAACAAGAGGGGATTAACTCAAGTTATTCATACAAGCATGATGCATAAGCTTTTAAGGAGAGGATTATCTACTCACCCTGATAATGGTCTATGCAAGTTTTACCATTGAGGATGCAAATTCCATTGGTAAAAGCCTTCTCAAGATCCTAAGGAAGCATAACATAAAAGAAAAAAGAATTTTTTTGGTGAAGTACTAGTCTTGGGTGCTAGGTTTGGTGCCTAAGTAAGGTGCCACTTGCCTTACTTTCTGGTTGGCGTAAAGCCTGTTAACGCACGGGTTGCTGATGCCTTAGGCGTTTGATGTTGGAGCAACTCCCCATGCTTGATTTTTCCTCCTCTATCAATCTAAAACTTCCATTCTCCCACCAACCATCATACATTCAACACTAAAGTATGATAATTACTTCCAACAACCAACGAAATCAATAATAAACTACATTTAAACACTATTTCAAGTTTCAAGGCTTAATTGTTCTTTAAACTTAAAATCTCTAATTTCTTATCATCAGGGGTTTCACTAATATAGATGCAAGATTCAGCTATTGATCATCATCTTCCACAATGCAAACAAAGTTAACTGATATCAAGAGTGCTCATGGTACCTTTCCTAACCCACTATCCAAGCAAGAACCCCAAAAATCCTTCACTTTAAAGTACCAAGGAGAAAGATATACGAAAATTGTAGAAGAATGAGGAAAAAGAGGCATGGTAATCAAGATCGAGATCTTGACTGTGAGATCGCTCAAGATTGCGATCTTTTAGCTACTTTCCTTGCATGATCATAAGGAAGACCACAATGTGATCAGGATCACAATCTTGATCATAAGATCATGCGATCTTAGCGATCTAATCTACATTGGAAGTTTTTTTTAAGTAAAATTGGTTCAATGAAGCTATGAAATTCTTATCCTTTTCTCATTTTTCACTATGTGCTTTGACTTTTAATACCATTCTTCATATTCTACTCTATGTTTTTTATAATTTTTCTATGATAACAAATGGTCTTGTTCGCTTATGTTCATGTTGTAATGTTGTGTCATCCTTTCACTTTTCTAATTTAGTTACTATTGTGTCCTCACCAATGGTATGGGCTCCTACTGGGTTTGAGCAAATGTGTGTGATTGTTGCTGGGTTCAAGCTTTGTGTACAATATGGTTGTGTGAAATTGTGAATGTTAGATTTAGATTTTTCCAGGTTTAGTTGAATTTTATTTTTGAATGGTAGTGTTGATAGCTTTTATTAGTAATTTCACATTTGACTTAGATGTTATTGGGAGTGCTAATTTTTTCTTAAAAAAATATTAATATGTACAAATGTTTGAATTTTGAAGTAGAAGATACCTACTGCATTATGTATGAGATGTTGTCACTTTTACAATATATGACATGTTTTATGTAATTATTCTGAGATTTTGATAAGTTTATACTCGATTAAGAAATTTAGTAACATGTATAATTTTTTATATTTATTTATGAAAATTAATAAGATCTTACGATTCTTAATATGATTTTGTGATTCTATCTATTTATGCCTCTCCCAATCTTATGCAAGGTCTCAATCTTGATTACCATAAGGATAAGTGACTCCTACCTCAAAGGAATTTCTTAGAGCAACAGAGGTCCATCGGAAGCAAGGAATTGCCAGAAAAGTGAAGGGGTTAGGGCTTTGTGAATGCAAGAAGGAGAGTGTAATACCCGCCAATATTGGGATTATGTGATTGGTGGTATTACGATTTTTATAATGAAAATTTCTATTATTTTAATGAAATTATTTGGTCATTTTTAATTTTTCATATTTAATTTATCTTTTTGAATATTATTTATAGAAATGGAAATAAATAACTGGATCGAATATTTTATTCTGAATGATAATTTTGAGATTTGAGGAAAGATAAGAGGAAGAGAAAATTTTATGGAAATAGTGTTAGAGGATAGGGAAAAAAGAGAGAGAAGTCATAAGGCATAGAGGGAGTCGGGTACCTACGGGATCTAGAGAAGGACTATGAAATAAGGAACTAGGGTAACACCTAGATGAAGAGAAATACTCAAATTGAAAAAATTACAAATTTGCTACTATTAAGGTTAATTGGGAGTTACCTGAGGATAAAATAGTAATTTTACCATGGGTGGGGGTATATATATGTGACCCCACCTCTTTTTCTTTATTTTCTCATTCTTCACTCTCTCTTCTCTCTTCCTTCTTTCTACCACTCCACCCAAACCCATAAACCGAGCTCCGGCAAGCCTTTCTTTAGCAGTGGGCAAGTCATCAGTGACCAAGCAATGTAGGGAAAGCAAAGAATCGAAGTAGGAATTCTAATTTCTCGAACATTTTCCTATTTTCTAATTTTAAGGCTATTTTGGGTAAAATTAAAATTGGGGCTTGGTTAATTGGTAAAATTTGGGGTTTTTTGGTGTTTAAATACTCCTTAGATACTAAGAATGAGAACCCATAGAAGAAATCATGAAAAATGGTTAAGATTTGGCCAGATCTTACCTAAAAACAAGGCCAAATCACGTGGGTCGCGATCGTGGCACCCAGGCACCAGCTGTGGCAACCAAGCGCCAAGCGTGCTAACGTCATGCTAATATTAGGTAGTAGTATGGTCATAACTCCTTCATCCAGACTCCATTTTTAACAAACTTTATATTGTTGGAAAGCTCTTTGAGTCTAGTTTCCAATGGTATAAGTTTTATTTGGAAAATTGATGCCAATTAATAGTTATAACCAAATGAGTGAGCAATGGTCAGAGTTAGTGGTTATTTATTAATTTTGGTTGGTTCTAGGTGACTTGGGAGCTTCATTGGCTTGGTTTCTAGGATTTCTTATACTGTAAACCTTGTCGGCATCAAAATGAGTGAGTGAACTTGCTACTTGTTTTTATTAAAAATTGCTCAAGTATAATATAAATCTAACTCACATCACAATTGAATTTAAATTCATTAAATTCCCTAGTTAGCGGTATTAACTAGAGTATGAAATTTTCTTGAGATTTGGGGGTCTATCTTATGAATGTGTTTGTGAATAATGAGTGGATTATTGGTTGTTATGTGCATTACATTTTATCATGTTAATGCATTGTATATAAAAAGGAATTATGTGGGAATGTGGACCAACGAGAGGGAATAGAAGGGTGGACCTTGGGAATAAACCCATTAAGCAATAATAGTTTGAGGAAAAAAATCTAGACTGGGTCTCAATATGGTAAGTGTGGGAAAAACATTGCATATCTTATTTTCATATTCATATCACGAGAGGGAATCGGCTAGTAACCTAAGAATGTGGATATTCCTAGGAAGAACATTGGAAATTGGGAATAGATGGGTGGACCTTTAAGATAAACCTCGTTAAGTAATTATTGTCTGAGGGAAAATTTTGGACTGGGTCTCAATGAGGTAAGCATGGGAAAGTGTGGGAAAACCTTGCATATTGTTACCTACATATTCATAATCCATGTGTGTGGTTATTTATGCTTATATGTGCTTTGGATGTGATTGATGTGGATTGCAAGAGTGTGGACTCACAAGGAAATAGCACATTATGGTCACATAATTAGGTACGTTTGAGTTTGTGTATCTGTTCGTACCTATATGTGATAGAGGTATTTAATTATGGTTGCGATACTGATATTTGTACTTGTGCCTTATTTTATTACACAGTCATTTGTTCATTGAGTTTTTGATAAACTCACATTGTTTGTGGTTACATTTTTCAAATTTAGCAGCCAAGGAGGATGGAAACCGTTGGAGTTTATCGGCTTGGAGATATACTCCATTTTTTATTGGAGGGTTTTTAATGAACCAATTTTTGGACTTTATACCGATGTAATGCTCTATAATCTTATAAACCACTTAGGTCCTGTTGTAGTTAGGGAATTTTTTTTTTTCGTATTAGTTGTAATTTGCTTTATAAACTATGTAATTTACATTTTGTATAGTTGTAGATATTAGGATTGTTTAAGAAAATTGTAGGCTACCACTGAGGTACATCCTAGAATTTGTATTGACTCACGTGCTCAATTTTCAGGGCGTTACAGAGAGAAAGTGTAGAGGTGTGAGGTGTGTGAAAATGTCCAAGTTTAGAAATATAGGGTCTTATATGGAATATAGGGACCAAACCTCGAAAACACAACAGAACCTAGATTGGCTCCTATGGAAGTTCAGGAGCATTATCCTCAAGATGATGTTCCCCAAAAACCTCAAGAGCAAGTGCCTTTAAGGCGATTCATTAGAGAAAGGAAGAAAGAAATTTCATATGACTATATTATCTATCTTCAAGAACACAATTTTAATATAAGACTAGAGGATAACCCTATCACCATCAGTCAAGCAAAATCTTGTAGGAACTCCAACAAATGGATCAAAGTCATGAAAAATTAGATGAAATCCATGGCTAACAATGGTGTTTGAGATATTGTCAAGTTACCTGAACGTGCAAAATCCATTGGTTATAAATGGATATTTAAAACCAAAAAGGGATTTGAAGGATAACGTTGAAAGAGATAAGGTATGCTTAGTCACTAAAGTTTTCACTCAGAAGAAAGGCATTGATTTTAAAGATACCTTCTCTCCATTATCAATGGAAGACTCCTTTAGAATCATTATGAGACTTGTAACTCATTATGATCTAGTTCTCCTCTATTTATTGGTTAAAATAGGCATCTCGTAAATGGTACCAAAATTTTGATAAAGTAGTGTCCTCATTTGGTTTTAAGGAGAATATTGTGAATCAATGTATATATCTCAAGGTCAATGGAAGCAGGTTTATTATACTTGTTCTGTATATGGACGACATTTTATTAGTTAGTAGTGATATGGACCTTTTGCGTGAAACCAAGACTTTACTTTCAAGATATTTTGAGATGAAAGATCTTGATGAGGCATCATACATTGTGGGAATAAAGATCCACATGGATTATGCCAGGAACTGAGATTATTGCAAAAGGGTTATATTGATAAGGTGCTAGCTAAATTTGGCATGCAGAACTGTGTGCCTAGTGACACACTTGTGTCAAAAGGTGATAAGTTCAGTCTGCAACATTGTCTTAAAATTGATCTTGAGAAGAAGGAGATGGAGAAAATCACATGCATTAGCTATGAGTAGCCTTGTGTATGCACAAATATGTATGCTTCTAGACATTGTGTACATTGTGGGGATAGTAAGATGATATATGAGTAACTTGGGCTTGGTTCATTGAAAGCTAAATGAATAATTACATGCTCACATATTGGAGGATGGATCACCTTGAAGTGGTAGGATACTTTGATGCTTACTTTCCTAATTGTGAAGGAAAGGGTTCAGAGTGGCACGATGTCTATTGAGCACATTGGTATAGACTCTATGCTAGCGGATTTGCTCACCAAGGATTTGCCACCTAAGACATTTCATGAACATATTGCTCATATGGGTGTTGTTAATCTCTGTGATGAGACTCTGTAATTAGAATTTGATTGTTATTTGGGTTTTCTTTATGCTTATAGACATGTGTTATATACATTGATTATATACAGATTGTGGTATTTATATGAATATATTCATTAAGATATTTTATTCTTTTTGTGTACTCTGAAATAAGGATTTGGCTTTCTACCACGGTTTTCCATAAAGGTTTAGAAAGCTTTTGAGACTCTAAGTCATAAGGTGAAACTAGTTGGAAACAGATATTAATAAGATCATTTGCATGTAGTTTTCATGCTATATATCCAAACTTGATTTGTCATTAATTTTGCTAGTTGTGTGACCATAGATGGGGTTAGTTTTTCACTATGATCCTCTACTAGTACTATTAATGTACCAAATTGTTTAAGTGTGGTGTTTCATACCTGTTGTATGCAGCATTCAAGTTTTGTCATTTATAATCTTTAGAAAAATATATGGTTGAAATAGGAGATTGTTAGTAACTTTTCATAAGCTGGACTCACAGATTAATTTTAATTATATATGATGAGCTATCAAATGATTTATATATAGTTTAAGGAAATTATCTTAATAAACTAATAATTTTGGGCTATATATTTATTAATGGTTTGGGCCAAAAAGTGTAAAATCATGTTAGGGCCCCATTACTATTGTTAATGGGCCAATATCAATAGGCCTGAAATTAGGATTAATAAGATTGTAGTTCCCCAAATGGAATAGGTGTGGAAAGAGGCTGTTACTTTTACTTTGCCTATCACAGTGAAAGTTTTGGTGAGACAATGACTACAATACTCTAGAAGAATCCTCTCAAAATTTTCTTGTTTTTTCTTGTATTGATTGATTGCGATAGATTAAGGTATGTTATCCTTCTTAGTTTTGTGATTAATTTTGCTTCATAAGCTTTGTATGAATCTTGGACAAAATTGCAACTCTAGAGTTATTTTGAGTTATATAAATGTTGTGAATTATGAATTTTTAAATGAAATTCTTACTGTATGAGTTTTAATTTTCCATCATGATTTTGTTGAAAGCCTTTGTAAATATATAAATTAACAGTCATAAATTTTATATTTATATATTTGGAAATTTTTATTTTGCATTAGTAAATTTTTTTAAGAATATTAGTATTCAATATTTATTTGACATATAAAATAAAAAATAAAATTAGAAGAATTTTTTTTTATGACAAGCATGAAAGAGATAATAATAAATTGTGTTTTAGATGAGAAATTGTAAAAAAAAAATTAATTTATTAAAAACATAAAAATTCCAAGAAATGAAAATTTTCAATTTTAATTTAAAAGCAAAAAAATATCATTATATTAATTTTAATTATTATAAGTTTTGTTATTAAAATAGCTATTTGATATTGAAATGAGTGAACAATAGTTTGTGTATAGAGCCATGCCATCGTCGTGCCTGTGTATGACCACAACAACTATCTTGGAGAAATAATCTGGTGCGGCGGTGCCTGCTAGTGCACGGAGTCTCCCATCCATTGTTTGCGATCCAAGAAAATTGTGAGATATGTATTGGCTGTGTTTGGCATGGTGGTTAGTTTATAATTTATTTGACTAATTTATAAGTTTGTTTCATTAAAATAGATATGTTTGATAAATAAACTTATTTAAATAGCTTATAACCTATTTTAAAACGTTACTTTAAATATCTTATGACTTTTATATTTTTCTTCCTCTTTTATTTTTATTATTTTATTAAAATTTATATTCTACCCTTATTCATTCTATACATATATAAAATTATATATATATATATATATATATAATATAATATAATATATTATAAAATATAAAATATATATATACATTTAATTAATTATATATATAATAATTTAAATTAATTTAATTTAAAAAATAATTTGTTTATTTTTTATTATTTTGGGATTACAAAATATCATATACGTATATTCTTTTATGTCATTTTATATCTGTAAGCTCAATCAATAGTTATTTTTACCTAATACTTTTAATTTAATAATCTACCTTAACAACTTTCATCTTTAGACTAAAAATTAATTTTTAAGCTTTCAGTTAACTTATTAGCTATTTTTGTCAAATAGAGCCATTATTTGTTGTTTGCGTCAAAATTATTACAAAGATTTTTTTTATTATAACTATTTATTTTAGATTGAACGGTTATGATTGAAAATAAAAAATATTTCATGAGATTAAAAAAAATCCTGATATATAATGAATATGTAATGATCCAAGTCATATTTTTATTATTTACTTGATTGATTTAAATGATTTGACATTTATTTCTTTAAAATAAAATTTTGAATTTGAGCTTTGCAAGTAATATAAATCAACATTGAAAGAGATTTATATTTTGGTGGTCTAATTTGAATCAGACTAAATTAATTGAAACTTAGTAAAATTTTGAATATAGGTAGTTTAAAAAAAAATTATATTTTTATAATTTTTGGTTATTACAATAATAGAGTTAAGATGAAAAAAATTAATTGAATATTTATAAATGATAAAAGATAACATTCGCTTAATTTTAATTGAGATTAAATTAAAATCATTATATTACAAGAGAGACAAAAAATTTACTTAATTCATCTATTAAGTATGCTCCACAAGACACCATTTCTATATTTCTCAAGAAGAAAATTTTTCCATTACCCACACTACACAAATTTTGGAAAGATGCAATTAATATCCCCAATTTTTTTTTACGTATTGATATTCTTAAATTAGCCTTCAAGGAAAAAAGAAAGCATGGAAGTATGCGAGTACGTATTTTTAAAATTACTTCACATGTTTGACATATCCACGACTCTTTCTTATTGAATCTATCAATGATCTGTTGACAGGTGATCTGTTCTCGAGATACATGGGATGTATGAATAAAGTCCTGATAATTTGTTCTCAAGATACATATAATGTTGGAATATATGAATAAAGTCCCACATTGGTCAAATATGGGATTGGTTTTAAGTTTACAAAGGTTTAGACTACTTCTCTTATTGAATTGTTCTTTTGAGATGGAATTTCAAGTCCTCACAATTGGTATTAGAGTTGAGTTATAATAGATAATTTGAGATTAATTTGTTTTAGGATTTGTAATGGATTTTTTTTTTTATAAAACCCTAAATTTTCAACTCCAATCCTAATTCTATCAACTTGGAATACGTCGGCGTGATTGAATTTTTAATTGTATATATTTGTGATTGAGGAAAACTATTAAAATATATAATTAAGATATATATTACAGATATTAAAATATATAATATATAATGTATAATGTATAATATAAAGATATTTTAGACAAGTTATAGATATATATTTATATCAATCATAAATTTTCTCCTAATAATTTAAAGTTTTAGAGATTTCTTAAAAAAAATATTAATAATATGCAATAAAAATTCAAAAATAAAATAAAATTAATGTATATGTTACAAATATTGAAATATTAAAATATTCTAAGCATACTACATATATATCTATATATATATACCAATTCTAGATCTTCTCTTAGATTTCTTAAAAATAAGTAATAATATTTTTTAAAAAATTTTAAAAAAAATTATTTGAACTAGTTGAACCAACCAGTTTTAAACACTTATTAATTTATTGGTCTAAATCGGATTAGAGACTTAGCCAATTCACTAATTTTTCAATTGAACCTGTTAGTTCGATCCAATTCTTCAAACACTGATTCTTATGTTACATATACTTAAAAATAATTCATTGAAATTTTAATACCATGCTATTAATTAACCCCAAATTTATGTGCCTCCCGAGTTAAGTGAATGATGGTCAATTGATGAGTCACATAAATATCCGACCGCACAAAGCACAGAAGCGCACAGCCATAAGAAGAGAAAAAAATAATAATAATCTTGCTTATTTTGCCTTCCAATAAACAAAAATATTTAGTACGTTGTTAATATCAAAGTATTTGAACCTTTATTATTATACTTATTTATTTTTGACAAATAAGTAATTTTTACTTAAAATTTAAAATTAGACTTATTTATAATTTAAAATTAAAATTTGAAAATTTCTAAAAGTAAATAATAATAACAATATTAATAATTTTGAGTGTTTTGTATTATAAACTAGAAAAGATTATGGAGAGCCCACAAAAAATATTTATGAAAAATTTGACCTTTAGAGAAATTTTTTTTTCATATCAAGAGATTTGTGTATGATAAAATATTGACTAAATTACAGATTTAGTCTCTAAAAAATCACAATATCTCAATTTTATTTTTTTAAAAAATTAAATATCTCAGTTTAGTTTACAAGAAATTACTTTTGTCTTAATTTAATTTTTGTTATTATTAAATATCGAAATTTACCGTTACTAAAGAAATTACTTTTGTCTTAATTTAATTTTTGTTATTATTAAATATCAAAATTTACCGTTACTAAATTTTAAATTTTTTGTTACTGAAAATAATTTTGGTAAACAAAAAAGATAAAAAAAAACTAAATTAAGACACTAAATATTTCAAAGATTTTATTAAAATAACTATAATATTTCAAAAATTAAATAAATAATTTACTCTAAAAAATTGAACTCTTCATAAACTAACCCTAATAGATAAGCTGATCCCTTGAGTGCGGATTATCTAATATAACATGAGTGCAATGAAACAAAAGCCATTTGATCAGAATTTAAAAGATTAAGATTAAAAATAAAAATTCTTCGGTTTCAATGATTCCTTTAACCTTTGCTAGAACTATTGCAAAACATGCATATTTTCCTAACATTCAGTGAATGAGGCATCAAATCCAAAGATTCTTCAAGTGTCCCCACACCACCTCACACCTTTTAATTTAATCTTTTTTACATCAACTTGAGGCCTCTCCTTCTCTATAAAACCCTCTCTCCATCCCCTTTTCTCTTCACAAAACCATAGCTTCTCTCTTCACTCCTTACTTCTTCCTTTCAAGTCCTTGCTACAGAAATGGCCACTGTTGAGGTAATCATCTCTGCATTTCTTCATC
Organism: Biancaea sappan; assembly: GCA_037074585.1. Lineage (NCBI taxonomy): Eukaryota > Viridiplantae > Streptophyta > Magnoliopsida > Fabales > Fabaceae > Biancaea > Biancaea sappan. The sequence continues at coordinate 52,145,799 of CM073494.1, read as the reverse complement.
TGTACTATATCACCTTCAATTCATTTAGATATTTATTTTGCAGTAATTCAGCAATCAGTATTATTATATAATTGGATAAATCTATTGGGAGCTTCACTTCTTAACTTCTTAGGAGGTTAAGTTTTTCTATTAGTGGATCATCTCAAAATTTATATAAAATATTTTTTTGTTATCTCAAAGTGATTTAATGGTGAAAAATTTTGATTTTTTTAAAGATTGAACTCTCTGTGGTCTTCTCTTATATAATCAAAGCATCAATGTTTAATTTTAAATTATAGCTAGATCTTAAGGTTTGATCGTTTATTACTAATTTGTAGAAATAAAAACGATAAAATTCCTCAATTTTTTATTTTTTTAAAAAAATAAAATTATGAGAGTTTCTGCAAGCCAGAAGACAGTACATCCTCGTGTTATTTTAGAGTAATATTGTTTCAGATGTTTTGAGTTTGATTTGAGGCCCACAGAATCTATCTTGGTTTCTTGATTCATTTTTCTTGAAAAATTTTGATTTGGATCAAGAAAAAGAAATTCACTTTCTATATAATAGGCAGCTGTTTGCCACTCTCAGTTTCTCTGAAAATGATGTCGCTTGAGCGGCTAAATATGATAGCTACTTATATATATATTGTTTCATCTCCAAAATTAAAGCATTAAAAAAAGCGAACTTTCTTGATATTATATATATGAATTTATCAAGAAAAAAGAAAAGAATAGCCAAATCTATGACGACAAATTTGAAATACTACGTATGAAGTTATTTTGCAACAGTTCTGGAGCCAAAGCAATATGTAGCTGATAATAATTGAATACCAAAATAAGAATTAAGGAAAAGGACTTAAAAAAAAGTGTTTAAGCTGTCCAATTCCATATGCTTTTTCATTAAGCAGTTTCTGAATCAAAGTTTAAATCATCATCTGTTCTGCAAGGAAAAACACGAGGAAATGTGGATTTTAGTCCCTCAAAAATACAAGTTTTAAGTCTTTGGTTTCTGATTCTTAGGAATATACACTTTCCTTGATTATTTGATTCCTAAATCTTAAAACTATATGATATAATTTCTGAAAGTTTTTTACTTACTAGTCATTGGTGTTTACCAGTACATGTACAAGAATTAATGAGTAGCAAGTCTAAAATTTACAGAGCAAAATAATATATTTCTCGTATTCAAGGAACAAATGGTTGAAGGATACATCTTTTAATAGGTGAATTGTATATTTTTAAGATTGGTTAAATTATAATTTTGATCCCTATACTTTCACCAAAATTATAACTTAGTCCTTATACTTTATTTCCGTGTTAAATAGTCTCTACAGTTTTCCTATCCATGTAAGTTAGTTTTTTTCGTCAGTATGTTTAACTTTGCTATTAAAATAGTCCTATATAACTGCTGATATGTATATTTGTGAACATATCAGTATTGCCCAGTCATTAAATTTTGCTCAACTTAGATGTCATGTTAACAAAATTTTTATATTGCCCTTAATTCTCAATTTCTCTAACCTAGTATTTACATTAAATTTTGTTGACATGACAGTTGAGTTATACAAAATTTAATAATTGGACATGCTGGTATATTCACAAATATACACATCAACTACCATATAGGACCATTTTAACAGCAAAGTTAACTATACTAATGATAGGAACTAACTTATATGGATAGAGACCACTTTACATAGAAATAAAGTATAAGGATTAATTTATAATTTTAGTGAAACTATAAGGACTAAAATTATAATTTATCCTTTGAGATTTAAGCATCAAATGTTTGGATGCATATTAATTGATTGCAATACTTGGACGTTGTTTTTGAAGGTTGTATCAGCAAAAGCTGCCTTGCCTGAGGACCCAAGTGAGGCATCACTACAAGTTGAGAAGAAGACTACAGAAGAAGTGGCTGAGACTGAGTCCCACAAATTACCAAAGCAAGAAGAAGAAGTGGCTGAGACTGAGTCCCACAAATTACCGAAGGAAGAAGAAGAAGAAGAACCTGCTGCTTCACAAGGTAAGCCATTAAGTCTACTAATAATTTAGTCCCTAAAAATTACATAGGTTAACTTTCTTTTTTTAAGAGTTTAATTTTGTTGGGATGTGTGAATAAAGTCCCATTAGACTTAGAGAAGATCATGAATTTATAAATATAGTTAATATCTCTATTAGTATGAGATTTTTTGGGTAATGTCTAAAATTAAATCCATGATGCCTGCAATTTGCAGTATATATATAATCTCTTCATTATGTGTATCACACAAAAACATCTTAGTATAATAACGGTGCATAGGCATATCTCTAGTTTTAGAATAAATTATTAACTTGATTCTAAAAATATTGCACTTATTTCAATTAAATCTTAAAAGATTAATGTTTCAATTATATTTATTTTAATTTAACCTTTTTTTTTATAAAGTGACAACTAAAATTTTTCAGGTATAGCAATGATAAATTTTATTATTTAACAATAAAAAGAATTAAATTAAGACAAAATATAAATTTTTAAAGATAAAATGAAGACACTTTATATTTTAAATATCAAATTAAAAATTATAATATTTCAAAAAATAAATCAAGAATTTACTTTTTAGGTTGTAACGGGGCACCATAACTTGTTAACCAAGATCATAGTAGAAATTTCTTCTTGTTAACCAATGAGTAGTCGGTTCACATATTAACTTACAGTCCACCGGTGATGTAAGTGCAAATGGATTCCAGATAAAATGATCACATATATGACTTATGTTAACATAGATTTTAATTCCAAAATTTAGTCTTTGAAAAATATGAGATCGTTAAATTTAATTATGGAGTTAATTAAATATTAGTAAAGATATAATTTAGTTCTATATATAGACTAATTTGTTCTAAGTTTATAATTTATGAAAATTAACTGGATTTCATATACTAAACAATAAAAAATATATCTTTGAAAGATCAAATTATATGTTTACTGAATTTTAATTTGTATAAATAATATAAATTATGCTAATCTAAATTTATGGGTTTAAAAATTTCAACAGAGGCAGCCAAGGTTGTGACAGTGACAGAAGAGGCAACTGCTGAGAAGACAGAAGAGATTAAGAAGGAAGCAGATAAGCCTAAGGAAACCAAAGAAAAAGATGATGTTTCTGAGGTTGAAGCACCAAAAACTGCAGAACCCGAGACTGAACAAGTTCAAAAAGAAGAGGAGATTGTAAAAGAGGAAGAAGGGAAGAAGGAAGCTGAAGATAAAGTTGAGACAGAAGCCTCCATTGAAAAAACTGAGAAGGAAGTGAACACAGCAGAAACAGCAGAAAAGAAGAGTGAAGAAGTCACAGAAGCTCCATCTGAGAAGACTGATGAGTGATGAATGAGAGTGAAGGCTAAGAGGAGATGTCCCATATCTGCAGGACAGAAAGTGGGACCCACTCATATGAGACTTATCTCTCTCTCTCTCTCTCTCTCTCTTTCATTTAGAGAGTTTCTTTCCGTATCTCTAGATCTTTGATTGCACGTATGTCTTGTTGCTTCGCGTCTTCTTTAGTGCTGATACAGTGGGCTTTGTGAGGCTATAATGGAGTCTGTTATGTCTGGTGATGGTGCTTGTGTGATTTGAGTTAGGTAGGCTTTGTTGGCTCAAATAAATATATAAGTCACTAGGGTGTTGTGTAATAATTTGTTCGTGTTTGTTCGCTACTGTATGTCTTTCATTATCTACCCATTTTATCTTACATTACATTCTTCTTTTGGTTTTGTTTTTGGTTTCTTGTTTTAGTATGCAAGGTGTCCTTGTTTACAACAGTAGATGTAAGGTTTTTTTTACTTTTTTTTTAACCTCAGTTCATATATGTGTGCTCAATAGTTTTGGGTGTTCAGGGCCAATTCATTTTGATTTTGAACTTTAATCAAATTAAATCAGAATAATCGATTTTGCAAACTTTGAGTAGTTGAACAGTTTTGTTTATAATAATATGTGATTTTTAATTTCAATGAAATATATATGAATATAAAAAAATTAAATTAATTAAAAAAAAGGTCAAGTTAATTATAAAATATATAAAAAAATTTGTTGACATAAAAACATATAAATATAAATTACATATATAAATGTAATATAATTGTTTTTATATATAACATTGATTTGGTTTGATTTGGTTTAAATGAAACTGACGACCGAATCTAATCAAATTAATTAAAATTTACTAATTGTTGGTTCGGTTAAAAATAATTCAATTTAGTTTGGTTTGATTTGATTTTGTTTAACTTGGTCGGTTTAGTTTGATTTTAAATATCTCTACCCAATAATCCAATAGGCAATAGTATAGAATAGACAAAATTTTATTTTATCTCTTATGGAATAACTAAAATTTACTAATTGTCATGTCTAAAATGCAAAGTGCTTGACGATTTTAAAAAAAAAACCAAATTTTAAGAATTGTTAACAAAACTTTTAAAGGTAAATTTTGGAAAGCCTTTTTGCAATGATAAGACGTGGTTAGCGTAACGAGGATTGATTCAAGAGTCAATTTAAACGTGAAGGAAGGTGCTAGGCAATTCTATAACTTTCGTCCGAAGAATGATTACTAAAAAATAATTGCACAAAATCTAATGATATGTCTTATAAATTATCTTAATCACCCCCCTTAGCACACATGAAAAAGGAAATAAAACAAATAGAAAAGACAGTTAAAATGAATACAAAATGAAAGAAAAGTAAAATATTTACAAGGAGGGACTTGAGTAACCTAAGCAGTCCACAAGGCTTAGTTAGTACCCAACAAGTAGTACTGGAGAAAAATATCGTGGCTCGCAGACAGGACTAGGACTTTAAGTAAATAGACGGTTTTGAGTTGAGCAGTTAAGACTCATTTAAAAACGAGTCAAAACGATCTAGCCCATTTAAGCCTATAGGCCAAACGGGCTAAAACTTTTTTTTTTTAAAAAAAAAATATTATTTAGTATAACTAATTTTACTTTATCATATTTCTATATTTTATAAACTTTATATTCAATGAATATAGTAAATTTGAATATAAAAACTTTTTTAATTTTTTTAAAATAAATATAAAATTTTCAAATTTAAATATAATTAGTTAATTTAGAAAGAAAATATGAAAAATTCAAGTCATTGGTTATTTAAAAATATTAAAGAAGTAATATTTTACATGTATAAATACTATTTTAATAAAAACTTATTAAATTTTTTATTAAAAAATCTAAATTTATATTATTTTTAATATTTAAAAAAATAAAAAAATATTTAGGCTCACTTATTTCTTAGCCCGATGATGGGCTGTTTGACAGTACTACCAACAAGATCAAAGTTCACGAACGAAAATAAAGTCTTAATTTGTGTGTTATGATTTTTTAATAGTAGTAACAAAATTAAGGATTAATTTGATTTTATACATCAAACAATTTTTGACAAATTGAGATTGTGTTTAAGTTTATGGAAAAAAATTATTCTAATTCCTCATTTCCCATTTTTAAAAACTCTAAAGATCTTATTAGTCTATAAAAATATTTCTTGTTTATATTTTCAATATTTATTTTTTAAAATGTATTTTCTGAAATATTAAAAATACTTTTTTGTATTTTTAGATTTGGACTTATTTTAAAAAAATATTTTCATTGAACTCGATAAAACAAATTTTTAAGCTCATTTTACATTTCCAGTAAAAATAAAAATAAAAATAAAAAATAGCCAAACCAATCAGGGTCTAATTTTTTTGGGAAAATTATGGAGGATTGTTAGTATCCTATATATTTGATGTGTGCTTTTTTGAAAAGAAAAAGGTGATAACCAATATACTGTTAGCCTAAGGAGGCATTGAGCCTCACGGGAACCTCAATTCTCGTATTTTTGTTTGAGATGGTTACTTGATCATATACGACTCTTTACAATTGAAACCTTATGGATTCATTAGATTTGTCAGAGTGTCATTGGAATCATGTCGTTTGAAAGAAAATATGCAATGGTTCCAAATCAATATATTTAGAGGCCTAAGAAGACATTAAGTTTCATTTATCACTCTCACTCTTAATAAAAATTTCATGGAAAATGTATTTTAGAAAAAGGGCCAAAAGGGGCCAAAAGGGGTCTCTATTTAATCAACTCCTTTCAATGAGATCACACATTTTTATCCACACTAGGCCATGTGTGGCCTTCTAGTTCGTATTGTAAGGCTTGAGGAGGTACTTGGCGTCGTATCGCCACCTAAATAATTTTGCTTGACATTTTAGCTTTTAATTTCATTTTTCTTTTTTGCCTAATTTAGCTTACAAAGACCCATTTTGTTATAAATCCCATTATGTATCAGCCCATTTGAACAAAAAGTTTTCAACATGGGTTAACATAAAGTCCATTTTGCTTGGCCTATTTTATTTAATCTAGAACCCAAATTTTTTTGAATGAAATACAAGGCCCATTTGTACCAACTTGGCCCAAAACTTAGTTTTCACTGAGCCCAAATGAATTATTTTTGTCTACTTTAGTTAGGGATATACATAGGTGTGATGATTTGGTCATGTTTTAAGTATATTTCAATTCAAACCAAATTAAGTTATTGATGAGCAATTTGATTTGGTTGGCCTAGATCATTACCCAAAAAAAATTATAATTTAGTGTTAGTTAAAAATAAATATTAGTGCCAGTTATGATTGATATTAAAGGGTCTCTCGCATTAGTTCTTATAACTTACACTAGATATAGTTTTGCAATGAACACAACATTAGTTATAGCAATTGCTGAAATAATTAACGTTTGATTGAATATTTAATATTAATTTCAACTGATGCTAAATTATGAAAAAATATGTGAAATTTTACTTTTAGTGTCAGTTACAACTGACACTAGTTAACGTCAGTTTTAATTGATTTAAAATATAATGTTGTTTATAAATAACGCAAGATTTAAATTCAGTTATATTTATAACTGATACTATTATTAGATATTCAATGTATTAGTTATAATTGAAATTAAACTTAACGTCAATATCAATCTCGGGTTCATATATCCCTGTTTATTTGATTTTCCATTTTTTTTCCTATACAATGGCCTAAATTGTAACACTCATACACAATTAGCAAATTCTCAAGGAATAACTCTCAAACAAATATATAATTGATAATAAGACTATCTTATATAATATCCAAGATGAAACATATACTATGAAAAAGTCTTAGCAAGTGTGACATATTGTTTAATAAGACAATGGAAATGAAGTAATCATAATATAAAATCTCATATTTACTAAGACAGTCATAACTAGTTCTAGAGAATCTTTTATCCACTAGTAGTGCATTTTTTACACTTTCCTTCTCTGGAGATTGTAAACATAAAAAATTTACATTAAATAATAATTCTAAGGAACAAAAATTGTTTAAATTTAAAAAAGTAAAACATGTAATTTACCCACCCTTGAAGGAGATGAGACCCATTGCTTTTCTTCTGTTTTTTTCTGCTTTTTTAGCAATGGTTTTTTTTTTTTTACTTTTAACAATGGTTAAAAGCATTGCTAAAAATATTGTTGAAAAGGCGGTGTTAACCATGCTAAAAGTGAAAAAATTGTTGATGAAAAGAAAAGCAGATAAAAGAAAAGCAGAAGATCCCTTCTCCCTTGAAGGTCCTGCTACAGCGCCAGCGAATTGTAGAATTCCTTAACAGAGGTTAAAAGAGTGCTCACTCCTCAATGAATTAAGGCAACATAATAGAAAGAAAATAAATAAAACTGAAATATAATCGGAGAATAACTGAATTTTGCTCGCAAGATGCAATTGTTTAATAAACGAAATGATTAAGCATAGATTTTACCAAAATTTTCCTCATCAAGGGTTTATTTAAAAATCTCTCTCTTTTTTAGGCTTACATTTTAGGATTTTAACAACCTCCCAATTTAAACACATCTACATGTATCAAAATGTTCTCACATGTCAAAAATAAATTTCTTACTCGGTTACATAAGGACTTGGTATTACATATTTTAATTTAGAATACTATCTCATTGAAAATTTGAGATGATAATATATGTTATAGATAAATTTTGGGGGAGCATATTTTTATGCTATTATATAAGAACTCTCCTATTGTACAATAAAGTACAATAGTGTTGAGAATTTTAGTCACAAAATTAAATTTAAGAAAATTTCTTAAATGATTGTGTGTTCATTGAGAAAATTATGTGGTGGAAGAATATAAATTATATAATTATATACCCACCTATAAAAATTATGAAATCACTTATTATAATGAATATTGTCTTACCTAAATTCTTTGAATTATGAGATTCTCTAAAATTATAGTTATATTCAAAGAATCTAGAGACATTGAGGAGAATGAATATTAAGTCTATAAGATTAAAAGCAACATATAAGGATACCCTACATTATGATTAGAGATTATAAGAATTTGGTTCAAAGGGAAAAACGAATAAGAGTTGTTGATAAATGCACATTTTATAAGAATTTTAACTCTTAAATTTATCCCCTTTTCAAAAAAAAAACTCTTAAATTTATTCCTATGGTGTCAGTGCATTTTTCTGCAATGGAGATGTGTGGTTGAGTTTCAAAAACTTTTAATGAAATCTGTAGCTCTATAAGAGTGTGGTGCCTTAACTGTAGAAATATTCTTGACAGAATTCATCTATTTAAATGTGACAGAGTGAGACCGCTCGTATATGTGAATATACAAAGCGTATCATCAAAGTATATTCAAGAAATAGGATACGGCACAAAGTCATATAACTGTGCTAACTATAGCTCATATTTTGCACTTGAGTTGTTATGTGTATAATATATATTTTGTTTCTTCAAAGCAGTCATGGTTCAAGGCGAATAATACTATAGTTTTGGATCAGAAAATATATTTTTACTAAGTATATGTTCAAGACAAATTTAGCTACCTATATTATATATAATAATCCACCTCTACCCAAAATGTATATATTATTGTGTGTGCTAGTTTATAATAATAAATGAGAAATTGTTAGATATTATTATAAAATAAATATATATATGTTATAATTTTTAATCAAACCATTGCTTCGTATGTTCATAAATACTCGCACAAAGATGTTCAAATTGCATTATATACTTTTTACTTAGTTGGTTTTTCTTCTTCCCGTTGATGTTGTATCATCGGCTTATTAAGAAGGTATTGAACCAACATAATGGTATAGTAATAATATGTGTGTGTGTGTGTGTGTGTTTTGGTATTTAGAGAGTGAAAAATACGAGAAAGAGATGATGAAAAAAATATATGAGATATATTATTACTCATGTGGTATTTTAGATAGAGAGTGTGCATGAGAAAAAGAGTCATACCTATAATCTTTGTATAAGGATTGTAGATCAAATATTCAAGTCGTGAACTATTATATCTTAGATATAATATGTCTGTGTATACTTATATTAGGACAAAATCAATATGTGAGGTGCGAAATTACCTTAAAAAAGACGAGCTACTCGATCTTCAACCCAGTACCACACATTTTATATTTTTAACACTAACATTTAATTTCTTTAATTTTGTGTTTATTCTTATTTATTAGGTTGCTGCTCTAACATAAATAATAATTAAAAAAAGCTCTCCTTTCTACTTTCAAATTACATTACTCTTAGGCAGGACTGGATCTACTCTAGTATTGGAGCCTTCTGGGTGTATCTGTTCTATTATTAGAGCCTTTTGGGTAGATCTTGATTGTCCATCAAGACTCATCATACGGCTCAAAAAATGCACTTTTTTGAACCGCATGATGAACCTTGATGGATGGCCATGATTTGTTCCAAAGGTTCCAAGAACTGGACTAGATCCGTGGGTCTATCTGGATGTCAAGTGCTAATTATTATCAAAGTATATACATTTCAATTGTTGATCAAATATATTATTTATTTTAATTATGCGAATGTTAATTAAACAACTAACAATAAGTCAAATTATACTAAGGTTAATTATTCTGGAAAGTTTAGAATTTGTTAATGACATTGTCATTTAGAACTAATTTTGATTTTTGCTTTTGTATACAACGAAGGTTACTTAAACAGTTTCATATGCAGGGAGTATCGTATCTATTAGGCTTTCTAAATTTTATGCGGTATTGGATTTTGATTCGTAAGTATTATCAATGGGATATTATGAGATATTTAGAAATCTTTATCTAATATAAGATTGTATCTATCTACTTTATTTTTAGTTATAGTCAATCATATATTTAAATGTCAAGAGTTAGAAATAAATGAGTCCTTTATTTTGGTTAATTTAGGTTGCTTCTTTAGGGCTTTTTCCTCTCCTTAATCTCATTTTTGTTATTCTTTTGCTTGCTTTGTCCTTTATTTTGACTTTTCTTTTTGTACATAGTTGTTTCCTTGTTTTATATTGTTTTACTCTCTTTTCCCTTGCCTTTTAATGCTCTGTGTTTTATTTTCTTGTAAGCTTTCTTTTTTGGTCTGTTGCAAGCTGGTGTGCTAATAAGATTCAGAGGCAAAGTGTTGAAATGATACAAGTCTGGTGGCTGGCGCCCAGGCGCCACACATGGCGTCTAAGGCGCTAGAAAGTTTAACTCTCGGCCTCAACTTTTCAAGGCACCAGTACCTTAACTCTCTGTCCGAAGCTCCAAAACGTGGCGCCTCTGGCGCCATCCTACGCTTTTCCCCTTTGTTTCTGCTTGGCGCCCAGGCGCCATGGCTCAGACATGCGAGTCTTCTGCTATATATAGCAATTATGTAGAAGTTTTGACATCTTTTGGTTGGAGGTGAAGGGAGCTCTGCTAGGGTAAAGATGGAGGAGATGAGAGACTTCTTCTCTACTGAGTTTTAAGCTTTTTTTCCTTTTTCTCCTTCCTCTTGATCATGTTTTGTTGTGTATTTGTTATGTATTTCTTCCTCTTGTTATAAACTCTAGGGTTTAGGGGATTGATGTATATTGACTTCCTTTGAAGCTTTGTTGTTGAATGCTTAAATATAATTGCTTTTCTGATTATTGGAGTAGTTGTTATTGGTTTATTTCCTTTTACGTGATTTGCAATCATTTAACTTAGATGTATTTGGGGTTTGTATAAATGTTAGATATAGCTTGATATAAACATGTCCTTGTAACTACTACCGTGAATCGGGTTAGTCTAGACATAAATAACATTGTTTGCGTGGTCTTATGAGTTCTTAAACTTAAACTCCGAACCAAATAATTGGACTCAGACATTAGCTAATTACTTTGGCTAAGAAGATTTGCTCACCAAAATATTGGGTTCAAATATTTTCGTGAACTCGACCAACATTAAAAGGAATTAGCGAATGTATCTAAGCATTCTTTAACGATTCAAAGATTGGTTTGTCAATGAATTAATCAGATTAGGAATTAAGAAAGTCAATCCCCTACCCGTTGTATTATGGCGTAGTTCTTCGTTTGGTGTTTAGTTAATTCCTTGTCATTAGTTTAGTTTACTTTCGGTTTATCTTTACTTTTTTTCCTCCATCCAAATATAATTTGATCTAGTGAAATTGATAATTGTTGAAAGTCAATCTCTGAGGATGATAGCTCTTTCTCATCACTTTACTACTTGTGCGACTCGATACACTTGTTGAGAATTAATCACATCAAGTATTTAATATCCAAGATAGATATATATCTAATATTACTTTTGTATACAACAATATAGTCAATTACATCTTTATCTAATATTGGATTAAGATTTTAGCACTTAACAACTAAGACAGATATTTAAAATCCAAAGTTAATATTGTATATAAATAACTATTTAATAATATTCATCACATTGTTCTTTTCAAATATATATAATCTTCAAAATTTCCAATTACATATAATATAATTTATGACTTTAAAATTACTTTGATCTATTTAATTATTTTTTATACATGTGCACCCGTTGTATTGCACGGGTCACCATAATAGTTAATCAGTAATAATAAAGTCAATTATTAGTTTAGTTTATCAAAATTTACAATTATATTTAAAAGATTAAGTACTTTAATTTAATTTTTAAAAAATTATAATTATATTAATGGACTATTTTCATAGTCAAATCTTTAAATGAATTATTTTTAAATTTTAAATATATTAGTATCAAATATTGAAAGAATAAATTAAAATAAATATAATATTTTAAAAACTAAATTAATATGTTTTTTAGTAAATAAATTAAAATAATTGTATTTTTTTTGATAAATTAATAATTTTGTCTTTAAAATTTATAGTTAATAATTTTTATATAAATCTTAAAAAAATTATATTTATTTTAATTTAGTCCTTCTATTTGTAGAATAAACTTTTAACAATAAAAATTTATTGACAATCTATTTTAAGATTTAGCAATGTAATTTTTTAATAACTAAATTGATATATTTATTTTTTTAAAAATTAAATTAAAAATGTAATATTAAGTGAATAATTTACTCTAAGTTTGTAGAAACTAAATAAATTATCTACCGGAAATAATATTAAATAAAATAGAAGTTTCAGTCAAAAAAATAATTTCATAAAAAATAAAAGATGGCGTGGAGCATTTTCCGCCAGCAATCATCTTACAGTTGTTTCGCAAGCCTGTACAGTCACACGAGTAGTCCATCCATCCACACCATGAACTTCATTTTCTTTCCAGCTTCCCTTTCTGTTTACATGCAACCATCTGCTTCGCCTGTTCCGTTACTCTCACAGTAGAATCAGTACGGCCATGGCATCTCTGTTGCCCAAAGCAAGATTAGTAAGTGGGAGAGACGAAGTGTATGTCGCGGCAATGCCTCTAATGGCCACAAAGGGACCGGCTCAGTTGATTATGTCTGCAGCCTACTCCCTCAATTTCTGGGATTTACAGCATTTCATGGTCATCCTCAAACCCTCCTCTCCAATTCCTCGTTCTCAGGTTCTGTCTCTTCCCGTTCTTTCTTTTACTTTTACTACATTCGTTTGCCTTATCGATTTACGAATTGGTTTAATTAGAATGATTGTTGTGTATATTCTTCAACCAATTTTCTTAGGAGTGAATTTACTTTTTGTTTTTTCAGTTGGTGCCATTAAAACTCCTATTTTACTGATCCCAAGATTGCTTTGTTTGAAGAGTTTTTTTATGTTAATAGTTAGCTGGTGAAGTTATTCCCCAACGAAATATGTGATATGAGCACCGAAATATTGCATAAACACTGTTGAATGCAAAAGGAACACTTTGGAAGAGTGCATATCTATAATATTTTTTGATGGTTAAATAAACATTTAACGGCCAGGTCTTCAGTATCATTAGGCCACGTCACAGTATCGTTATTTATTTGTTAATACTTAATTGGCCTAATTGTCAGGATTTTTTTTTGAAAAAAAAGAAATATTTGGAGGATTACAATTAGAAGTTTAATCTTGGGGGCTTGATTAAGTGTGATGGTTAGCCTTGTGTCCACAATGCTTAGAGCAATTTATTTTGGTTCATCACACTTCATAAGCTACTATATCCTCTCTTAACCCACAATTGCGGGACTTCTTTTCAACAGGGACCGAATTGAGACAGGATATATTTGTAGAGGACGACAATGTCAATTCACTCTTCTTTTATTGACATGAGTATTTAACATTTACTGCATTCTCTCTCTCTCTCTCTCTCTTTCTAGGAAATTCATAACAATATTAGTTTTTCCTTGTTTGGTATGGGATTTGCATGTCTCTTATGTTCTTTAGCCCTGTCCTTATATGGGTTTTACTTGTATGTTTGCTCTGTTACTTTCATTGTACAACTTCCTTCCTTACTTTTCTTTGCCTGATACTTTAAGATTATTGCCATTTTTAAATTAGAAGGCATTCCCGCCACCCACCAGGTGCCATCGCCATCATTTTTATATTATTATATTGTTATTATTGAATCTCAGGGGGATTACTTCCCTATACTATGGGGTTTGAGTTTTTAGTTGAATAACAACAACAACAACAACAACCACAACAACAAGCCTTATCCCATTAGGTGGAGCCGGCTTTAAGTTGAACATACTGTAATTTATAAGAGATTGGAAACAGAGGTGTTGGGTAGGAAACATAAGATTTTCTGCACTTTGTCCCATGCTAACTCTTGGCTCTAAAGAGGTTATAATATGTTCTGAGTTTCAAGTGTTTGGTACTACCATGCTGGACATTTTGGCTTCAGTAATATCCTAATAACTACAACGTGTACATATTCCATTTGTCACACTTGCATAATGGAAACTTGAGATCTAATAATGAAGATATTGTTTTAGGTTCTGGTTTTTGATTTCCAACCAAAAGATCCTGAAGATATATATGTTGCACTGGCAGTTCTATCTAGTAGCGCAGTACCAGGTGAGCACTTACATGTTTAGATCATGCATGTAGTCATCATATTATACTTCAAGAAGGTTCACTCTGAATCATACTGATCAGAGAGATTATATTTGACAATAGAAAGTTGTGGGCTATACAAAAGGTTGAATTAAAAGCCTCTAAAAACTTATAAACTATAGCCAGTAGTGTAATCATGCAATGGACTTTTTTGACAGTCCATGAATGGTTATACTATCCCACAAATTATCATGAGTTAAACCCTAAACCCTAAACACAAGAAGCGTTAATGCTTTAATTGATTGTTGATCCTGAATTTGTAAAGGAAACTCTATTCTATTGCATCCCACATGTGATTTTTTGTGTTTTATCTTCAGTGTTAGGCTACTAAAATGCTATAGAATTAAGCGTTAGTGCTATTGTTAATGTATGATTATTTCATTGAACATAAAATATTAAAACATATTATACTGTAAATTGCTTCATGGTGTTAGTGACCCCTACATTTACGACGGTATACTCATGGCAAACATAGGAGGAACTGGCAAAGAACAACAACAGATTAGTATCATTCCAGATTGCTGCCCTTGGGCAGTTAGGATAAATTATTTCTCTCTTTTTTAGTTTTATAATGTCAGACTTTGTTTAATTATATTGTAATATGTTTTAATTATATTTTTTATTTTAAATGGCAGTTATCAGGAGTGGTTTAAGTTAGTTTTCTGCCACTAGGAGAAGTTATCTTAAATTCAAGGGGAAGTTATTCCCTTGTGGGTTGTATTTAAATTATTCTGTTTATTAATGAAAAGTGCTGAGAAAAGTTATACAAAATTTAGAGTGTTTTCTCTCTGCCCAATGAACCTAAGGAGATTTTGGTTCTCTCTTTTCAACAATGAACCATAACCCAAACCCCATACTTGTTGGGAAAATTGGGGTATTTGAAAGAATAAATAATACCCTCAAGCCCAGGATAATTCCCAAACCAAAAAGATAAAATAACACCAAAATTTTAGCGTGGAAAACCCTCCAAATGAGGTAAAAACCACGGGACCCGTAGGCCACTTAAACTTCCACTATAATAATAATGGGATTACAAACTTCACCCTCAGGTGGATTTCTCACTCACAAAAAATACAACAACGGTATTTCTTCAATTTGTGAAAATACCCTCACAAATTGGCTCACTATTTTTCTTCTTAGAAAAACTCTCTTTCTAAGGCTCTCTCTATTTTCTCTCACTCTCCTTTGTCAGGATTTAGAATGATTTGAGGAATGAATTCTGAAGAAGGTGAATGACCCTATTTATAGGGTTATTCCTCACCAACCCCTTCAATTTTTCTTCTTCTTGCGCAGCCTCCACCAACTGCACCAACCCCAGCGTCTGCGCCTAACTCCAGCAGCCCCTCCAATTTTTAGCAAAGACTATGCCTAACATTTTGTCCTTTTTTGACTTTGGGGTAAATTACAAAATTTGGTTACAACTTTTATTAAATTGCAACTTGACCCTTTTTTTTTATATATTAGTGGCAGGTCCCACTTAGGAGGGACCCCACCTTACAAATCTCCCCCTCCCGACTTAAGTGGGAAGTGATACCAAGCCTGCAACTTCTTTACAGACTTCCAACTTCTCTCTTGGTAAGGTCTTTGTCATCATATCGGCCCCATTACTGTTGGTGTGGATTTTCTCAACTTTCAGCAACTTGCTTTCCAACACATCACGGATCCAGTGATATCTCACATCAATGTGTTTCGACCTGGAATGGAAAGTTGGATTCTTGCTGAGATGTATTGCGCTTTGACTGTCGCAATAGAGAATATAGTTTTCCTGGTTTTGGCCTAATTCTTGTAAGAACTTCTTCATCCACAGGATTTCCTTACAACCTTCGGTGATTGCAATGTATTCTGCTTTTGTGGTGCTTAAGGCAACACACTTTTGTAATCATGACTGCCACGAGACAGCTCCCCCTGCAAATGTTATCAGGTACCCAGATATAGACTTCCTGGTATCCACATCTCCAGCCATGTCTGAATCTGTATATCCTTCTAATACAGCTTTTCCATTACCAAAGCATAAACAATGACTGGAAGTACCTCTGAGATACCTGAGTATCCATTTGACTGCTGCCCAATGTTCCTTTCCAGGATTCGCCAGGAACCTGCTCACAACGCCAACAGCGTGAGCAATATCTGGTCTAGTACATACCATAGCGTACATTAAACTGCCAACAGCCGATGCATAAGGCACTTTGCTCATTTCTATTTTATCCTCCTTGTTTGAAGGACACTGGCTCACTTTTAGCTTAAAGTGATTGGCAAGTGGAGAACTAACAACTTTTGCTTTATCCATGTTGAATCTTTCAAGAACCTTTTCTACATACTGTTCTTGAGATAGCCAAATCTTGTGATTTTTCCTGTCACGGGTAATCCTCATGCCAAGAATCTGCTTTGCCGGTCCTAAGTCCTTCATTGCAAAGGACTTGCTCAACTCTTTCTTCAACATGTTAATCTTGTCAATGTTTTGACCTACAATTAACATGTCATCAACATAGAGCAAAAGAATGATAAAGTCATCATCAGAGAATTTCTTGATGAAGACGCAGTGATCAGCTGTTGTTCGTTTGTACTCATTTTTCTCCATAAATGAGTCAAACTTTTTGTACCACTGCCTTGGTGCCTGTTTCAGACCATACAAACTCTTCTTTAATCTACACACCAACTTTTCTTTCCCTTTGACTTGGAAACCTTCGGGCTGTTGCATGTAGATTTCCTCGTCAAGATCACCATGTAGGAAGGCGGTTTTTACATCAAGTTGTTCAACTTCTAGGTTGAGGCTAGCTGCCACACCAAGAACAACTCGGATCGAAGACATCTTTACCACCGGTGAAAATATTTCATCAAAGTCAACGCCCTTCTTTTGACCGAATCCTTTCACAACCAGTCTTGCTTTATAACGTGGTTGTGAGCTGCCTTCTTGACTTTTGATTTTGTACACCCACTTGTTCTTGAGAGCTTTCCTGCCTTGTGGTAATTTCACCAGGTCAAATGTGTGGTTCTCATGTAAGGATTTCATTTCTTCTTGCATGGCTTTTAACCACTCATCCTTGTGCTCATCGGTAATAGCTTCATCATAGCTCTCTGGTTCTCCCCCGTCAGTGAGCATCACATACTCATTAGGAGAATACCTACAACTTGGTTTTCTCTCTCTAGTACTTTTCCTTAACGGTGCTTCTTGTTGGACCTGCTCTGGAACTGGATCTAGTTGTGAACTGCTAGTTGGTGGATCAACATCATCAGTATCTGGTATAGCTCCCTCGTCATCAGAATTTGATGGTGGAGAGACTGGTTCCAGATTAACTGGCATTTCATCTGATTGTGGTTTCTCTTGTTTCTCAAGATCTTCGATCGTCTGATCTTCAAGAAACACCACGTCCCTACTTCTAATGATCTTTCTGCTAACAGGATCCCAGAGTCTATAGCCGAATTCTTCATGGGCATATCCCACAAAGATACACTGCTTTGACTTTCCTTCCAACTTGGAACTTTCATCTTTTGGGATGTGAATAAATGCTCTACAGCCAAATACCCTTAAGTGTTTGTAAGAAACATCTTTCCCCGTCCAGACTCTTTCTGGAATGTCATAATTCAATGGAACTGATGGAGAAAGGTTGATTAAATCAACTGCTGTCTTCATTGCCTCCCCCCAAAAGGAGTTTGGCAGTTTTGCATTTGAGAGCATACATCTGACTCTTTCACAGATGATTCTATTCATCCTTTCAGCGACACCGTTGTGTTGAGTTGTCTTTGGTACTGATTTTTCCAACCTGATGTCGAAACTTCTACAGTACTCCTCAAATGGTCCGCGATACTCACCGCCATTATCTGCACGTACACACTTCAAACGTCTGCCAGTTTCTCTTTCAACTTTTACATGAAACTGCTTGAAAACTTCTTTCACTTCATCTTTAGTTTTCAAGGCAAATGCCTATACCTTTCTTGAGTGGTCATCAATAAAAGTCACAAAATAGAGTGCACCTCCATGTGACTTATTACTCATTGAACAGACATCTGTGTGTATCAAATCTAGAATATTTGCTTTTCTGGAGGGTGGAGAACTACGAAATGCAACTCTATGTTGTTTTCCCATAATACAATCAACACAAGTACGCAAAGGTGTACCTTTTAATTCTGGCAAGAGCTCCTTCTTGGAAAGAATTCTGAGACCCTTCTCACTCATGTGACCGAGCCGCTTATGCCATAGCTCGGTGGGAATTTCTTTCCTAGCAGTGTTTACATCTCCTTTACATAACTTTGCTTCCATAATGTAAAGAGATGAATCTTTCTTGCCTTTGGCTACTATCAAGTTGCCTTTGGTGAGCTTCCATTTTCCTTCACCAAAATAGTTGCTGTAGCCACCATCATCAAGTACTCCGGTGGAGATTAAATTGAGGCGAATATCAGGAACATGCCTCACATCTTTCAAGAGTAACCTGCATCCAAGATTAGTTTCCAAATAAATGTTGCCGATGCCAATAATTTTGGATGCATCATCATTTCCCATCCTCACTCGTCCGAAATCACCTTGGGTGTAGGTTGAAAAGAATTCTCGTCTTGAGGTAACATGGTAGGAAGCGCCTGAGTCAACTGCCCATGTAGTCTCTTGATATGCCAGATTGACATAGTCAGCATCTTGAACAATGACAACATCTTCGGTGACACTTGCAGTGTCATTTGTTCGATTCTCTGCTTCCTGATTCTTGGATTGCTGTAACTTTCGACATTCTCTAATGAAATGTCCGGGCTTCCCACAGTGGTGACACTTCTTGTCATGTCTCGATCTAGACTTTGACCGTCCTCTTTGCTGGTTTTTTTTCTGAGAATCTCTACCCTTATTTCTTCCGCGTCTTTCTTGCTTGTCCTGTTTCTCTGTGACAAGCGCTTCGGACTCAGGATTATATCCTTCATCTTTTCGTCGAGATTCTTCATTCAACATTCTGTCTTTTACCATATCCATGGTAAGCTTGCCTTCAGGGGCTGAGTTACTAACCGACACAACTAAAGTGTCCTAATTTTTCGGTAGAGAACTCAGCATCAGCAATGCTTGTAGCTCATCATCGACAGTCATCTTCATCGAGTTCAGTTGATCTACAATACCTTGGAACTCACTCATATGTTCCAATACACTGCTCCCATCTTTATACTTCAGATTGACTAATCGTCGCATCAGATTAGCTTTATTCTGTGCGGTTGTCCTTGCATACATTTTCTCCAACTTTTGCCAAAGAACATAAGCATCGTGTTCATTAGCAAAATTTTGAAAAATGCTCTTGTCAATCCATTGCCTGATTTGAGCAGCACATTTTCGATTCAGCACGACCCAATCAGCATCTGACGTGCTAGTTGTTTTGCCATCAGCTTTGTCATCTGTCGAAGTTGCCACTACTTTCTCCTTCGGCATCACGATCGACTTCCATAGATCTTTAATGTATAAAAGATCCTCTATCTTTGGCTTCCAGATAGCATAATTAAAGGCAGTCAACTTGATCATATTGCCGGTGCTCTCCTCCATTTTGAGCGGTAGTCAACAAGTTTCACCGAACTTGAAACTTTTTTCGATAGTGAACAGTACCGTACTTATGAACAGTACCGTACTTATGAACAGTACCGTACATATAAATTACGTATGAAAAATATCCGTACGTATGAACAGTACCTATATGTATAAACAGTACTCGTACGTCTTTGTTTAGTATTTGTAAATAGTACTCATACATATAAATAGTACTTGTACAATATTCTTGAATAACCACACCTCTGATACCACTTTGTTGGGAAAATTGGGGTATTTGAAAGAATAAATAATACCCTCAAGCCCAGGATAATTCCCAAACCAAAAAGATAAAATAACACCAAGATTTTAGCGTGGAAAACCCTCCAAATGCGGTAAAAACCACGGGACCCGTAGGCCACTTAAACTTCCACTATAATAATAATGGGATTACAAACTTCACCCTCAGGTAAAAAATACAACAACGGTATTTCTTCAATTTGTGAAAATACCCTCACAAATTGGCTCACTATTTTTCTTCTTAGAAAAACTCTCTTTCTAAGGCTCTCTCTATTTTCTCTCACTCTCCTTTGTGAGGATTTAGAATGATTTGAGGAATGAATTCTGAAGAAGGTGAATGACCCTATTTATAGGGTTATTCCTCACCAACCCCTTCAATTTTTCTTCTTCTTGCGCAGCCTCCACCAACTGCACCAACCCCAGCGTCTATGCTTAACTCCAGCAGCCCCTCCAATTTTCAGCAAAGACTGTGCCTAACATTTTGTCCTTTTTTGACTTTGAGGTAAATTACAAAATTTAGTTACAACTTTTATTAAATTGTAACTTGACCTTTTTTTTTATATATTAGTGGCGGGTCCCACTTAGGAGGGACCCCACCTTACAATACTGAGATCCTTCCCTAACACATGGTGGAGTTTTTCTGCTCGTGAAAAGAGGAGGGGGGGGGGGGGGTGGACTTCCAATTTAATACCTTAGTCATTAACATGCTTGTAATAAAGCTCTTCCGTCACATTTCCTTATAAAGCTTGTGAATTAATCTCTTGAAATGGGTTGGAAAATGTAAACTTAACATCATTTCAGATTTGACAAATGGACAGCTTGAGTTATTACTTTCGAACTCTATAGTTGAAGCTCCATCCTGAAAATTTTAATTTCACTCCTATAATTTTCCTTTCGTTGATTTATTCGTAATCTAATCTTTTTATATTCTCAGGTGCTGTTCGTGTAAGGAAGATGAAAACGTTACCAAGAAGAAAATGCTGGTTTGTTGGATATTCAAAAGCAGATGCTGTAACCATAGCAAGTGAATTCAACAAAACGTGGGATACGTATCTGAGGGTTGGTATGCACGACTGTCGAGATTACACCAACGGTAATAATTTCTTATTATTATGAACCATATATATTTTT
Source organism: Biancaea sappan (assembly GCA_037074585.1). Lineage (NCBI taxonomy): Eukaryota > Viridiplantae > Streptophyta > Magnoliopsida > Fabales > Fabaceae > Biancaea > Biancaea sappan. The sequence continues at coordinate 52,124,566 of CM073494.1, read as the reverse complement.
TTTATGCCTCCGGGCCTGTGGACTAGTCAGTTGGGCCCCGCAAATAAGGGGAAAGCTGTCTGGTTATCAAAAAAAAAAAAACTTATTTTGCATACCTATACCTTATGGACATAATTCTGAATAATCCATGTGTTCAATTAATAAATTTCATAAATGAGTGATTTATGAATTCCTGAAGAATATGATTTTGCCATCATCTTAATCTAGGCTTTTAAATACCCTTTAGTTCTTTGATTTCTACTCAAACCATGTGATACTGAAATTTTCTGGCCAATTTAAAGGCTTGGTCAAGCAACTCACTGGCGAAAAAGATGTGCTGAGACGCTTGAGAAGCACTGGTAATTAGAGGCAAATTAATATTGAATTTCGAGACCACCTGGAAATTGCTGTGTTGTTTTGTTGTTATAAAGTACTCTCAACTTAGCAAATTTTGGCCATGTGATGAGATGTATATATTTGCCTAGAAAAAAACTCTGGATATAACATTTTAAAATTTGGTCATGTTAACAGTTCCTTATCTATTTTTTTGAGTAAAAAAAAAGAAGAAAAAAAGGCATATCGAATGGTCAGATTTTAATTTACATGCATTGCTACTCCTATTCACGTTTGTATGAATCATTCATCGCTGAGCAGAGAACATATTAATATATTGAGCTTTTTAGTCTTAAGATGTGGGATTAAATTATCAACAAATGCATCTAAATGGCATAACCTTTAGTAGGTTTTCTTTTTTCATCATGTCAAGGTTTTCATATTTTTAAGCTTGTGCATAATTTGGATCCCCACCTAGTGGGATAAGGCTTTGTTGTTGTTGTTGTTGTTGTTGTTGCATAATTTGGATGGGAATTGACTTAGCATCATCTCTTTTTTTCTGTTCTATAATATGCTTTTCTTTTCCTCTATAAATTTGGTGCTATAGAAAATGACTTTTATATTCGCTTCAATAGCAGTGTGCGAAATAGAATCCATGTAAAAATAGTTCTGTTTTTGTGCTATGTTAAAGATCTAGAAAAGGTAATACTTAAAAAATGGCAGGAAAAAAAAAGTAGAAGATCTATTTCATGCTTTGGAAACCTGCAGATTATAAGAATCAGTTGTGTTATAAAATAAATAATTGATGGATGATTTAAAAAAAAAAATTGGACCATATCGTTCCAATTTTATAGGATGTCTCCAAAGGGACAACCTTGGCCCCTGTGTTTGGTTATATTAACCTTGTAGTATTAGAAGTTTTAACTGATGTGGGACTAATATTGTCAAGTGGAGTGGACTGCAAACCATAGGCCCAAGCCCCTTTTTGCAGTTGTGCACTTAACCTGGCCTTCTTTGAACCATTATTTCTTTAGTTCTAGTATCCCGTATTTTGTTCAAAGTCCACAAAATCTTCTTTCGTTGAATGTAGGAACTACTAGGAGACCTCTATATAAATCTGCAATTAGGTCTTAAAGGCAAGACATAAATTTGTTGAGGTCATTTCATTTTATTTTTTAAATCTACCCTCTAACTAAGCAGATTAAAAAATTGTGATAATGTTGTGAAGGGATTTGCTTCATCTGAAAGCTAGTGTTAGGAGAATTTCATAGAAATGAAAGTAGTTACTTATTTAAAAAGTAAGATTTAAATGATGGGTATTGTATTATAAACTAAATTTCCAAGAAAATAATCAATTTTAACTGTAGTTATTCTATTATTAAGTGGCATAACCTTTAGTAAATTTATTTTTCATTGTTTAACATTTGCATCCTAATATTAGGTCGTTGTCCGGAAGCAACGCGCTGTATGGCTCGAGTACATTGTCAAATGAGCTAGAACCATTGCATCGTCGATCGAATGTAGTGTCACAAGTGCATGTTCTAGAAGGTTGAGGGTAAAGAAGCTAGCCCAAGAGAGCAAAATCAGGATTGGTACGTGGAATATTGGGACTATGATAAGAAAATCCATGGAGGTTGTGGACACTATGAAGAGGAGGAAAATTAACATCTTGTGCCTTCAAGAGATTAAATGGGTTGGAGAAAAGGCTAAAGGTTTGACTGTTTAGGTTTCAAGTTCTGGTACACGGGAAAAGTAAGGACAAAGAATGGTGTGGGTATTATGGTTGACAAGGAATGGACGCCGAGTATGGTGGAAGTAAAAAGGATTGGGGATAGGATTCTATGCTTAAGAATGATTATTGTAAAAGATACTATCCATATCATTAATGCATATGCACCCCAAGTAGGGGTGGATGCATATCTTAAGGAAAAGTTTTGGGAAGATTTGGAGGGATTGGTCAGAAGCATTCCTTTAGAAGAGAAGATTTTCATCGGGGGGGGGGGGGACCTAATGGCCATGTTGGGAAAGAAGCAGGACAGTATGAGAGGGTTCATGGTGGCTTTGGTTTTGGGGAGCTTAACGAGGAAGGACAGTCTATACTTGATTTCTCAATGACTTATAATTTCAAGGTTGTCAACACCTGCTTCAAGAAGCAAGAGGAGCATTTAGTCACATACAAGAGTGGAACTTCAAGGTCACAGATTGATTTCTTTTTGGTAAGGAATCTAGATAGAAAAATTTGTCAAAATTGTAAAGTTATTCCTGGGGAACCCGTGGCAACTCAACTTATGGTTTTGGTCCTTGACGTGATTATTAAGGGTCAGAAACAAAAGCATCGACATGTGATGAACCATAGGACCAAGTGCTGGCAGCTAAAGGGGGAGAATCAACAGACTTTCAAGAGAAGACTGTTGGAGGAAGGATCTTGGGAGTTACGAGAAAATGCTAACATCATGTGGGAGGAGATGGCCAACAGGGTTAGAAAGTTAGCTAAAACACTTTTAGGAGAATCTAAAGGTTTTGGACAAAGAGATAAGGAATCTTAGTGGTGGAATGAGACCGTTCAAGAGAAGATCAAATTTAAAAAAGATTGCTTTAAAGCTATCCATTTGTGCAGTAACTTGAAAAATTGGGAAAGGTATCGGAAGGCTAAAAAGGAGGCTAAAAAAGCAGTAAGTGAAGTACGATCTAAAGCGTTTTAAGAGTTTTACAATGACTTAGGAACGAAAAAAGGGGAACAAAAGATTTACAAGATTGCGAAGACTAGAGAGAGGAAATCTAGAGATTTGGATCAAGTAAGATGTGTTAAGGATGAAGAAGGAAAAGTTTTGGTTATATATGGAGATATTAAAAACAGATGGCAAGGTTACTTTCATAAGCTCTTTAATAACGGAGCAGGGTCGACCAGTGATATGGAAGATTTAACAACCTTGGAGAGAGAACAAAATTTGGCATATTATCGCAGGATTAAGGTTGATGAGGTCAAGGAAGCTCTTAGAAGAATGGATAATGGTAAAGCCATTGGTCTTGTGGTATTCCTATTGAAGTTTGGAAGTGTTTAGGGGAGGAGGGTACTATCTGGCTAACTAAGCTCTTTAATAAGATTTTAAGGTCCAAGAAAATGCCAGAGGAATGGAGAAGAAGTACTTTAGTGCTTATATACAAAAATAAAGGAGACATCCAGAACTACACAAACTATCGAAAGATTAAGCTTATGAGTCACAATCTAAAATTATGGGAAAGAGTGATTGAACGTAGGTTAAGAATGGAGAGGAGTATTTCGGAAAATCAATTTGGATTCATGCCAGGGAGATCTACTTTGGAAGCTATTTATCTTCTAAGAGAGTTGATAGAAAGGTATCGGAGCAAGGAAAAAGACTTGCATATAGCGTTTATTGATTTAGAAAAAGCTTATGATCGAGTACCAAGAGAGGTGCTTTGGAAAGTCTTGGAACAGAAAGGTATACAGATTGTGTATATTAGAGTTATAAAAGATATGTATGAGGGGGCTACAACTAGTGTGAGAACGTCTAGAGGGGAGACTAGAGACTTCCCTATTAAGATTGGCCTACATCAGGGATCATCGTTGAGCCCTTATTTGTTTGATTTGGTTTTAGATGTTCTGACGAAACATATCCAAGAAAAAATCCCTAAATGCATGCTTTTTGCTGATGATGTTGTTCTCATAACAGAGTCAAGGAAAGAGATTAATTTTAAGCTTGAGTTATGGAGAGCTATTTTAGAATCGAAGGGTTTTCGTCTGAGCAGGAGTAAGACAGAGTATATGCATTGTAAGTTTAACAAGTGACAAGCTAGAAACGAGTTGGAGGTTAAAATTGAAGATAATGTTGTATCACAAGTGTCAAAGTTTAGGTATCTGGGATCTGTTATACAAGATGACGGTAAAATTATTGGAGATGTGACACATAGGATATAAGCTGGGTGGTTAAAGTGGAGAATGGCATCAGGAGTTGTTTGTGATCGAAAAGTACCTGATAAGCTCAAAGGAAAGTTTTATCGTACTGCTATAAGACCAGCGATTTTATATGGGAGTGAATGTTGGGCGATGAAAGGACAACAAGAGCATAAAATTGGAGTAGCAGAGATGAGGATGTTGCGTAGGATGTGTGGTCATACAAGAAGAGATATGATCCGTAATGATTGTATACGAGGGAGAGTTGGAGTGGCACCTATTGAGGAAAAAATGACTGAAAACCGTTTAAGGTAGTTTGGGCATGTTCAAAGAAGACCATTGGAAGCGCCAGTAAGGAGAGTTGAGTAGATGGTTTGGAGCCCTATAAAAAAAAGTCGAGGAAGACCAAAAATGATACTTAGAGAAGTTATTGAACGAGATTTTCTAGTAAATGAGATACCTGAAGAGTTGGTCATTGATAGAACTCAATAACGTCGTACGATTCATGTACATAGAGCTCAATGGCGTCGTGCGATCCATATAGCCAATCCTATCTTACGATGCCATCTAGTCGGATAAGGCTTTGTTGTTGTTGTTTTTTTTTAACATTTGCATCATTTGGATGGTAGCTGACTCAACATCATCTCTTTTGTAATATGCTTTTCATTTCCTGTATAAATAAGAAGCTATAGAAGATAACCTTTATATTCCCTTCTATAGCACACTGTGAAAGAGAATCCATGTAAAAATATTTGTCTTTTTACTCTGTTGAAATCTAGAAATGGTAATACTTAAATAGAGAATGGCAGGAAAAAGTATTTGGAATTTGGAAAACTGCGGAATATAAGAGTCAGTATTGGGTTATGAAAACCTAGATGATTGGTGGATGATTTTTTTTTTTTAAATTTGGGCAATTTCTCGATTTGTGCGTGTCATCCTTGTGCATGGCCATCGTTCCAATTTTATCGGATGTCCCCAGTTGTCCCCTATGTTTGGTTAAAGTTTTAACCGAAGTGGGACTAGAATTGTCAAGTGTTGTGCAACATGGGCCGAAGCCCCATTTTGAACCATTATTTATTTAATTCTGGTATCCCATTTTTTTACTCCTGGGAGACTTCCATATGAGGGTGCAAGTTGGTCTTAAAGCAAGACGTAAAATTGTTCAGGTCATTTTATTTTGTTTATTCAAATCTACCCTCTAAATAAGCACATTAAAGGATTGTGATCTTGTTATGAAGTGGGTTACTTGATTTGAAAGGTAGTTAGTAGAATTTGTGGACATGAAAGTGGTTATTTAATTAAAAAGTTATTTTTAGATGGCAGTCATTGTATTATAAAATTTTTTCAAGAAAATAATCGCTCTTAACTGTAGTTATTCTATTATTAAATATGAAAGGAAGCATAGAGAATATGGAGCATTGTTGGTAAGCTGTCACGAATACATGAAAAACAGGGAATGCAATATTCTGTTACTTTTCTGAAGTGTGTGAAAATTCATCCAGGTAAAAATAGTTCTGTCCTTGTATTCTGTTACTAAACTACGAAAGGTAATTAAAAGAAAAATGAATGGCAGCTTTGTTTTGTTTTGTTTTTAGGTGGGCCATTCATTTTGAAGCATTCATACTTAAAAAGGTTTGGGTCGTATTGTATTAATTATAAGAGGATACTTCAAATTGAATTTCAACACTGTATGATAATATGTACATTCCTATTTGTTGCAATGCTTTGAATCTATATTCTCTTCTTTCTGGGCATTAAATAGAGAGGCAATTTGTAAATTTTGATTATCTGTCTTGAAATATGGTCATAATTAAAAAGAAGGAAATAAAGAAATACGTTTTCCTTTTCCATCTGTGGAACGGGCAACCGTAGTTTGCGAACTGACTTTTCATTTAGCACCCAAAAAGGAGAAAATCTGGAGCATACTTCGTCCATTCATTGGAAACCTGTCAAAAGTAATTCTTCTCCTTTTTATATTGGGTTACATAATTTTCAGATCTTAGGATTCAGATTTAGTGCTTAAAACAGCCGTAGTTTGTACTTGGTTAGTATATTTGATCATATTACATATATAACCCAGGTAGTGATTTTTAGATGGTAAAATAAATTGGGATCATTCCTCAGTTATACATGTTATCCTTGTGAATTGTCTCTATATGTATTTGGTTATATAATAATAATAGTGGGGTTTGAGCTTCAGTTAAAAGATGGCGATGGCGTAAGAGTCTTAGCTCAAGTAGAACATAAGTTTTAATGTTTTGATGGTTGTAGCCCATGCCCCATTTCCACAATAGTTCAAGCATCTCTTACGGGATTTTTACATACCTCGCCACATATCATGTTCAAAGTGTATAATTTTTCTTGGCAATGGGTACAAATAGGAGACTTATATGTACATACTGCAAGTAATTCTAAAACTAAAATTGGGGTCATTTATATGGCGACAATCCATTATGGAGTGAGTTTCTTTTGACGTGCCTTTCCTCATCTAAGCAGGCCTTAAACATGTTGAACCAAGTCTTATATGAAACAGTTCATTTACAATAAACTGAATTCGTAAACATAGTGAATGTTGACGTTGCTACCTGCTTGAAAGGACAAGGCACCATAGGTGTGATAATCCATGATTGGGATGGCGGATTGGTCAGGGCTCTTTCTAAAAGAGGCCCTTTTTATCTAGGAAGTAAGGGTCATGTAAGCTTTAGCAGTAAGAGATGGTATTCAATTTTCTAGAGATCTTTGCCAGAGATGTTTGCATTGAAGGGGACTTGAAAGTCACAATAGAAGCCATTAATATTACATCTCATGACATATCCTGTATGCAATTAGTTGTGAAAGACAATCTTAACATATTCAAGGAATATAACCCAGTCAAATTCTTAGGGATTTTTAGATGTGCTAATTCAGCAGCGCATTGCCTAGCCCAGTTTGGTAAATCAGTACGTGAGAGAGTACTATATTGAATCCACATTATGATTCTTAAAAGACACACTCAGTTACAGGTTAGTCCCTAAAATATAACTATTGCACACTTTAGTTTCAAAAAGTTTAAATCTTTATACTCGTTAGTTCCTTTGTCAAGAGTTGACGTTAATTTTTTTTTTTTTATCCTTGTTTGCTAATAGATGGAGGAATAATTTTGGTTAGCTGATTGAAGTCAGGGTTTAGGGTTCTGAGGTGGTGGAAATTTGATTCACCATTGGAGGCATTGATCCGTATGTTCTTGTATTCGTCTGTTTGGTATTTATACAATGTCATTTACATGCGCATGCAATTTTGCACCTCCTTAATTTCTTGGCTATGTAATCCATGTGCAAGGCTCTAGAGGATGTGTCAAAATTGAATTTCCTTTTCTCATGGGATTTTACTTTTGACCCTCTAATTTCACTGATGCTTAATGCGACTGATAAGGTCATTGCCCTAAATCGTGGAGATCCCTAAGCCAGTGCTCCCAATCTAATTGTAGGACTCACTCGGCCATCGGCACGTCCTTTGCTCTAGTTGAGCTCATTGTGGTTCCAAGTAGGATATGCAATTCTTTACACCAGTCATTGTTTTACTTGAAGAACTTCAAATTTTTCGGCATCAATCAAAAACTTATGTCTAGTGAGCTTGGTTTAGTTGTTCAATCTCATATCTCTAGATCTCAGATTCAATCAACTAATTGGAAGCATTCCTTTATCCATTAGCAAACTACGATAAAAATCTTGTCTCTAATTTAAATTTTTTTTTGCACAAATAAATTGGCCCCAGATTTTTTATTTTACAAACAATTTGGTCTCTAAAGGTTTCTTTTTTAAAACAAAATAGTTCCTTATTGCAATGTTACTGTCATGTCACCACTTAATGTAACACATTAGTATACAAAATAGTTTATGGATGACAAATCATTGTCGTGTCAGGACGTAACAACATATGCTAACAACTTTGTCAAGAGTTTACGGTAGTAGCTGACAGAGGGACTAAGGAGTATAACGATTTGAACTTTTTGAGACTAAGTAGTATAGTAGTCATCTTTTAAGGACTAGTCTATAACTGAATGTATCTTTGAGAAATCAAAAAGTGAGTATACTCTTTTTTCGAAGGTACAAAAAAAAAATAACGAGGTTTTGTCAAGCAAAAAGTTGTAATCATTTTGACCATGTTTAACAAACAAGTTGATGCAGAGTAGTTTATAAACAGTATAATAAATATGAATTTTTTTTAATTAAATTGGTGATAGAATAGGTGAAGGTGTTAGTTTAAAGTTTATTTGTTAAGTGAAGCTCTAATTTTTTTTTTCCCATTGGTCTTTCTCGTTTGACTGACCAATTACAAATACTACCATTGCACTATCTAAATTAATCTTCTCATTCTACGATATGACGAAAAAGGTAAACCTTAGTACATGGAAAATTATATCCCCTAATCGAAAGAGGATTTATGATGAGAATGAGAAAAATTAAAAGAAGTATATCAAAAGAAAAAATGAAAAAACAGAGAGTAGATTGGATGGAGATAGTAGTACTAGTATCATATTCCCTGAAGATGGGAAAATATACTCTACGTATAGTAGTATCATATTCCCTGAAGATGGGAAAATATACTCTACATATTCCTCTTTCAAGCAAAGGGTGGCTCCAGGATGTGTTTAGAAAACATAAGGCACGTGTTTACAAAAACAGTTTGTGTTTAAGAATCTATTGAGCGTGGAAAGGTGTTAGAGACTCCACAATACACATTTCTTAGAATAATTACCCTAAATAACAGTGCTATGACCTTTAGTTTATTAAGATCACCATTCTCCGAAAATACGATGAAGATGATGAAAAGAGAGAAAAATGGACTATTTACAAAGGCATACTCAATGTTTTGGGACCCGGACCGGCCCGGCGGGTCGACCCGGGATCCGGTGACTCAGGGCTGGGACCGGTCCGGGTCATCACTTTTGGCCCTGTCGCAATCGACCCGGCCGACCCGGGTTGACCCGGGTCTCTTTTTATTTATTTATTTATTTATTTTTTTTATTTTTTAAATTTTATTTTTTTAAAAAAATTTTATTTTATTATCTTTTTTTTAAAAACAATCTCTTAATTTTTGAAACTAACCCAATTAATTTTGTAACTAACATATTCTCATATATTCAGATAGGCACAACAAAATTAAATTAAAATTATTTTTAGAAAAATAAAACTAGACCAAGTTGATAAATATAAAAGTTTTTTCTAACATAATTTTCACAACAAAAATTTCATGATTTAGGTCATTGAATATGATTGAGAATTTTAAATATACATTCTTAAGAAAAATTAATATTCTGCATATTAGTCATATTATTATGTTTGGATGATATTATTTATGACTTTATGAATAATTATTAATATTTATAATTTTATGTTTGAATTATTATGCATGTTTATGATTTTAAAGTTTGAAATTTACATATAAATTATTTATTTTACATGTTTTTTAATTTATTTCTAAAGATATATACATGTATATATATATTTTAATTTATTTATCCGGTTCAGCAATTGACCCGGTGACCCGGCGGTTGAACCAGTGACCCGGTGACCCGAAGGCCAGTCCGGGTCAATGACCGGGCCGGTTCCAAAAACATTGGGCATACTTGAACTTAGATTTTTTGAGAGCCAACGAATTCGATGACCGAGATCAAAGTTCACATAATTTGAAATAAAAAAAAAAAAACGAGTTTGAAATTGAGCTTTGATCTTTTGGTGAGAAGAGGCAAAAGGATGAAAATTACTTTGCTTCCATTAGCCAAATGATTAAAGCAAATTGTAACGGTGTTTAAATTTATGGAAACAAATTAATTCCATTTGTGAAGATTCTTTTTTATCCTTTGACTTTTTAGAAATTGAAATTTTATTCTAAAGGAATAAATTTCTAAAAGAAAATATTTGTTAACTTTCTGAAATAATTATAACGATAAAGTGAAAGAAACTATTTTTGGGTTATTTTTGAATTTATGAAAAGAAACTAACAGAAAATTTTTGAATTCTTTTAAAATTATTTTGGGTTTAAAAAATTATTAAAAAAACTAAAAGAAAAAATTTGGACAATGTCCTCTAAAGGTGCAGGAGACAATCTGAATACCCGAAAACTCATGAACGTCGTATTCTTTGGGAATTTTTTGCGCTATATTTATCGTAGTCCTATGCTTTGGCTAATTTTCGGTTATTCTAATCAAACCATGGCACCGGAGCAGACCTCATCTGAGAGAGGTATTTCCTTTGTGGTAAACCATTTTGGCATATTGGAAATATTTAGGGGTGTTAAAATTGATCCAAATTCATTTATCTAACTTAACTCACTCACTTTTTGATCCCAATTCAATCCACCTCAATTTGACCCTAATCATAAATGAGTTGGGCATATGACCCATTTATATGGGTCATAAGTGGATTAACTTATAGGTAACCATAAGTGCGTGTATATATTTTATATACATAAATATGTATGTATATATGTATATTTATATATCTACTTTGTTTGACCTAAAGAAAGCATTGATTAAAAAATTGCTAGAATTAAAATAGCAATAATTTTCTATGTAGGGATGAAAATTGATTAAATTGTTCTTGGGAATTTTAATATAAAATTAAAATGAATTAATTTTCTTTTAGAAAAAGAATGTGTTAATGGTTAAGTTGGGTTGATCCCAAAAAAAGGGTCATGGGTTGACCAGTGACTTACATAGAAAAAATTTAAATGGATCATAAATGGAATTTGCGTTAGCGTTGTTTATTTTATATTATATATATGTTTAATTATTTTATAAATAATATTTAATGCTGACAATTTTTTTTGGGTAGACTAAAATATTAAATATTGTAAATGTGAGCATATTTTTGGGTCACATAGTAAGTGCTATTTACAATTAGGTTTGTTATATGATTTTCATGAATTTTATGTTAGAGGGATTTATTTGATATATTTTATAAATTGGTTTGAGTTGTTAGTGAAAACATTTTTCATGTGTAAATATCCGACTCTAAATAATAACGACAATGAGGCGTTATTGTAAAAGAGTCAACCCATGGGTATATGATGTCAGGTAGTGATTCACTGAGTTATATAAGAGGCTTATTTTTGGTAAGATATGTATATGTGTTGTCAGAATTCCATCAAACAAAAAACAATGAGTTTGAGAGCCACTTATACAGTTATAATCTCCCATTAGAGCCTACCTATAATATGACTTTGGGTTATAATGGATCAAAGTATACTCTTATTTATTTGTTTATAATATGTTCTTATTTCTTATCAAGATCAACAAACATCATAATTATAACAAGAACATCATGTTCTTAATTTCAGAAATTCCACATTTGAGATATTATAATTCTAGATTATTGGCTTATGACTTGTATGAAATTTCTAACAATTGGTATTAAAGTGAGGTTCTAATAAGCAACAAGATCCATTTTTGTGATTAAATTCAAATTACGGTTCATAATTAGAGTTTTTGTAAGAACCCTAATTTTGTGATTAAGTCAAATTTGATAAAAATTAGGTTGTTGTTTATAATTCCTTTATTATAAAATAGTTTCGCACTTGATTATGTATGGAAACTAAGAGATTAATCAAATTGCGGTGAAATCTATGGAGTTGGGAATTTTTGGTATGAACCTTAAAATTTGAGATTTCCTAATTAAATATATTTTTGTGTGAATTTGGGTGATTTTCACTAATAAATTAGGGTTTTAATCAATTATTTGAGTTTGTTTAAGTTAGAATTCATGAAATATGTATTTGGGATGAGATATGAGACATTTGGGACAAAAAACAACGATTTATTGCAATTTTCTAGATTACGATAATCGACTGGTACGAGCAAGCAGTCAGTTGGTTACTTACTATGAAGGAATCAGTCGATCGACTACACTTTACTAATCAAATAGTTGCATACAGGACTAGAATTGACGTGGCAGTTGATTTGTCGAGAGTAAACAGTCGATTGGTTACTCACTATGAGGCAACCAGTCAACCAACTACATCAGGCAGTCAACTTGCTGCATTATAGTGAGTAGTTGATCGACTGGTAATGAGCTAGAAATCAACTACTAGATGCTAGTTGTAATACTCGAGGCTCTTGGGTATTAATGTTGTTGGATTGCACCATAGGTGTGTTGGTATGGGGGGAAATGTTTTTCATTTTAGTGAAAGGAAAACTTGTGACGGGATGTGATACCGTGTGTAGTTAAGTGTGTGGCAAGGGCGAAGGAGTACATGTGGCACAAGGAAAGTTAGATGAATGATGAGTCCTTGGAAGAACTGAATTGAAATAAAATAGTTGTGTTGTACCCTTGAATGAAAAAGGGGGGAATCATTGTGAGTTTGGGAAATTATGTGTGGCATGAATAGAAAATAAGTAATGGAAATGTGTGGAGCCTTGAGTAAGTGCAAATATATGAGTTAGGGGAAGTTACAATTTTGCCTTGACTAAAGAATGGACCTTGTGTTGACTTGGGGGTATTCTATTAATTTTTCCTTTATGTATATATATATATATATATATATATATATATATATATATGGGATTCATGCCACACATGTATCAGACTTCTCCCTACTCTCTCTCGTGAGCTTACCTCCTTGTTCTCCAATTTCCATCAGTAAAGATATCTTGTTAAATTTCCAAATGTACCCCTTAGCTGGTTACTCACTCCCCCTCCCAAGTTTGCTCTGTAATAGAAGATATTTTTGGATTTTTTTAAATATTCTGAAAACAAAATTAAAAGGAAAATTGTTTTTTGTTTTTTTAAAATTATTTTGGAAATGAGGTTTCTCAGAAAATATTTTTGAATTTTGAAATTATTGTGGAAAGTGGAACTATATGGAAATATTTTGTTTTTGAGCTTTTGGAATTATTTTTGGAAATCAAAATAAGAGAAATAATATTTTTGGATTTTGGAGATTTTTTTTAGAAGTACACCAAATAGAAAGTACTTTGTGATTTTTTTTAAATTTACAGGAGAAAAATAAAGGATGTAGAGTCATTGGAACCCTAAACATTTATTGATGGAAATTACAACTCGAACAACACAAATTTCAACTAGAAATTCATGAATCAAACCAAAGTTCTTCAAGATTTCAAACCAAAACAAAAACTAGAATTGCAGTTGCCTAAATATCTGATTTACAAGGAAGCAAGAATCACCTAAAGATAGAATAACATACCTTGAACCATTTGCAAGAGCAAAAGCAACCTCAAGTTTTCACATACTATGGTAAAATGCTTCAATTACCAAATGAAATCCTTACACCTTTCCCCCTTTGTGGACCACATCCCATTAACCTTTAATGTAGGCCATTGCTATTGGCAATTAACAATAGTAATTGACAGGATTCTATACACTTGGTACAAACCACTCAAATTATAATATAATTGTATATAGCTCAAGATATTACTTTATTAAGATCTCTTCTTTAGGCCATATAAATTATTTAATATTTCATCATGTACAGTAAAATTAATATGTAAATCCACTTTATGGAAAAATTCTACAATCTCTTACTTAGACCACACACACACACACACACACACACACACACACACACACACACACACACATATATATATATATATATATATATTTGAAGATTGTACATGATAAAATCTTATTGCACGCATGTAATAGCTATTAAACAATATACCAAAGACAATTTGGTCCATCAATAATGCTAGTAAAGGGTCAAGGTAAGCTTTCATTATAAAATCAGCAATTAAGCCCTTCCATGGTCACACAACTAGTAAAATCAATGAAAGAGATCAAGTTTGGATGTGTAGCATGAAAATTACATGGAAATGATCCTATTCATATCTATTTCCAACTAGTTCCCCTTTACAACTCATAGAGTCCCTAATGCTCTTTGAACCTTTATGAAAAATTGTAGTAGAAAGCCAATTTCTTATTTCAAAGTGCACAAAAGTGAATGAAATATCTCAATGAATATATTCATATAAAACCACAATCTGTATAGAATCAATGTAAATAATATATGTTTATAATCATAAAGAAACTTACAAACAATTAATTGATCTCTGATATACTATCTAATCACAAAGTTGATAACACCCATATGAGCAACATGCTCATGAAACACTTTAGGTGGCAAACCCTTGGTGAGCGGGATCCATTAACATAGAGTTTGTACTGATATGCTCTATAGACATTGTGCAACTCTAAAGTCTTTCTTTCACAACCAGGAACTTAATATCAATATGTTTTGACTTTGAAGAGCTTTGGTTATTCTTGGAATACAACTCAATGACTTTATTATTACAATTAATTTTCAATGACCTATTAGTGCCATCAATCAACTGTGATCTAGTACTAAAATTCCATAGCCACATCCCTTAATTAGACGCTAATTAGACGCTTTATAGCATGCTACAAATTCAGCTTCCATGGTTGAAGAAGCTATTACTATTTGTTTGACACTTTTCGTGGAAATAGATCATTCAGTCAACATGAAGATATAGCCTAATGTAGATCTTCTGCTATCGAGGCATCTGACGAAATCAGTATTAGAGTACCCTACCACCTCAAAGTGATCCATCCTTTGATATATATAAACATGTAGTCCTTCATTTTTTGCAAATACATGATAGCTTGTTTTGTAGCTTTCTAATGAAACAAGCCTAGGTTACTCAAATATCTACCTAGCATCCCCACGACGTATATACTTGTGCATACATGAGATTACCCATAATTGACACATATGGGATTTTCTCTATCTCTTTCCTCTCAAGGTCTTTTTTTAAGACATTGTTGCAAACTAAACTTATGACCTTTTGACACAGGTGTGTCCCCAGTTGCACATTTTTGCATGCCTAATCTAGCTAGCACCTTATCAATATAGCATGTTTGTGATAATTCCAAACCATTTCAAGCATGATCCCAATGGATCTTTATACTAAAAATGTAAGATACCTTACCAAGATCTTTCATTTCAAATTTTTTGGAAAGAAAAGTCATGGTTTCATGCAAGAGATCCATATCACTACTAGTGAACAAAATATCATCTACATATAGAACAAGTATAATGAACTTGTTCTCACTGACCTTGAGATAAATGCACTAATCCACAATGTTCTCTTTAAAACCAAATGAGGACACTACTTCATCAAATATTTAGTTCCACTGATAGGATGTCTGTTTTAACCCATAAATAGACTTCTTCAACTTATATACAAGGTGCTTTGAGTCACCAGATTCAAAGTTCTTTAGCTACACTATATATATAGTTTCTTCAATGTCACTAATGACAAACGTTGTCTCTTTACCCATTTGGAGTAGCTTTAGATCTCATAATGAACTACAAGTGCCATATTGATTCTAAAGAAATCCTTCATTGAAATTGGAGAGAAGTTCTCTTCAAAATCAAAGCCCTCTTTTTGAGTTAAACCTTTAGCAACTAGGCGTACCTAATATCTTTTCATGTCCCTAGTGTTTACACCAAGTTTCACTTTTTTTCCTAACATTTTTTTGCGTCAATTATATCCTACATGTTTTATTTCTTCTTAAATATACCCTTTTCACTAATGCCATTTAAGATACTGATGGAAAATACTGATTAGGCGATTCACATGGCATATATCATACTCCACATCATTCACCACGTGGAACCATGACTTGAAATTCCAAAAATACCCTGATCTCTTATATAGCTTCTCACTATCGTCTTCTCACTTTCTCTCTTTCTCTGTACAACTTCTCTTATTGATCTCTTTCTTCATCTGCTCTGTGTCATGCTCAATCTTTCTATCTTTGCTCTCTTGCTAACTTTTCTACCATATTTCCTTCCTTTTTTTTTTTCTGTTCCCCCCTTATTTCTCTCTCACTCGATGCTTTTATTTCTCTCCCTAGCTCACTCTCTACCATGTTCTCCTTTGGTCCTCTATTTTGAGACTGAAAAACTAAGGTGGTGATGCCTCTTGGATCTTTCTATCTTGCTTTCTCCACAATCTGCCATGCATTCTCTCTCTACTCTCGCCCATTCTTTGTTTCACACTATTTCTTTCTCCATCACCCAGTATTCCCTCCTTCTCTCTAACCTAATTCTTATGGCTTCTTCTACTTTTTTTTCCTTTTCTCTTTCTCTCACGCATGGTTTAGACAGAGGTGAGAGCAAGAGAAAAAGAAAAGA
Organism: Biancaea sappan; assembly: GCA_037074585.1. NCBI lineage: Eukaryota > Viridiplantae > Streptophyta > Magnoliopsida > Fabales > Fabaceae > Biancaea > Biancaea sappan. The sequence continues at coordinate 52,108,185 of CM073494.1, read as the reverse complement.
AGTAGAAGAAGCTATGAGAATTAGATTAGAGAGAAGGGTGAATATTGGGTGACAGAGAAAAAGAGAGCGTGTAACAAAGAATGGGCAAGAGTAGAGAGAGTGCAAGGAATATCATGGAGAGAGCAAGATAGAGAGATCCAAGAGGCCTCACTACCTCTATTTTTTGGTCCCAAAATAGAGGACCTGAGGAGAACAAGGAAAAAAGCAAGCTAGGGAGAGAAATAGAAGCTTTGAGTTAGAGAGAAAAAAAAGGGAGGAATAGAAAAGAGAAAGGAAGGAAATAAGATAGGGAAAGCAGCAAGAGAGTAGAGATAGAGACATTGAGAGTGACACAAAGCATATGAAGAGAGAGAGCTATACAGAGAGAGAGTGAGAAGACGACAGCCAAAAGCTGTAGAGGAGAAGAGGGTATTTTTGGAATTTCAAGTCATGGGTCCATATGGCAAATGACGTGGAGTGTGATATGTGCCACACGGATTGCTCAGTCAGCATTATCTGTTAGTATCTAAGACTGTGTTAGTGAAGAGAGTATATTTGAAAAAAAAAATAAAACATGTAAAATATAATTGATGCATAAAAAAAAAGTTAGAGACAAAAGTGAAACTTGGTGTAAATGTTAGGGACATGAAGTATATTTTTTCCTATAATATATTATTATGAAACACTTTTTTAATCTTCAAACACATTATTATATTTAAAATTTTATCTACCTACCAAGTTTTCCAAAAAAAAAAAAGAATGCCACTTCCAAAGAGATCCTCCTATAAATTGATGTAGCTATATACGAGCATCTTATAATACAAACAAGAAAGCATTTCTATATGTATATTGACACTCTAAATTGCAATCAAGAAAAGGTAGATAATTAAGTAAAATTAATTCAAATATATATGACATGGATGCAACTTATATTAAATAATTTGTGTAAATTAGCTTAAATAATGTATATCTCTAATATTAAGATGGTATATTAATAAGCCATGTCACCAAAATTCAATAGAATTTATACTTGTTGTGATCAATTTAATAATAGTTCTATATAAACGAACTTTCAACCTAGATTTTTGTTTAATTGTTGTGATTAATTCTATAAATTACACTACCTTATATTCTTTCTTGATAAATCTTGTGGTTGAGAGATATAACAATGTTATTAATTTAACAAACACATAAAAAAAAATTATATTTGTCTTAGATGGACATACAAGCAGGGAGTAACTTCTGTGGTAAAAATCTTTAACAACGACACAATGAAACAATCAAAGACATGTAGATTGATCAAAGGACTAACCAAACTTCTTTTGGATGATTTATGGAATGAATGAGGACATTGTAGATACCAAATTTGCCTGAACTTTGCTGCCTATAGATCTATATAATATATTTCGAAGTTTGTACTATGTTCAGTTTTATGTAATGTACTATGTTAAGTTTCAATTGTAGTTTTTTAAATAATTAAAGTAAAAGTGATTTTCTTGTTACTCATATCTATGATAAGTTTTAATTTTGTTCGAGAAGCAAAAACTTATAATGAAAACAAACTATAAAAACAAGAATGAAACAAAAAACTAACCAACTCCTTCACTTACCACAAAAGCATCTTGAGAGATAATTACAACCAGTAGATTTGGGGACATAAGATCCACACAAAGGGGCACAAACCCTTTAAGGCACTACAAGTAATCCAATTAGCAGCCTCATCGGCAGAGCATACAAGTAATCCAATTAGCACAACCTCATTTCTCTAGTTAGGAATAGGACCATACTTTCTAAAGGCCTTAACCAAGTCAATATAATCGATTCCACACAGAAGTTAGACAAACATGTCCTTTTAGCAGGAAGCTTTCCTTTAAAGCAAGAGACTTAGTTTTGAATGGAGAGTAAGCAAGAAAAGTAGCATGGGTCCCATGCATAATCTGACCTTCCCAATTATGTACAAGGACCCTTACCCTTGCCTATCTTTTTCTTTCAAAAAAGGAAGCACCAATGTTCATCAATAATGAGAGAGTATTAGGAGGGGACCACATGAGTTGTCTACAATGGACTTTTTTTATATTATTTTAATTTTTTTTAGAGTGAGTATTGGACAAGTCTTGAACAAAGTTTGCTAACCAAAACTTATTGAGGTCATCCTTCATTAAACTCATGATTAAAGCAGGGTCAAAACTCTTTTCCTAAAATACTCTAAAACACATACTATCATGCCCCACTACTAAACATGTGACCATATAGTATATAGGGAATGCCTTCCTAGATACTATAAGGCTAACAGAACAATACACATGCATACAACCATGAAATAATATTAATCCATAATACATTTATACAAAACGCTAACATATTACCAAAATGACACCAAAAGACCCACCTAAGAAAGAGGGGAGGTCAACGATGAAGTATCACTACTCCTCAGGTAGATACTTTTCTTCAACAACAAGATTTAAAAATGTTAAACTATAGAGGGTGTGAGTTCATCAACAACTCAGTGAGTAAATGACTGTCCATATAACATCATTTTTACATGCCCTTCGGGCCACTAGTGTCACGACCCAAAACCTTGGGCACGCGACTAACACAGAATCCAGGGATAACCTTCCAAGATCCGTAAGCATAACTTACAATATGAAATTACATTACTAGAAATGTGTTTAAGTAAAAGAAATGATTCAGTCTCACTTGAAAAGAGATTAATATCATGCTTAAATAATTTTAAAGTAGTACAACGCAAATCTCAATAAATATGCAAGTACATCAGCATCATGAACCTTTTTAATACATTTTCTCAACCGATCAATGACCTAAGTGACCTATACCACTATAAAGCTTCCTAGATTGAAATAATAATAAAGTACCAAATGTACCAATCCTAAACTATAAAGGTCACCTCAAAGAGTTCGCTACTCCTCAAACAGAAACTCATATTCTTATGCAAAATTTGAAAATGTTAACCACAGAAAGCGTGAGTTTGGAAAAAACTTAGTAAGTAGGTATCGCTATGCAAATATGTGCAAAATATATCAAGTAACTTCAAGGGCATACATATTCATACATGAATCGCAATAAGGAATACTAGAGTTTATATAGAATCATTTGACTACCTGTATTCATATATAAATATATGTGACTCTATATAAGTGCATTAAGCTCAACGACCCTCAACAGAAGTACTATCCGAAATGCTTAACACATTATCTCCACAACCATCTACCATTGGTCATCTTATACCATAATGTCATACTCAGTACATAAGGATTCATAATTAATGTCAAAACTAGGCAAGCATTCATATATCATCCCTCAATGTACACGATACAAGGTCATCAAGCAACAACACAATGTGATACCAAGTCAACACACTAAAAGAAAAACATTTCTAGCCATATGATGTGACACTGTCATACCATGTTAACTCAATGTGCAAGGAGTATCCTGGGCCATATAGGGCAATGCCACCATATTATAGCCACTAAACTTACGAGGAATATTTTGGGCCACAAGCGATAACACCTTCGTATCATGCTCACTCTACTTACAAGGAGTCTCTCGAACCACTTAACTTGTAAGGAGTATCCTAAGCCATACAATGTGATACCATCATTCGTGATCAATCACAATTACAACACAATAAAAACACATAAACACGGCATAGAGTAATACAAGCCTCAATAAATCAATATTTCCCCCCAATTCTCATCCCACGAAATAACATGATTATCCCACTAATGCCATCACATAAGCAAGTGGTCGTATACAATGGGTTTACCATATTTTAATAAATTAAGATTCTTATGCTACATGAGTCCATACTCCCATGATAAAAGGTATAAGCATGTATGTTCATATATAGACATATATATGTACTCAATTTAATCTCACATTGCAAGCAACGAAGCATTTGTGTGCTATGTGGTTTTATAAGAGTACGTCATCAACTCTTGCTCTAGGTGTCATCTTGCTCATGACACTAACATTCAAGTGTGTAAATGATTTCCACTTTCATTACCAAGCAACAGATACCCATATTACTATTCATAACAATACCTAAAGATGTTTTCCTCCCTGTTCAGTCAAATACAACACTTTTCCTGTTATCATGCCTAAGCCTCTCCCTTGAGTCTCATAACCAACAATGAATACTCTCATTAACCTTTCAAGTGGTGTATATAAATGTGTCATCGGAGCACCCAACTACCTTGGGTTTTCTATCAATCATTTTTAAGCCAAATACATTCCTGGCATGCCACTATATGGAATCTTTTCAAACAAGCATACACATCGGGTCAAGTTACTTACCCTTTTGCATTCTATATACTAGGTTTATATTAAAATCTCTAAAGTGGGATTCCATCTCGTCTTCCTCTAGGCCTTACATATTCCCATGCAAGCATGTACCTATCAGGTTACCACAATAATTTCAACACAATTTAAATAGGGTTAGCTACTTACCTTTCTCCAACATAAAATTATTGGTTTCTTTCATCTTGATCAAGAATTGCATGATCCATGATGATTGGGGAAGGATACCTATTGATTTCAATGAGAAAACAAGGAAAAAGCAAATTAAAAACATAGAAATTCTACAGGGTCTATCGCTACAGCAAAACAGGGTAACAAAAGTACCTTTGCCTTTGTGTCTTGTCACTACAGTGACCTAGAGATGATTTACCACTAATGCCCGGCAGCGATGGCCATTTGCAACAAAACGCAAAAACATAAAAGTTTCTTGCTTTCAATCATTTCCAAATGATCCCAATCAATTTCAACCTTAAATCCTAAAATTTTAAGACATCAAGAAAGTGTTTCTAACCACAGAAAACCTTCTAAAAACTCAAACACAGTGAGCACTAAGATCAAATCCCATTTTCCCAAAATCTGCCGTATTTTTCATGTTGGTTGATACGACCCTAATTTTACCATGAAAAATCAGTTTTCTCAATAATTGTAGATAGCCAAAATGCCAAGGAATGATTAGGAATGTTGGGAAGCACGAAACATCAAATTTGAAACAAAATTCTCACCCAAATCACCAAAACAACTTAGTTTTACAACTGGGACTCTTATGTGCAAAATGGAAAATAATTTCAAGAAAACATGCCCTTACCTTGATTCTTTGTTCTTCTTACATGCCAGAGGACCACTGATGATCAAAGATGCACTAGAGATCGAATATAAGACAAGATTTCATAGGTTTTGGTGGTTAAGGTTTTGGAGGCTTCAAGGTGGCGTGAGGAAGATATTAAGTGTGAGAGTGAAGGAGTAAATATTGGAAGGTGTTGAAAAGGCTTAAGTGTGGGAATTCCTTCTTTCTAAAATTACCATTTTGCCCTTAATCCCTTCTTGCCTTCAAGTATGAGACAGAGGGAAAAAAAGGGATTTCACCAAAGCAAGTTTTAATTTCCAATTACTCCCCACATTTAAGCAATTATCATCACAAACATCACTCACACAACTAACAACCCAAAATCATGTTTTAAGCAAAATACCATAATTTTTCCACATCCTTTCAATTAGGTCCTTAACCTAACTTACTCAAGTTATTTAATTACTTATTAGATTTTTTTTCAAAGCTTCTGGACACCCACTCTTATCCACATTTCGATCCTTGCTTGAGAGAGAGGGAAAGATCGGGGGCTAGGAGGAGAAGGGAGAAGAGAGGGCTGAAAAGACCACTATCTGCTACCGCCATCGCCATTGTTGACTTCATCTTCTCAAGGAACCCTTTTGTGACATTTCTCACAATCTCTAAGGTGGTTTGAAGTAAATCCTGAGCTGTATTCAAGGTAAGTGGGAATGACTCTTTCTCTTATTGCTATATGAGGTTTTATTTTTAATAATGAGAGTAAGACAATGGGTTCCTCTTAAATTATGTTAAAGTTTTATAGTTAACCAGTGCAAGAACTTCCTCACTCAGAACCAGAAAGTGATGGCCAATCTTCTAAGTGTGAGATCTCAACTTTCTATGATGGCTGTTTATTTTATTTGAAGATGTAAGGTAAGGCAACTATTACATCATTAGTAAGGTGAGTAAGCTGTATTAAAATTCCTATTAATGTAAGTAAAAATGGTCTTCCCTCTTTTCATGAATATCACATTTCAATTCAAGTTTAAGGTAAACACATGTTGTCAACTTCAATGAAATGGATAATCATTCAGTATTATATGGTAAGATACTAAGTTCTCACTTATCTTTGTGATGGTATAATTATTCGGATTATATATCAAAGTGAATTATTACCTTATGCTTGGAAGGATTCTGGGATAAGTAAACCTATATTAAGGAGAATATAATAACTTGTTCCCTTAATTAAATCCTTAATTGGTGATATTGATTCATTTGGCCAAGGTATGGAAATTGCTAACTTCTATAAATATGTTGTGAAACTTTGTGTGTAACCTTTTAAGTTTTTTTTTTCTTTTTATATACACATTTACATTCATTATTGCTGTTTCTTTTTGAATATGCCTTCACTGAGTAATTAAATTACTATTTTGTTTCCTTTGGTCACCTTTTAGAGTTGAGTGTCGAGGTAGGGAGGCTCATGGAGGAGTGGCGATTTTCAACCCTTCAACCCCCTTTCATTCTTGGGGTTGATCTGTTATCATAAATATATTTGTACTAATTCTTTAAAATTTTCTAGAGGTCACTCTGTGATCACGTGAGTCACTTAGAATGATTATTGTACTTGTAGTTGTAATTGAATACTAATCTACCAAATTGTAGTATGTGACATCTTGGTGTTCGGAATTATATAGTGAGTCACTCAATGAAAGAATCATCAATCTATTCTAACATTCTATATAAATTGATTTTATATGCAAAATGGTACTAGTGTTTCTAAGATTAGAAAATTAAATCTAAGTGGTTGAGCTAGGCTTATAGTATGAAGGTGTTTCATCACCGTGTTGGTTATATACTTGGTTAGGGATGTGACAGCTTATGCCACTATCTGGCATCTACCATTCCCTACCCCTTGGTCTACTCCCCCACGATGCAGTCACTTCACAATTTCATTCACAATGCAATAGAAATAGATAAGGAATAGTCATTCACATTATACACCATACACAAGCTAGCTCAACCAAGCAATACATTAACACACCCCATGGTTCTTTGCCCACTATGGTACAGACAATTAGTCAAGCTTATCCTCAACTTAATTTCCACAGTTTACTATCCCAAACTTAGTATATAACTACAACATTACCTATGAGCATGCATATATGATGTATTCAATAAGACTAGTTCAATCAAGAAGGGTCATCCACTCACCTCAACTCCAAGCTAATCAATCAAACCTTTTCTTACATGGATTTCGAGTGCAAGAATGATTCAATGTGATTTGTGATCAAACTCTATCAATTCCATCATAGAAAAGTATAAAATGAGTCAAAAAGTTGAGAAAACACTAATTTTGGCCCCTGCAAGGGAGCCCCCACTGCTACAACTCTACAAGATAGTGTTTCAAGTTGTACTCATTGTCCTCTATTGTTGTAGCAGTGCAAATAATGTTGAAACACTAATTCTACACTCTTGGTCACTACAGCGGCAACTCACACCATTACAATAGTGATAGCAATGCAACACCAGAATAACCCAAAAACAATCACATTTGATGCATTTCTTGCTCCCATTCCTCCAATGACTTATCTAAAACATTTGGGTCACTTAAACACACGCTTAAGCACTCAAAACTACTAGAAAAACTCAAAAACAATGTTGGATTTGGATTAGCAAAGTTTCAAAACATATTCATCAAAACACCTCCAACTCTCTTTGAGTTTCCAAATTCATTTCAATCCATCAAATTCCAACCCAATCAAGTCCTAATCAAATTAATCCAACACAAAGGAGTATGGGAAGCAAGAAATCAACCTCTAATACTAAGTTTTCCCCCAACATTTTATTTAGGGTTTAAAAATCTAAAAATGAAGAGACAGTGTAGAAATATTGTAATTCACACCTTGAATCCATGTTTCAGAGTATGGGAAGTGATTTGCAATGAAGGAAATCCCGCTAGAAGCTCGAGGAATTGATGTGTGTGAGGATATGGAGAAAAGAAAGGCAAAAGTAGCATGTGAGAGAGGGAGAGGGCGCAAGAGACAGTGATTAAGTATAGGACATAGAATGGTTTATTTATATTATTCTAGTGTGAATATAAGTGTCCCAATTACCACATGCCCTTCCTTTTAAGTCAAATGGTTTTTGGGGAACTAAGGGCAATCTTGAAAATCTTGCCAAAACATTTCACATGGACACTGAAATTACTCATACTGAAAATACCACATCACAAACACCTCCCCAATTCAAGCCTATATCATTTTCCCCACGTCCTCACGCATTTTCTATTAAACTTGGTAAACTTAATTTCCATCAATTTAGTCCCTTTCTAGAGTTATCCTAAACACAACAATCCTCTACAAGTGTCCTAATTCAACAACCACATATATGAACATGCTCAACATAAGAATGGATCATTATGGAAATTTTATTCATGCATTTCCAACTATAATACAATATACATAACAATTCACTTTAGTCATCTACCTGGACTTGACACACAAGATAACATTCAACACACAGTTTTCATCAAAGCTCACAATCACCCATGCACAGACTCGGCATGGCCATATACACAAAGATCAAATACATTACACAATGAATAGGTAAGCGACTCATCCAAGCTACACGAGACACGGGTATTACATATACTCTTCTACATATTCCAACATAGCCAAGCAAACCTAGCTTTACCAGAATCATCCAAGCCTCACTTTTCAACTTGGTCAAAACATCAATCTTCAAACTGAATGAATGTTGAATAGTCTACTTTGAAATTAAAAGAGTTACAAAGCCACAATCTTCTAGTCTCTTCAAAATATATTAAGACAAGCTTGGTTGATTCAATGTGTACCTCACAAAAAGGGCAAAGACGACTTTGAGCATATTTTCTTTTGAACAGGTTCTCCTTTGTAGCAAAAGATAATGTATAAACTCTCTATAAGAAATTTTTTTTAACCTTAGGAGGAGCTTTGACCTTCCAAATAAGTTTCTAAAGGCCATCACGAAGGGAAAAAGAGGAGGTTGGCTTTAATGTAGAACTTGTACAAGTTCTTTCTTCAAGTGATAGCCATATTTCACTTGGTAATCTTTATTATTGCGCATCCCTTGCAAAAGTTTGTCTCCTCTTCTACTTCTTGAGCTTTGGATCTCCTTAATAGCTTCAAACTATATCTCAGTCATAGAGATTCTTAGCTTTGTTAAATCCCATATGTTATCTATAATACAATCTGTAACTTTTTGATCTCTTTCATTATCAAGGTTTCGGTTGAGAAAAAAGCTTGAAACCTAGGATTTTAGGTACCCATGGATCCTTTCAGAAACCAATGGACTTTTCAACCCCAACTCTCCAACACAAGCCTTTAAGTAAAAAATCTCTTCTTTCAATCAAACTTAAGTCTAAGAGGCTCTAAAACCTTTACTAGCTTCCAAGAAATTGTTATTAGGAAAGCAAATACCTTGATGATTATAACCCATAACATATCATCACAATGGATGATATGCCAACTCTGTTTATCCAAGAGAGCTAAATTAAAAAGAGAGAAATTGTAAAAGCCACCCATCCCATCCCTCAAAAGTCTTTTCTTTTCATATGGATCCACTAACTAATCCAATGAAGTTTGCCTTCATCCATCCTTTGTTCCACAAAAACTTAGCCAGCAATCCATTTAACTTCTCACAGAAGATTTTGGGAAATTTGAAGCATGACATAATGTAAGTTGGAATGGAACTTACAACAACCTTTATGAAAATTTCACGACTTGCTTGAGACAAGAGGTTATTCTTCTATCCCTTCATCTTCTTTACAATTTTATCCTTAACAAAATTCAATGCCAGGTTTTTGAATGACAAAAATTAACAAAAAGGCCCAAATAAACACAAATCATTGATAGCTTCAATATTCAGTATTGTCTCTATATCACACATAAGATCAAAAGGGTATGAGTGAAAAATGTTTGACTTATCCAAATTTTCCAATTGCCTAGAAGCATTACAATACACATCCAAGATAGATTTCATCATTCTACATTCCTCAGTAGATGTCTTAAGAAAAGAAGAGAGCATCATCTGTAAAAAAAATAGTGAATTAGCCATGGACAAGCTCTACCTAATTTAACACCCTTAAGAGTATCATCATGAGCATGGTGATTATCCAAGAGAGACAGATCATAGAACCTCAGCTACAATTCTAAACAATAAAGGAAAAAATAATCTCCTTGACGTAGTCCTCTATTAGGGAAAATCTCATCAATTTTCTTTCATGAAAGTATCATATTTTAGGAGACAAAAGTGAAGAATCCATAATCCTCTTTACCCACTGATTACAAAATCCCATTTTCATCATTCCACACCTCAGAAAATCCCATTCAATTATATCATCAACTTTGTTCATATCCATTTTCAGGCTAACTCAAACTTGGGCCCTTTCTTCTTTTCCCTCAAGTAGTGAAAAGCTTCATGGGCTATAAAGATTTTATCTTGAATAAGTCTCCCATGAACAAAAGCCCTTTGAATTTTAGAAGTACATAGAGACAAAAGTCTTTGCAACTTCTGGTACAAGATTTATAGAGGTTCTCTCTAATAGATTGCGATCTATCATGAATAAGATTATCTCACCCAACAAATGCAGCTTTGTTTCGGGTTAGAGTAACTCAGATAATAAAATCGTGTCTTAGGAGATGATTCATTTGATGAGACAGATGAGAGGCAAGAAGGGCTTCATGGCTTTGAAAATCAATCTTGGGAAAGCCTATGATCGTATAAGATGAGACTTCCTTTGAGACTCTCTTCAATATGTGGGTTTATCTGACATTTTTATCCAACTGTGCCTTACCTGTGTTTCCTCTCCTTATATTCAAGTTATTTGGAATGGTGACAAGACAAAGGGCCAGGTTTTTTCCCTCTAGAGGTGTACGCCAGGGTGATCCAATTTCACCTTTTCTTTATTATTTGCCTTGACAAGTTGGCTCATCATATTCAAGTTAAGTTGAATAATAGAAACTGAAAACCCATTCGCCTCAGTAGGAATGGACCCCCTATATCTTTTTTTTTTCTTTGTTGATGACATCATAGTGTTTCTTGAAGCCTAGTTGGATCAAGTGAATATTTTTAACAGAGGTATAAATGATTTTTGTGCCAATTTTGGTCAACGTATGAACAAGGACAAAACTAGATTCTTCTTCTCAAATAATGCTCATCTTTCTAGCTAAAAGAATAGAGTTGAGTAATAGTTTGGGTGTTGTCCTTGTAGATGATCCTGGAAAATATTTGGGAGTCTTGCTTCTTCAGTCAAGAAAATATTTAAGAGTCTATACTAATGTAAGAACAACTAAGTGATTGGAAAGCCTCTTCTCTCTCCCTTGTAGAAAGACTTAGACTGATTAATTCCATTTTGATTTCCATTCCTAATTGTATAATACAAATGAATTTACTACCTATTTCATTATGTAATGAAATTGAGAAAAATAACAAATCTTTTCTTAGTATATGGAGTTTGCTAACCCAAGAATAAATAAGGTTTAAGATAAGACATATCCAGTCTCAAAAGGATAGTATATTACTTCTAAGATGACACCAAAGAGTGTTTCACGGTCTCCTCATACTAATAGAACTTTCTTAATCAATGTTAATGCTTCAATTTGTATGTCAAGAAAAGTTGCTTGTGGTGGTCTGATTAGGATGCACTTTGGTGACGTGGTTTGTACCTTTGGTTGTAGCCTAGGTCTGTGTGAGATCCTTGAAACTAAGGTTATAGGTACTCTTTGTGGTCTTAAGCTTGCTTGGAATGAAGGTGTTCGAATTGCAATGCCTGAATTTGACTCTAAATAAACTGTCATGCTCATTTCTGCTTATGAAGATTGACAAAATCTATGGTTGGCTTAATTTAGCACTCTTGGTTGATCAAATTGAAACATGTTTTCTGTGAAGGAAACAAGTGTGCAGACTTCATCACTAATCATGCTCATTATTTCTCTTAGGAGCTTTATATCATTTACAACATCTCTAATTAGCTTAGACTTCTAATAGATGATGATAGGAATGGTTTTGTTGCTCTTAGTTGAAGTAGCAGGTAGTTGCGGCTTAGGCCTCCCTTTTCACAAAAAAAAAATTTCTTTTATACAATCACTCAATAACTTGGAAATAATTTTATATTAAAAATTACATAGACTAATCGGGTAGAAATGACCCACTATTGTAGGAGAATCAATATTAGGGATTAGAACTATAAAAAAAATTCTGCACAAGATCCACAATATTACTTTCAATAGAATCCTAAGCAGGTTAAAAGAAAGTACCGAAGAACACATTTGTCCTAGGTGCCTTGTCACCTCCAAGTTGAAACATTGCCTCCATAATTTCCTTTCAATAGGGATCTATCATGTCATCAAACATCACATTCCTAACCATGAAAAGAGTATGTAAGATTTCTCTGCTTTTTTTTTTGAAGAGACAAACACTTTGCTTGTCAATGGCCAGCAATACTATTTTTTTGTGCTTGTTCAGCAACTTATTAAAAGAAAAAATTTTAGATAGGTTCCAATGCTTTCTCTTTTTTTTTTCTTTGTGCCTACTGTCAGATAGGTCATTGCAATTTTTTTCTTCAAATAGGTCCCTAAAAATAGGCATAAAGGAAAAAAATTGGGATCTATCATAAATTGGTTGTTGTTAGATTTGTGATCCAACAGCCAGAAAGAGACAAGTAAAGTGTTTATCTCTTTAAGAAAATTAGAAAAAACCACATGCTAAAAGAGCCATATCAAAATCCCTAGGCCCCACATAAGTAAAAAGTTCTTCATAGAGAGATTTGAAATAGTACTCAATGTCACACCCAATATGTGACCGGCCACATTTTTTGAAAAAAGAAATAATATAAAATCAATTTTCAAAATTGAAAAGCAATTTTATTAGGAGCCGCTACTAAAATTTAATTTGTTAGGAGAAGTTTTGGAAAAAAATTTTAAACTTGATGGTTTATGTTTAGAGAAAACTAAGTTCGAAAGTTGAACCACATAGAGAAGGTGTTAGGGACCTTATATGTCTAATTTAGAAAGTGTACAATTATTTTATATTTACTTTAAAATTATCCTTATCAATTACACAAAAGAAAGAGAGAACAAAAAATGGAGAAAGAAAGAACAAATAAAGATATATACAAGGGTAGATTTCGCTAGGTAGTGCCTAAGGCTAGCAGTTGGGATCAAAGTCCATGTAATTCGTAAAAAAAGTTAGTGATGTGTTGATATTTTAGAACGAAGAGATGTCTTTTGTTTTTTGAAAACTATTTTTTAAAGAAATATTTTTGAGTTTTTTGGAATTTATTTTAAAAGAATACTTTTTAGGAGACCTTTCCCCACTAGCATTGTTGTACAATCGCGTAGTAGATACTTCGACCAAAATAGGTTTTGAATTCAATAAATTTATTTTGACAAAATTTTTTCCTCCGACATTGATATACAATTGTGTAGTAGGTACTTTCCCTAATTTTCAAATAACTTGGAGCTCGAAGAATTTTTTCTCCAATTGCATTGTTATACAATAGCGTAGGCAGTACTTCATCTAGTTTTCAAAAAAAAAAATAGAATTCAATGATTTTCCCTTTTTTTAAAATTTTTCCCATCAGTATTGTTATACAATCACATAGTGGGGTTTTCACCCAATTTCAAAAATATTTTGGAACTCAATCAATTTATTATTGTTATTTTTTAAAAATCCTCTTCCCACTAGTATTGTTATATAATTGTGTAGGGAGAATTAAGTAGGTGATTAGAGATATGAGTGATCTACTCTATGGGAGTCAGCCATCCTAACTCATCATAAGAAAATAGGATACCTATGCAGAAAATGTAAATAATAAAAAACAAATAAATAAATACATAAATGCAAAAGTGAAAGAAGAGAAAGAAACAAAATTCATAATGGCGTTTCAACTAGGCTTGGGATTTCTCTCCACAATAGCTATATGGTGACTCGAATTCGACTCAAATGGTTACAAGACTCATACATGCAAAAGCGGCTTGGGATTTCTCTCCACAATAGCTATATGGTGACTCGAATTCGACTCAAATGGTTACAAGACTCATACATGCAAAAGCGATGAATAGAAAGAAAAGGTTAGAATCATATAATTAACTCCTGAAGTATAACCTTATTAAAAAAAAGAGATGTCACATAAATATGTACGTAAAAACAATCAAATTTGTTTTATATTATTTGGAAATTAGCCAATAATTTTTCCGTTATGCTAGTCTTCATTAGCCTTCGTTTGGATGAAGCCTTATCAGATGAATAAATAAACAATCAAGATCAAGGCACTTTGAAACTTCTTAAATTCTCTTTTAAAAAGTTCCTAAATAGTCAGATTCACCACCCTCACCCATTTGATTTATATTCCCAACACGTTATTTAAAGCCCAACACCATGTTCTATTTTCTTTTAAAATAGAAGCCTAAAACCATGGCCATGCTTGGAGTACCTCATTGAACTAGTAACATCACCAACATTTAAAGACAATGATCTAAATTTATAATTGGAGAACAGGAGCACTGTTAAGACCCAGCGAGTATTCCAACCAACCATGAAGTTTTCAAAACATTATAAGCTATCTAAAAATAAATGTGAGATATAGTTCCATGTTCAACCATCAAACGGAAAGAAACATGATATGTATAAACAGAACAAAAGCAAATGGCTAGCAATAGTACCTTTCTGATGCTCTGTAATAGGACATGCTTTGCTTTTAGCCTTGTTCGTCTCCTTTGTTTCGCGCTGGTCTCTATGTCTATCTTTGTCGTACTCACATCACGGTTCTTTGCTGCTCACTCTAATGCCCCCTTCCTCTATTGCTGTGTTCTCTACAATTTCAGTCTCTTGCTATATCTTACTTTCTCAGATGCTCCCTCTTGTATTTTCTCTAACTCCCCTATTTATAATGTGTCTGGGGTAACCTTATCACTCCGCACTTGCAAGATATTCAAACGTTGTGCCATAGTGTGCTCCAAACTATTCAGAGGTGGGGAGTCATTACCATATTTGACTCCCTAATGCTTATTTGTTCTATTTTGGAGACAAGCATGATGCTTGTGATATGTGAATGTTGTTGTTGACAGGCGCATGCACCCAGGCTTTATGATGTAGTATAATGTCTAGGCTAGAAGAAGATGCAGGAGATACAGATGCAGGTGCCTTCACCCAGGCTTTAGGTCATAAAAACCAAGGCTACTTAGGGCTAGAATAAAGCCTTTTAATTCTTTGCCATATAGCTTATCTATCATTGTTTCTTGGATCCTTGTAAGTGAAGGTACAAACAAACAAGGCATCCAAATCTTTCAAATAAAGTTTTAGATAGATGAAATTTTTGGAATGAGACAAATTCTCTATTTTCCACAAATCAAACCACCAAGGGTGAGACCAACCCTAGTACCAACTAGTTTAACATAAAAGCAATAGCACAATTCTTTGAACTTAGATCTGTTATTTGTTTGTCTCTCTATAGGCCATTAGATCAATGGTCCATATTTTAATATTTAAAAAATAGAAAAAATACCATTTAAAGATTCAACAACTTATAGAGAGATAAAGATGTTGTTTGTCTCAGTGGATCCACTTTTCAGTTTCTTTAAACCTTCTTCTTACTTTATCCACTTTTTCATTTGGGATTTTGGTTTCCATAAGGAACACCAAGGAGGGCTTTACACTTTTATATGCACCTTTAAGCTCTTTAATTGTTAGGGGAGCTCTAAGCCCCTGATAATTCAAGATACAGTGATCATTTACTTTAGTGGTAGTCAAAGGCCTTCCACCAATGGACATGGATCCTCTCCTTAGCCTATGGGCCAAGGAGAGTCCTTAGTTGTTCACAACCGTTAGATGACTGTAGGCTCTAAACAGACAAGTGGACTCTACAGCCATCCAATGACTGTGGATAGCTAAGGAGACTCCCGCTAAGGAGAAGATCTCTATCCTCAACCAACGCCTTCAAATTCGTCTTTCTCCATAAAAACCTCTCCCATCTTCATTGGCACTTCAATAAAGCCCCTTTTCCATCCATTTTAGGCTTTTTACTTTAACAGCCTTTCCTTTCGATCTATTTGTAAGAGAAATTAATTTACCCATAGAGAAGGTGACATCTTTCAACTCGTCCATATCGTGATTTACATCTCTCTTCAATTTCTTTAAGAGGCCCAACGACATCTCCCCATCATTTTCCCTCTTTAGGCTCTCCTTATGTAATTTTATAACCAACACATCTTCATATGGCTCTTGGGTAGTAAGAACAATAGCTAAACACCTCATCTCTGATGTCATTCAACAAGATATTTAAAATTGGATTTAATCTATTCTATCTCACACTGTCACAAGACTCTAGATCTTGACTAGGCTTTGCTCCACGAGATTCCTCATAACCATGTCCATTAGAAGATTGATGACTATCATTCTTCCATCGTGTCCTATCGTCCAGATTTCAATAGCTCAATTGTTGGCATTGTGGTCTTTATTTTATGCACACATTGCTAACAAGTTTAGGGAGTATGTCAGGCATCATACCGACACCTTTTCCCAATGATTGCTTTAATAACAAAAAATCCTCCCCTTCAGAACTTTCACACACTTTTGGGTTTGTTTGCAGCACATGCATTCCTGCCTTGACTCTTCTAGTCACCTTCATCAAACTTCTTCCAATCCTTATTCACCCATATCACTTTGTCGATCAGTTTAGCAAGTGCAATACCCATCCATGGCCCAAGACACCCTCAACATCCATCTTCGTGCCTTCTAAATCCTCCTTACAGGTTTTTATTTTAGATCTCATCCTCTCACAGCCATGGCAAAAAAGACTTAGTATCTCATATTTTACAATAACCTAAAATTTAGGTAAACTTGGCTTAGGAACCTTAAAGCCTAGGATTAGAGCTTCTTTTACATTAACCACACCTTAACCCTTACAAAACTTCTATTGAATCCTACATCCTTCACTAAATATTCTATAGCCAAAATGCTTCCCATTGTTTCACCCATTTTCATAGCTCATAGCCTTCAATGGAACCCCATGAAGCTGAACCCAGAATGAACTCACATCAAAGGCAACTTCTTTCATCGACATAAGCGGCTTCCAAAATTGAATGAGTAATCACTACAAGAAAAATATGATTTTGTGACAGAAACTACTAAAAAAAAATTGGTTACTAATTCTTGACATTTGTGATGGAGAACAAAATTAGTCATTGTTTTTTAAGAAAAATCTAGAATTTTTAGTGGTGGACATAAATATATCACTAAATTTTGAAATTTAGTGACAACTTTTCATCCGTCACTAAGATGGACTCTTTTTAAGTCACTAAAATGTTGATTTTAGCGATGGATTTGAAAAATGCCCTTCACCAATAATTGGAATTTAATGACGGATTTTTGTGTATCACTAATTTTTGTCACTAAAATGTTGAATTTAGTGATGGATTTGCATATGTCACAAATGTTTTTCAATAATATTTAAATTTAGTGATGGATTTTTGTCCATCAATAGTTTTTGAGACTAAAATTGTGTCTGACACTAATTTCATCACTAAAATGTTGAATTTAGTGACAGATTTCCTTTCTCACAAATGCTCTTCACAAAAATTTGGAATTTAATGACAAATTTTTGTCCATCATTAAGTTTCGTCCCAAAAATTGTTTCTATTGCTAATTCCATCACTAAAATGTTGAATTTAGTGACGGATTTTCATCCATCATAAATGTCCTTCACAAAAATTTGGAATTTAGTGGTTGATTATTGCCCATGATTAAAATTGTGTCAATCTCTAATTTCATCACTTAAATGTTGAATTTACTAATGGATTTTCATTCGTCACAAATGTCCTTCACAAATATTTGGAATTTAGTGATGAATTTCCATTTGTCACTAAATTCCATCACTAAAATTGTGTTTGTCACTAATTTGGAGTTTAGTGATAGATTTGATTCCACCAACCCTCATAGACTTCATCGACCACATGCCACTGAGCTTACAGGATTCTATAGGCCTCATGGACCACATGCCACTGGGCTCCATGAGTGGGAGCAATATTTCACCAATCCATAGGCTTCATAGACCATGTGCCATCGAGCCTCGTGGATCACCAAGTAATCACATACAATGGAGGTACTCCTAACATGTACCAAGGCAAGCAACCATAAACCACAATTATATAAACCATTAGCAAGCTTCCGTGTTTATCCACCAACCATTCATTAATAAGGCATTCCAACTCATGCATAACTATAGTTTACCATTCACTATAATACTCACATACATGCACGTCATTCATCATCAGAGTATAATGATATTTCAATCATTCGCATTATGACATACATAATTCAATACAAGCTCCTTCAGCGTGTAATACTGCAATGGGGTACTTCATGATAATTTGTAAAGGAAATTCATATTAAAGTAAGGTGAATTACTTACATATCAAATTCATGCCCATATTTAAACATTTGAAAAAGTACATGGCCATTCACAATAACTTAACTAAAATCACGTTATACTCCCTTGCATTCTGAGTTACACAATAAGAGGTCTCGATTCTAGGTTCTCAATTTCATTAAATAAGGAGTATCTAATAAAGATACATGAAGACTATACCTTGGGTCATGATTATTTCCATAAAAGTATAAAATACATAATTTAGAGGTAAATCCCTTTTAATGCCATTCAAGTCCTTTGAAAAGACTATATGTGTTCCACTTAAGACTGAATTTTGAACTCCTACCTTCCAGAATTTTTTGGGCAAAATCAACAACTCCAAAATTTATGAATTTTGGTAGTAAACATCCTTGATGTCTAGAATCTTAGATAAAAATTTCATAGAGAAATAACAACATTTGTCCCTTCAAAACTTTACTTTTGTAACTTTTGCTCAGACTTTTTCTAGAGCAACAATGTATCAGTTTTTCAAGCATTTGACCTACTAATTCAACCCCAAATCTCAGGAAACTTGGTAGGCATATACTTTAATCTTATGACATCGTCCCATAAAATTGTCAATGGAAAACATGACCAATAGGGGATCAAAACATAGCTTTACTTAAAATTGCCTAGATTGCTCTAAATTCTAAAGTAGATTATGTTCCTCTAATATTTGACATAGTAATTGTTCCCAAATCACTATGAAATATCCAGATCTTATCTACACATATCAAGGAATACCTCATAAAAGGTTCAAGACTATATAAGCTCATTTCATACTACAATCAACTCAGAACATCATCAATAGTAGTCACTAGCAAACATGCTTCCAAAAATTTCTGACCTTTAGTCACTCTATTAATTATAAAACATAAATGGTAAAGAATTTTGAATAAAAATTTTTTTATCTAAATTCCAATGATATATAATTTGCTAGAAATGGAGCTCAAATGAAAGAGTTATGACAATTTCAATCATGCTAATGTGTGCAGCTTGGGGCTGGCATCTTAGGTGCCGTGGGTAGCACCTCAAAAACCACCATTTTACCTCTTATTTCATTCTAGAGTTCATCCAAATCAATTGGGGTCATTATTACTTGTTTCTAACACTCAAAATCATTCTAAAGGAGTAATTTCAAACGTTAATTCAAGATTATAAAAAAACTATTCAAGACTCTCCCATGTTCTTTTCTTAAAATTCTCAAATTATATTCTTCCTCTACATATACTCCCAACCATGGTTTTCTCATGTTCATAAGGTCTAATTTCATTTAGAAGTATGGTGAAGAAAATTCCTTTGGGAACCAAGTTCAATTTCATGATTCCCCAAATTTCAACCTAGGGTTTTTTTTTTTTTTGCAAGAATCTAAGAAGAAGAAAAGAGAGCTTAATTCTTACCTCAAGGAAGACATCCAGCGAGAGGAGGAAGATGCCGATGAAGGAGCTTCGTCGGAGTTAATGGTGGAGCCACCATAGATGCCCTTTCAGCCAAAGAGAAGGAAAATGTGAAGGGAGAGGGAGATAAGATGAAAGGGATGAAGAAAGCTTGGAGTAGGTGAGTGTGTGTGGAGATTTATGATGTATATGGGTTTAAATGAGTGTAGGGCCCACCTTCTTTCTCATTTGGTCCTTCAAATATAAGGCAAGTTCACTTAAGTCCCTTAAAAGAGATATTTAGAATTATGTTAAATAAATAATCAGCATGAGCACCAAGACACACTTACAAAAACACACATAAACATCAAGATTCCATTTCTCCACATATTTCATTTAAAATATAAAAATATGATTTTAGTTTGTTTTAGTCCCTCTCACAAAACCATCCACTGTTTTGGCTTCGTTTCCCCCATTCTAGAAGCTCCAGCTTTTTCATTCAACCTCATTGAGCTCTTTTCTCCTCCAAGGTCCTTACTTATGCCAATTACATGAAATTACTTATCCATTTCCTTTCTTTTCACTTTGGTCCCTCACTTGGACCTTCACGAAATTCCTCTCATCAAATGTTGAGCAATTCAACGATAAGTACAAACATCACATACCTGAACATTCTTATCAATTTTGAAAACCTTTAAGCTCTGACTTATCCCACACAAACATCCACGTTAGCATACACGTGCAAGGTTTAGCCTTAACCCTAGGTATTTAATACCTAGGGTATTACAACGACTCTAGCACATAAGACAAAAAGGTTACACAAAACATGCACCACAAGCAAAGGTAGGGTCTAGAAAGAGGCTTTGATACTCCTCAAATAAAGACTCCTTAGCTATTATGGACTCTAAAAATGGTAAATATAAGATAGGTGAGAACAATGTCTCAATTAGCAAATAACTTCCTCAATATTAAACATAAACATGAATATACATAAGGCATCACATAACATACTAGAGGCATTAACTAATATAAGATTCATACAACATTTTCACAATCCAAGCTGGGTAATTCGTTAGGTTGTCCCCAGTTGTATAGGCATTTGTAATGGTCGATCCCATATGTTATATTGAAAGTACTAGCCTTTCAGAAAAGGAGAATCAATTGGGCATTTCTAATGACAATCCCCATGTTCTCTCTAAGTCAGGCTTAGTTAGCTAAATTGTTTTGTTATGCTCAATCATAGGGTGCACCACCATGGTCAGCTAAAGTTTAGGCTCAAGCACAATTATAGACAAGCACATTCATAAGGTAGTACAAGGTAAGAATGATTCAATCAATGAGCTTAGACAAATATCTACATGCCAATAGTCATCCATTTCGGATTAACTTTATACAACATGTCATAACATGTGTCACTGACCAATGCATGATAGTTATGATGCACATGTGCCACAATTCATTAATTCGCATGATATGTATAAATAATCTTATACATGTACTCATAAATTATTAACCTGCATGACATATGTGTATATTCATAACATGAACCTACAATCTTGCTAAACATACAATTATAAAGAAGTGCATTAATATGGGGTGGCTTAATTTCTCTCATGACTTTAGGAAACATGATTAAGTGGGTATTCACTTGGATCTAAAATTAAATCTTTATCATTGTACTTGCAATAGATAAATAATGATGATGCAAGATGGCTTGGGGACCAATCCTATAATTTTTAGCACAAGAAGAGTAAAAAAGAGTCAATTCCTTCAATTTTTTGCACCTGGCTAGTTAACTGGCTCGTCTCGGCTAACACTAGGGAGACTCTCTAGAAGGAAACCAGTTGGCCAGTTGCCTTGACTGTCGACTAGTTGACATTTTGTAACCTAAAAACACTTTTGAACGTGCACCTTCACCACTCCCATGCCACACCTTAGTTACAAGTCTTTCTCCCTTCAAATCAAGCTATGTTTTGGGCATTAAGGCATACTTTTAATCTCATAAAATCAACCCAAAACATCAAGAACATAATGATTCCAAGGATAAACCCAACCACATCAAATTCTCTTGAAAACTTTCACAACTCAGTTTCGTTCATATAACTAAACTTACAAAACAATTCACCTTGAAATCATGCATTATTAGAGGGGAATTGTTGAGGGAAAGCAATGGGACCAAGTATAGCCTCCACCTATCAAGATTAGACCATTTCTAGGCAAGGGCATAGAGATGAGTGAAGAAACACAAAAATGCAAGTTAGGTTTCATTCTTACCTCGAATGTGCAGATGTTCTGATGAAATGGAAGGTCACCAGAGATGATGGGTTACCGGGGATACAAGAGAACACAAGGTTTGGGTGGCTTGTGGTGAATAAAAGGTGAGAAAGGCATATGGAGCATGGAGAATACAAAGAAAGATAACAGAGGCATGAAGATGGTCTAAGGAGACTAAGTGTGGTCTGATATGAGTGCTTCTTTTTACCAATTTGCCATTCATCTACAACTAGAGAATTGTGAAGCCAAAGGCAAATCTGAAAATTCATTAAAATCAATTATTTCTTTCATTTAAGACACACAACATTTTATACACTATGCCTCAATATCTACACACAAAACCCTCCAAAAGCCAATTATCACACTTTCCATGGAGACATGAAGTCACATAACATTTTCATATTGGTTCCTCTACGAAGACTCACATGTATCCATAAATATAATCACAAGCATCCCACGATTACCCATCACACACCCACATCCATATGCAACAAGTAATCATCACATACATTCATTTTCATCCACAACCATCAAACAACACATATATTCACTATTAACATGGTTCCATGGAGGTGTTTAGATACACCTAAGATAGATGCACTTATTATAACTACTTATGCTCTGTTAGGCAAAATTATTTAATAAACTAGTTAAAAGCTTATAAACTAACATATTGAATTAGATGTGTCTAATAAAAATAGTTGTTAAAGTAGCTAAAAAATGTAAAATAAC
The DNA here is from genome assembly GCA_037074585.1 of Biancaea sappan. Classification (NCBI taxonomy): domain Eukaryota; kingdom Viridiplantae; phylum Streptophyta; class Magnoliopsida; order Fabales; family Fabaceae; genus Biancaea; species Biancaea sappan. Next base: position 52,085,300 of record CM073494.1, on the reverse strand, counting down.
ATAAAAGGGCATATATTTCATAATCCCAAAACAATATAAATAAACATATCATTTTTTGTTTTTAATTGAATTAATTTAAATTATTATATATATATATATAATTAATTATATATGTTATTTCTATTTTTATATATTTTATTATATATAATCTATTATATATATATATATATCATCTTCATCGTCAATGACAGACAGATAAAGAAGTCGAACGAAGGTGATAGAAGATGGCAGACTCCATCGGATGATGATGATTACTGGTAGACGACGGCAGATGACGGTCAATGACAGATTGCAAGGGATGACAACAACAAACCATGACTGGCACGCAAGGGAGGAGAAGGACGACTGGACCACATTGAATAAGTTGAGGAATTAGGTTATAATAAAGTCAGGGATATAATGGGTATTCTAAAAAAATAATAAGGGTACAATAGGAACAAAAAATTATAAGCTATAATTTATAAGCTACTCCAAGTAGCATTTCAAAATAGGCTATAAGCTACTAAAATAAGTTCGTTTACTGAACATTTCTAACGAACTTATAAGCTAGTCAAATAAGTTATAAGTTAGCTTATATGACTAGCCAAACGCAACCTTAAAATGCATAAATGTTACACTAGCTCTTTATGAATCATGATCTTCATTGCCACCTTATTTAGAGATCGTCCTCCCTGACCTTTAGACACCTAGAAGGGGAATGGCATATGGCAGAGAAGATCAAAGACTGTAGGAAAAAACACAACAAAAGAAGAAAGGAAAAAGGAAGCAAAGGAAGAGAAAAGAGAAAGCAAAAAGAAGAGAAAGAGAGAGAGATCAATAGTGTTGGAGTGTTGGAGTAAAAGGAGAAGAGGTTAAACAAAGAGAGATGCAAAGCATCGAAGAGTGATAGTGAGGCAGACTGCAAAGGACACTACGCCGTTGACTCAGGCAAGAGAAGGTAGGATTAAGAATATGAGAGAGAGATGCAGGCTGAAGCTGATGGAAGGTGTGCCGGATGATGAGAGAGAGACAGAGGTTGAGTAGATGGAAAAAGAAAGAGAGAAGGAAAGTGAAGTGAGGAGGGAGGACATGTTTTAGAGAGAAGAAAACTCAAAGAGAAAAGACATGTTAGAGAAGGTTGGGGGCATGTAGTTAAAAGGAAGGGGGATGTAGTCAGATGGAAAAAGTGTAGACTACTAGTCTATGAGTGTCTTTTCCTTATAGACTATTAGTCTACTGCAGTGAGTGTGAACATGTTAAGAGAGAGAAAATGTGGGCAAGTGAGAATGGGACAGAAAAATTGATAATTTTATAATTAAGAAACAAATTGATACGAGTTTATTAGTTTAATTATGGGATTATATATATATATATATTAAATTATGTATTTTAAGTATTAGCATTTCAACTATAGTACAACCATAGTTGGATCATTAAACCTGGAATTAGTCTTTATTGGTTCAATAATCGATCTGATTTTTAAAATATTGACAATAATTCTAGAGGTTTCCATAGAAGAAAACTAGTTCATTTACCATCATGAGTTACATGGGAGGAGAGAAGACAGTTTACATTAATTTATGCAGGGCTTTTATTCTAGTAAATTATCAAGCCATCACTTTTGACAATTCAAGTCACACTTTAACAGTTTTATAGACTTTAAAAATAAAAAAGACGCATGTGTGGGATTAAGAAGATAAAATGAAGATAGAAGTATTTTCCGAAAAATTCTGAAATAACATAGCTGAAATAAGTATAATAAATGATAAACTATTCATCCATCACTCAGAAAGTAAAAAAAAATACAAATTTTCACAAAAAAAAATACAAATTGAATACACAAACACAGTATTGGTGGTTTCAATGATTATTTTTTGTGTTGGGCGGTAACAAGTGGATCAACCAATTGTATAACATAATATTGGTTTCATACTTCATCGTCGTAGAGATCTGGAAGCTGAGGCTTGGTGGGTCCAAGGATCAAACGTTGCTGCTTAATTTGAGCAAGTTTGCGATGATCATCTTCCGTTAACGACCAATCAAATATTTGAAGATTTTGGGCCATCCTCTCTTTGTTGTAGCTCTTTGGCACAAAAGTGACGCCCTGTTCGTAGAGCCATCTCAGACACACCTGGGCATTGGACTTTCCCTTCACTTCTGCAATATCCTTTACGACGTCGTTTTCCATTGCTTCGTTGGGTCCTCTGCTTCCTCCTTTTCTCAAAGGTGAAAATGCTGTTATGACTATCCCTTTGGCCTTGCAGAACTCCAACAGCTTCTTCTGCTGCCACGCCAGGTTCATTTCCACCTGGATCAGTTCATTAATCTCTCAATTATATTCTCCGAAGACGTTAATAATATAAATATTAGCTCAGTTGAATTAATGTGTTAATTAGGTTATATGATTAAAGAATTAATTAATTACCTGATTCACAGCAGGAGGAATGGTGGCAACAGAGAGGAGATTTTGGAGCTTCTTAACGGAGAAGTTGCTAACCCCAATGGCTTTGGTGAGACCAAGCCTCTGGCACTCTTCCATGGCGGCCCACACTCCCTTGAGATCCAGAGGAATGAGATCCTCCGCGTCAATTGGGAAGGCAAACTTACCAGGCTTGGCACATATTGGCCAGTGGATCAAATATAGGTCCAAGTAATCCAATTGAAGTGTCCTGCTTGACATAGAAATATACATTAATGACAATAAAAATAAGCTAATATATATACAAATTAGAACCTTATATATTTATAGATGAAAGAAAGAATTGTCACCGAAGAGATTTCTGTAAAGCAGGGAGAACAAGATGAGGATGATTGTCAGTGCACCAGAGCTTGGAGGTGAGGAAGAGGTCGTTTCTAGAGGCAACGAGGCCGAGGGAGAGAGCCTCATTGATGGCCTCACCCACAGCAGCCTCAGAGCCATAAGCAGCAGCAGTGTCAAAATGGCGATAGCCCTGCCTTATGGCTTCCAGAATGGCCTCCTTCGTGTCCGCCTTGCACGTGAAATCAGGCGCAGACCCCATCCCTACCACTGGCATCCTCACTTCTCCGATCACCACACTCGGAATCTCTCCAATGCTACCCATCTTTCTCTGCTTCTTAATTTAATCTCAATTGATTCTCTAAGTTCTATATATAGAGAGAGCACAGCTACCAAGCTCGCTTGCTTGTAGTTAAGCTCTTTGTCTTTTAGATAGTTGAGTTTGATGAGGAGAGTTTGAGCAAGATGCATGTCCTTTTATAGTTGAGGTTCTCGTCTCTAAATGGTCTGGGATGTGTGAATCTTTGGAATTTGAATACAGTTTCGACTTTGTTCCTTTATTTAATGGCGGTTTTTTTTAACTATATTCTCCACGTTTGACTTCCATGGTTTAACACTTTAGCCGATTCAATGAACTATACTTGTTAGGTCTTGCGATGTAATTGGCTGTCCATACTCTTTTGGTTATTGTAATTTATTGGTTTAATTTTTAAAAAATTATAATTATTTTAATTAGGTTCTTAAAAGAGTAAATATTTTAATTTGTTTTCTAAAAAATGTAGTTGTTTCAATATAAAAATTTTCATTGTTCAAACTCAAAATTTATTGTTATTAAATTTTAATTTTTTTGTTATTAAAAATTATTTTAACAAATATAAGGATAGAATTAAGACAAATATAATATTTTAAGAAATAAATTAAATCAATTATTATCTTTTGGGATAAAAAAAATATAAATACTAATTGCTATACAAGTTTTTTTGAGACTTCGGTAATTTAAAATACTCTCTCTCTCTCTCTCTCTCTAACACACACACATATCATAATGTCCTCGTCACTTCTTCCTAGTTTTTTTAAAGTCTAATTTTAATAATATTTTGATGAATTATTTTTCTATTTTCATTATTCCATCAAAAAGAGAAAAAAGTACTTTTCACCTCTTTTGCAAAGCCATTCATTCTTGTCTCATCAGACCAGGCCAACTGACTGATTTCAAACAAAGCGGCAGGAAATGTATATTAATGTGATATAGTCCTACACGAGTTTTGAATGGCAGAGTCAATTTTGTACATTATTTAATTATTTATTCAATTAATGTTTGTGAGTTTAATATTTTATTTTATTTTTCATAAAAAGACATTAACAGTCAATAGTTGAATAAAGTTACGATAAGTCTGCTAAAAGTTTATTTTTTTTTGGCGATTGAGTTTTTATCATTGAATCAATTCAAAATTATTATAAAATATTTTTGTATTATTAATACGCACAAATCTTTAAGTGTTAAGAAGTCAACATATCAAAAACTCAATAAACTTTTGGTAAAGTTAGTTAAGTTTATTATTAGTTTATTGTATTCATTTCGTGAACATTATAATAACATATAGAAATGTTATATGGAAATTTTATTATTTAAATAAAAAAATAGCAAGGAATATCTATCCTACCTGATTCCTTAGTAATATATTTTCTTTAAGGCAAAAGGAGTTTCTTCGTGTCTAAAATGTAATTCAAGTTTTAATTTTTTTAATATTCTTTATATTAATTTCGTTCTACGTTTTTTTTTGATATTATCTCTAACATTGTTAACATAGTTTATAAAAAATACTAATATGGACTTATTTATATAACATGTCTACTAATCAAGGTGTCATACTAATTGATTTGATTTTAAATTTTATCTTAAATATTTGACTAATCTTCAATTTTACCCCAAATGAAACTTTGTTATTTCTCTCTTTGGCCTCAAATTAAGGATTAAAAATTTGATGTGTCACATTGAAGAATATTTATATGTCATTTGGAGGAATTTATGTGTCATTGGAAGAGTTTAGGTCAGTATTTTTAGTCAACTTTATTAATAATGTTAACTCTAAAAACAAAATTGAAACAAAAAAAAAATATGTGAGATAAAATTGGCAAAAAAAAATTAAAAATAAAGCTAAAACTCAAAATGAACATTAGGGATAAAAAAGTACTTTTGGCCTTTTTCCAAATTATTTCTGTCACTACTTATCTACGGTAATTAAGTTACGTTATATGGAATTTTATAGTACATTTGATTTCAGTGTCCACAACTTCTCAGCAGAAACAGTGACGAGCCTCATTTCGTCTATATATCTCAATAAATAAACTTGTAATAAGGTTTGTTTTACAAAGACAAGCTAAGCTGATCTATAAATAAGAATAAATTAGAAAAATCACAGTTGTGTAGACTAGAACCGTTAATCATATGTATGTGAAAATTGATTCTTGAGACGCTGATCAAAATTTGTAAAAGTACTCCAAGCATGCAAGAAGTTTGTACAATCCATTTCATACTGTTGATGCAAGATTCCCATTCAAAGGTTTTTGATTAATGCTAATTAACAGGACCCTGAAACTGTACGAATTTAATGCTTGAATTCAGAAACAGTATCATCTCTCTAAAGTGGAAAGATTCGAAGACTAAGTCAGAATCAATAATGACGATCAAGGCAATCGTTTGTGATAATTAAACAAGAGTTAATTGCGTTGAACAATTAGGAAAGAATCGATTACCCAAAAGAAAAGATCCTGTCATGAATGCCGCAACTCCAAAGTAAGGAAAGAAATCATTTGTGCAAATCAAAAGACTGATAATGTGGAGCAAAATGGAAATACTTTAAAGTTAATCATATCTGGCTGAAATTGCGTCAAATTGAAGGCACCTGAAGTCAGGGTTGATATGTGTCACACTTTAATTCAGGGACATGATCAATACGGGGTAATTTCCTTACCACCACAATAAGCCTTAACACAAAACACATTTCACATAAGGATAGTGGAAAAATGAATATTCCATTCCAATACAATAAGATAAAACATTAATATTTACAATGTCCCATTTACAACATTCAACCAAGACCCTAGGAGTTCTATTCATTACTAAGCGACTGGAAGAACCTAACATACCTAACAGTAACGTCAACCTAAATCAGAAAGGGTTGAGGACTCAGAGGAGCCGCTACTCCTATATGGAGTCTCACTAACAAGGCATGAACCTGCAAAGGTACACCAAAAAGAGTAAGTACAAAATACTCAGTGAGGAATAACAACCAGAAGTAAAGAGTAACCTGAGTACCGCTTATAGGGATAGGACCTTGAAGAAGATCCCATCTAAAATTTACCATTGGGCCAACCTAATCCTTCGCTGCACAATCACACAGTTAAGTACAAACATCCCAAAGTAACATAATTATTAGGCAAGGGCACAACTAACACTAAGTGGCTCAGATCAATAGATAATACAACCCACTTATATAAGCATAACATCCTCATCTAAGGCACACCAATTATCAATATATCAGCATAGGAACAAATATATACACTATAAAATGTTCGTCGCCTTTCCTTCACAAGGTGGTTATACAATGTTCATCGCATTTCCTTCACAAAGTGGTATACCTGAGTGTGGCATTCCCGAAGGGTAAGGTTGCTAAGCCACATCGCGATTCGTTGTCAGACCGTTCCACTGACAACTCAATAATGCATCGTTCTAACATTTAGGTCTTCCAGACTAATTTAGCCCCATAGGCTTCTAATAGTACTTTAGGGCTCTTCCCTTAATGCATCATCCCTAGCAATTAGGTTACCCATATTCACATTGACCACACAAGTCTTCTATTGAAAGTATAACACAGAGAGTTATATCCAGTACACAATATATACTAGCACAATTCAACATAAGTATATGATGTATTTCCAGCATATCGACCAATTTTCAATACAACCCAATACATATAGTCATATACGCACCCACATTTATCGACTCCTAAAAGTAATTTTAACACATAAGGTATTATCCAACAAATACCATGACAAAGGGGTCACATGGTCATGATCCAGTATAGACTAGTAAAAAGAGGTGTATACTACACAATTCATCTATGTAGAAGAACTATATTCCCCATAATGTCATATGTCTCTCGTGCAAACATTAACATAAAGACAAGAATTATTCCAAAGCAAAGAAACATATGCCACCACACAATTAGAATGGAATTGAGTTAAACTTCCCAAGGTCCTTTCTCGTGTTTAGTACCGTTTCATTAGTATCCTTATCTCATATTAAAACTTTCCAAGCTTTGGAGATCTATTTAATTACTTTGCTAGAAAAATAATATTAGTTATTCCCTATGCATATTTAGTTTGGATAGTTAAGCACCTCTTTCCTTTATTAAGGTATGATCACTTTATTATTATTAATATTATTATTTCACATTTGGAAGTCAGTAGAGTTAATCACTTACACTTGTATTTGGTCACAAAATTGCCACTAACAGATTATATATTACTATAAATATATAATCATCACAAATCAGAAGAGTTTCAATATAAAAGGGTTATTTCTAGCCTCAACAACCCATCTCACTTTTGATTCCATCCATAATTTACTAGCATTTGAGATCAATGAAATAAGAGTATGATCTATAGTTATTTAATAACAACATTTAACCCTTACATCATTGATTAGAATAAGGGGCACTTCTTTTCTCCATTGAGGAATAGATGTATATACTTGTACCTTGGCTACTCTCAAAGTAGATTATCATTCCATACATCATCCACATACGCATATATAATCCATAAGATTTGATATAAAAAGGAAAATTACACACCAATAAGGCAAAATCACAAAACCAATACGTGAGTAGAGTTTGTCCTTCACATAATTATAATTTAGTGACATTCATCTCTAAATAATGAGCTTAACCAAGGTATTTTCATGACTAAGCTAGGATCATCCAAGGAAAATACCACCCACATATACTTGAAGAATCCCAAAGAATTAAAGGACAATTTCACATATAAATTGTCCAAGTTTAAAGAGAGAATGAACCATCCCTCACCTGGATTTTAAGCACTTTCGGTCTCCAAGGAATGTCTCGACCAAGTCTCAGACCATGCTCAAACCTATGAGACATCAAAGAGCATCTTAAAACTCACAAATCCTAGAAGTTCCCATATGTCCATGACTTGGCGCCCTAAGTACCACGGCCTTCTAAGGCCGAAATCTCCTCTCAGGTGCCAACACCACTACACATTATTTTGTGGTGCCTCAAGTGCCATGATCTGGATCTTTGACGGAGACTGAATTTTTTGGTCTAAAATCCTTAAATTTTCACCAAATTCTTTGATTCGTTTAGTAGGATTTCATTCCTAATGTTCTAGAATCAATATGACACCAATTTTGCAAATTAAAACCGATTTATACAAGCTTGAATCATTTCCCAAATTAAAACCCTAACTTCCTTCTTACTCTTTCATTTTCCTTAGATCCACTCCCAACCACAATTAAACCATGAATTTTTGGTTCTAATGCCATCATATATCACCCAAGAGAGTTTTAAAATATCACCCAAGCATACAAAACTCTCATTTCCATCACATCTCTTTCAAATATGAAAATGGCATAGAGAAAAGGGAAAGGAAGAACTTATCTTACTTTCCTTGCCTTTTTCGGTGCAGTGGCTCACTGGAGATCCGTGCTATTGCTAGATGGTGGCAGTCAAATGCTTAGGTAAAGAGATTTGGGTAGGAGATGAAAAGGGATAGTGACTTTGGCATGAGGGGAAAAGATGGAAGAGAGATGTGTAGAGGGAAAAAAATAAAATGGGATATGTGAGTGAGTTTAGAATAAATAACCATTATGGAGAAATCACCTATTTGCCCTTAAATTAACCCGTGGTCAATTTTAGCAGTGGCATACATGTAATTTCCCAACTCTATTATTTTCCTTCTCACTAATCCCCACACATCTCCCATCACCATCTTTTCCATTTCCTTGACATATTACACAATTATTCTTATTTTCACTTTAGTCTGTCCACGAGTTGAGTAACCCCTCATTTCCTTAATCACATGTTCATCCTCTTCCCAAAGTTGCTTTATTTATTTATATGCCTTGTCACTTTAAATCATTGGATTTTCCCTTCCAGTAAAATGAAAAATTTATTGAGAAGAGTTATACTAGCCTAAAAAGTACTTGAACTATATGCATACTCTATTCACTTTGTATTTGAGAGAGTTACATGTGTTTTAACATTTTCTTTGTGAGTAATCTCTTTGTAAAAGGTTCTGTGAGAACCTTTCCCATTTTTTTAAAATCTTAATACTTGTCCTGTCAATGGACTATTTGTTAGGACCCTGGTAAGGTTCTTGAGTAAAAGTAGTTTGTTGACCCTCTCAGGAGGAGAGGTTCTCGGTTATAAACATTTGCCAAGGACATGCTTAAGACTTACCAGTTTGGTAAGCATAAAAGCAAGGCCTGATGAACCACAGCTGGAGGTTGCTAAAAAGTAACAAGTTAAGCCTCAACTAGGTTGCTTGGTGTAACTACTATGATTTCCCACTTATAAAGCTCTCATGTTGTGTGTTTGAGGAGTAGATGTAGGAGTACTCTTTTGGATATATCCAAACCACTATACATCATATGTGTTCTCTGTTTTACTAATTCAGGTTGTTTATTTCAGCTACTTAAACAAAAATTTTATAGCAAACTAAGAAAATCGTTTAAGGAATCTCATAAACTGTTTTCAGAACCTTGATCATAGATTTTCGAAAGAAAATTTATTAAGTTTCAAATAAAGTTCGAGAATCTAATTCACCCCTTCTCTTGGACTTACAATGTACTAACATCTGGTATCATAATTTCAAGACTAACCTCTTGGAGCAAAAGATCCAAAAGATGATGCAAGTCCTTAGAGCTCAAGAACAAAGCACAGATAGGTCTCCCTTCTTTAACTAGATAAATTCCATATACTGGAAAAATGCATATGGAGATTTTCTTAAAATCTCAAAACATACAAGTTTGGTTGGTGATCCAAAAAGGCTTGTATGTTCCTAAGAAGGAAATGGATGATGTTGAGGTCCTTAAAGCACTAGGCGAGCTAATAGAGGAAGAACAATGTCAAATTGAGGTAAATTTCAAAGCCATTGACTATCTTCTTTAACTGTTAATGCAAATTAATTCAAAAAGTTATCTAGATGCCAAAGTGCTAAGGAGATGTGGGAAAAACTAAAGATTACTCATGAAGGTACTAATGAAGTATGGAAAACAAGAACTGACAAGTTAGAAGAAGAATCACTACAAAAATAATTGACTTTCAGTGACGACAATAAGTGGCCACCTAAAGTCTCGTTGCTGAAAGTTTCAATGGCGACTTTGGTCGACACCAAAAAGTCACCAATGAAACCTACAAGTAAAAGTATAATTTTTGTAACCTAAAATTAGTTGTAGGCAAAATCAAAGAAGAAAAGTCACCACTGAAGATACTTTCAATGGAAACTTTTTTGTCACCATTAAGAGGCAACACAAGTGTTGCCACTGAAAGTGACATTTAGTGACAACTTTAAAAGTCACCTTGAAAATGTAAATTTTTCAAAATAAAAATATAAAATTCAAATTCTTATTTATAATTGCAAATTTTTTTAGTAAGTAATTAAAGTTGTAATATAAAGCATTTCATCACTTAAATCTTAAATTCAACAATACAATATGTTTTCTCACAAAATAAGATCTCTGACCAGTACTCAATAGAACAATATTACATTAGGAGAACTTAAAAATTATTCACATAATTTCTAACATCAAAATCTTAAATGTGATATGCTAAATGCCAAAAAGAAAAGTTTACAAGTCAAGTTAGCACTAACATATCAACTAATAGAAGGCCATAAAATCTACTTTGAAGGACAAATAAATGCTCTCCCTTTGATCATTAAAGGCTGAATCTTGAAATCATGTCTCCTCCAAGAGCATAAAATATGAGCATTTGAACACTGCAGTAAAAAAATTTAACAATAAAGTAAAACATTAGCAAAACTACCTATTTCAATGAATTTGACAACATACAACCAATGATTTTCTAAACTCAAAATAAAACTTACCAAAGATCTTACAATTGTGCAAGTTTTAAGATTTTACAATTCATGTCATATTCCTTAGTGACCCATCAGATAGCCTAAAAGTAACAGAAATAAACAAAGCTCCAAGAAAATGTCCATATTAAAATGTCCATATGAATTAAAATTAACAATACCATCTAGATATATTAGTCCTTTCTTGGGTTTCACAATAGAATATTGAGTTCCAAATAGTCATTCATGAAAAATTGAAAGTGAAAGGACTAAGAAGATTACTTTCTAGAACTTGACTAGAGTCTTCTCCACATGAGAAACATGCCTTAAAAAATGAAGATGTCACATAATCATCTGCTGTGAATACGAAATTATTAAATTATTAAATCAAGTGAAAAGAGGAAAATATCAAGTGAAAAGGTAGCACTTATTGGCCCAACATAATTAAGGAAAGAAAGAAACTCATTGTAGCTATTGTTGAAGGTGTCATTAGTTCTTCCATAATATTGCTTAGAGTCCCCAGAAATTTATGCCAACACAATTCGTTTTCATTGGAAGAAACAGAGTCTACTATCTGTAAATTCCAATCCAATTTATAATATTAACTTTTTTATTATTAAATTTACTGTATGAGAAAAATATTAGAAAAGAAAAGAAAGCATTGTGTATTGGTTAATGTTTTTAGTAAAATATGTCATCAACTTTGATCATTGTTTTTACTTATAATCCAAAATTTTATTTCATGTCAATTATACCGTATATGTTTTTAATTAGTTTTGATTTTATCATTGAGTCTAATGCTATCCAAAAGTTTAACAGTAGACACGAATGTCATAGTCAATGCTAAATCATTCATCTTGGATGTATTATGTCAAATATTAAATTAAATGACCAAAATATAGTATAATTTTTTTATCGGCAAAAGGTACTATACACTCCTAATGTTTACCCTGATTTTTATTTATGCCCATGAGGTTTTTTTTGCCCAATTATGCTCATCTTCTTTCAATTTTTATCATATATGTCCCGAAATAACAAAAATACCCTTTATCCCTCTATTTTTTTTCTCTCTCTCTCTCCTCTCACTCACACACAGACTCTTGCTAAAGAAGATGCCAGAAAAGTAGAAAACTAGAGAACTCACTGTCATTCGCTCTCTTTCCTTCGCCACCGCGTCTTTCTTCCCTTCAACATTCTCATTTCCCCCTCTTTCCCTCTACTTCACACACACACACACACACACACACACACACACACACACACACACACACACACACACACACACACACACACACACACACACACACACACACACACACACACTCTCTCTCTCTCTCTCTCTCTCTCTCTCTCTCTCTCTCTCTCTCTCTCTCTCTCTTTCAAACTCAAAAATCTTTTCTACCAGAGACCTTACCAGAGAGTGAATAGTGAAAGAATGGTGATGTCTCTCCATCTCTCATGGCTCTTTCTCACTTCCTATTTTCCTATTGAGGAAGTCATTTCCTTCCTTCTTTTTTCATTCTTCCTCTGTCCTCTCTCTGGTAAGGTGTTAATGATATGGCAAGTGCACCAGTCACATAAGTAATACAGTGATTTAAAGAGCAAGAGTATTGTTCCCATGAGGACTAAGTGGCTAACTACCTAAGAAATTTAACCAAATTAGTTAGATGAAATCGTTGGATTGAAGACAACTCTAATAAAAAACTGACAAAATATAAAGCATATGACATTAACTTTTTATGAAGCTTCTCTCAATTGACAGCAAATTAACACACAATTTGATTGAAATTAATCTAATTAAAAGCCTAGGGCTACTAATCCCTCTCCTCTGTCTTAGAAATTGTAAACCTCTCTCATGCACTTACAACTCTATTAATCACATAAATTAATCCTAGGTTAATCTATTAACTTAAAAGAATTCTCCTGAATCTCAATTAAGATACTTAACACCTACTCAATTCCTTAAGTGAGTTAAGTCTATATTATCTAACCTAGCTTTGATTAAACGAGATTAACTAACATCCCTATTAGCTAACAAGTGAAAACTCTTAAGGTTCACGCACTTGTCCCCCTTATTCAACGACCTACTCTTATCTCCCTCTCCCGAGATTGATGACAGCAACAAGCGAAAATATGAGATGATCAAATTCATATAACGTAACAGTAAAATGAATAAGAAGACATATATTGATTGAAATAAGGTTGCAAATACATGAGAGAAGGCAAAATCTATTCAGGAGTTGAGTTCATAGTAACCCTAGATCGAAAATTTATCTACTCATGGAAAATAAAGTATAACAAATAGAAATAGGGATTGAAGAAGCCATGAATCTGAATCAGATGATGGATTTGAGCTCCTAAGCCTTGAAAGTTGAGTTCCTTATTCTATTCTCAGCAAAAATGGTGTCTCCCGTCCTCTCCTAATAAGAATAACCTAAGCAAATTTCAATCTAGCTATTTAAACGTTGTCTGATGTGGCAGGAAAATAGCTCTGCCGCTGCAGCGGTACGTCCTCATCGCTGTAATGGTTGAACATAGAAAAATAGAGTAGTAAAAGAACTTCAGCGTAGTGCTTAAAAGAACAGCAGAGGCACTCCCACTGCAGCGGTGCAAACTCATCGTTACAGTGATGAATGGTAGAATGAAATGCTAATTTTTGCCTTTCCAATGTTGGGCGCTGGGCACTAGGTTATTGTGTAAAAATTCCTCTTCTGAAATACAGGGTAAAAGTTGGGAACTGAATGCAGTGCTTTCCTTTCCTCTATTTGGTGGTCCTTCTTTGTATCCTAAAATGCAAGATCAAACACCAATTATTAGCTTAAAAATGAAGGTAAATCAAGAAAATGACAATGAGCCTAGGGAATTCCAAATTAGAGAATCTTAAGGCCAAAAAGCATTAACTCGGTAAAATTTGAGCACAATTAAGGTCCAGAAGTTAACAGAAAATGCACATAAGTGATTTTAATTGGGAAATTAACATACCCCCAAACTTGAACCTATGCTTGCCCTTAACCAAGAGCTTTCTATGAGATAAATTCTGATTAAGATATGTGCAACTGGGAATATGTGCAACTAGGAGGAGTAAAGATCTAAAAATATGTGAATTTAAACAAGTTGAGTCTTATCAAACTATTTCAAGAGTTTGCAATTTTGAAGATTCAAATGATAAATGTTAATCGAACCACAAGGAGACTAGGATTCTCAAAGGCTTCGCTGTTTTATTCTCAAAGGTATCGCTACCTTAATTTTCTTATTTCCTTTAGATTTTTTTTGAATTACTCATTTTGTGTTAATTACAGGAACTTACCCCTTATTAAAACCTTTAGCTATTCCCTTATTGAACCAAATTCTTTTTTTAAAAAATGAAAATGATCTCTAAACCATTCACAAGGAGATATGAACACTTCTTCTGTTATTTTGAAGTAGTTGGGCAACACTCATAAAAATATAAAAAAATTGAGATTTGCAAACTCAAGAGGAAAATCTTAAATATTTTTTATGACTTGATTTGACTTGCTAGAGAGTTTCAAAATTTTCAGATTTCAAAATTGTACAATTTTCAAAAATTTCAAAAATTTCCTCTTATTACACAAATGCATAAAACAACACAATACCAACTAGAATTTTCTCATTGAAAGAACCCACATACATGCTAACCCTCTCCTTTAAACCTAAATCTAACATTGTCCTTAATGGGGGGAAATAGATAAAATGAGGAGAGCATTCATCAAATTTTTGAGAATGAAGAATTAAAATCAGATAATTACACGACATTAATTTAGGGCAACATGATAGCAAAACTACAAAAAAGTGAAATTATCAGCCCACATTGTTCAATATTCATCACATCAAACAAAACACATAGAACCAATGTATCAACAATACAAAGGGACAAATATCAAAGATTACACAACTAACAAAAAGAAAACAAATATAGAACAAATGTTGAAAATTTAGTCCTCCATGCCATCATTCCCCTCATCAGTATCTAGTCCCATATCTTCTTCATTTTGTGCTCTGGATCCTTGGTCTAAACTCTGACCCACAATAAAAGATGGAAGCTTAGATGCATCCAAGTCTAGTTTCTCAACTAACAGCCCTCTTAAAGCAGAGAGGTAGACATTTGCTAATGGACTTCACTTTTGAGGTCTATCTTGATTTCTGTCATTTCAGTTTGCATGTTGACTATACTTTCTTCCATTCTCATTAATCTTGCATTCATGTCATCCAGGTCAACTCTACTTGGACCTCTTCTTAGGGCCAGGTGTCTGATTCCCTTCTGTAATCAACCCATTAATGTAGTTTCCAGTTATAGGGTCTAAAGCTCTTGTACCTTCCCTAAAATCTCCAGGAATATCCATATTGTCAGATTTGAACTTCTTCATTATCAATCTTGTAATTATTAAAGGATATCCTATAAGTCTAGGGTTAGCTTGGGCTAGCTTTTCCATGTTTTCAGTTATGATCCTTCCCGCATCCACCCCGATTCCTTTCATAATGCAGAAAATTAGAAGTTCTCTTTTTGCAATAGCATCAGCGGTGTTAGAGGAAGGTAGGAGTGTGTGCTAAATGAAGGCATACCAAACTTTATGGATAGGGAAAAGATCAGTCCTATACAGCTTTTGGGGTGCACCTTTGGAATCCAGTTCCTATTTAGCAGATGGGTGACACAATGTTCTCAAAACTTCATCCGGATCCCATGTCCTTTCATCCTCTAATTGGTGATAATCGATGTCCATTTTGTAGTATTCATAGCCTAAGATCTTTGCTATTGCTTCCTTTTCGAAGTAAATTTTCTTACCCCTTACCTAGACGAATACTCTTTGAGTTCATCAGATCTTACCTTGAAACTGTTGGCATAAAATTTTTCGGCTAGTCTTATGTATGAATGTGTTTGAGGTTGACATAATCCTTCCCATCCTCTTTCTTTTATTTGCTCTAGAACTTCAAGATGTTCATCTTTCTTTAATACAATTCCTTTTTCCTTCACTAATCTTCCCGACGCCACTCAAAGGAATCTTTAGGCATGATCCCCATATCGAAATTCATCCATAAATGAGCTACTTGAAAGCTCAGCCATATTTTTTTCTCTTTGTTGTCAATTTCTTCCTCTTTTGTTGAGGAGGAGCATGAGAAAGGCAAGAACAAGTAGGAATCCTACAAATAATAAACCCAGGAAACACATCCAGCATAAATAACCAAATGCATATAGACAGTACAAATTTATTCCTTAAAATGCTACAATGATGATAGGCAACCTCCCTCAAACCTAATTCCTACTCTAAAAGATACCAAAAATTGTAAAATCATAATCTTAAATAAAAATTAAACTCCAAATCACATTTATAGAACTAATTTAACTAAAGAAACTAAAATCTAAAGAATGAAAACCTATAATGCCCAAAACTCTAACCTAGAAAAATAAAAGATTATCTAATTAAAGTCTAAGTAATAGATTATTGATTACAACTACAGAAACATAAACAATGAAATCTAAAGAAAAGAAAAGAAAAACACAAAATAATGAAAACAACAAAAATTAGCCTCTATCCTACAGTTAATTTGCCTAAGGTAACTAAAACCTCCAAAACAACAAACTAAACCACCAACTAACTTTAAAATCTAATTAATTCTAAAAAAACAAAAGAAGAAAATCTAAAAACAAAAGGGAAGAGGGAACTTACCAAGCATTGTCAAAGATTCAAGGGAACACACACCAAAATTTGCTCCACAAAGACAAACATGAGACCAAATATGAGGGCTAACTCAAGAAATTGGAAGTGTTTATGGAGGATTTAGGAGGAAGTAATGGCTGGGAACACAGAAGAAGAGGAGTTGACTATGGTGGTGCTCAGCTGCAGGGAAGAGATTTCAGAAATTAGGGTTGAAATGACGAGAGAATTTGGGGGTTTTCCTAGTATAGGGGTTCTACTGCTGTAGGGGGAAATGCTTTTTTTTTTAATATTCAAATGACCCCTTAAAATGTAGCTGTATGAAGCCACCATTGTAGTGTGCTATGACATAACTAACCTCCTTATGGCTTTCTCACCACTGCAGCAGTCAATGCCACCATTACAACATACTAAGATAGTGAATTGAAACATTTTTAGCTCTCCCATTGCTGTAACGGCCAATTGCCACTGCTACAATGCGCTCAAATAGAGTGTACAGCCCTTGATCCCAACCTGTCACTACAGCAGTATTAAACCACCACTACATCATTCTAAGATAGAACACATAGCCCTCTGAAGCCTATCTCTTGCTGTAACAGTACGAATCCACTGTTGTAGCATGCTATCATAAAACTAAAACATAGGTTCATCACCAAAAACTTTGTTTTCAAAGCTACAACACTCTATTACACTTCAAGTTTTAGTTTCCTAAACATTAATTCACAATGAACAACATTCTCATAATCCAAGAACTAATTAAACAAGGGAAACATTGTCAAGCATCAAGCATCATTAATTCACCCAAAATAAAAGCATCAAATCATCTTAGTAGTAGAACAACAAGGAAGACTTAATCAATCAAAATTAGGAATTACTTTCAGTTCAACATTTGGAAAATAGTAACAACAACACTCAACATGGAAGAAAAGCAATTAAAGCTTAAAAACACAAATAGCAACAACAGCACTCAATATAGAAGACAAACAATTAAAGCTTAAAAACACAAATCTAAGCTATTAATAAACTTCAAAACATCAAAAGCTTGGGTTGCCTCCCAAGAGCGCTAAGTTTATAGTCTTCAGCCAGACTTTACCAAGATGCCTAAGCAATTGGTGAAGCGAGAGCAAGTAAGGTCCCCTCTTCACTCTTATGTCCCAGATAATGCTTCAACCAGTGACCATTAACTTTAAAGCTTCGTGCACCCTCCATATCAGTAACTTCTACTGCTCCATTTGCAAATGCCTCTTTAAGCACAAAAGGGCTCGAGCATTGAGATTTCAGCTTCCTAAAGAATAATTTTATTCTTGAGTTATAAAGAAAGACCTTTTGACTAGCAACAAAGGATCGACGAATAATCTTTTAGTCATGCCATCTTTTAACCTTCTCATTATACAGACAAGAACTTTCATAAGCTTGGAGACGAAGGTCATCCAGCTCATTCAGTTGAAAGAGTCTCTTTTCTTTAGCCTTCTTCACATCAAAGTTAAGAAACTTAACAGCACAAAAAGCCTTATACTCGAGTTCAACTGGAAGATGGCATGCCTTCCCATAGACCATCTAGAATGGTGAAGTCCTAATTGGGGTTTTGAAAGTAATACAGTAAGCCCACAACACATCATCTAACTTAGTTGCCTAATCCTTCCATGAGGTATTGATCATTTTTTCTAAAGTTCTTTTAAATTCCCAGTTAGATACCTCTACTTGGCCATTAGTTTGGGGATAGTATAGAGTGGCTATATGGTGTTTGACTCCATATCTAGCTAGAAGAGTTTCCAAACTCTTGTTATAGAAGTGTGACCCTCCATCACTAATCAACACTCTTGGCACTCCAAAGCGAGAGAAGATGTTCTTTTTCAAGAACTTCAGTACCACTTTTGTATCATTAGTAGGTGTTGATATTGCTTCCATCCACTTAGACACATAAGCGACGACCACAAAGATATATTGGTTAGTGAATGATGGAGGAAATGGCCCCATGAAATCGATCACCCATACATCAAATAACTTTATTTGTAGGATAATATTTAGAGGCATTTTATGCTTTCGGGGCACATTTCTATTCCTTTGGCATTGGTCACACCTCTTTACAAATTCTCTTGCATTTTTTGAGCAATGAGGGCTAATAAAATCTGCTTTTTAACACTTTAACAACTGTACAGATGTTGCTACAATGTCCAATATACTCTGATCCATGGCAATGCCACAAAATGTTTTTCATTTCTTCCTCCGGTATACACCGCCAGAAGATTTGATCCGTACACGTTCTAAAAAAAATTGGTTCATCCCACCAATAAACTTTGACATCATCCAAGAACCTCTTCTTTTATTGATAAGTCATATTAGGTGGCAAAATCCCACACACCAAGTAATTCACAATATCTACATATCATGGTATTTGGGTTTCGTATATAAAGAACAAAGTTTCATTAGGGAAACTTTCATTGATTTGCACCTCTAATTCATCACTTGCGTCTGTGTTTATTCGGGATAGATGGTCAGTAACTTGATTTTCAATACCTTTCCTATCCATAATTGGAAGTCAAATTCTTGTAATAGTAAAATCCTCGGACTAGTCATGGCTTAGAGTCCTTTTTGCCAATCAAATATTTGATGGCCAAGTGATTAGTGAAAATAATCACTTTATTGCCCACCTAATACAGTCTAAATTTCTCAAAACCAAATACTATAGCCAACAACTGCTTTTCAGTAGTAGTGTAGTTCAACTATGCATCTGCTAAAGTCTAGCTAGCATAGTAAATAAGATGAAAAATTCTCCCATGTTTTTAACCCAATACAACTCACAAGGCATAGCCACTGGTGTCACACATAAGTTCAAAAGATTTACTCTAATTGGGAGCAACTACCTTAGAAGCTAGGATTTACCTTTTCTTCAAGTCTTTGAAAGCCTTCATGCATTCCTCATCAAACTTGAAAGGCACATCTTTCTCTAGCAACTTACACAAGGGTTTTGCAATTTTTGAGAAATTCTTAATGAAACGGCGCTCGAAACCAGCATGCCCAAGGAAGCTTGTGATACCCTTTTACTGAGTTTGGAGGTGGCAATTATTCTATCACAGAGATCTTTGCCTTGTCCACCTCTAAACCTCTTTTTGAGACTTTATAACCAAGGACAATTCCCTTTCGGACCATGAAGTGCCATTTCTCCTAGTTCAGCACAAGATTGGTTTCTTCACATCTTTTAAGCACCAATTCCAAATTTGTCAAACAAATTTCATATGAAGTGCCCAAAAATAAAAAGTCATCCATAAATACCTCTATAGATTTTTCCACCATATCAGAGAATATTGCCATCATGTATCGTTGGAAAGTCGCTGGTGTATTGCACAGTCCAAAAGGCATAAATTGGAAAGCAAAAGTACCATAGGGGCATGTGAATGTAGTTTCCTCCTAGTTATTTGGGGCTATGGAAATCTGATTGTACCACGAATAACCATCTAGGAAATAGAAATAATCTTGCCCCTTCAACCGGTCTAGCATCTGGTCAATGAAAGGCAATGGAAAATAATTCATTCGGGTGGCACTGTTGAGTTTCCTATAATTTATGCAAACTTTACACCTGGTTATAGTTTTGGTTACCTCCCTTCTTAGGGACGCATGGAACTGGGCTCACCCATGAGCTATCTAATATAGGATAAATAATTCCTGCATCTAGCCACTTAAGGATTTCCTTTTTCACAAATTCACTCATAGCCAGATTCAACATTCTTTGATGCTCAATAGAGGTTTTGTGCCCATCATCTGAGTTAATCTTGTCATGCACACTGACGCGCTAATTCCTCTGATGTCAATTATGGAGCATCGAAGAGCTTTTTTATATTTTCCTAGGACCTCTATTAAATGCCTCTCTTGCTCCTCTATCAAAGTAACAGATACAATGACTGATAATGTCTCATTTCTCTCAAGAAAAACATATTTGAGATAAGATAGAAGCGGCTTCAACTTAAGTCTAGGAGGTTCTTCGATGGATGGTTTTAAAGGAGTTATCGTGCTTCAGGTATGTCTAACTTCTCAAAAGACCAACTTGGATTGTAAAATAACTCTGATGAGTTGAAAAATCCAATTACCTCCTTGATGTCATCCTTCTCAATTTCTTCTTCCATTGTTACTGATGTTTCTAGCCTGTCATTGCACACTAAATGATTAAAGTGCATTTGTGCACTTTCATTTACATTCTTCAGGTTCATCTGGTGCCTTCATCACCTTATTCATGTTGAAAATGACTTCTTGATCATTTACTTTCATAGTAAGCTCACCTTTGAAAACATCTATCAAAGTTCTCCCAGTTGCAAGGAATGGTTTCCCTATAATGATGGGAATTTCCTTGTCTTCTTCATTGTCAAGGATAATAAAATCTGCAGGAAATATTAGCTTATCTACCTTGACCAATACATCCTCTATCACTCTATTTAGGTAGCACAAAGATCTATTTTCCAGCTACAGAGTCACAATAATAGGTCTTGCTTCTCCTAAACCCAACTTTTTGAAAATGGCAAGGGGCATCAGATTAATGCTAGCCCCCAAGTCATATAAAGCATTGTCAGCAAAATTCTTCCTTATATTATAAGGGATTACAAAGCTTCATGGGTTTTGCATCTTTACAGGCAATTTCTTCTGAAGTATTGTACTGAATTCCTGAGTCTACTTTACAGTCTCAAATTCACTCAGTCGTTTCTTCCTTGAGAGCACATCCTTCATAAAGTTTACATAACTGGGCGTTTACTCTAAGGCTTCTGTGAAAGGAATGTTTATGTGCAATTGTTTCAATATCTTCAAGACCTTTTGATATTACCTATCCATGTTCTGCTTCTTAGACCTTTGAGGAAAAGGAATAGGCAGCATAATTCTGAAGCAAAGGAGGATAAAGGTGTAGATGATTCCCTCTTTGATTTCTCTTTCATTACTTCTTCCTCATTATCATTGACCTTTGAAACCTTACGCTCATCTACATTCACCCTCTGTTGTGTTTGCTCTTCAACTCTTATCTGATCATTAAGACTATTATCTTGCTTCTGAATATTTGGATTAGAAGCTTCAGGAAGTTACTTACCACTTCAAAGAGTTATGACCTTGCAATATTCCTTCCCATCCTTCCTAGGGTTATTTTCTTTCTCACTAGGAAGGTTGCCTTGCACCTTATTATTCAAAGCAGTTGCCAATTGGCCCATTTAAGTCTCTAAATTTTTTATGGCAGCACTCTGTGTTTAGCTTATCACCTTAGTCCTTTCCATAAATTTCATGAACATCTTTTCTATAGATGACCTCTTTTCCACCTAGCGTGGTAGAGTGATATCAGGCATTTATATATATATTGTTGTCCCTATCTTAATCCTATTTCCATTTTAATATTGTCAACTCTCCTATTATATCATGTTTTGGATTTATTGGGTGTAAATTAATTATAGAATTAATATACTTCAATTTCATAGTTTTATCCCAATTAATTCTTGTGCTCAATTTTCAGATTTAAATTCATTGGAGAGTTTATGCTGAATTGGATGAATTTGATGACAAGGAAGCAGATGTGGCGACCTTTGATGACATGGTAGTTGACTGTGTATTGACTAGGGCTGACTAGTCTAGTAGGGTCCACACTTCTGTAGAAATAAAAAGCAACAACAGCAGCATTAGAAAAGTGCAACAAAGCTAGTAGAAAAAGATTCCAGTAGCAGAAATGCTTTTTACAGAAGACAGTAATGTAAACATCAGAAGAAAGGGATAACACCTAAGATCAAACAAGAAGGAAATTTGTCCTCCTCCTTGGCAGTAGCTTAAAGACTTAACCAGAAGCCATTTTTCCTCTGTTGAAGAAACCTCTCTTCTTCCATTTTCTCTAATGTTGTTGGTTTTCTTCCCCCTCCCCTCTTTGTGTATTTTGGCCTCCATGGAAGGATAAAAGTATCTTGTAATAAATCCATGGATGATTAAAGTTGTAACCTAAATTTTTGGAGTTAAATGAGATAAGTTTCTTCTTGTTCTTTTATTTCATTTCTTTTCTGATTTTTCCTCTGGTTTATATGTTAATACTTGCTCTGATATGAGTTAGTATAGCAGTAGAATGGAAATGACTTCCTTAGATGATCATCTAACTTGACTAGGTTGAGTTTAATCAGATTGCATGTGATTAGGTTTAACTTATGTGTAGTCTAGTTCTAAGAAGTCTCTTAGAAATATTAGTTAGAAACCTAATGATAGAGAACACTAGAATTAATTTGAAGATAAGAATGATGATAGGTGTACTTCTAGGACTCCATGGCTGATTGCATTTGTGTTCTGTTTAATTTCGTTTTGGTTTCTGTCAGTGTTCTATTCTATTTCCAATTTTGTTATGTTGTAGTTAATTTATGATTTATGCTTTAATTATGCAATCACCCCCTGGTGGTAATCAGTAGATAATTAGGCTATAATTAGGGTAGATTAGTATTAGAACAATTAATTAGACAATTTAGAAGCAAGGCTCCTTGAGAGAATACGACCTGGGACGATTACTATACTACAAATTGTCACGAATTCAATTCTAGGAGACTCGGCAGTCGTAGTGGCTTCGACCATGAAGCTCTATTCTGGGAAAGATAGTTACTCTTATTGTTAAAGCCAGGAGGATGAGATGACTTACCAGACGATGAAGTCGAGGGATTTAGGCAGTGGTTATTGCTCCAGGAGAAATTAAGATGATTTTTTGAGATCAGATTATAAGTGTTAGAATACTGGTTGTTTTTGTTCCTTATCACATTACCTATGTACTTCAATTGTTCGCTCACAATGACTATTGACGTGAGCCCCTCCACAGAAATCACAGTTTGCTTCTGGCATTGCTATTGCCTTCACCCTTGCCGATTCTTTTTGTCTTGCACATAGCATGGCAACTTTGTTGGTTAACGCTTCATTCTGAGCTAACAAAGCATTTAGGGTGTCTAGTTCCATGACTCCCCTCCTTGAAGCATTTCTGGTCCAGCTTGAAGCATTCTGGCTTGCCCCTATGGTCTCTATTATCTTTTTTACTTAAGCAATCAATCTTGCCATCAAAGTAATGCCAGTTGTAGTATCTAGTTTATCTCGAGTCTCATATGTGAGACCATTGTGAAAATGGTAAGTTGCTGCCACTTTGGAAGACCATAATTAGGACACTTCATCAGAAGGACCTTGAACGGTTCCTAAGCCTCATAAAGACTTTTGCCTTGATGCTGATAGAAGGTTGAGATCTCATTCCTTAATTTGAGCAACCTTGATGGGGGAAAGAATTTGTCTAAAAACTTCTTCTGGAATTGATCCCAAGTTATGATACTCCTTTTTAGCTGAGTATTCAACCAACTCTTTACCGTATCCCTCAAGGAAAAGGTGAATAGACAAAGGCATAGAGCATCATCACTAACTCCATTCAGCTTAACCATATCACATATTATCCAGAAAATATTTGATGTGGTTATTTAGGTCATTCATAGGACTTCTCCCAAATTGATTTGTTGGACCAAGTTCATTAGCACCACTCTGATTTCGAAGTTATTTGAATTGATCAGGGGATTTAGAATGCATGAAGCGTGTCCATCATTATTGGGTGAGGCATAGTCCCACACGGCTCTATTTTCATCTTGTTGGAAATTTGCAACTCTATTTTCTCCATTATTTTCCACACCTCCAAGATTTACATTATTCTCTGCCTTCTCCTCTTGAGAACTTTACCCCTTTTTGGACTTTTCTAGCCTTAGCTTCTTTTCAAGTTCTCCTCACAAGCTTTTCAAATTCAGGATCGAAAAGAAGATTAGCTTAGTTGATGGTACCTCGCATACCAATTAGCAATGAAAAATAAAATCATCACAAATCAACACTAATAAAACTTAAAATGACTCAATAATAAAAAAGAACAGGAAAGAAAGAAAACAAAACAAAACACAAAGCAAAGAAGCATCTAAGCTAGCACTTTCAAATTTCTTTGAATATTATCACAACCCTCAGTCCCTGGAAACGGCGCTAAAAACCTGTTAATGATATGTCAAGTGCACCAGTCGCACAAGTAATACAACGATTTAAAGAGTAAGAGTATCGTTCCCACGAGGACTAAGTGGCTAACTACCCAAGAAATTTAACCAAATTAGTTTGACGAAATCGTTGGATTGAAGACAGCTCTAATAAAAAAATGACAAAATATAAAGCATATGACAGTAAATTTTTATGAAGCTTTTCTCAATTGACAGCAAACTAACACACAATTTGATTGAAATTAATCTAATTAAAAGCCTAGGGCTACTAATCTCTCTCCTCCATCCTAGAAATTGTAAACCTCTCTCAATCACTTACAACTCTATCAATCACATAAGTTACTCTTAGGTTAATCTATTAACTCAAAAGAATTCTCCTTAATCTCAATTAAGATACTTAACGCCTACTAAATTCCTTAAGTGAGTTAAGTCTATATTATCCAACCTAGCGTTAATTAAATGAGATTAACTAACATCCCTATTAGCTAACAAGCAAAAAACTCTTAGTTAAGGTTCATGCGCTTGTCTCCCCTATTCAATGATCTACTCACATCTCCTCTCCCGAGATTGATGACAACAACAAGCAAAAATATGAGCTGATCAAATTCATATAACGCAATAATAAAATGAATAAGAAGACATATATTGACTGAAATAAGGTTGCAAATACATGAGAGAAGGCAAAATCTATTCAAGAGTTGAGTTCATAGTAACCCTAAATGGAAAATTTATCTACTCATGAAAAATAAAGTATAACAAATAGAAATAGGGACAGAAGAAGCCATGAATCTAAATCGAATGATAGATTTGAGCTCCCAAGTCTTGAAAGTTGAGTTCGCCTCAGCAAAAACAGTGTTCTCCCTTCCTCTCCGGATAAGAATAACCTAAGAAAATTTCAATCCTGCTATTTAAACAATATCTGATGTGGCAGGAAAATAACTACGCTGCTGCAGCGGTATGTCCTCACCGCTGCAGTGGTGGAACACAGAAAAATAGAGCAGCTAAATACATTCAGTGTAGCACTTAAGAGAGCAGCAGAGGCACTCCCGCTATAGCGGTGCGAACTCACCGTTGGCAAAATGAAATGCAATATCAAACACCAATTATTAGCATAAAAATGAGGGTAAATTAAGAAAGCGACATTGAGCTTAGGAAATTCCAAATTAGAAAATCTTGAGGCCAAAAATCATTAAATTAGTAAAATTCGAGCACAATTAAGATCCATTAGTCAAGAGAAAATGCACATAAGTGATGTTAATTTGGAAATTAACATGAGGTCTCTAGCAGAGAATATTTTTGAGTCAAAGAGAGAGAGAGTCAAGCAAAGGGAAAGAGGGGGAAACAAGAATGTTGGAGGGAAGAGAGACGCGGTGGCAGAGGAAAAAGAACAAATAGCAGTGAGTTCTCCAATTTTCTACTTCTCCGATGTCTTCTCTAGGTCTTCTCCAGTAGGGGTCTATGTGTGAGTGAGGAGAGAGAAAAAAGAGAGAGGAATAAAGGGTATTTTTATCTTTTTGGGGCATATATGATAAAAATTGAAAGAAGAGAGGCATAAGTGGGCAAAAAAAAATCTCAGGGGTATAAATAAAAATCGGGGTTGTAAACATTAGGGGCATATAGTACCCTTTTGCTTTTTTATTAAACAATTTCTAATATAATAATGTTTTCTCTTTAATGTCATCATAGTGTATAGGTTAATAGAGCAAATTCTTAGCTTTTCATTATTTATTCACTCCCTCTCCCACACTGACCAATTAACATTATAGTTATACCTCATTTTTTAGTCTCTCATGGTATCGTCCTTACACCTAAAGAAAAGAAAAGAAAAGAAAAGAGAAGCTTTGTAAGGTCAATAAGAAAGAGAAAAAGGTAGAGAAAGCAGAAGGGAAGGAGAAATTATGGAATAGTTCTACGCAAGATAGCTAGTGTCACGACCCATTACCTGGACCCATGATCGGCACAATAATGATACTCTTGTTACTGTAAGCCTACCCCTTTAGCATTACCAAATTGTTTATTAAATTAAATTAAAGTACTTGGGTTGGAATCTTAGTAGAAACGCTTTTCTAATAACCTTTTATTATTTTAAAACAATGTCTACTGTTAGTAGCGACACTAAAGGTCACCATTGAAAGTTCACTTTTAGTGACAACGCCAAAAATTGCCACTAAAAGTACTGATAGAATTTTTTTTTATTTTATTAAAAAATGTCTACTTTCAGTGGTGACATTAAAAGTCGCCAATGAAAGTGCTAATAGAATTTTATTATTTTTTTAAAAAAAATCTACTTTCAGTGACAACTATAAAAATCACCACTAAAAGTGCTAATATTATTTTATTTTATTTTTTTTAAAAAAAGTCTATTTTCAATGGCTATAGTAAAAATTACTACTAAAAGTCCAATTTTGGTGACAACTACAAAGGTTGCCACAGAAAGTGCTTTTATTTTTTTTAAAAAAAAATGTCTACTTTCAACGACAAGTCGTAGTGACAAGTGACAACTATAAAAACTGTCACTGAAAGTGCTGATATTATTTTATTATTTTTTTAAAAAAATCTACTTTCAGTAACGACTATAAAAGTTGCCACTGAAAGTGCTACAGTCATTCTAATTTTAATAAACAAATTAAATAATTTTAATCAAATTAAAATTATAATAAAGAAATTAAGTTTTACAATTTAAAATTCATTCTAATTTTAATCATTTACTCTAAAAGAACTGCCTTTCTCTATTGTAATCAACTGATCTTCAAAACATATTTCAATTACACTATAAAAGTTATTATATAGAAAATATAGTCTATAGACCATGCTTAGTTCTTGTTTTTAAATAATTTTTTGTTTTATAAAAAATAATAAAATGTATTTGGCACATTAGTTTGAAGGAATATGCATTAAAAGTAATGTTAATTTTTTTAAGAAAAGAAAAACAATAAATTTTATGCTTTTGAAAACATTGTGTATTTGATACTAGGGTTCGAATTCTAGGTTTTACATTTTAGCAACTTTCGTTATCAACTTTTTTTGTTGCTATTGAAAATAGATATTCAGTCACAATCTTTTCGCCACAAACGAAAAGTCATACTAAAAATACTATTATTTCTTTTAGTGAATTTGACAACTTCAAAATGAAGAAGGATAAGGCAATCGAAGAAATTTTCATCGGCTAAAAAAGATTACTCATGCAGTGGATCTCAAGGGAGCCGTCCGATTGCCGGTTACAATTGCACGCATGTCTTTTTTTAATTGAGGTTCTCGTGTACATCTGCTCTGGGATGTTTGAATCTTTGAAATTTGAATACATTTTTTTTAATTTGTTCCTTTTTTTAATGGTGCCATTTGTCATTCTTCACTTTTGACTTTTATGGTTTGGCTGATTGAATGGACTATACTCAAATTTTCCACTAACTCTACATATATTTCTTAATTTCAACTTTGTGCGTTACTTGGATGCATGTGTCTTAGAGGGTAATTAATATAATTGGGATTCTTCATTTCAAAGGTTTGAGTTGGTAGGTCTTGCGATGTAGTTGGCTAAGTTCTTTCTGTTTTAGTTGTTGAAAGTTATTGATTTAGTATTTAAAAAATTATAATTATTTTAATTTATTTTTAAAATATTTTAATTTATTTTCTAAAAAAATATATTTTAATTTATTCTTACATATGAATATTTTTTAATTTGGTTTCTAATAAATAAATATATTATTAATAATATCCCTTTGTCAATATTTAACAAATTTGATATTGCCTAATATATTTTTTGACAGATTATTGTTTAGTTACCATTATTTAATTTACATATTGATAATTAGTTTTGTTAATAACAAATTAAATGAAGTATATTATTAATAACAAATTTATACGTCATGGATCAAATTTAAAAATATTATATATGTGAAAGACCAAAATGAAAAAACAACTCTATGGGGACCAAAGAGAAAAGCAACCTAACTATAAGGAATAAAAATGAAGTTTTAGTCAATATATATATTAAATTTTTTGTTATTAATCTTAAAGTACATACTAATTCAAAATTATATGGAAGAGTGAAAATTTAAATGATTTTTATTATCTGTTATTTATTGTAAAATACAAAGAATATTACAATTTAATTTTATTCTAAAAATGTAAAAACAAATTTAAAGATTTGAAATTCACCTTAATGAACTCAAGTTACTAGAATTGATATAAGATTTGAGTAACATTCAAAATTTTGAATTATTCTCTTTTGTATTTTTGTACTATTTTTATCAGAAAAAATAAGATTAAATGACGTCAACATTTGAAATGTGCAAAAAATGAGTGTATAAGTTCGTTTTTTTATTCATTCTATCGCACAAACATTGAAACAGACTATTTTAGAAGCTTATGCCTCTTTTATATGGGAAAAGCCGAATAACTACCGCAAGGACTATTAATTTGTTTTGAAATTAAAAATTAAAAAAATTATTATCATGTGTCATAAGTTTTACTTTGACCCTTGGCTTTATTTAAAGGACTAAAATGATCACATTTATGGCATTAAAATAATTACTATACGAAAATTCAATATCATTCCGGATATATTTAATTTTATAGCTGTACTTAAATTTTTTTTTATGACAAATTAAAGGTATTGAAATTACAGTATTGTTGCATGCACATAATAGATTAATATTTTTTTTAATTTGATTCTTCAAAATCAATTTGGTCTTTCCATATATTTTTTAATAAAAAAATTCTCATCTCACATAGATTAGAATAATCTAAAAAAATAATTAATTAAAATATCAAGAAATGTTACTGATAAGTGGCGTTCAGTTTTCAAATTTCACACACGTGGAAAGCGCCAAAGCCTCCAGTGGTCCAGTGGTAGGTATGCCCCGCGACTTGTGGTGAGACGCATCTCATTAGATGGTGACGTGTTATATATCGTCAATGGTCTTAGACGGTTACAGGTTAGAATATTATACTCAAAATTTTAATCGCGATTAAAATAGTTATAACTATAATCATAGTTATAAAAATTATAGGTAAAAATAAATTTTGTCACGGTTACTAAAATCTGGTCTGGGTTTATGCCTGATTGAGCTGCCACCCACGTGTTACACGCCTCATTTGCCATCAATCCTATTCTAGCTAAAATAATGGAAAAGCACTCCTTTTCAACCTTTTATTTGCAATTAAGTCTATAGTTGAATAAGTGAAATTCCAATTTCACCCTTAAATTTATTTTCTTACCCCCTCTATTTTTATTTATTCACTTATACATTTGTTTATCATTATTATTATTATTACTACTACTACTACTACTATTATTATTATTTTTTTTATTATCATTAATTGTGTATTTCACCTCTTTAAATTCTTTCTTTCATATGCTTTCTTGACATCAATTTTTAGTTTGCACTGCTTTCAATCTCTCTACTTTATGTGTAGAGTAGTCATTAATTCAAAAGCTAATTAAGAAGATATTATCCGAAAAGAGACGGCCCTTAATAAAATCATTATAATTGAAGTTAAATCATTCATGAGACCTTCTTATGTATTCACCTTGATTATTTTTATTTTGGTTATTTTTGTGCTTTTTGCCTGTGTTTTTTGGTTTTTTCTGTTTTCTGTTTTATTGGAGAAAAACTCAACTTTATCAATTAATCTCCTATGTTTTATGCTTTATTCTCTTTT
Source organism: Biancaea sappan (assembly GCA_037074585.1). Taxonomy (NCBI): domain Eukaryota; kingdom Viridiplantae; phylum Streptophyta; class Magnoliopsida; order Fabales; family Fabaceae; genus Biancaea; species Biancaea sappan. The sequence goes on along the minus strand of CM073494.1, from coordinate 52,055,136 downwards.
AGTATCCGTCATATCCATTAAACTCTAACCTTTTCTCTTTTTCTTGAATGATAAAGATATTTATTGAACTTTAAAAGTATAACTAATAAACCTAAAGCTTAAGAAATGTTTATGGTAAAGTTGTTTTATCTGTTTCTTTCTTTCTCGTCATTAATTCTAAGGTTTATGTCTCCTGTAAATATGATATCAATGGTGTATTATTACGTAATAGACTTCTTTCTCCCATTTTTTTCACTCTAGTCCATTCCACTTATTTGTTTGTTATAGAGAGGGAAATGTTACTGCAATGTGTTGTGTATCTGAAGAACTTCAATTTTTGAACCCTCATAGAGAAGGGAAAAAAAGAGAGTAAATTTTTACTACATGAGAGTGTTGGGAGTGAAGAGTGTTGACCATATGATCATACTTCTTTGTCTCTTTGTGCATCAAGAAGTTCTTACTACATAAGCTCAATCAGATGCCAATGTAATTATGTTTCTATGCATATAAACAACCCATCATCATTTATTAGTATAATCGGGGGAGTGATTGAATATGCAAGATACAACATTAAAAAGTTTAGCTGAAAGCTTTTACTTTGTTATTAAATTTCTTTATTATAGAGTTCAAATGGTCACACTTTATACTCTTAGCGAAGACATGATTTCAAGGTCTAGCCTTCAATGACCAGGGGGAGAGTATTGGTGTGGCATTCCAAGTAGATTTTATGGCATTCTGTTAATTGATATGTTAGTGCTAACTTGACTTATAAATTTTTTTTTTGGCATTAGTATATCACATTTAAGATTTTGATGTTAAGAATTATGAGCCTATAATTTTGAGAATTCTCCGAATGTAATATTGTGCTATTGAATAGTGGCTAGAGATGTTGTATTATTGGAAAATATTGTATTGTTAAATTTATGATTTAAGTGATGAGATATTTATGATTTAAGTAATGAGATCATTTATATTATAACTTTAATTACTTATTAAATAATATTTGTAAATATAAATGAAAATTTTGCATTGTATATATATATTTAAAAATTTACACTTTTAATGACGACTTTTGTTGTCACCTAAAGTGAAAGTTGTTAATAAATGACACTTTCGGTGACAATACTTTGTTGTCACTGAAAGTAACTTTCAAACCCGACTATAGGTTACCATTGATAGTTACTTTCTGTTGTGACAAAAATTCGCCACTAAAGCTGATACTTTCAGTGGCAAAACAACGTTGCTACTAAAAATATTCTTTAGTGGCGACTTTCTATCCTTTCAATCTAATTTAGGTGACACAATTTATATTTTCATTGGCAACAAAAGGCACCACTGAAAGTGGATATTAGTGGTGAATTTTTAGTGATAACAAAAGTTGCCACTAAAAACTTTTAGTGACAGAACTTTAGGTGACGATGCATTGTTGTCACTGAAAACATTCAATAGCGACTTTTTTACTTTCAGTCGCTACCGTAAGTCAAATTTTTTGTAATGCTTCTTAATTTAGTAGCTATTGATTCTATAAGTTCTCTATATGGAGAGAGCACAAGCACAACTACCTAGCTTGCTCGCTTGTAGTTAAGCTCTTTGTGTTTTAGATAGTTGAGTTTGATGAGGGAAGTTAGAGCAACATGCATGTCCTTTCATAGTTGAGGTTCTCACTTGCTCAAATGATCCTTTGAATGGATTTTTCTTTCGTCTTTTCTTTCCTTTCTTTCCTTTCTTTCCTTTCTTACTTTCCTTGAAGGTTGGTGGTCCTAATTAAGTATATTCTGCACTTTTGAATTCCATGTATAAGCTGATTCAATGAATCACTCAAGTCTTTTCGACTTTTAATTAAGTATATTCTGCACTTTTGAATTCCATGTATTAAGCATATATATATATATATATGCTTGGTAGACTAGAGGCTTCATAGTTCATACATTAAAAAAAAAAAATGGGTGCAGTTTTTGTACTTTTAATATCACGTTTTATAATTAGAACACAATAAGTGTATATCAGATCTTTAAAAAAAATTGTACAATTTTTACAACTCAATATTAAATGTTTATTTCTTTAATTAATTTAATAATTTTTTGTACATATTTTATTTTAAGTTAAGAACACAGTAACAAAGATATGAAAAACAGCACATAAGTCTAATCCCTTGCATAATTACAATTCATTCTTTGTATATGAGGTTTGATGAACTGGTGCGTAGTTCTTATATATACTGTACCAAGCTAAGTTTGGCACTACAGGTTTCTTAATACTATTTTGTAATTATGTTAGTGAAGCAAGATTTATAATTTATAATCTTTCATCAAAAGTATCATGAGAATATATTTTAAGATATACACGTTAGCTGCAATTTTCAATATCATATTATCACCTTTATAAGGTAGCATTTAAATAAATTTAATTAAGTTTAAATTATTATAGCTAATTAATTAATATTATCTTCACCTCCTTATAATTTTTGAAGAGATTTAAATCACATTCAGGTGAAATATTTTCATCATTCTCAATGATCCTAGCTACTATATTTTGATCCTATCTACTATATTTTTCTTTCTCTTTTAACCATGAGTAATCATAAAAAAGGGTAGTCCAAAAGTTTCGTCTTTCTTTCGAATGTCATTCGTTTCAATTTCAGACTTAATTGCAAACAAAGTGGCAAGAAATCAAATTATTTCGACGTAGTCTTCGGCCGTGACTTATTCAGTAGAAGTCTGTATCTATAATTTAAATATTTCTTTCCTTATTCAGTAAGTCATCTACCATATTGAGGAGGATAATGTTTATACTTCAAACCATTTTTGTCAATATTAGTTTATCTAAAACTAGAATATCTCATTACGTGACATATTTACTAAATAATTAATTCCCTTTAAACCAAGATAACTGGCCAAAATGACGTCAATGATAATACCAAGTTTGACTATACGTACTTAAAAATGACATAGAAAAGTAAATTTGAATATTCTTGTGGGTATAATTATAATGTTAAGAAAAGAAACAAACTAAGAAGTGATATGCATGTAAATTGAAAACCTTGCCAGTCATTTCAAAATCTTGCTTTCATTTTCCCAGTATATACTACTTAATTCGATGAAGTATATATGTGAACTTGAGTAGTTTATATTTAGAAGAGTGTAAGATCAGAATTGAAATTTCAAAGGGACACTTTAATTTTCATTTTAATACTTGTAATTATATTAGTTTGAAAAATATTAAAATAGGTTTTCTGCGTCAGGTTCACTTTGTAATCTGTTTTGAGTAATTACATGAACTTTTTAAATAAATACATTAATATTCAATATAAGAAAATCTCAATGTTCTTAAAAATAAACTTTTTCCAAACAAAATTAATGTTATGGGAATGGATCCTTTGCAGTTACGGCATCATGAGAGACAAAGGAAGAAGGGTATATGTCACGCCCCAAATCTAGCAACATGACTAGTACGGCGATAGAGTCCTCCCCTCCCTCGTAAGCTTGATACTACGTACACATGCTCAACCCACATAATGCATAAAAGAGGGACACTTGATATATCGAAGAAATATAATTTCCTTTCTATTTTAATATAATCGAATCAAAGCACAACCATCATTCTCAATTAGAGGAAGAAAATATGAACTTAGTTCATTAATAATTTTATCACAATATTCACAAAAATCTTAAGAGTTCTATCTACTACAGAGTGATTCAGTTACCTGAAGATACCCAAAAACAGTACCATCAACCGGAAGCCAGAATGGGTTGTGGACGGGAGGTTCACTACTCTTCACACAGAGACTCACCAACTAAGCAAAACCTGCAAGGATACACAAATAAAGGGTGAGTATAAAAGATACTTAGTGAGAGAAAATCGACTATAAAATAAATTATAACATATGTACCATTCATAGGGATGAGACCTTGGATAGTATCCCATCCACAACTATAAACAGATCAACATGATCCATTACTACACAATCAACATGATCCATTACTACACAATAGCACGATTAGATAAAGACATCCAACCATAGCATAAACATTATTCAAGATTATAACTCACAATAAATGACATTGTTTAGTTTACTACATAAACCACATATACAAGTTTTAGTATTTCCATCCAAGATGCACAAATTAAAAACATATGTCCAACGCAAGATATCCTTTTTATCAATACCTGATTGTGTATACACGGGGTGATCTATGTTTTCACAGGTTAATCCATTTCAAATGTTTTCCTTCACATTTATATATATTATGATGGTTTCATTACCTTTCCTTCACAAGGTGGCATCCTTGAGTGTGGCAAAGCTCGAGCGTTGTTACTCGCCACAAGAGATTAGCAATGGTGTTATGCCTATGGCTTCCTGAACATTGCACCATCTACACAATGTTAGTCATATAGACCCAAATATATCTATATCGGCTCCCCTTATGAGTCCAACCCATCACACTCTGTATGTGGACACATAGGGCACATCCATCACAGTTAGATATTCCCACACATTCACCCTTACATATACTGACCTAACACAACCCAACACAGTCCATATCAAGATGTTCATAAGTAGGCTTCATCCCAAATTAACATTAAGAAAGTGAGTTAAGCACAGAAGAGATCGACCATTACATGAAAACTAGAAGGCACAATGGCTCACGAAGTAGGGTCATCACCAAAACATAAGAGCAAACCAACACATAAAGGAATCGCCTCACATATCCAAGGATAACATTCTTTATGCTCAAAATAAGGTATGACATGCACAAAGTCATCAAAGTTCATCATTTAAGGCTAACTTCCTACACACAACCATGATCCATCCAATATGCTATATTAACCTGGAATCTACACCCGAAAGGGAAAAAGTAAATCGAGAAGAAACTAGTCCTATTGTGATTAAGATGAGGGTAGAGTTAAGACTCTCATCAATTTTAATCTAATAGCTTTGTTCTTAATGCACCCTATCCATTATTCCATTATGCAAGAGATTTGTTTTATGATGAAGGGAAAATTAGTTCAATTTGTATATCTGAGTTGAAAGTAATGGTTAACCTTAACCACCATTAGCTTAAACAAGGGACTGTTCCCTTTTTCCTTCCTTAAAGTGCTTCCACAACCGAAACATATACTAACTTCACCTTTCGAAGCACAAGACCTATTAACACCATCCTAACATAAAGCGTATCTCGAATTCTTCACGTTCTGTGTATATATATAAGGTCTAGGTTTGGCATAGTCCAAATAATATTTCCAATGCAAGTGTACACACCCATGAGCCTATTCCTAAACCACTAAGGGCTTACTCTATGTGAGCATCACTAGCATAATCACATCAAGGCACAAGATAAATAGCCATATTTAAACAAGGCAAATGAACATAATCCGCCACGTAAAAATAGAATCTTAACACATTTGAATTAATGAGATTCACACGACCAAAAGAAGGAAGTAGTGTTTGTCCCTCCTAACCACTTTCGTAAGTTAGCACAAAAACCCCTCAGATGATCATAATTTATAATTCCAACTACAGGAGTGTTGCTAACCAAAGTAAAACATCCTAAGAATATATCATTCATTTATATAAGCACTTTCAAGTATTAGAGGAACAATTCAAATTATGAAAACACACATATAAATTTACACAATTTTAGAGAAGGTATGAGTTATCCCTCACATCATTTTTGAGCAAGATTTGACCACTTTAAGATCCTTAGAAATTGCCAAAGGAAGTGCATCCAAATGCAGGCCATAGCGCCCTGGGCGCCTACCTTGGTGCCCCTACACTCAAAAGGGCTTCTATCATATCGGCGTGTAAGGTGCCTTGGGAGCCAACCGTTGACCACCACTGACTAGTCAGGTGCAACACGTACATACATGATTTTCTTCCAAAACTCCACCACTGGGCCTCTAATCCACCTCTCCAAGGTTCCATCACCTCAAAGGCCATCCCTAACACCTTCTTAAGCTTTAAAACAAGCTTTGATTCCCTAGGTTGTGAGATTTCCCCTTCTTGATAGCAAAAATCGCCCTCCTCCCCCCCCCCCATGATAGTAAAAGAACACTTTCCTTCACAAATCTCACTCATTCAACCCATCTCCAAACACCAAAACCATGAATTTAATTTCTTTATCATATCATCAGACTAAAAGGAGAAGATTTCATGAATAACTTGCCTAAAATATGATTTTCTACCAAACCCAAATCCTAGGGCTTCCACAAATCTAAAAATGAAAAAGAGAGAAAAGGTTTCAAATGGCTCACCTTTGATCCTACATTATTCCAAGCCAAAGGATGGTCGTCGGAGTAAGCCCTTGCCGAAAAATCCATGGAAGTAATTGGTTGGCAGATGAGAGGGCATGAGGGGATGGCTAGGAGGAAGGAGAGTATGTGGACATGAGGGAAAGAGGAGAAGAAGAATGAAGGATGATGTATGCTCTTGCTATTTATATCATAGGCCCCAAACTTACCACTTTGCCTTGTTGTCCAACCACAACTCACTTTTAGATCCAAGCATCCAAGGGATTATTTTAAAACATAAGTTTAAGCATCCAATACACCCTTCTCCATATCCCCCCTCTCATGACCATCTCTAGCATCCTCAAAACTTACCATAAATTGCTTTTATCACATGAATTCTCACATTTTTACACTTTGGTCCCTACACAAGATCCCTAGTGCCATAACCCAACACTATGGCTTATACATTATATTTAGCTCTTCACACACACACAAATATAATGTAACATAGAATTTAATACAAGATATTTACAAATTTTACAACTAATAAATAAAAGAAAAGCTTTAAATCGAGTCCCCAAAATCTTAGTCCAAGAAAAAAAAATTGTAGAATATTTATTAGCCAAACCACTTCAAAACTGAAGGTATTACAATATAAATGTCATATACATCCATGAGAGACTTGTGTATGAGGCCAAGACAAAAGAGAGAAGGAGGAGCTATGACCTACGATAATGCCAAGACAGAACACAAAGAGAGATAGTTTTCAAGGGACCGATGAAGACCTATGAAAATGCCAAACAACGAGTTTTAGGGGAATGACCGATGAAGAGCTATGACAACGCCAAGACGGAGTAGAGATGGTGAGGTAGGTTTTAGATAGGCAAAGTGAAGCTAAATGAATAGAGATGAAGAAGAGATGGAGTAGATCGATATCAGGCATGAATGAAAGTGAGAGAGAAGGCAGGAAGTGATTTGTAAATTTAAGGGTTTTGTTTATTTAATTATTACAAACAAGGAGATAAACCAACCAGTTAATCAAATGGGAAGCATGTGTTAGCTTAAACTCTTGGAGTAGGATTTGAATCCTGGTTTCTAAGATTTTGCATAAAATGTCAAATTGATCATATTTAAAAATAAAAACTTATGGTTAAATGAGCCAAACGAACCAGCTAATCAGATGGAAAGCATGTCTAGTTTGAATCATAGGACTAGGGTTCAAATCCTGATTTTTACATTTTTGCATAAACTTTTAGAAATTGATAATATTTAAAAAAAACTTTTGGTGGCGACAAAATTTGCCACTAAAAATCTTCCTTGACAACTTTAAAGTGTTGCCACTGGGCGACTAAAATGTTGCAGAAAGCTAACATATAAATTTCATACTCTATGTTTCAATGACAACATTTTTGAAGTCGTACTTTCAATGGCGACTTTTACTGTCGCCACCTAAAATCTAACTTTTAGTGACAACTTATATTGTTGCTACTGAAAATAGACATTCAATGACAAATTTTTTTATCACCATCAAAGGTTAATTTTTTTGTAGTAAAAAAAATATATCAAAAGGGAAGAGAAGCAAGAATGGGGAGGAAAGAAGAAAGAATTGAAACCCTAGCAGTGCTTTTTGTGTGCAATAAAGGAAAGAAAAGGAAAGGAAAATTAAAATGGAATGGAAAGGAAAAGGAAACAAAGGAAAAGAAGAGGAGAAAAATATGTTTGGTATGAGATAGGAAAAGAAAAGAAAATGTAAAGCAATTTTACTAAATTACCCTTCAATTAAAAATTATTTTTTAAATAAAAAATTATATTAGAAGCTCATCTATGATTCATCTTCTCTTTTCTCTTCATCGTCTAATGTTCTCTTTGTTTCTTTTTCTTCGCGTCCTCTCTCTTGGCCTACATCTCCTCTCTCATTATCTCTGTCATCTTCCCTCTTTCTCTCCATCATCCTCCCTCTTCATTCTCTCTCTTCATGGTCTCTGTTGTTCTGGTCCTCCTTCACCATCCTCTCTCTTCTTCTATTCTTCGTCTCTCATTTTTCTCTCTAATTTCTCCTCTGTTTTGGTCCTTCGTTGTGTTGAACACAACACTCTTGGGCACTAAATATATTAAGACAACTTTGAAGAAAAATTACAACACTCAATATTGAAAGCTCACTCTTTCTCACACTAACCACAAGACTACACTTTAAAGAACTCTTTGAAGTGCACTACTACTTCTTCTACTACTTGATGATTTATAATGAAGGGGGGAGGGGTATTTATAGTACTTGCAAACAAATCTAAACCGTACGAATAAATTATCTCAAAATTCTAATAACCACACATCTTCACCAACCAAACCTAATTTTTCACCAACCAAACCTAACTTCTTCACCAACCTACTTCACCAACTTAACATTCTTGGATTTGGATTCAATTTGATTGGGCTTCTTGGGCTACATATGAATTTTGATATGGTGTTGATAATTTAACACTCCCCCTCAACACCAGCTCTCATTCTCTGCAATATGTCAAGCTGTTGACGAAACATTTGGAGCTTGCCTATACTTAGACTTTTTGTAAACAAATCTGCAACTTGATCATCTGTTTTGATCTGTCTCATCTCAATTTCTTCCTGTAGAACCTTCTCTCTGATAAAATGATAGTGCACTTCAACATGCTTAGTTCTTGCATGAAAGACCGGATTCTCTGCTAAACGAATTGCTGATTGATTGTCACAGTACAGTGAAACTGCATAAGTTACTGGTTGATGTAGGCTATTCATTAACTATATCAACCATGTACTTTCTTGTGCTGCCATTGCTGCAGCTCGATACTCTGCTTCAGTGGTTGACAATGATACCGTTTGCTGTCTCTTGCTACACCAAGAAATTGTTCCGGAACCAAGCTTAATCACATAGCTAGTTGTTGATCTCCTAGTATCATGATCTCCTGCATAGTCAGCATCACAATAACCAACTAACTTGCATTCTCCACCTTTCTTGTACAAAAGACCATAGTCAATTGTACTCTTCACATATCTCAGTATTCGTCGAACTATTTCCAAATGAGACTTCTTTGGATTTTACATGTATCGACTCATCACACCAACTGCATAAGAAATGTCAGGTCTTGTCAAGGTTAAGTAGATGAGACTACCTACCAATTGCCGATACACCGTTGCATCTTCTAAATCTTTTCCTTCATGTGCACACATTTTAATATTTGGTTCCATTGGTGTCGAAATCGGCTTACATTCAAGCATTCCGAATTTTTCCAACAAATCTTTGGAATACTTTTGTTGACAAAGAAATATTCCTTCTTGTGTGCGATCAACCTCTAAACCAAGGAAGTGCTTGAGCTGTCCAAGTTCCTTCATTTGGAAACGAACTGAAAGATTCTCCTTCGTCCGAAGAATTTCTACCTCATCATCACCGGTTATGATTAAGTCATCCACATAAACTAGCACGATAGCTAGCTTTCCTTTATTAGCTTTAACAAACAAGCTGGAATCTGCAGGTGTTACTAAATAGCCACTTTGTGTTAGGAATTCAGCAATCTTACCATACCACGCCCTAGGTGCTTATTTCAATCCATATAGTGCTTTTTGTAGCTTACATACGTATTCAGGATGATTTTGGCTTTGAAAACCCATTGGTTGAATCATGTAGATTTCCCAATCCAGCTCTCCGTGAAGAAAGGCATTCTTCACATCCATCTGCCATAAATTCCAATCTTTGTTAGCTGCAAGTGCAAGTGAGACTCGTACTGTTGTCAGTTTTGCCACTGGACTAAATGTTTCATCATAGTCTAGTCCGTACTGTTGAGAGAAACCACGAGCTACCAATCGTGCCTTGTACCTCTCAATTGACCCATTTGGTTGGCGTTTTATCTTGTAAACCCATTTACATGATATAGGCTTTACATCTCTTGGCTTTGGCACCAAATCCCAAGTCTGGTTTTGCTTAAGTGCATCAATCTCTTCTTTCATGGCGATCATCCACTCAGGACTCTGCGATGCCTCTTCAAACTTCTCAGGTTCTACTATGGTTAATTCTTTGACTATGGCTACATTGGCGTATTTGGGATTTGGCCTTCGTATTCTTATTGACCTTCGAAGTTGAGATTGTGGAGTTAATTCTTCAATTTCATTAAGCCCACCTTCTTTATTTGATTGTTCATACATTCCAGTTTGCCAAGGATTCTGGGTCACTCTCTGTTCAACATCATTGCCATTTAGATTTCCTAGTTCATCTGAACTTTGTTGAAGTTGAATAGTATGCTCCTCCATCTTTTGTTGTAGCTTGTCTCCAAATTCTCTGGAGTCTGGCAATGCCTCATTCTCTAAGGACCACCAAGAAGATGCTTCATCAAACACCACATCTCGTGAAGTGTAGCATCTTCCACTCATTGGATCACAACATTTCCATCCCTTTCTATGGCTGTCGTATCCCACAAAGATAGATCTAACAGCTTTTTTGTCAAACTTGCTTCGTAAATGATCAGGAACAAATACATAGCATACACAGCCAAATACTCGAAAGTAATTAACTGTAGGTTCCTTATTCCACAGTTTCTCAAAGGGTGAAATAAATTCTAACCTCGGTTGAGGAAGTCTGTTGATTACAAAGGCTGCAGTCCTCATTGCTTCAGCCCAAAATCTTCCTGGTACATTCTTTGCATGTAGCATGCTTCGACAAACTTCTGCAAGATGTCGATTCTTTCTCTCAGCTACACCATTTTGTTGTGGTGTGTTGGCACAAGTGTATTGATGTCGTATTTGACATTCCCTTAAGTATTGAGAGAACTCTTTTGAGCTATATTCTCCCCCGTTATCTGTGCGCAAGCAACGAAGCTTCTTTCCTACTTCTCCTTCGGCTAACTCTCTAAACTCTTTAAACTTTGAGAAGGTGTCAGATTTTTCTTTCATAAAGAAAACCCACACATGCCTTGAGAAGTCATCAATGAATGTCACCATATACCACATACCACCTATTGATGGCTGTTTAACTGGTCCAAACACATCAGAATGAATTAACTCTAATGGCTCTTTTGCTTTAAACTTCGATTCCTCGTATGGCAACTGGTGTGCTTTACCATACTGGCACCCTACACATATTGTGTCTGTTCGCACATCAAGTTGAGGAAGCCCTTTAAGCATCGATTTCTTCACCATCACACTTAGCTTGGAATAGCTAACGTGACCTAACCGCATGTGCCATAGATCTGATGTTTCATTTTTTCTTGTCTTATCTACATATGCAGATTCTGCTGACATCACGTAGACTGACTCCAATCGTCGTCCCTCCATTGTTGGTGTTTCTAAGATTTTGAGGTCACGATACACCTTCACATCTTGGGGACCGAACAAGACATAGTGGCCTGATGATGTTAATTGAGCCACAGACAATAAGTTTTTCTTCATTCCAGGAACATGGTATACATCTTGAAGTGGCACCTGGCTAGAGTTATGTCGGGGTGTAACTATCGTCTTACCAATGTGAGCTATTGGTAACCTTGAGTTATCGGCTGTTACTACCACACGTCCTCCCTTGTACTCAGACAAGTTTTGCAACTTTTGTTTATCACCCGTCATATGATTTGAGCAGCCTGAATCTATGATCCAGTCATTCTTGTAGTCAATATGTTCTGGAGTTGTAACCGTGAGAGCTAATTCTTCTTCCTCCATAGCAAATAACGTTTCGGCATCCCAACCATCTTCACTATACTCCGTAGAGTTAGAAGTAGATGTATTACTTTCAACAGGCTTTTTCTTGGACCAACAATCTTTTGCCATGTGGCCCTTCTTCCAGCAGTTGTAACACTCGCCATTGAACTTTCTACTATTACCGCGACTCTTTGAATCTCCTCCTAGATGAAAGCCTCCCTTTCCTTGGTTCACCTTGTCACCATCCTTATTAGATCCACCACCATTGTACCGCTTAGAAGTCTCTTTGCTTTTACTGGTATAGAGTGCTTCCTCCTCACTCTTCAGCGAGACTCCTCCCATTTGCTTAGCCATAGCTTCCTTACTTGCAAGCAAATTTTCAAACTCAACAAGTGATGGTTGTATCAGCCATCCCTGTATAGCGGCAATAAACCCTCGATATTCGGGTCTTAAACCGTGGATAATTATTCTCTTTATCCTGGTTTCTCCAATAGGAGCTGTTGGATCTAATTCTGAAATTTCGCGGCATATCGACTTCACTTTGTGAAAATATTGGGCAATTGTCATGTCGCGTTGCACCATTGATAGTAGCTCATTCTCAAGAAGTTGTAGTCTTGTATCATTCTTCTTTGAAAAAAGTGTAACAAAAGTGTCCCATGCTTCCTTTGGTGTTTTACCATCCCGGATGTGCTCCAACATTTCTTCTTCAATTGTGGTCTTTAAAGCAAACATCGCTTTGCCTGCTTTAATTTTTCACTTTCGCAAGGTGCCATTGGCATCTTCTGCCACCGGTTGTGTAACTTCACCACCACCGACGACCTCCCAAAGATCTTGACCTTGTAGGTAAGACTCCATACATGTTGCCCACATGTTGTAGTTTTTGTTGTTGAGCTTCTTGATTCCTCCAACTATTTGAAGGTCACCCATCGTGCCAGTAAGATTTCGACTATACCGAACAAGCTTGACTTACAAACTTGCAGAGTACCAAACTCCTCACGACTCAAAATCTCTCACAAAAAAAAATCTCAAGAAATCTTTTTTGGTTATGGAAGTTCAGTCAAAGCTGCAACCATAGAGCATACTCAGATTTTCAAGAGATCCCACAACCTCGCTCACAACCAACCTAGGCTCTGATACCAATTGTTGAACACAACACTTTTGGGCACTAAATATATTAAGACAACCTTAAAGAAAAATTACAACACTCAATATTGAAAGCTCACTCTTTCTCGCACTAACCACAAGACTACACTTTAAAGAACTCTTTGAAGTGCACTACTACTTCTTCTACTACTTGATGATTTATAATGAAGGGGGGGAGGGGTATTTATAGTACTTGCAAACAAATCTAAACCGTACGAATAAATTATCTCAAAATTCTAATAACCACACATCTTCACCAACCAAACCTAATTTTTCACCAACCAAACCTAACCTTCTTCACCAACCTACTTCACCAACTTAACATTCTTGGATTTGGATTCAATTTGATTGGGCTTCTTGGGCTACATATGAATTTTGATATGGTGTTGATAATTTAACACGTTGTCCTCTCGGTTTTTCTTTTCTATTCCTCATTTTTTTGCTCATCTCTCTCTCATCAACAAAAACAAATCACAGAAGACCAGAGGAAGAAGAAGCAGAAGAAGAAGACCAGTGTGGACTCAAGATAGAGGGCAATTTTGGTATCAAGCTTCCTTTCTCTTTCCATTTGCTTTTTTCCATCGATCACAGGAAGGAAAAAAATCCGTACTATTAAAATGAAAAGCAGAATTGTTCCATTACTATAGCCTACGTGTCCCAAACGAAAGAAAGGAAAACAGTAGATGAATTCCATCTTCCATTCCTTCCAACGGTGCATACCAAGCACGACATAGGTTTAGTTAGGAGTTCTCTCGGAAAGGAGTTAAGTGTAGGTTAACCATTGCTTAAGGTTACGGTATTCGTTTTCCACGCAGGTACATAGAAAAAGGAATTCATAGGTTCTCATAAGTTTTATTCACATCTTCAAAGATTTTTTAGTAAAAGAAAATTATTAGATATAGTGCATGCGCAATATTCAAGCATGTAAGAGTTTTTCAGCTTATTTTTAAAATATTTTTTCCTTTTTAAATTCAAAGAGAGACAAACAATTAGAATCAAATACTTTCTGTATTTTAAATTTTGAGTACTGAAAATCTGTAAAAGATAAGGATAATAGATCCCAAGCGTTGATGGCTAAAATGTTACTTTTAATATGATAAACACGGTTAAATGGATATTAATATTTAAAAATGAAACTGTAATTTATTTTATGACAATGAAATTGTTTAATAATTTTATTATCAAATGAATATATATTGTAAAAAAATCATTTTGATAAGAAAAATAAATTAAAAAAGAGGTAGATATAATATTTAAAATTACAGAAGTGAATATTAATCTAACTTTAAAAAATTATTACTGTATTTTTTCTATAAATTATCATGAATGGGCCTCTCTATTTTTATTTGGTTTGTGTGGTAGAGGATTAATGTAGATATCATGATTTTTTTTTATTTTTTATATTTGGCACAATACAATATAATTTTCTAATGTATGCCGCCTTTGACCATTGATGATCACTTAACACAAACATTTTGGGTATCTTTTAAATAATTATTATTTTTAGATAATTGAAATTTTTTTTATTCAACTACTATTTAAAACGTTATGGTTTCTTTCAAATTTTTTTATTTTTTCATTTAGAGGATCAAATCAAAAAGGTTGTTCATGTTAATTTAATAGATGGGAGATGAAAATTGTTCGAAAAAAAAATCTGTGGAAAGTTCAATTGATTTTGAAGAATCAAATTAAAAAAAATTATATATTATTCTATGATGTACAAAATCAATAATTCACTCTTAACTCAACAATAAAATTTCAAATCTCGAAAAACTTGAGCTCTTTACGTATCTAAATTCTTGAGAAGTTGAATATTCCTATTATTTTTATTTGATACTTATGGTAATTTTTTAAAAAAACTAATTCAAAAGTGAAAACCTTCAAATTTCTCAAACTAATTTATACTAAAAGTCTAAAACACCTGATTTTTGTATGGGCGAATGTTTATTAATACGGAAGTGTCTCATTATAAACGACAATGTCAAATGAGACAACTTATCACTTTTATTTGGCACTTTTAACATTCGGACTATTATATTACTCTTTTTCTATAAGATGAAAAATATGTCCCGCAGCATTATTTTATTATATATATATATTTATTTATTTATAAATCTATTAAGAACTAATAATTATTTGAGTGGATTTACATAATAATTATTGTATTTGTATATATATATTGAGATATATATATATATATATGTTACTATCTATAATTAGGTTAAATTATTGATATTTATAAATTATATTTTAGGCTAGACTTATTTGTTATAATAAAATTTGTTTCAAGTATTTGTGAATTAATATTATAATATGTATAGATATCTAACCAAAATTAATAACGATGATGAGGTATTATTTATTTATTTATTTTGGACAAATTAAATGATAGGGTGTTATTAATAAATTAGGTCGACCTATTAAGTAAGTTGGTTATGGTTTCCAATATTATAAAGGATTTAATTTTAAAGTTTTGAGAAAGTTTATAAATATGTGAGTATGTGACTTAATATCCATCATACAAAACTTTGTAAAAAGTTATCTTTACTAACCTTGAAGAGCCTAACCTCTTTTGAAATAAGCGATTATGGATCAATATATGCTTTTTTCTATAATTTTTTAGATTATAATTGTTATTATTATTAATTTGTCTATCAAGATCATATAAATAATTAATTTATGATCATAAGAAATAATTTGTGTCTTTGACTAAATTTCAGAGATCGTAAATTTAAGTTGTATTGTGTTATAATTATAATATAACATCCTAACATGTCCCTTTGAAATTTCAATTTTGTCAGCTCTAAGAAATTTCATTATTGATGTTGACCTACCTCATCACATGGAAAATGAATCAAAACTAAGGGACCGTTTGGTATCCAATAAAGAGTAGGAATAAAAAGAAAATAGAAAAATGGAAAGGAAGAGAGAATGAAAAAAATAGAAAGAAAAGAAAAAAGAACTTGTTTGGTATGCATTAAAAAAGAAAGAAAAAAAATAAGATTATTATATTTTTTTAAAGATAATAAAAAATAAATATAAAAATAATTTACTATTTTGTCCTTAAACCCTCAGTAGAGCTGGTCGACAGGCTGCCGGGAGCGGGTTGATTGGTTGTCATGATATGGCCGATCGACTGGTTTCCGGCCAATCAACCGGCTGGCATGGTCGGTCGACTAGCTGCTAAGGGCCGGTTGACCGGCTGCTAAGGGCCAGTTGACTGGCTGCCACGCTTTATAACAGCCGGTCTACCAACTGGCATGACCTGGTAGCATCAGGCTACCAAGCGCTTGGCAGTCACTGGTCGGCGACTGCCATGGCTGCCAAGTGCCTGGCAGTAGCCTGTCGAGCGGCTGTCAAGCGCCTGGAAGTCGCTTGATCGGCCGACGACTGCGTCTAGTGGGCTCCGGTATCAAGAGCCAAGAGGCACGAGTGCCGCACAACTGAAATTTGAATGAATTGGCAAATAAAGAATTTTACTTTGCTTTCCATCAAAATGACTGGTTTTCCATCCACAATGCGATGGAAGCCAAAAAGTTGATTTTGAAGGAAGAGTGAAATCTGACTTCCGTTTCCAACTGATACAGTATGGCATACGAAATGACGAAAAAATACTACAGTATTGAAAAGGTGCTTTCCTTTCTCACTTCATTGAGTATACCAAACAGCCCTTAAGCTTTGAAATGCGTAGGGTATCATCCAAGGGATCCGGATCCTTTGCTCATAATTTTTTCTGCTCAGTTTTTAGCAACGGTTTTTACCGTTGCTAAAAACTTTCAGCAACAGTTTTATTGTTGCTAAACTGTTGCTAAAAACCTAGCAAGCCTCTGCTTGATTTTTTTCCAAGCAGAGGATCCGTGCGCATCATCCAAGTGAAATATTATGTTTACTTTTGAGTAATATTCAAGACGAAATGACTGGCAAGTGTTCAATTTACATTGTCGTTTGTTAGTCTAATTTGTTTCTTTTTGTCTTTTTTTAATTTTCGCATCATGTTACACAAGAATTGCAATGGGCGTGTACCTATTCATTTTTTTCATCATCTGAATTCGTATCTATTTGATATATCTGATGATATTCATACCCTATTCAAATTTTAAAAAAATTATTTTCTCAGTATCTCAAAATGTTCGAAATACCTAATATCCGAAAAAAATGTTGTAGAATGGATATTGGATACCTAATTGATTATTGGGTACCTATATACCCGATACCTAATATCTATCCAACAAAAACATTAAATTTATTGAATTTTTATTATATAAATATGTATTATGTAAATAATATATTATAATTGACATATTAAAATTTTATGATTTATAATATATATTTAGATATTATGTAGATAAGTATCAAACAGATATCAAATACTCTGCCAACCCATTCATATTGGACGAATAGAGATACCCAATGCCAACATTCATATTAAAATCTACCTTATAATGGTAAAAATATGACACTGAAAATTGCAGCTAACTTATATATCTTAATTATATAGTGTCATGAATCATGATATATGATATTTCTTGCTGGTTAAAAATTAGATTTTTTTTTTAAAAAAAAAGGTCTGATAATAGATTATAAATTTTAAATCCTTGGTCCGCTAACATAATTAAGAAATAGTATTAAGAAATCTGTAGTGCCAAACTTAGCTTGGTACAGGATATATAACAACTACGCACCAGATCGTCAAACCTCATATACAAAGAAAGAATTGTAATTATGCAAGGGATTAGATTTATGTGTAGTATTTTATATTTTTGTTATTATGTTTTTAATTAAAAATAAAATATGTATAAAATTTTTTAAATTAAAACAATAAACAGTAAAAAATATATAATTATTTTTAAAAATTTTATATACATTTATCGTATTTTAATTATAAAACAAGATATTATAATAAAAATATAAAAATTGCTCGTAATTTTTTTTTAAATGTATGAACTATCAAGTATATTATTATGATAGTCAATATAACTGACTGCTCCCAAACTTTCTCGTACTAATTAATTGCCCGCCAGATTTGACCATTGACTAATTATATCACTGTCACCATCAATTAAGCAGTGCCTCACAGATGGCCATCTAATGAAAAAGACATTTGACATTTTTATTATTGATATTGGCATAAGATTATATTACTACTCTTGAATTTATATTATTATATATTATATAAATAATATTTCATAATTATATTATAAAATATTTATAATATAAATAATTGTTGAACAAATATAAAATATTCTATCAATCTATTTATATATTAATATTGTTAAAACGAGCTTAAACTCTTGAGTTAATTCATGCTTGTTGGCATTTGGACGGGTTTGAGTTTTTAATTTTTAGCCAATTTATTTATTTATTTTTTAAAAATTATATTATTTAATATAAATAACTTCACTTTATTACATTTTAATATTTTATACATTATATTCAATCAATATAATAAATTGAATACAATAACTTTTGTAATTTTTTTAAAAGTAAATATAAAATTTTAAATTTTAAATATAATATAATTAATTTAAAAACTCTATATGAAAAATTAAAGTTATTGATGATTTATAAACATTAAAAAAAGAATGGTTTATTTTACATGTATAAATTGTATTTTAATAAAAATTATTAAATTTCTTACTAAATTTTTTAATATTAATCTATTATTTAAAAATAATGTTTTAAAAAAAGAGAGAAGCCAACTCGCCAACCTTTTTAGGCCTACAAGTCAAGATGGGCATTAAAAAGTGATTTGCTTAATAAATGGGTCAAGCTAGGCTCATTTAAGGCGACTTGTAATGGGTCAGACATCTCTATTGTATAGATATAGGATATTTGAGTTTAATATCTGCATTAACCCAATATTTAATAGATATTTATTATTTACTATTTCTATTTGATTTGACATTTGATGAATATTGGATTTTTTTTAAAAAAATACTGTTAGATACTTAAAATTCATGTGATCATTAAACTCTCTAATACTTTCTATGTAATTTAATCCGTGCGTAATTTCAATTCGACAAGTGAAAGTTTTAGAAAATCTAATACTTTAAAATATTGAAGAAGTCTAAATCCATGAACTAGGGTGTGTAGTGACCATGGTGTAATAGGACAGAGAGACTGGAAGAGGAGATGTTGGCACATACACAACTCTCTCATGAATGTAAATGACATTTATGCACTTCTTCCTAAGTCTCTCACATTGCGGCGACTACAAAAGATCAATTCCCGTAACATTAATGTTGTTTGGGAAAATTTTAATTTTTAGAACATTGAGGTTTTCTAATATTGAATATTGTAATGTATTTATTTAAAAAGTTTATGTAATTACTCAAAACAGATTACCAAGTCAACCCTACGCAGAAAACCTATTTTAATATTTTTGGAACTAATATAATTATAAGTATTAAAATGAAATTTAAAGAGTCCCTTTGAAATTTCAATTCTGATCCTGCACTCTTCGAAATATAAACTACTCAAGTGCACATATATACTTCATCGAATTAAGTAGTATATATTGGGAAAAATGAAAGGAAGATTTTGAAATGACTGGCAAGGTTTTCAATTTACATGCATATCACTTCTTAGTTTGTTTCTTTTCTTAACATTATGATTATACTCACAAGAACATTCAAATTTACTTTTCTACGTCATTCCTAAAATAATGTACGTATAGTCAAACTTGGTGTTATCATTGATGTCATTTGGCCAGATATCTTGGTTTAAAGGTAAATAATTATTCAGTAAATATGTCACGTAATGACATATTCTAGTTCTAGATAAATATTGATAAAAATGGTTTGATGTATAAACATTATCCTCGTCAATATTGTAGATGGCATACTGAAAACGAAAGAAATTTTTAAATTATGAGATTTCTACATCATAATTTCTATCAATACAGACTTCTACTGAATAAGTCGCGGCCGAAGACTTATCAAAATACTTTGATTTCTTGCCACTTTGTTTGCCATTAAGTCTGAAATCAAAACGAATGACGTTCGAAAGAAAGACGAAACTTTTGGACTACCTTTTTTTATGTTTACCCATGGTTAAGAGAGACAGAAAAATATAGGAGCTAGGATTATTGAGAATGATGAAAATATTTCACCTGAATGTGATTAAAATTAATCTCTTCAAAAATTATAAGGAGGTGAAGATAATTTTAATTAATTAGCTATAATAATTTAAACTTAATTATATTTATTAAAATGCTACCTTACAAAGGTGATAATGTGATATTGAAAATTGCAGCTAACGTACATATCTAAATTATATATTCTCATGATATATGATACTTCTTGCTGGTTAAAAATTAGATTTTTTTTTTGAAAAAAACTTTTGATGAAAGATTATAAATTACAATTCCTTGCTTCGCCAACATAATCAAAAAATAGTATTAAGAAATCTCTAGTGCCAAACTTAATTAGCTTCGTGCAGGAAATATAAGAACTATGCACCAGATCATCGAACCTCATATACAAAGAATGAATTGTAATTATGCAAGGGATTAGACTTATGTGTTATTTTTTTATATCTTTGTTACTGTGTTCTTAACTTAAAATAAAATATGTACAAAAAATTCTTAAATAAAAAGAAACAAACATTTAATATTGAGTTGTAAAAAATGTACAGTTAGTTTTAAAGATCATATATATACTTATTGTATTTTAATTATAAAACCTATAAAAGTATAAATACTGTATCCATGTTCTTTTTTTTCTTTTTAATGTATGAACTATGACCCCTCTAATCTACCAAGCTTATAATAGTCAATATAAAAGTCGAAAGACTTGAGTGATCCATTGAATCAGCTTATACATGGAATTCAAAAGTGCAGAATATATTTAATTAGGACCACCAACCTTTAAGGAAAATAAGACAGGAAATAAATGACGAAAGAAAGATTCATTCAAAGATGACAGCCCAGGATCACTTGAGCTAGTGAGAACCTCAACTATAAAAGGACATGCATGCTGCTCTAACTTCCCTCATCAAACTCAACTATCTAAAACACTAAGAGCTTAACTACAAGCAAGCGAGCTTGGTAGCTGTGCTCTCTCTATATATAGAACTTAGAGAATCAATTGAGATTAAATTAAGAAGCAGAGAAAGATGGGTAGCATTGGAGAGATTCCGAGTGTGGTGATCGGAGAAGTGAGGATGCCAGTGGTAGGGATGGGGTCTGCGCCTGATTTCACGTGCAAGGCGGACACGAAGGAGGCCATTCTGGAAGCCATAAGGCAGGGCTATCGCCATTTTGACACTGCTGCTGCTTATGGCTCTGAGGCTGCTGTGGGTGAGGCCATCAATGAGGCTCTCTCCCTTGGCCTCGTTGCCTCTAGAAACGACCTCTTCCTCACCTCCAAGCTCTGGTGCACCGACAATCATCCTCATCTTGTTCTCCCTGCTTTACAGAAATCTCTTCGGTGACAATTCTTTCTTTCATCTATAAACGATAAATAAGGTTTTACTTTGTATATATATTAGCTTATTTTTATTGTCATTAATATATATTTCGATGTCAAGCAGGACTCTTCAATTGGATTACTTGGACCTATATTTGATCCACTGGCCAATATGTGCCAAGCCTGGTAAGTTTGCGTTCCCAATTGACGCGGAGGATCTCATGCCTCTGGATCTTAAGGGAGTGTGGGCCGCCATGGAAGAGTGCCAGAGGCTTGGTCTCACCAAAGCCATTGGGGTTAGCAACTTCTCAGTTAAGAAGCTCCAAAAACTCCTCTCTGTTGCCACCATTCCTCCTGCTGTGAATCAGGTAATTAATTAATTCTTTAATCATATAACCTAATTAACACATTAATTCAACTGAGCTAATATTTATATTATTAACCTCTTCGGAGAATATAATTGAGAGATTAATGAACTGTTCCAGGTGGAAATGAACCTGGCGTGGCAGCAGAAGAAGCTGTTGGAGTTCTGCAAGGCCAAAGGGATAGTCATAACAGCATTTTCACCTTTGAGAAAAGGAGGAAGCAGAGGACCCAACGAAGCAATGGAAAACGACGTCGTAAAGGATATTGCAGAAGTGAAGGGAAAGTCGAATGCCCAGGTGTGCCTGAGATGGCTCTACGAACAGGGCGTCACTTTTGTGCCAAAGAGCTACAACAAAGAAAGAATGGCCCAAAATCTCCAAATATTTGATTGGTCGTTGACGGAAGACGATCATCGCAAACTTGCTCAAATCAAGCAGCAACGTTTGATCCTTGGACCCACCAAGCCTCAGCTTCTAGATCTCTATGACGATGAATATTAAGTTATACAACTGGTTGATCCACTTAATTAACACCGCCCAGTACAAAAATAATCATATTTGAAACCACCAATACCGTGTATGTGTATTGAATTTGTATTTTTTTTTAACTTTCTGAGTGATTTATGGATAGTTTATCAATTATTGTACTTATTTCAGCCTTATTATACTTAGTTCAGCTATGTTATTTTAGAAAATTTCGGAAAATACTTTTATCTTTTTAAAGCCTATAAAACTGTTAAATTGTGACTTGAATTGTCAAAATTGATGGCTTCATAATTTATTAGAAAACAAGCCTTGCATTGTTACTGTAAACTGTCTTCTCTCCTCCCATGTAACTCATGGATGGTAAATGAACTAGTTTTCTTCTATGGAAAATCTCTAAGTTATTGTTAATATTTTAAAAATTAAACTGATTATTAAATCAGTAAAGATACTAATTTAGGATTTAGTGATCTGGTTAAATTATAGTTGAACTGATAATATTTAAATTACATAATTTAATATATATAATCACATAATTAAACTAATAAACTAGTATCAATTTTTTCTTAATTATAAAATTATTAATTTTTCTGTCTCATTCTCACTCTCACATTTTCTCTATCTAAACATGTTCCCACTCACTACACTAGACTAATAGTCTATCAGGAAAAGACATTCATAGACTAGTAGCCTACACTTTTCCATCTGCTACCCCCCCCCCCCCCCCCAAAAATTCCCACTTCCCTTGTGATTACACGCCCTCAACCTTCTCTAACACGTCTTTTCTTTTTGAGTTTTCTTCTCTCTGAGACACGCCCTCCCTCCTGACCTCAATTCCCTTCTCTCTCTCTTCTTCCATATGCTTCAGCTTCATCTCTCTCTATAACACTCGATATATTTTAAAATTTTACGAATTACGATAAATTTATTTTAAAAAAATAATTTTTTTATCTGTTTAATTTTATATGCTTATGTGAATCTTGATTGTACATATTGTTGAAAATATAGATTTTCATAGATTGCATAAATTGTTGGGTATAATAGATGTCATGATATAAAATTTATCCCATAGGTAAAATATAGTTTGAGCATAAGAAAAATCTGAAAGAAATTGAGAGAAAAATAACGTTATATGTGAAAAAATTTCCTTAAAGATCAAAATAAAAAGGACTAAATTGAAAAGAAATCTAAAGATTTAAGAGAAAGAATAATTTTTCCTTTAAATTTTCAATAGTAATAAAATTCGCCGCCTTGAAAAATATGTGCTGAACTAAATTATTAAAACGCATAATAAATTAAATTATTAAAACGTATAGTAAATTGAATATTTTATTAGTGTATAGTACCCTGACTTCTCATATAAATAGGTCATTGCATTTCACTTCTAAACTCACACTTTCAATTTCTCTTCTTTTCTCTCCTCAAAATTTCTCTTGCTCTGACGTTAGGGCTCTAAAATTCTAGGTCTTTCTTCCTTAGATTAGATTCAAGGTAAGGATGCTATGCTCCTTTAAATTCTTGTAATTATTTAGAGTTTAAATTCTTAGTATGCTCTATGGTTGCAGCTTTAGTTGATCATTCACATCATAAAAGAATTATCCTCAACTACTTGAGAATTATTTTTTGACTATCAGAATATGAGTATAAACTGCGAAGAATACATGTCTAGGAAAAGGTCTGGCTAAAGAAAAATTTGGTACTTGAGAGTGTCTATTGTGACTCACCTACCTTTTTTGGGAACTTTTCTAGTATACTCTTTTACGGCTTATGTCCGCTATTCTCGATATGAATAGTAATTATATGTATAAATAATATCTATACGTATAAATAGTATTCATATATATAAATAATATTTGTACATATGAATAATACACACATATATATATAAATAGTATCTGTATATATCCTTATGTATGAATAGTAATCATATATATAAATAGTGACCGTACATATGAATAGATTTTTGACAAAAGCAATCTTGACTTTCTATATTTAATCTTCATGAAAATTTCCATAGCAGAACCTGAAATCTAGCTACGTGCTCTTCTCTGTAACAACTCAGGAAAAGTGACTCAGATACGAAATATTTGTGAGTGGATGACCTTGCTAACCAATTTTATTTGCTTTATTTCTAAATAGAATATAAATCCCACCTCATATCACAATTAGATTCTCTATTTAATGATGATAGCTAGATAATGAAATTTATTATTTTATTTAAGATTATGTTGATGAGAATTATAATTGAGAATTGTAAATATACACATGAAATAGTTGAATGCTTGATCCAAGATATCAATATATGTAAATATACACATAGAATGGTTGAGGGTTTGGCCTAAGATACCAATGCATGCAAATATATACATAGAATAATTGAGGGTTTGACCCAAGATACTAATACATGCATGTAATAGTACACATGGAATGGTTGAGGGCTTGATTTCCCAAGATACCAATCCATGTAGTGGTTGTGGACATAAATATAATGGAAGTTGAATCCCTAAACATAAAATCGATTACAAAGGGAATAGAAATCCTAGATATGAATATATTTGTTTTTATTGTGATAATAATTATGGTATTTGTACTTGTAATATATTATTGTATAGTCATTTGCTCACTCAGTTTTGATAAACTCACACTATCTATGAATTTTTTTTAGATACAATAGATAAGGAAGAAGAAAATCTACATGATAATTAATAATCCTTGAAGATATTTTCATGTTTGTCTGGAAGGCTATGGAAGCTGAAGAACGCTCTGTAATCTTTATAAGCCACCTAGGCTTATAAAGTTTTATTGTACTGTATGATATACAATATGTATTCACTGTTTTACTGTGTAGAATTTTTCATATATATATATATGGAAAACCTCTTTCTTGGAAAAACTTATGTTTTTCATTAGTACTGATCAGAGATTTTATAAGATACCATGGAAATACAACCTCAAGTTTATAGGACTACTTACATGCCTAGAATTGGGGTGTGACACTCTCATTGTGCAACACACCTTCCATTTGCTTCAGCCTTCATCTCTCTTTCTCACAGTCTCAATCCCATCGTCTCTCGCTTTAATCAACGACGTAGTGTCCTTTGCAGTCTGCCTCACTATCACTCTTTGGTGCTCTGCATCTTTCTCTCTCTCTCTCTTCAATTAGTTGACCGGCTGGTTTCACCAGTTTTTCCTAGTTCAAGACAAGTTTAACCGATTCCATACTGGTTCTAGTTTCATACTATTTGAGCTATAACATTGGTGGCATTGGTCCATGTATAGTTAATTAACTTTCTTGTCATCTATATAAAAATACTATAGTGTCTTTAAATGATTTTATCTTTATTTTTAAATTTTCTCTCTTATCTTTAAAATATATTTAACACAATGCTCATCACCATTGCAATATATAAATGAAATAATGCAAGGTTTAGCCATCACTATCCTTCGTTATTCCTAAGATTTTGACTGCACCCCTTACTAATGACTCATTCCCTTAGCCTTTTTAGATCTTTTCCTACAATGCACTAACCCTAGCATTGGGGTTATACAATTTAAATTGACCCGACTGGTTTTCCATGAGATTATCATCATACACAATTCACAAGTTACAATGAAGAGATAAATTCAACGTATAAAGATATCCAACGCAATTCAACTGTCATTACCTAATTTCTTCACAAGGGGGTACATTCACCCTTTATTCATGTTTATAAGAATTTGCTCAACATATTATATCATATATAGATCAACTAGTAATCGTTATTTGTATTATGCAATACTCATGAAGTTCTAAATATGTCATGAGATTTACTTCCCAGTCACTACAAAAAAAACAGGATATAGCGTCGGTTTTTTAACGTTGGTTACAAAAACCGACGTTAGATACTGCACATAGCGTCGGTTTTAATAGCGTCAGTTAAAACCGACGTTAGATGCTTCATTTAGCGTCGGTTTTTATAGCGTCGGTTAAAACCGATGTTAGATGCTTCATTTAGCGTCGGTTTTTATAGCGTCGGTTAAAACCGACGTTAGATTCTGCATCTAGCGTCGGTTTATATAGCGTTGGTTAAAACCGACGTTAGATGCTGTATATAGTGTCGGTTACAACCTTATTTTGAAAAAAGAAAAATTAGGGAATTTTTTTTGCGAAACACGCCATTCACATCTCTCTTTTATATTTTAGTTTCACGCCTCCCCTCTATTTCAACTTCCTCCAATATTTTCTTCCACACCCACCTCTTGACATTAATCAATATAGTAGTTTCATTTTTAACCCTAATCCTTACATTCTCATCGTGAATGTGAGAGTGGTGGAGAGAGTAACAACCGTGTTGGGTTAGAGAGAGAGAGAGATGTTAGAGACAAGGCATCGACGTGATGTGATCTCTTCTCACATTTCATGAATTTTCAACCTATTTCTTCCTTATCATAACTTCTCGATCTCAGATTCAGTAATGTCTCCCACCTTGCACACTTAGATGTGCTCAAATCTCCTAGTCTCTTCTCTATACTTCACCAAGCATCTTATCCATTTTTTTTAGTTCCAAACCAAACCCCACTAAGACCTTCACAGAATGCGATCCATTGCCACTACGAGAAAAATTCATTGCAAACCCCACTCACTCACACTAATTCAGTGTTAATCTTAAATTTGATTAAAACTTGCCTCATTCTCGTCTCTCAATGTTAATCTCAATGTTTATCTTCATTCTCATCTCTTTAGTATTAATCTCAAATGTGATCTCATGTTTTCTCATCTCTCACACTCTGATTGTCTTTGGATTTGATATCCTTGCAAGACTTTAACTCATCAATCTAATCGACTAAATCCTACATATAATTTAGATATTAATAGGAGTATGATCTAATTTTTATTGATAAAATATCTCAAAATTTTAAATAAAATAAATAAATAATTTTGAATTTTTTTAAATAATTAAAAAAGAATAAAATTTTCAAGTTTTTAGCAATTCTTTTAAATAAAATAAATAAAACCGTGGCTAAAATTAATTTAATTTTGCTATTTTGCTACATATATATATATATCAGACGTAGCTAATTTTAAATGAAACCGTAGGAAAAAAAAAGCGCTAGATGCATTTCATTTCGCTCCAATTTTTTTTTTTAATTTTTCAACTTTTCATTTTACACTTTTTCTTTTCCTTTTCACTATCCGCCTTTCACTCTTCCTCCGCCTCTTCACTCCATAGGAGCTTCATCGTCTTCTCTGATTCAGCTTCATCGATCCTTGCTTCTCGAATCGCCCAGAACCCACGTCTCTCTTCTGTCCTTCTTTGTTCACATCTCCGCCAAGAGCAATGGAGTCTTCGCCACCGGCAACGACCTCGCTCAGGTTCCTTATCGCATCTCCAAAGTATTGACGCTTTAGGAACATAGTTATTGTGTATTTCCCTTTGTTGATTTTTGTTTGGCCCCTTCTTATTTAAATACATAATATCTTTTTTCCCCCTCTTGTATACGATTTTACCTTTTGCAGAGAGAAGATATATTATGGAACTTCAAAATTTTTTTGAAGATTTAAGCTCTTGCCTTACAATCCTTCTTTTGTTTTATTCTAGTTTAGTTTCACATATTTATGCGGTGATTTAAGTTTATTAGGGATTGAAGAAATAAACCACCATTGACTCGGAGTTTTGGTCTGAGCCTGCGACTTTATGAAATATCTAGGTTTATATTTTGTTTTGGGTTTAGGATAAACTTCAAGAGGCAAAGTGTATTCTACCTTTAATGCAGATATGAAATATTTTGATGGCCTCTTACGCTACTTTCCTGACTTAACATTTACAATGAATGGTGGCATTACTAGCATTGATGAGGTGAGCTATGGTCATCATGATAAATTTGTGTCATTGAATCCTGACTTATATGAAACTAAAGGATATTTTGGTTCTGTTTTTCTGCAAGTTTTGCGTGTGTGTACTGCCTTGATTACTTCTTTGAATCCTCTCATGTGTTATTGATACAAATTAAATCATAAAGCCGCTTGACTAGATATAAAAGGAAAGGTTGTTAGTTGAATAGCATTTATACACTCATATCTACTTTAACTGATGCCTAATGTATTTTTTGAGATGAAATGAAAAACCCTTTTATGTTGAATTTCTGATTTCTCGAAATGAATAGGATAAATGAATAGGAGTACTAAAGTGATCATTTGAAGAGCCAAATCTTGGATTTTTGGGCTGATATTTTTATTCTAGTATGCCAATACATAAATAAGGACGTATACAAAATTTCATGAATTATGCAGTTCTGAATCAATACCAGAATTTTTGTTAAGTCATGGCTAAAATCAACCTTAAAACAGAATTTAGGTGCATGCTTAGTTCCTTGAGTTTGGGCACTTAATTTTCTATTTTAGGTGTGCAAGATGAGTTAAAAAGGGAACTTAATACAGTATTTTGGCCCTAAACTTAATATAGTTTGTTCATTTTGGTTTCTTTTCCTTTTCCTCTGTTATATTCAATTGCTTTGAAATTGCATAGTGAATTAAAAAATAAAGGGAAGCTCATAGCTAAAAATGCTAGATTTCTTAAGCGTCAAAGAATTAAGCCTAGTAAGTCCATTCTGTAATTTAATCCATACTCTTTAGGTGAATAATTTGTCAATATGATATCAAAGTGTCATTGGCTAAGTGATCAAGAACTAATTTACGAGTTAACCCCTTAGTGTCCTGTCATTGGACCCTTGTGCAATGATGATTAATTGGTCAGTGCAATAAGAAATGATATTTTTTTTATTGATATCTATTTCTATTTCTTTGGACTCATTTTTTGTTGGTTATTGATATCTATTTTTATTTCTATTTATTTCTAATTTTAACTTTATTTATCTTGAACAAATATTATTTATCTTAAACAATTTTAACTTTATATAATTTTAGATTTATTAATTCATTATTTTCATTTACTATGGACTCTAATAATAAGTATTATGTTTACAGGCACCTGAAGCAAACAATGCATGAGCTTCACCTCAATGATGTTGACGTTCTTCTAGAGCTAGTCACAACCCATAACTATGACTAGTTGTAATATTTATTTTGTTAGGACATGTGAAACTTGTTCTTTTAGAATGTATTAACTTGTAACTTTGAATTTGATGTAAAACTTATGTTTAAAAATATATGTTTTTATTCAAATATATTTTCTTTTATAGTTTGGCTATTATTATTTGTTAAATTTTGACCAGATAATGTTGGTTTTGGAAATTAATGGTAATTTCAATTTAATTAAACTAAAAAAAATTGTCCAAAGTTATTTAACATCGGATAAAATTGATTTTAAATCAAACATTTAGCGACGGTCGACACCGATACTAAATGATAATAACAAAAAAAATTCAAAAGTCATCTAACGTCGGTCAAAACCGACGTTAGATCACTCACATAGCATCGATCACAACCGACGTTAAATGACCAAATAATCATCAGTATGTCATCTAACGTCGGTCAAAATCGACATTAAATTACAACTTTAACGTCGGTCATAACCGACGTTAACTGTCAAAATTTAATGTCGGTCAAAACCGATGTTAAATTCTGAAATTTAACGTCAGTCAAAACCGACGTTAAATCACAACTTTAACGTCGGTTATGACCGACGCTAAATTTTAGAATTTAACGTCGGTTTTGTCAAAACCGACGTTAAAATTATCTAACGTCGGTTATTTTTACGGATGTCAAAACCGACGTTAAACAACCTCGCAACGGAACAGATAACGTTGGTTTTGTAAACCGACGTTAAGTCGTTTAGCGTCGGTCAAAACCGACGCTAAAGGGTGATTTTGACCGACGCTAAGTTCCAATTTTTTTGTAGTGAGTTTGGAACAACGTTTAGGAATCATCATCGTTCACATGGTAATGTAAGAGAAGAGTGAGTTGCTCACATTTAAGTTTTGACCATGTATAATTAATTTTCATCACCAAGTTATACATTAATCAAAGTATGCTTCCATTATATCATAATAGAAGGTAAAGTCTGACAAAAAAATATAGAAGCTATGTTTATTGATCACCTCAACTTAGCTTCTCAATCCACCTCAATCCTCAATGAATGGTTATGAAATCCTTGCTTGGATCCTTTGAGGAGGTATCCTAAGCAATTTGAATTAAAAACACATAAGAAAATGCATGAAAAATCAAGTTCCAGGGGTTTCCCGACCATTGCTATAACGCCCCTTTAGTTTTACTATTTGCCTGGTATTTTTAATGTATCGATGTCAAATATTTAAGATTTTATTTCATAGGATGGTAAAATGTTAAAAAAAAACAATTATGCATAAATTGACAAAATTCAAATAATGGAATAAGTTATTTAGTCTCTTTGGATGATACAACACTACAAGAAAAAGCCTTAATTAGTGACGGAAAATTTCCGTCGCAAATTTTATTGTAAATCTGTCTCAAATTTCGTCGATGATTTGAAAATGTAATATTGGGAATCTGCGACGGATTCTGTGACAGAAATTTTTCGTCGCTGATTAGATTCCGTCGCTAATATTAGTGATGGAATTTTGTGACGGAAAATTCTGTCGCAAAATATTTTTTAGTTTTGCGACGACAAATTTCATCGCAAAATTCTGTCGTAAACATTTTTTTCCTTCACTAAATTCCGTTGCGAATTAGTGACGAAATTTTCCATACCAAAATCCATCGCAAAGAATTCATAATTTTGCGATGGAAAATTCCATTGCAAAATTCTGTTGCAAACATTTTTTTCCATCGCTAAATTTTGTCACAAATTTGAGATGTAAAATTTCGTCGTTAAAATTCGTCGCAAATATTTATTCCCTCTCATTATTTTTTATATTTTCCCCCAATTATCAAATCATTTGAAAAAAGATAAACATTAATAAAATAAATTTAGGGAAGTTTTTACAAAAAAAATGTGCATATGTTTCAAAGTTGTATAGGAAAAAGTTGTATAAGAAAAAGTGAGATATATGTGTTGGAAAGTGAAAATATTAAAAAATTATTTAATATTATATAAAATAATATTTTGTATTAAAAAATTATTATTTTAATTTTTAATATAATATATATAATAGTATTTTTTAGAAAAAAAGAGTAATTCTTTTTTATTATGTAATATATATATATATATATATATTTAATTAATACCGGTTTGGTCATAGTTAGATTAGTGAACTTTAAATTGGTACCTTTAGTGAATTTTTAAAATATTGCTAATAATTACAAACTATAAATAAAAAAAAAATTATACCTACTAAAAATTAAGTTTAATTTTAAAATTTAATTTTATTAATTTAATATTTATATAAAATTATTATTTTTACCTATATTAATAGTATTAATATGTAGATAGAAGTCTTGACAAAACTTTTGCTTCCCTCCAATCACTTTTCCCCAATTCCAATTTCCCACTTTATCTTTCATGTATACACGCATACTAAGCCATCTGTTTTTTTTTGTGGGGGGGGGGGGGGGGGGGGGAAGGGGACCGATCCAGACGAACAAAGCGAGAGAGCGAAGAGTTTAACGTGGTGGCCACATCGACCACCACCTCGTTGCCGGCAACCGTCTTTCAGCATTCTCTTCCTCCATCTTCTCTTCCCCACACGAGAAAACAGAGGATAGAGGACTGAGGAACAACAAAAAGATAGGAGATGGAGCACGAACGGGAGTGAGGGCCGAGGGTGGGGCTCCTTTGAAAAATCGTGACCGCCATCGTTGTCCCTTCTTTCTCCTTTTTCTTCTTCATTCTTGGATCTCCTCGGTTGCCAAATGCGAGTACAAAGCTAATCGAGAGTGAGGGAGATAGAGGGGTGCTGTGGTCTCCTCCATCGCCTCTTTGCCGTCCCTGTTCATGGTGGTTGCCATCTTTCAGGCCGCCGGAGCAGTGGTCCATGACAGTAGGTAAGCATCGAAATACCCTACCTTCTATTGTGTTTTGAAGTTCATATTTATGGTGGGGCTGGCTGGATTTTCGTTTCAATTTTGGGGATTTTGGGTTTAATTTGTGATTAATTGGATTGAATGATGATTGGGTGTTTTAAATATTAATTTAGAGAATAATTATATGCTTAATGGAATTTAGAGAATAATCCAATGTGGTGGAGCTGTTGATGATGATATGGCCAATATCATAGTTGCTCAGCTTCTTTACCTTGACGTCGTTGATCCTAATAAGGTCTGTTCTTCATTTTGGTCACTAAAGCTTATCCTTTATTTTCATATCTAAATCTATTAAAATAATCATGTACATTTCTGGAGTATGACATCAAATGCATATCTTGATATTTCCTCATTTTTTATTTGACTTTACTTTTTGAGTCTGTTTTTGACGATGAAATTTGATTAATAAAATATTTATTAGAGTGGCGATTTTCTAAATTATGTATGATAAGAAAAAGTAATGATTGAAGTGAAAGGAGTGATGTTGGATGAATGTTTTCTATCTATGAAAGGAAGAGAGAATTGTTTTGATCAGGAGAAGAAATGGACGAAGAGTTAGTGGTAGTAAATGATTGTCTCTTGTTTTTCTCTAATTCATTTTGCAATTACACAAGCTTATTTATAGCCATTGAGATGGCTTTATTGCATGCCTTGGTTTACGGAAATGGAGTGGTATTGAAAAAAGGAAGGGAGAGTGAGAAGGAGGGGCCCACGTACACTTGAGAGGAGCAGACCACTAGACAAGATGAGTACTTCTCATTTATCTCAATGCCTTTACAACATGGTGCATAACATTATATAGTCATTCAATGTCGGCAAATGCATTGTCTAGAGAAATTTTTCATTAGTTTTCCAGATTTTTTTTAACTTTTTCTTATTTTTATTTTTAATTACAATAAGAACGGCCTATTTCAACTGTATATTTTCTTATATTTTGAGCAGGATATTGTCTTGTATGTAAATTTTTCTAACTTGATCTTAGTAGTTGATCATATGAATGTTACTTTTGGCTTTTAAAGTTTTTTAATTTTGTTCCCAATTCATAATTATATCCGTTGGCCTTTTCTTGAGAGAAATGAAAGAATGGTAATTTTGTAGATGTGACTTAAAGAGTAGTGTTTATTGATGTGGATGATGATGGACGAATTCTTTTATGTAAGGAAGGGAGAGAGACTTCTTCTGTGAAAGAGAAAGGAGAGTATGAGACAAAGGAGTAGTGGAGACAATGGCTAGTAGTAATGATAGCCTTTGCTATTTTGTCTTCATTACTTGAATTTATTTTTAATATAGAATTTGGTTGCAGATTTTGATTGATGGCATTCCACTTAAAAGAGTTGGACATCATGTGGTGGAGAGAAAGAATTGGATTTGTGGGGTAGGTTATTAATTTACATATTTCTTTCTGATTTCTACTTTCAAGTGTATCTTAGTGAATTCTACATCTTTGCTTTTATCTTAAACTTCTGCTTTTCTTTGATTGGTTATGTAAATATAAACATACTATAAATTTAAAGTTGTTGCAAATCTTGGACAGGTGTTAAATCTTTGTTGTTGATTTGTTTGCTAAAATTTTTGGATTGATTTTTGTCTAGTTGATTTTTCCTTTAGTGTTCTTGTTATCATTTTAGATACACCCACCAAAAAAGAATCCACTTTCATTGAAAGTCGAGAGATTACATTATGTATGCGAAAAAAAAGGAAGAGAGAACAAAACATAGCATAAGTAATTTGGTGACCGAGAGAATGATTAATTCATTCCTTAACCAAAGAAATTCTGGCTGAATGTGTAGCTTGCTGGACTATGTAGTTGATGGCTTATGTTATGACAAGGAGGAAGAAGAAGACCAGTAAAAGAAATTTTAGGTTAGTCTTTGTATTTTCCTGCCACACCCAATTTTATTACTCACATTTATTACTCTTATGTTTAATGAGTAAAGATCTCTTGTGAATTTGTACCTACTTTTCACTAATTGACTTCCAACTTGATATATCTCTACATATTCTGATTGGTTGCTTTTCTCTCTTTTTATTTTTAACTTAGGTTGTTGAGGCTCTTGAAGATATTCTAAAAATCAAACAAGATATAGAAGTTGAACTTTTTGGGGAGGATCAGAGCTCGGGTCATGCAGATAGCATTGTTATAGAAGATTGATGCTTAGACATATATGCTGGAAAGTCAGGCGATCGTCATCAGTGAGATGCGTGCAATGATGGACCACATCATCAATTCGGTTGACAAGCACTTGGATATTCCTACTGATGATGATAAGACACAACCAACAGATCACCATCTAGACTAGTTTATTTATAGAAACTTATATTTTGTTATAACTTTGCATTTCAAGATGATGGATCACGAAAAAAACATGTAAATCATTTTGTTATATAGAAATATGTAAATCATTTCATGATGATGGATCATGAAAAAACATGTAAATCATGGTTGGTGTTTTGTTTACTGGATTCAAATCTAAGTTTGGAATTAACGATATTGGTTATATATATATAATTATTTAAAAATTTGCGACGAAATTAGCGACAGAAATTTGTGATGACCTATTTGAAAATTTACGACGGAAATAGCGACAGAAATATCTGTCTCAAATTTGCGACGGAAGTAACGACGGAAATTTCCGTCACAAATTTGCGACGGACAATTTTCTGTCGCAAATTCCTAAATTTTATTTGCGACGAAAAAATTCCGTCACTAATTCTGCGACGGATAGCAATCTGCCATAAAAAATTTGCGATGGACGTTTTAGCGACAAATTTTTTTGGGTCACAAAATCCGTCGCAAATTCGTTTGCGATGGAATTTTATTAAATTAGCGACGAATTTTTCCGTCGCTAATTACTGAATTTCTAGTAGTGCAACTAGATAAATTCATATAAAGTCAAGAGTTCTTTCATCATAGATCAAGAGTTCATCCCCTCAAAGCTTATCCTTTGATACACTAATCCTTCTGGAGACCCCAAAAAGAAACGCGATCATCTACCCTAACTCTTCTTCCCTTTAGAAATTGTCCCTGAAAATGGTCATGGAAAATATGAGATTTTCATCCCAGTAGCTAGCATATTTTCAAAGAAAGAATATATGTTCACACCATGTCTAGTCATAAAAGCATAATAACGGTTTTAAAAGTATTCTTCCATGTCGAACGTCATTTTGTGAAAATATTTCTGTAAAATCATTTCTCGGATTAAAACACTAGAACGGTTGTTAAATAAAACTTAGTAATAAATTTAGTAAATAATAAAAGGTGGCAAGCTCAAGTTAAAGTCAAGCTCATATTAATCACATGGGATTCTTTCCAAGATCATCTTAGAAACAATTGATGATCACTCAACTTCATGGAAAGAGGTTCTCCAGTCCCTCAATCTAAGCTTAACTTAAACATGAGAAGAAGACTTGTAGCTCTTCAACTCAAGCTCAACCTAAACATGAGAAGAGGGCCTGCAGTTCCCTAATCTCAAGCTTATCCTATTACCATGGGACTGGCTCCCCAAGCTTATCTTAGTTACATGACTTATCATGCCATATCTTACTTTCTTTTCGTAAAAGCTTAAAACTCAGGAACTGCCATCATGAAACTGGCTTTCATGAAGATGGTTCATAAAACTTGCTTTCATAACTTTACTTGAAAACTTGCCTTCATGAAACTTGCTTTTCATGAAGCTGATACTTGCTTGAAATAAAAATGGAAAAAACTTGCTTTACATGACCATCAAGAAAGCTTGCTTTTATGAAACTGAAACTTGAAGATTTTCCATCATAAAAAGCTTGCATTCATAAAGCTAGAAATTGAAACTTTCTTGTCATAAATAAAAATCATAGAATAAGCTGATCATAAAAGAACAGTATATAAAACCAATAAAACATTGCATGAAACTAATAAAATAATGTATGAAGCTCATGAGAAGAAATTTTAAGAGAATATCTTAAAAGAACGCATGGAAGAAGTAAGGATTTAAAGGAAAGATGCTTTTATGAGCTAGCTACCTCTTTTCTATAGAATTCAGGCTATCAAAATAGGATTTTGTTATCTTAAGATTCTACTCTAAATCCTTTTTGATACTGCTCTGTTTGTTTCCTATACTGCCAAGGAATATTTGAAGCTCAGACTAAATCCTTCTTAATCTAAACTATTGAAATTTACTACTGCTAGTACCTTACCATTATCTAGCAGTTTTCCCTTTTGATTCTTCCTTACAAAATCTGCCAAAATCGCCTCCTTCAATCTTTGAAAACTCTCTCTCGCCTTCTATTTTGTTTTCCCCCTCTCTCACATACTTGATCAAGTGTCATAATTCTTTACCTCTATTGCCTATTTATACTAGTTTATGGGGTGTGAAAAGACTTCCCCCTATCCTCCTCCTGATGTCATCCATTGCGTAAACATTGATCTTGCCCAGATTTTTCTTGCTAAAAATTAAGAAATTCCTTCCCATGTCTGACTGTAGTACGACTAGTAGACTGTTGTATATGCAGCGATCAACTATTCTACTTGTAGATGGTGTTTTGGTGTTTTTGAGCTATATTTGGTCAACTGCTAACTCTACTAGTTGACTGGCTAATCTATCAGTCAACTTGTCTTATTAAAAACAGGTTTTATTAAACAATTTATGTTACCAGTCGATCTTATAGATAGTTGACTTCTTTGTCTTTATTTGTTCATTTCATGACTTTTGTTTGACTTGTTAATTCTTTTATTGTTTCCTTAAAATATCTTCTTCCTAAAAAAAATAACAAAATTTTCCTTACTATAAAAGGGACAAAGAAAATCTTGGGATGTTACAAATACAACACTGTTTTCCTTACTGTAGTGCCAAAAATGCTGAAACATAGTTTGGTTTTGTTTTTTGTCCTTGCAATGACCAGTTACTGCACCTCCATCGTTGCAGTGATGGACATCAGTACCCATCACTTTGTTTTAACGAAAATGGTTCCCTCTTCAAGTTTTGATCACACCTAACTCAAATCTTTATCATTTTTCATGATTCTTCTTTCTAAACCTCATATCCAAACATTAGAAAACATCTTCAAACATAAAAACCAATTTATTCCCAAGATTAGATTCAAAATCATCCCCCTTCTTCAGCAAAACCTACCCTTTTCTCCCTATGACAACAACCCAAATTCCTTAAGTTAATTTGTCTTTAGCCACATTAAATCTTGGATTTATGTTTCCAAACTCATTTTTATACTCAAGGAGAAAGATTCAAAGCATAAATCAACCTGCAACACTCAAATTTCAACAAATCCCAACTTGGGGTTTCGGAGCTACGAAAATGAGAAAGAAGAAGAGGAAGAGGAAGTTTCTCCATGGCACTCACCTCTCATCTATGGTTCATTGGTCAGGGAACGGTCAGCGAAGCAAGGCTTCACCGAAAAATCCATGTGGGATTAATGCTTGGAGGGTTTGGAAGCAAATAAGAAGGAAAGAGAAGTTGAGATGTGAAGCACAAAGAGATGAGGCATGGGGCATGAAATGGGGTGTAGAAGTGTGTTAATATAAATATAAATATAAATATAATACCTAAATTACCATTTTGCCCCTTAGTCCTTACACAACATATGTTAAAGTCCAAGGGTGCAAATGGAATTTCCTTAAAGCATCAAATTTAAGTATCCTTCACACACTTTTCTCCATTCACTACCTCATGACCATCACAATCAACACAGATAATAATTTCACCACCAATTCTCACCCCTTCCAAGGATCTTCTCATTCTTTCACTTTGGTCCCTTCACAAGGGCCCCATGCTGTAACTCAACACTGAGACTATCACGGATTTGGAGTGGCTGCTCTTCGTGTAAGAAGAGCAGCCAGCTCTTCTCTGTTAGCCACGGTTTTAACCGTGGCCAACACTTGTGGCAACAGTTTTAACTGTTGCCGCAAGTTTCAGCAACGGTTTAAAACCGTTGCTATAAGTGTTAATTGTGACATTTTTTTACAAAATTTATAGCAACGGTTTTGAAACCGTTGCTGAAACTTGTGGCAACAGTTAAAACTGTTGCCACAAGTGTTGGCCACGGTTAAAACCATAGCCAACAGAAAAGAGTTGGCTGCTCTTCTTACACGAAGAGCAGCCACTCCAAATCCGACTATCACATCATACCCAAAATCTATAACCATTCTCACATGCATGTATAAGCATGCACGATAGAAATACCCACACAAATCTTCAAAATTTTTGTAATTATTAAATAAAAAAAATTTTTAATTCGATCTTTGAAATTTTTATTGGCATAAAATGGTAGGATAATTTATTAACCGAAACATCTCAAAATCGTAGGAATTACTTTGACTGAAGCAAAATCTGTCACAAAAATTTATTGATGATGCTTTTAGTGACGGATTTACAGTTTGTGATAGATTTTTTCATAACTAAAATTGTTTTCTTCTTGTAGTGTTTTTCCTAAATACATGATATTTGATCCAATTTGATTAGGAGTCTCGAACATTCAAATATTATCTGCGCTAGATACATTTTTTAGTGACATGTAGGTATAGATGTTTAAAAGACAAAAAGTCTTCATTATTGAGCATTCATATTTTAAAAAAATATATCTTAAGATCTTTTAATATATATATATATATATATAATCCCTATTTTCACTTCTTAAAAAAACAATGCCCCCTAAACTACACTTCTTTCCCCTCTACTTTCGAACTGTACAATCATACCCTTGTAATTAACTATAAAATACACTACAATATACTTTATTTTTTTATTATTTGATATGAAATCTTGTAGGGAATTGTTGGAAATATAGGTAACAATACCAATGTAAATGGATAAAATAATAAAATAGTTAAAATAATGAACATAAGAATTAACGTGATTCAGCTTTTAACCTACATTTATAAGCAAATACGATAAATAAATTTTAACTAATAAAAACAAATAAAGAATACAAAAGTAACTTAAATACATTCATCGCCAAAGTCTTGCCAAGCTCGTTTATTAGGCTACATGTTTTCTAAGTAATCAAGTTCAAAATTTTGCAAGATGGCAATTATTAGATTTTTAGAGAATGTTATATAATTTAATTTTGACTTATTATAAAATTAGATTTATGCAAAACTCACTCACTTGTTGAAATATGATTAAAGATAATATTAAATTCTTCACCATTGTAAAACTACAGAACATTTTCTCTGTTTGATCGAATCATTTAAATAAGTAAGCTTACAAAATAATTAAGCTCTGTTTATATCTTATGTATTTTCAATATATGTTTACCAACTTATTTTGTAAAATAAATGGAAAAATTACATAAAGTATAGGATAAAGAAAGCTTAGAGACTTTTTGTAGTTCATGTTTGGAATTTTTTTTTATGTTTAAGTAAAAAAATAATTTGATTTTATAATTTGTCTTAATATTGAAGAGAAAAATAATGAAAATCAATTTTTTTGTGTTTAAATTGAGTGCTGAAAATCTGAAAAAAATAAGGATCTAGATGCAAATGTTAATGGCCAATGCTGACTTATGGCTTTTAATATCCATTTAACTGTTGTTTGATTTAAGCTTCCTAATAAATTTAATTAGATGAGAGTAAATTACATAAAATTTCTTTAAAATTTAATTAAAATTATACTTACCATCTTTTTATTCCAAATATTACAATTGATTTTATCAATATGTTGATATATGTAAATTTTTTATTTTATTTTTTTAATCAATCAATTTTCTATACAACTATTTAATTATAATTTTATTTCAATTTTTGAAATGAAATTATAATTTATTTTTAATATTACAATAAGATTTTTAAATAATTTTATTACAAAAAGGAAAATATATTATATGAAAAGTAATTTTATTAACATAAAATAAATTAAAAAATAATGAATATTTAAAAATAAAAAATATTAAATATAATTTGATTATTTTTTTTAAAAAATATTAGTATAATGTACTCTATAGATTATCATGAATTCGCCTCTCTATTTTTATTTGGTTTGTGGTAGAGGATTAATGTAGATATTATGAATTTTTATTTTTATTTTTATTCTTTTTGGTTCAAATATATAATATTCTTTTTTTTTTTGGCGAATGTGGATTTCATAATATATTATAAGATAATAGGGCAATCATTGTCCAGATATCCCTAATTGGGAATAAAAGTGCAAAACATTGAACACGACATTAACAAAATCGCATTAGTATAGAGTAAATAGTTTAGCATTTTATAAGATTCATGAAGTAGGATGGGTAGACAAAAGATGGAGTAGCACAATAAGTTCTAAGAGGGAGGCAACCTTTTTCTTGCTTTCTTAGCCAAAAGATCTGCACAGATGTTTCGTTTTCTTGAAACCGTTGAGATTTTGAAGTCCTCAAAAGTGAGAGTAGGTGCAAGTAGTTTGAAAATAAAATGGCAATAGGGTGAAATTCATTCTGAGTATAGTCTATGAGAGTAAAATGTTTCTGGGAGTCAACTTCAATTTTAAGTTTTATGATGTTGATAGATTTTGCATTCTCTAAACCTATGTGTAACGACCAAGCTTCAGTCATCTTATTTGTGCTTATTTATATGAATTTAGAAAAACACGTCAATCATTCTCTTTGATCAAATCTTATCACTCTTCTTGCTACCAAAAAGTTTCTTTTAGCTCATCCATCTGCATTTAGCTTGACCAATCTAACGGTGGTTATTGAATATTTTGATAACCATCAATTGGAGGTAGGTTTGTCAAGGGTTGGATGAGAAGATCACAACTCAGGGAAATAGGAATCCCTCTAAATCTTAGAGGGTCTGGAGGAAATTTTTCAACGAACAAAAAAAAAAAAAAGAGGTGGTCTTTCTTTTTTTTTTTTTGGTGTGTGTGTGTATGCTGGAGAGATTCTGGAAAGAGTTCATCCGGAGTGAACTGGGCTCCAACTCAAAAGCCTTATATTGTGGGTTGGATGCACGAGCATGTAATTCAGCAAATAATGTTTAGGATATCACTTATTAATTATGCACCGAGCGTGATAGAAGGCGGGAGAGTGAGTAGTCAAGGCGAGAGAGTGAGTAGTCAAGGAAACGGCGCGGGAACAGAAGAAATCCTCATCAATAGCCTCATCAATCGAAAAGCCTCAGAATAGAAGAAACCTGATCTAATCGGTATTACTCCTCTTTCTCAAAATCTCAGTTCATTTGCTCAAACAGATCTACAGTCAAACTCTCTTGAGGAGCAGAGAGCTTAGTAAAGGAGCTTTTCTAAATGCTGAGAGGCATAAATCCAGAGTGTCATTGATGCTTTCGAGGAAAATTTTGCAGTTGCAGTTGGCGTCTTTGCAATTACCCAGGTAGTAGCAATTGTCTTGGTTTTCCGATGACCGGTCGTCATCTTCCATGGCGATGAAAGCGGTGCCACCAGGGCTGGATTTTGATTGTGTTCTCATGGCTTCTGATAGAGAAGGGGAGACAGAGCAAAGAAAAAGAGAGAGAGAAGAAAGAACAATGGAGGATTTTTTTAATATTTTAAAGAATAAAAATAAAAAATATAAAGTTGGGAGAATTTGACAAAAATAAAAATTACTTAAAAAAAAATTTGGGAGAATTTAAAAATTAAAGTTGGGTCAGTCAA
This sequence comes from Biancaea sappan, assembly GCA_037074585.1. Classification (NCBI taxonomy): domain Eukaryota; kingdom Viridiplantae; phylum Streptophyta; class Magnoliopsida; order Fabales; family Fabaceae; genus Biancaea; species Biancaea sappan. Next base: position 52,013,363 of record CM073494.1, on the reverse strand, counting down.
AAAGTCTGTAGGCACCTCTTATATTTAAGATCCACACGATCCCGAGAAGTAGAAACCAGTGTGCAGATAGCATGCACGCTTTGCAAGGAAAGCTGAGAAATCTTTTGGAGGCTCGATCTTTTGCCGCGTCAACTTATCTACAGGAGCTTTTATGTTCTTGCTCTTACGCCTATGCTAACGACTGCCACGTTTTACTGTTGTTCTTTGTCTCTTACATATAACTTGCTGTCAAGACTCTGTATAACCTCAGGCAATTTATGGTACTCTTATGTATAACTGAACGACCAGGCTGTATTATTATCTCTCTTTAACATCATTCCCCTTTTACCAATATATATATATATATATATATATATATAATATTCTAATGTATGCCGCCTATGACCAGTGACGAGATACAGCACGTCTCCATCTACTGAGATGCGTCTCACAAGTCACAGGTCACACTTACCACCGGGCCACTGGAGGCTTTGGCGCAACATTTCTTGATATTTTAAATAAGCATTATTTTTAGATTATTTTCATCCATAGAAGATGAGAATTGTTTTTTTAAAAAAATCTATGGAAAGACCAAATTGATTTTGGAGAATCAAATTAAAAAAATATTAATATTTTATGTTCTTGAAAAACACTACTGTACTATCAATTACCTTTAATTTGTCATAAAAGAAAATTTAAGGTAAAGCTATAAAATATATCCGGAAAGATAATGAATTTTCGTATAGTAATTATTTTAATGGCATAAATATGATCATTTTTGTCCTTCAAATAAAGTCAAGGAATCAATGTAAAACTTATGGCAGATATGATAATAATTTTTTTAATTTTTAATTTAAAAACATTTTTAAATAGTCATTATGGTAGTTAGGTCTTTAAATTTATACCTAACAATCATTTTGTCGTTTTCCTTTATGCTATTAACTTATTTGTCACTTCCAAATATCAAGTAGGAGATATTTACCTTAAAAGTTTGCTCAGAAAGATCATTTTATTTATACATAAAAATTTAGAAGCCTAACTATCAATTTTAAAAGTTTAAAAGAATATTTACAAATCACTTTAATTTTAATTTGATCGATGAAAATTGTTGACATAACTGCTAATTCAATAAATATATAAATTTTTATCCATTGCTCTTTGCTTAGAGATATATATAAAGAATTGCATTCAAATATATTCAAGAGTATGTCTTCTTTATCTTCTTATTTTCAATTCCTCTCTTTCCTTGGAGATTCATTTGGACCAAAACAGAGTGTGCAAAAAAGTGTAATAATTGACAAAATCACAAGAGTGCATTAAAAACAAGATCAATCAAATTAAATTCTTATATTCGAAATAGAGTATGCAAAACGGAGTGGAATTGTGAAATAATCATAAATGAAGACTAAATATAAGTTTTTGCTATTTAAAATAGTGTGTGTAGAGTTCTTTTTGTGCTTGTAGTAACTTGAACCGTGCAGAATCGAATCCTTCTACATCTCTGAAATGGGTGTACAAACTTCATGTATACTTGGGAGTACTTTTACAAATTTTGATCAGTGTCACAAGAATCAATTTTCAAGTACATATGAAATCAACCCTTGGTTCCAGTTTACACTGAAAAACATGTTATAATATAATTATACCCACAAAAAATCAAATTCATGATATGCGAAAATCATAAAGTTATTTATTTTGATAATGATTTAATTGTAAATAAATAGAATATTGATAGACAAACTGATAATAATAATAACAATAAATCATAGAATAATAGAGAATAATGTACCTTGATCCATAACAATCAATCTCCAAAGACTATATTCTTTAAGGTTAGTAAAAATGATTTTTCAAAAATTAGGTTTTGGATGATAGATATTAGCTTACACACTCACATATTTATAAAATTTTTCAAAACCTAGAAACCAAATCCTTTTAACCTTGAGAATCATAACCAACTTATCAAATCCAATGGATTTTTTGACCCATTTATTAATAATGTCTCATCACCATTATTAATTTAGATAAGATATCTACACATATTATAATATTACAAATTCTCCATACTAACTTTAATATATCAAATAAGTCTACCCAAAATATATTTCATAAAAATTATTAATTTGGACCTAATTATAGATATCAACATATATGTCTCAATATATGTACATATATAATAATTAATATGTAAATCCACTGAGATAATTGTTAGCACTTAATATATTTATAAAAAAATATAGATATATATAAAATAAATTAACACGAACAATTCTCCCACGTAGACTATATATGCTTTTGAATATTGTAAATATACATATTAAACATATATATAAATCTTAGTGTACACAATCTACTATCTATTCAGATATATTACAACAATCTATTAACCATATCAGCACAGAACTAAAGTAGCTTTCGTAACCAGTAATATTGGAACTAAACCCAACAATGATCACAATGCTAATATAATTAACATCATAGATCTAGTTTGGATGTGTAGCATGAAAATTACATGCAAATGATCTTTATTCATGCTTATTTCTAACTAGTTCCTATACTTTCTCACTTTCTCAACTTTATGCTAAACCACAAGAGAAAGCAATCACTTATGTTCAAAGTATTCAACACACACAATATATATATATATATATATATATATATATATATGAATAATATAAATTCATATATCAATATGTTGAAAGAAATGGTTGGATCCCAAGAGGGGGGTGAATTGGGTTTTATAAAAATTTTCACAAAACTTAATTGAAAGTTAAAATGATTTTCTGAAATTGGACAATGTTAAAGATAATAATTTAATTCAGAAAATCAAAGTGTTTATCAAGATGAATAATTTTATAGTGTAAGGAATTAATGAGCAAATATAAATCTACACAAATTAATTAATACTTGAGGTAGAAATCAAATATAAACGCAAAGCATTAATTAATTAACTTCAAATGTAAATAGAGTAGGGATAGAGAAAGCAAACTCGAAGATTTATACTGATTCGGCTAATCCCAAGCCTACATCCAGTCCTTAAGAGACCACTTGAATATTTCCACTATAATTGCAAGTTTAATCCGGGTACTTGCAAACCACTACAACATAGATCTTTTCTCCCTCAAGGGTGTCTCTCCCCCTTACAACGTGTTTTCTCTCAAACACTAACTCAAGGAACCAATTCTTGAGCAACTAAATTTAAAGGCTTAAGGAAAATAATTGTGGACACTCTCAAAGTGCAGATAACGCAGAAATTAAGCTCAGAATATTTCTCTAGCAATTTAGAGAGAATGAAACTCAAGATAATATGAGAAATGAACAATTGAAGTTTGATTCAAATGGTGTTGTGAAGTCCCCTATATATAGTGAAACCTTGCTGCTACAGTGACTGCTTTAGTCAGAATTACTACAGTAAGTTTCATCATCATTTTTCAACTTTTCTACAACAACCAAAAAACTTTATCAACCTTTTTCAACAATTAATATTCTTTTTCAAATTTGCTACAGTAAAAGGTATTCTTTTTCAAAGTTCATTACAACAACCAATAAACTTTATCATACTTTTTCAACAATCAAATTTCTTTTTCAAAAGTGCTACAGAAAAAGATATTCTTTTTCAAATTATATTACAACACCCAATAAACTTTATCATACTTTTTCAACAATCAAATTTCTTTTTCAAAAGTGCTACAGTAAAAGATATTCTTTTTCAAATTATATTACAACACCCAATAAACTTTATCATACTTTTTCAACAACCAATAAATTTTATCATACTTTTTCAACAATCAAATTTCTTTTTCAAAAGTGGTACAGTAAAAAGCATTCTTTTTCAAATTATATTAAAACAACCAATAAATTTTATTATACTTTTTCAACAATCAAATTTCTTTTTCAAAAGTGCTACAGTAAAAAGCATTCTTTTTCAAATTATATTAAAACAACCAATAAATTTTATCAAAAATAAATTTATATTACTATATATAAATATATAAAGCGTTAAATATATTTGGAACAAGAAAAATTGAATCATGCATTTGGGCCAATAAGATTAAATCATTCATTTGGGTCAAGAAGATTAAATCATACTATTTGGGTTAACAAAGATTAAATCATTCATTTGGGCCAAGAAGATTAAATCATTCATTTGGGCCAAGAAGATTAAATCATACTATAATTCCCACATATTTGTCATCATCAAAACTTATAGCATAATACATTAGGGCTAACAATCTCTCCCTTTTTGATGATGAAAAATCACTAAAGAAAAATATGTTACCATGTAATAATCATTATACAATATACACATATTTTTCTTTCCATATCCTTCTCCCCCTATTTGACATCAACAAAAAGGTATAAGGAAGACAATATATAAAGGTTAAATCGTATTCCTTCTTTAAGCAAGAATATCATAAGACATCATGGGGTAAAATTTCATCAAAACTTATCATTGATATGCCAAAAATATATAGTTAAGGAAAACATTGTATCTCAGATAAAGTGACCCTAAAAATATAGAGGATTTAAGTATAGATTTGGCTCCCCCTCAACCAATACATATTAAACAAATGTAATTTTCAAGATGTATTCATATATGTATCTTGAGGATGAGCACCTGCAAAAATTTTGACAACCACTCCGATGCTTAAGTTAGTAATGTAAATCAAAGATTAAAGGTAAAATTGACTGCTTACGGTTGCATGCATCAAGCATTATCATAATGCAAGGAAATAATTGCCTTTCATTTTCCCACAAAAGCATTATATGTAAGTATGTATAACTATGAAGATGTATCATCCTCTACACATTTCATTTTATTTAAAAATTTTTTTTTGACTTCTCATTTTCTATGAGTGCATGTGGAATCATGACATATTATTCTTAGCCATAGCCTTCGCTCATGATGCATGAATAGCATACACAACATATGTTCTTAGATACATGTAATCATAGCATGATGCAATCAATCATGAATATTATACTGAAAGCTCTCAAGAATAACACAACAAAGCAGAGAAATACGGTTCTGTTTATCACCATTTTATTAATCCTTAAAATTTTTAATCAAAACAAATTAAATCAGCCGCAAATCCACCGAAAATTGACTTTCGTGGTTTTGCCATTAATGCGACGCGTTGTTGGTGTGCATGCGTACCCTAGACTTCTAGCTTCCAGCTTGCAGAAATCCATAGGATGAGCTTGTAGGGGTGCGGCGGAGATATCTTCGTTGGCTCTAAGTCATAATTTTCTCTCTATAAAGATTGCCCCAGAGTTCTCAATTACCACACCACAAAGAGTATTCATCTCTGAGCCTACAACTTCCTGACATTCCTTTCTTTTCATACTCCTACAAAAATTTCTAAAATATTCCAAACCATGGCAGCAAGAAAGTTCATTGATCTCACAGTAGAGGCCAGGGAGGAAGAGCTCGACTTAAACTTGAGTCTAGGTAAGGACAAGGGCAAAAGACCTTTGGAGGGATCTCAAGAGAATCGAAAAAAGAAGATGAAGATCGAAGAAGTTGAGGAGATTAGTACAGGCCATATGTCAGAAGACAAAATTGCTTGTATGGAGCAGGAGGTGAAGAAACTCAAGAAGATGATAGAGGACTTGGAGAAGTTAGCTAAACGCAACAATGCGGCAATGACTTCAAGAATAGATAGGTTCTTCTATTGGTCTACCCAATGCTTCTGCAATCAACAACAAAGAAGTGTTGATTGTATGAATGGGATTTACACTACCCTCCGTGACATTGCTCAATCTCTTACTCCAAGGAATGACCGAGGGGTGATGATACAATACAACCCTCCTAATCCGAGACCACCTTGCCTGTAGATTGCTCATGCATGAGCAAACCTTTCCTTTTTTTTTTGGCAATGTAATCCTTCAGTTTTTTTTAATGCAAGTGGTTTCTTTTATTGGACGGTACAAAAAAAAATAATAAAGAAAGATAAAAGAAATCAGCTACACAAATTCAACACAGTATATATATATTGAAAAATATATATCCATTTTAAAGATGGAAAGAATTTTCTAACATGGACATATATATCATCATTTCAAAGAAAAAGCAAGTTACATACTTATCAAGATAAAACATATTATAACCTGAGTATGTAGTACAATAATTGAGGTAATATGGATTAATAAGATATAATCAGATATAAACTATAATCCATAAACAATCGTTCATAAGCTATATCTTATACAAAGGATATGACATGTATAATGCTCAAACCATGATGAATGGTATAAAGACAATATCTTTATATACAATGATATGATCAAATATGTAAAATATTAGAGAACAATATATCATTGCAATGAAAGTATGTCAGTAAAAAAAATTGCCAACATAGCCAATTATGATTAGGTAGTATCACTCAATTAAATAGTAAAGTGGTAAAGAATAGAGATACTCATCAATTTTGGAAAACTCTTATTGCTTCTTGAAGTTCCTCTTCAAGATTTTGATATTCTTGTTTTGCTCATTGCTCTTCTTTTGATTCTATCTTCTTGCAATTTTAATAGTCTTTATTGATTGATTATTTGCAACATCCTCTTTGCTTAGCGTCTAGCGTTGGCATTTGGCGTCAGGCGTTGGTTTACAGATTGACATATATAAGCCTTGCTGGTCAACTACTAATGAGCTAGCTGGTCGACCAACCAACTGCAAGACACTTTTAGTGGAGTACTTTGATTCTCAAATTAGTGATATTCAAATAAATCTTCAACCATCAGGAGAAACAATACATTATGTTCAAAGTATGTCATGCTTCCATAAAATGCATTTGTGTAAAGAGTTTTGATTTTATTGAAAATTTTTTTTTATAAGATTACAACAAGGATAAACTTACAAGTAAGAGTAATCTTATTGTTGTGGAAGCAAGGAAAATATGCATGAAATGGAAGCAAGTTGTTGTGATGCAATAAGTAAGAAAGTTTAAGCTGAATTTAGAAGAAAGATTTTAGCTCAAAACAAAACTCATATCCTTGGGCCGCACACCTAAGAATCGTTTTTAGAAATAGCATGCATGAATATCAAAGATAGATGTAAGGCATATTAGAGAACAGACAAAAGCATTAGAGAGCAGTAAACATATCAGTCAAATTTCTTACAATGCATTCCAGCTTATATGTTTACTTATCCATTGCCTCCTTTTGATGCAAGGAAGTGGAGTTTAAATGATGTAGCCATTAAAATGTCATTTCCGCTCCTTGCTTCGAGGTGAATCTACAAATTAATCTTTTGTTTTTGGTACCCAAATTTCTTTGGGTCCACCTAGGTCATGAGTTCCTTTTTGAACCCATTTCATTTTTACTCCATGAACAAGATTTTTCTTATAAAAGCATGAGTAAGATTTGTGTCCTTTCAGTCCACAATAAAAACAAGTGCAAGTTGGACTATTGGACATCTTTACAGAAACAAAGAAGTTTTTAGAATGCTTTTGGTTTGATTTCCTTTTAGAAACAAGACCAACTTTGTTAAACCTTCTTTTTTGTTTCAAAACTGAGATATTTAAAATTTCTCTACCTTGAGAAAATTTTGCAAGCGTGTTTTTAAGATTATTATTTTCCTTTTTCAAAGAATCACACTTGGTACAAAAGCAATTTTTGTTGGTAGAGATATTTGCTTTTAAAATCAAATTCTCTTCTTGCAAAGTTTTGTTTTGATTTTCAAAAACAAAATTCTCTTCCTTGGAAATAGAAAATTCATTTTTCAATGTTTCCAACTCATTTTCAAGAGAAAAGTTTTTCTGTTTTGAAACATTTAGTTTCTTTGCAAGTATTAGAGATTCTTCATGTAAATCATCAAAGGCATCTTGTAATTCTTCAAAAGAGTAGTCAAATGGATTTACCTCATCTTTATCTCTGGCCACAAGACAAGTATTGGCTTCTTCATTTGTGTTCTCTTCATCAGAATTGCTATTTCCCCAAATGGAAGATAGGTAAGCTTTCTTTGATGATTCAACTTTTTGTTGTGGTTTCTCTTTTTCTCCTTTTTATTTTTCTTCTATCTTCTTGGTGATTTGAGATTTTCCTGTAAGTTCAACACCAAGAGCTTGCAATTGATTAAGCACAAGTTGTATCTCATTAATGGTTTTTCAATTGTTCATTTGAGCAATTTCAAGTTCATTAATGAAACTTCTATACCTTAATTCCTCAGCAATAAGATCTTCCTCATGTGCAACTTCAAGAATTTCCCACATTTCTTTCGCAGTTGCACAGTTGGAGATTTTGAAAAATTCATCTTGACTCAATGCACAAGAAATAATCAATTTTACCTTAGCATTGAGTTTCATTAAACTTCTTTCAGTATCATTCCATTCACTCTTGGGTTTTGGAATACATTTTCCTTGTTCTTCCTTGACAGGCATATCAAAACCATTTTCTATAACTTCCCAGAGTTTATGGTCTACTGAAATTAAAAACATTTTCATTTCATACTTCCAATATTGAGAATGATTAACATCAAAAACTGGAGGTTCTGTGAAAGAACAATTTTCAGAAATAAACCACTCACTAGATCCAACCATGTTTACTCTTAGACGGTTAAGTCTCAAATCAAGAGCCCAAGCTCTGATACCAATTGAAAGAAATAGTTGGATCCCAAGAGGGGGGTGAATTGGGTTTTATAAAAATTTTCACAAAACTTAATTGGAAGTTAAAATGATTTTCTGAAATTGGACAATGTTAAAGATAATAATTTAATTCAGAAAATCAAAGTGTTTATCAAGATGAATAATTTTATAATGTAAGGAATTAATGAGCAAATATAAATCTACACAAATTAATTAATACTTGAGGTAGAAATCAAATATAAACGCAAAGCATTAATTAATTAACTTCAAATGTAAATAGAGTAGGGATAGAGAAAGCAAACTCGAAGATTTATACTGGTTCGGCTAATCCCAAGCCTAATCCCAAGCCTACATCCAGTCCTTAAGAGACCACTTGAGTATTTCCACTATAATTGCAAGTTTAATCCGGGTACTTGCAAACCACTACAACATAGATCTTTTCTCCCTCAAGGGTGTCTCTCCCCCTTACAACGTGTTTTCTCTCAAACACTAACTCAAGGAACCAATCCTTGAGCAACAAATTTAAATGCTTAAGGAAAATAATTGTGGACACTCTCAAAGTATAGATAACGCAGAAATTAAGCTCAGAATATTTCTCTAGCAATTTAGAGAGAATGAAACTCAAGATAATATGAGAAATGAATAATTGAAGCTTGATTCAAATGGTGTTGTGAAGTCCCCTTTATATAGTGAAACCTTGCTGCTACAATGACTGCTTTAGTCAGAATTGCTACAGTAAGTTTCATCATCATTTTTCAACTTTTCTACAACAACCAAAAAACTTTATCAACATTTTTCAACAATCAATATTCTTTTTCAAATTTGCTACAGTAAAAAGTATTCTTTTTCAAAGTTTATTACAACAACCAATAAACTTTATCATACTTTTTCAACAATCAAATTTCTTTTTCAAAAGTGCTACAGAAAAAGATATTCTTTTTCAAATTATATTACAATACCCAATAAACTTTATCATACTTTTTCAACAATCAAATTTCTATTTCAAAAGTGCTACAGTAAAAGATATTCTTTTTCAAATTATATTACAACACCCAATAAACTTTATCATACTTTTTTAACAACTAATAAATTTTATCATACTTTTTCAACAATCAAATTTCTTTTTCAAAAGTGCTACAGTAAAAAGCATTCTTTTTCAAATTATATTAAAACAACCAATAAATTTTATTATACTTTTTCAACAATCAAATTTCTTTTTCAAAAGTGCTACAGTAAAAAATATTCTTTTTCAAATTATATTAAAACAACTAATAAATTTTATCAAAAATAAATTTATATTACTATATATAAATATATAAAGCATTAAATATATTTGGGCCAAGAAAAATTGAATCATGCATTTGGGCCAATAAGATTAAATCATTCATTTGTTTCAAGAAGATTAAATCATACTATTTGGGTTAATAAAGATTAAATCATACATTGGGCCAAGAAGATTTAATCATTCATTTGGGCCAAGAAGATTGAATCATATTATAATTCCCACATATTTGTCATCATCAAAACTTATAGCATAATACATTGGCTCAAGACTTCTTCAATATATGTCTTTTGCGATAAACCCAAAGTATGCCTAGTACGATCCCCATAGATCTCAATCCCTAGAACAAAAGATGCCTTACCAAGATCCTTTATTTCAAATTTGCTAGAAAGAAAGGACTTGGTTTCATGCAAGAAAGACGTATCATTACTAGCTAACAGTATGCCATTGACATATAGAACTAATGTCACAAACTTACTCCCACTCGTATTGAGGTATATGCACTAATCCACTGGATTCTCTCTAAATCCAAAAGATATGATCACCTCATCGAACTTTCGATACCACTGCCCAAATGGCTTCTTAAGACCATATATGAATTTCTTTAGCTTATTTACAAGATGCTTTAATTCCTCTTATTCAAAGTTCTCTGGCTGCACTATATATATTATTTCTTCAATGTCTCTATTTAGAAATGATGTTTTTATGTCCATTTGATGCAACTCCAGATTATAATGAGCTACAAGTGTCATCATGACTCTAACGGCCTGTTTGGTAGCATCTCATAATAGGAATGGAATAAGTCCATTCTAGTACAGCCCGTAAATCATTCATTTTTTAAGGCTAAGTACAGTGCAATCCTTGGATTCTGTCCTTTCATTCCTCTATTTTTTTCCATCTGGAAAATCGGTTGAATTTTCATCTATGCCCTTAAGCATCTATCTCTAGCATAGTCAACAAGGGGCTTAAATAGGGAAGGGGAAGGTCAACAGTGGTGTATGTGTAAGAGACAGAGGACAACGATGATGGAAAGAGATCTGTGATCAAAATAGTGTGGGAATGAGGGAGAGAGATCTTTGAAAAATATAGGATACAACTGTGATGAGAACGGAGGTATTGAGAGATGAGGAAAATGGTTGATGGTGACGGTAGGAAGTGGGGATTGCAAGGTCGATGGTGAGTGAAGGGGAAAGCAAGGGAGGAGGTCGACAACGTCAATAAAGGGACGATGAGAGGATGAGGTGGAGGACAGCATTGTGTGACTGAAGCTTATAGATGTAGAGGTTGAGAAAGTGAGAGTGATAATGAGGACGATAGTTGTGGAGACTGATGGGAGTGACAGGGTGATTGGGGCTGAGAGTGACAGTGGTGTGGTGGAGCTATTTTGGTAAAATTACCCCATTAAAAAATACATACTAAAATATTTATTTTCTTTTTCCTATTCATTTTTCATCCCATGCCAAACAATTTTTTTCCCTTTTTCATATCATTTTTCATTCTATTTTCAAACTTCCATTCCATTCCTACTCTGTACCTTATACCAAATGGGCTATAAAGGAATCTTTCGATGAAACAAGGGAGAAGGTTTTGTTAAAGTCAATGTCCTTATTTTGAATGTAACATTTGGCTATAAGGTATGCCTCATATCTTTCGATATTACCACTCGAGTTATGTTTGGTCTTAAAGACTCATTTGCACCCAATCGGTCTCGCTCCTTGTGGTATCTATAATACCCCAGGTATTACTGTGTAATTTTAAAATGACATAATTATGAGGGTGAAAAAAAATCATTGATTAAGAGCTTAAGGTTAAAAGGTTTAAGGCTAAAATGAATCTTTGAGACCAAGAGGGACTAAAGTGAATAAATGAAAAATTTTGAGATTTTAACAAGAATGAGCGATGATGATTTATGTTTGAAGAAGTTGGTTAGGTGCCCAATTATGAGCCAAAAGTTTTCTTAGTATCCTAGGGGGTTCAAATTATAAATTTGTTTCTCTTGTGGGACTAAACTAAAAATTTGTATTGTGGGCCCCATTCTCACTAATTAAATCACACCTCATCCCTTCATTCCTTCATCTTTTTCTCACATCTCTCTTTCTGTCCGAGGTCTAGCAGCCTCTCCTCTCTTCTCTTCTCTTCTCTTCGTGGATGGCTAACCAGTGGATGGAGATCAAGCTTGAAATGTGGAAGAGGTGAGTGAAATTATCTTCCCATCCTTCTCTCCTTCATTCTCTTCTTTTTTCTTGCAAGAACATTGAACCCTAGGAAATCTTAGAGATTTTGTTTATGGTAGATAATGATGATTTGGATTTGTTTCTAAAAATTTAAGCTTCGTTAATGTTTTGAAAGCCCCCAAGATGATTAATGATGAAGTACATATCATAAATTCATGAATGTGGTATAGATATGAAGAGATTTCAAGGGAATGTTGGTTTAAGAAAAAGGAAGGTCTTGAGTGGGAAATTGAAGATTTGAACCTTGAATTATGAAATTTTCTTGGGGTTTTAATATTATAATGGTCCTAGAACATTAGTGTAGGAATCCCATTGATAGAATCATGAAAAATGGTAGGAAATCGTTGATTTTCAGTTGAAATCGAGTGAGGCTACTACTATACTTGAAAGTCAGGCACCAATGTCGTTGAGAGTGAGAAGACTAGTGCTCATGGGCGCCAGAAGTGGCACCTCCTATCATGTGATAAAAAATGGGTTTTGACCCTTTTTCTCTTGCGTTGTTGATTCGTAGTCTTGAAGGATGTTTTGGGGTTCTTCCTTAGATGCTTTGGAGCTTGCAAAGCCATTTCTAAAGGGATGCATTCATCTATGAAGCACGAGAAAAGGTAAGGGATCTAACCCTATCTTATATATCTTACTTTCTATATTGTATATCTTACTTCCTAGGACTTATTTTCCTTCCTAGAGTTTAATTAATTGAAATCATAAAATGAACTGATGTTATATTGATGTGTATAAAATTCCTCAAATGGTTAGAAATGGAAATAGCATTCTTGTGTGTTATTATTGACCATGAAGCGTGTAGTTCTCGTTTGTCATGGATGAAAATAATTTGGTGTCGACATTATTGTCTTCATTGTCAAGGTAATGTTATGATATTAAGCCTTGTAATAAATTATGCCTACGTATGAAAGTAATATGTTATGTAATAAATTTGTATACACATAGTTATATATATATTAGTATAAGGTATGCCAATTACCAAGCTAATGTTAAAGTTAAACCAACATGTCATTAAAGTAAAAGTTGTAATTAAGTACATGATTGTTACCTAAATATAAATGATGATGTGTAAGAGTATATTAGAGGCAAAATAAGAAAATTATTTCGATGTCCTCATAGAACTTGTACCTATACTTAGGTGACTAAACATCTATGGTTGAATGAAGGAGTCAAGTTGCATAATACTTATTTTTTTATGTTGATTTGTTAATAGTGTGTCCATTCATGTGTAAGTGAGAAGAGTGGTAAATAATTATGATAATAATGAATTGCAAATGAGCGAATCTGTTATGTATGCCTTCTTTAGGCATATGAAGTGTGTTGTTTTAAAGTACTAGTGTTAAGATAAGGGTATTAAGTCCCTAGAATGAATTATGTGATCAAGCCTGCGTAGCGGAAATTTTATGATACATGGGGATGAAATACAAGCTTACATCAAATGATGCATTTGATCGACTCCTATAAATAATGAGGTCGAAAAGTGTCAGTCATGATTACTATATCACATGTGAACATGTGTAATATATTGCATACTTTGTGGCCATGCTTCTATGTTATATGAGCACTTGTGTTGTGTGTTGTATGCCACCTTGGAATGTGATGTAAAGGACTTCTTGAAGGTTGGGCTTCGATATCCTTGGTTTCACGTTGTTGCACTTACAACAGGGCCCGTGTGATGTAGTCATTGAGTTGCTAAGGTATCGACTGGCTTCCAACCTTTGTGTGATTGTCATATGGTTGGGCTTTGACATCATTGGTCTTACATTGCTATACGCACATGGCCGGTACGATGTGGTCGTTAAGTTACTGAGATATCGATTAGCTATCGACCCATGTGTGTATTTTATTTTAATGAATTGTTTTACCATACTCTTATATATGAAGATTATTTCCAATTGCTATATGACAGAACATGACTAAAGTTATATAATACAAATGATTTCCTTACATCTAATGGACCAAATATGAAATAAGTACATATAGCCTAGTAAAGGTCAATTGAATATATGTTGAACTTGTTTGCCTGAAATTACATTTCTTTTATCTATTGCTTTTCCTTATTATTATGGTATATATATATATATATATATATATATATATATATTCTTGTGTTTGTAGATAGGTAGGGTTTATGGTGAGTCTCGTGCTTTGGACTCACCCCTTCACAGTTTCAAGTTTGGTGGTTTCTGCTGTCTGGAGGAACATGTGCTCAAAGACTTCCCCTTTGTTTGGGGTATGGTATTATTTTTAGATAGCACCTTTTATATATGTAAGAAATTAGAAATCTCTAGAAAGGTTTTATAATCGGGTAGGTCACACTACGTTGTGTAAATGAGTTATTGTGAAATGTTTATGAATTGGTTGTATTTGATAACAGTATAATGATCATGTACTCGTAACTTATGGAATGTATTGCAGTTAAAAAGGGTTTTGAGTTGTAGAATATTAGGCTTACGATAGTGTGGTCATGGTACTGTCCGTATCAGTCGTGAACCTGGTATGAGGGTCATGACAGTAACTCAACTAGACCCCATACCTCATTGTTTGCCATAGATTTCATCTCATTCCTCATGGCATCAACCCACCTTTGAGAGTTATTGGATGATTTTAAAGGAAGATAGAGCAAACAACAATTAGTTTACTTGAAATGGATTTAATGAAGTAAATCAAGCAACAATGATCAATTCTGGAGGCAAAAATCAAATTAAAAATAGAGCATCAAATAATCAATTTGAAATATAAAAAGCGTAAAGATAAAGAAAGCAAGCTCAAAGATTTATCCTGGTTCGGCTTCAATCCCAAGCGTACATTCAGTCCTTAAGACTTCCCTATGAGATTTTTCACTATATCCATAAGTTTAATCGGATACTTGTGAGCCTTGACAATTCCCAACTCAAACTAGAGTTGATTCTCACTCTAAAATAGAGCACTTCTCTCTTCCTGAAGTAAATCACTCAAGAGATTCCTTACTTTTGGTTTCTTTCAAAAGAGATGGACTACCCTTGTCTTATAAATCTTTTGGAAGAAAAAAGATTGCTCAAACAAGCTCTCTCTAAGAGTAGATATATAATATGAAGCTCTAATTATTCAAATAATAGATATTATGCAAGTGTTGACTCAATGATGTTTGTATCTCTGTTAAAGAAGATAAAATAAGTGAAAGCTCAATTATAACACTTGGGTCTATCATAAAAATGTGTTTTTGAGGTCATATATATAGGGCTCTTTGAAATATAGCCATTACAGACCAAAAAAAGCCACTATGTACGTAAAAAAAACATTTTTAACATGTAATGGTCGATTTCCCAGGCCTACCGGTTAACCTTTGATTTAAATATGACCGTTATAAGCATTTTCCAAGTAACCAGTTGACTGATTGCTAGTAGGCGGTTGACATCTTACTCTCTGAAAAACTTTTAGTCAACTTACAACTTTCTGGTCCAATTAAAAAATTCATAACTTTCTCATTTGAACTCTATTTCAAGCAAAAGATATATCATTAAAAAGTTCTTTAAGTCTAATATCAAATGAGATAAGTTTCATTAAAAAATTCTTTACCATTTAGGAGATATGACCCAATAAGTGACCAAAGGTTAGAAGCAGTCGACTGTCAGGTACTACCAGTAGACTTTTAGTTTTCAAGTTTACTTTAAATGGAAATAACTTTTTCATTTAAACTTTGTTTCAAGAAAACAATATATCATTGGAAACCTTTTGAGTCTAGTTTCAAATGAGATAAGTTTCATTCAAATATCCATTGTATTTTATGATATATGATGAAAAAGGTGATCAAAGGTTAGAATTAAGTTTTTGTAAAAATTCATATCCCATTATCTTTTTAATTTAAAACATGCTTTTCATATCTCATTGAATTTCACATAAAATTTCTTAGCCTATTGTAAATATACCTAGTTAAGTTCATTAGCTATCTTGATGCAAACAAGCTTTCAAAACTTCAAATCTTCTAATTCTTCATTTCTTGGAACATTTGTCTTAACTTTTTTTTTTTTGAGTAAAGTATGATGTTAATATTCTATATTCTTCAATACAATGCTTGCTCTTCTTATTTTTAACCAACTGTCATAAATGAACATTTAACTTGCAAACCAAATAGCTAGTCCAAATCGTTGTAAAGAGCATGATTCATGTATACAACATTACATATTGAATAATATAATTATGCTTAACTTGTAGCACATAAGAAACATATATGAAATATATTTCTCACATATTTGTCATCATCAAAACTTATAGCATGATGCTTTAGGAATAACAAACTTCAGCTTTGAAAATTTTGAACACATCTAAAGACTCTAATTTCTCATGTAACAGTACATGTACCTAAATCTAGAGTAGTCATCAATAAAGTTGATAAAATAATGTTGTCCATTCCAAAAAGTCATAGCAAACAAACCACATATATCCATATAAATCAACTCTAAAGTCTCACTAGCTTTAGTAGCACCTATTCCCTTAACTTTAGTCAATTTTCCTTAATGCATTCAATAAAAATATCCATATCATCGATATTGGATACATGTAGAATGTCATCTGACATAAGCCTTTGCATTCTCTTTTTAGAGATATGCCCCAAATGCCTATGCAATAAGCTAGCAGAATTCTCATGAATCAATCTACGTTTAGTACCAAATTTTATGGTATGCATAATCTCTGAGCCATTGGATTTTATACAATTTAAGCGGTATAGATTATCAATTAAAGAACTAGTGCCAATCAAATTTGAATTTAAACTGAAAGTTCCATTCCAAAATGAACAATTATACTCAAATTTGTCCAATCATGAAATCGAAATTAAGTTCCGTCTAAATGACGATACAATAAAAGTATTCTCTGAATTCAAAATACATCTATTCTCTAAAGATAATCTAAAATGACCAATAGCCCCACATAGATGAATCTTTCAGCATCAAGTGGCTTTTACCTGTTTATGCAATCATGCATAAATACATTTATGTGAGTAGTTACACTTGAATCTACCCATCAGGTATCATTAGGTACTAATGATAAATTAACCTCATAACTGACAAAGTTAAGTAGTATATCCTTTTTCTCAATCCATGCAGTTAATTTGGTATCAGAATTAGGTGCTAAATTTGTAGAAATATTGGTTGATACTAAACAAAACAATAAAATAAACATGCTCAGAACAAGATACATGTGTATTTAATAACACACATACTCATTTGTACATTAAGCGGTTTCATTCATATACAAAGATGTCTAGTACAACAACATTTATTAGTCTTTGGATAGAACAAATGTCTTGTTAGTAGCCGAAAACAAACAAATTTAGTATATACCTTCCTTTGGGTTTCATTCATATACAAAGATTTCTGGTATAACAACATTTATTAGTCTCTAGATAGAACAATTGTCTTGTTAGTGGCCCAAAACAAACAAATTTAGTATATACCTTCCTTTGGGCCAACATGTCCTAAGCAAGTTTTTCAAATATGTCTTACATTTACAACTTTCCTTAGCCTGACAATTAAACTCCTTTCGGATATTTAATATGCATAGGCACTTAACATGTTTTTCTTATTAAAACTAAATTAATTTTACCTAAATTAGTTACTTTAGTAACCAAATAGTTTAATCAACTTAATTATAACAAGAAAACACAATTTAAAAGGATTAGGATTCATGAAATACCTATATGGTGTGATTTAAAGCTTCAAAATCATTATATATATATATATATATATATTGAAAAAACCCCCTTTTTTTTGTTCCAAGTGATCTAAATTACACCCAAAAAACTGACTTTCATGAATCTGAAATTTTAAAACACATATGGGGTTGATGAAACTCTAAATTTAATCAGTGAAAAACATTTCAATTCACCCAAAATACACACAATCATAAATTTGAAAAATTAGAGTTCTTGATAGAAGTTGTCCCACTTTATAAGAAAGCTCAAATTTTGATTAATACATTCATGATTAAGATTACTTAGATATACACATAAAATTCAATCCCAAATATATATATATATATATATATATATATATATATATATATACACACGACATACTGTAATCCCAAATTTCATATATTGATTGAATCTCAAATATTCTATCAATTACATCATCCCAAATTTAGTGAAGACAACTTAAAAGTTTAATCAATCATAAGTGATAAACAAACTCCATTGATCAAAATAAATTGATCAATTAAAATATCACAACGTGGATTATATCATCAATTGCCTCACTTATACACATAAGATGACGTTGATGAGAATATTGAATACACTGGATACATATGATGTTGATGACATATATGTAAAACCCCATAATATGATTACGTAATATTACCAATCAAATATATACATTTATATATGCCTAGTGATTGAACGTCATATATATATACACTAATCAAGATTGAACGTTGGCATATGTAATTGAAAATCAATCTGCATTCAATTAGGATACTAAGAATCAACGTGATTTATATTCAACCAAATACAATTATGCTTTGTACGATTTCTCACATCAGTTTGATTTAATCACGCAAAATTTTCAATCTTGATGCATTTGGCGATAAATTTAATTCAATACAATTTATTATAAATTTTAGAGTTTTATAGAAAAACTCTCTTACAAGTCCTAACTCAAATGAATCCCAATTATTTACAATTTGTCTATCAGAACTAGACTCTGATACCAATTGAAATCATCCTATAATATAATTACAACCACAAACAATCCAATTCATGATCAATTTCAAATGCAAAAATCATAAATTTATTTATGCTGATCATGATTTCATTGTAAATATATATGATCTTTATAGACAAACTGATAATACTAATAAAAATAACTCATAGAATAGTAGAGAATAGTGTACCTTGATCCATAGCAATCACTCTCCAAAGGCTAGGCTCTTCAAAGTTAGTGTGATACCCATGGTTAAAATTTCCATGTCTGTTTAATTTTTCTATGTGCCGATGTGAATTTCGTCATCTTGTCTGTGTGTGCTAGTTAAAAGCAGGGGTTACACATTCAGTTTGCATGAATTGTGTTTTATAATAGATGCTATATAATGTGATGTTTATCCTACATGTGAAACGTGATTCGGGCTAATAAGGAACTACAATGAAAAATAAAAGTGAGAACCTAAAATGAAAAATAAAACTTAGTTCGAGCTGGACAAAATGTTCAAAATGATACCACTAGATAGAAATTAAATTAATAAGAATAAGGTGAAGCTTTAAAGATAAATTAAAGGTTTAAAATTCAAGAAAAATTAAATGTAGGAAAAATTAAGAAAAGAATTGCTCTAGGTAAATAATAGTGTTGTCACCCGTATGATGCACGGATTAATATAAATGTCATTATTTTTGCTTATCAAATAAATAAAGAAGAACAATTAATATACATAAAAAGAAATAAGTGTACAAAAATAATGAGACATTGAGGCCATGTTAAAACGCATATACTTCTTATTCATTAGATATAATGGCCTTGAAGATTAAATGTAAACACCATCATATGGAAAGAACAAAAATAAGGTATTACATGAATTAATTTAGATAAATATACTAATGATAAAAAAAAGTTGAAATAAAAGTTATTGACCTCTAACATAAATTTTGGAGTACTTTTTTATAACTATGCTAGTAGTGCCTGTCACTGGATTCTCATGCTTGTCAAATATCAGAATCTTTAATCTCGTTATACTTTTCATTTTGAGATGACAATGTAAAATTGACCATAACTAAAAACAGAATTTGCAAAATATAATCTAACTGAAGAAAGTGATTGTTTATGTTTATAGCAAAAGCTCGGAAAAAATACACGTGCGAAAATAATAATAATGAATGAAATACAGAAAAAGAAATGGAAACAAAAATCATGAGTTATTATAAAATATATATATATATAATAACTTTGATATAAAGTATTAAAAAGAATCTAATGCCCAAGACCCTCATTTACGATTAGTCACAGGCTGGCCTATGGGTCTAATCTTGTTTTGACACTACCATAAAGAGTGATTACCACTCGACTAGCTTTAGAGAAGTATTGGAAATTTATCTTAAATACATGGCAGTACAATAATTACCACTATCATTACCAATAATGTTGAATTGTGTAATAACGCACACATCATCTTAAAAAATAATATTTTTGAACTTGTTAATAAAAGCCCGCTTGACAGATATATGAATGCAAGATTCCTGAAGAAAAAACATTGATAAAGAAAAAACTATATGAACCAAAATCTATGCCTAGATAACAAAAAAAAAGGAAGAGAAAACATCTGTGACTCTTCTAGAACCATATCTATGTTATTAGCTTCTTCAGGTGAGTTATATCCAAGCATAAACCACATGTGCACGATTTAGACATATGAAAAGAATGAATTTAGTAATTTACATATTGATGCATTAACATCAGCAACATTACTAAATTTAGCCATATGAAAAGAATTAACAGAATAAAAACTGATTCTATAGAAAGAATAAACAATACAAATATGGGAGGAACACATGACAATTAGAATGACTCATTATTTATATAACATGAATTTTGAACATAATTAATTGAATTTGATTAAATAATTTAAATAATTAAATAATAATAAGAATGAATTTAGTAATTTACATAATTAAATTCCAATTTGCATGACAGTTGCAATCTTCACGGAATTTAAATTCATGAATGTCAGGAATATGCATTGATAGTAGAGCTCTAATCACATTTTAAAAGAGTTGCTTTACCATTTGAATTTAAATTTATACTTATTTTACTTAATGCATTTAATGTAGTGATTAATAAGAATGAATTTAGTAATTTACATAATCTATTCATTTAATATTTCATTTTAATTTATTAATTTTACTAAATGTAATTTAATGTGGTGTGGTTAATAAGAATAATTTTTTTCAAATTCATTTTAATGCAATTATATAATTAAATTTCAATTTACATAATAGTTGCAATTTTCACATAATTTAAATTCATGAATGCCAGTAATATGTATTGATAGGGGGAACCCTAATCATATTTCAAAAGGGTTACTTTACCATTTCAAATTCATTTTCCCAAATTTTGTTGCTTCATTGATGAATAGAGATTTTTCTGATTGTTCATGATAAGATATAAGATTCATAAGAATGAATTTACTCTAATTTTACTTAATGCATTTAATGGACCCTAATTTTACTTAATTCATTTACATAATGGTTTCATTTAAATTTACCCTAATTTTATTTAATACATTTAATGTAGTGATTCATAATTATGAATTTAGTAATTTACATAATCTATTCATTTAATATTTCATTTTAATTTATTAATTTTAATATATGTAATTTAATGTGGTGTGATTAATAAGAACAATTCTTTTTTCAAATTCATGTAATTAATGTTTCATTTTAATTTATTAACTTTATTATATAATATTTAATGACATTCATGTAATTAATGCCCTAGAGTAGAATTGTTTTAGTCTATTATATAAATAATTTAAATAAAATTAAATAAAAATAATAATAAGTAAAGAAAGGTATAGGTTAGGCATGAAGCCTAATCTAAAATAAATAAAATAATATTATAACAAAAAAATAATAAGAGAAACATATAATTAGGATAGGAAAGGAATTAAATATTAAAAGTAATATTAATGATTAATAAAATAATAGGGAAATAATGCTCTCCCTATCTTTTAGGTGCCATTCTTAAATAATTAAATAGGATTAGTAATTATTAAATCAAGAAAAATAAAACACAAGACAAATTCAAATTCAAATCAAATAAAAGAATTAAATTTTAAGCTTCTAGGGATAAATGAATTAATTTATCGTAGAGCTGGGTGTGAATATCTACTTAAATTTTAAATTAAACTAAGCTAAGGTAACTAAGATGCAAAATCTAATTGAAACTCAAATTTAAAATTAAATAGAATGAATAAGTCAAATCAAATTAAAATCTCTCTAAAAATATTTTACCTAGACTAGATCTAAATAAAAATAACATAAACACAACACGGCTAACACAAAAGCAAAGCTCAGACAAAAATAACACACAACTTGGCCAAATTCACACCTTCTCTCTACCTTAGCCACCACACCTTCACTCTCTACACACCTAGCTGTATACAAAGAAAAGTACCTTAGGTTGTCCTCCTTTCTCTCTCACTCTAGATGGTAAACTAACTTTTTAAAAAAGAATCTTCAATATTATTTGAGAGTTAAGTTAATTGACTTTAATTTTATACATTGCTGAGCACAGTGGACTTGTCAGTAGGGCTGAACTCTGGAATAAGGCTCATAGAAAGAAGGATGACTCATTTGTAAGTGATGAAGCAAAAGCCATTAATGTAAGTTGAACATCTTGAACTTCCTGAATGTAAGTGAGAGCTATATTAGTTATGTCATGCCCCAATCCCAGGAACATGACCAGCACAATGGTAGGATCCTTACTGTAATACCCGTTAATTTCAGAATATAATTCGCTTAAGAGTATTTTAGAATTCTACAACGTTACTTTAGTTATTTATTTTAGTCATTTTTAATTTTCATATTTAATTGTTCTCTTTGAATATTATTTATGAAAATTGAGTTAAATGACTGGACTAAATATTTGCACAATGAGGGATATATTCTAAGAATGGTGAAATTCATAGAAAAGTGGTTTCATAATGGTCAATTAATCCATTTATTGTAAATTGACTGGATGGGTTTGGATGTTGGGTTATGGATACCCATGGGTTATTGAATAACCCATTAGAAATATTTAATATAAAGTTTCAATAGTACCCCTCATTTTCACTCAACCGAAGGAAGCAGAAAAGCATTTCTCTCTCAGTTCTTCATTTTCTTCTCAAATCCTTTCCTTGATCTTCAGAATTTCGATTATCTGTTCGGTTCAAAAGCTTTGTAAGGATCAAAGGTAAGCTTTAATCTCGTTATTTTCCTTAAATCTAAGTTTATATGGAAGATTAGAGGAGGTTTTGTTCTTGAAGATTTTGATGATAATTCGTGAATCTCAGTTGTTTTAGAAGTTATATTTGAGTTATAATCGGTTAAAAGAGTTGAAATTCTGCTTTTGAAACAAGAAAGGAAAGGATGAATTTGTTAGAAATTTCTGCAAAAACTTCTGCAAAAAACCGAGTTACTGTAGCGACCAGAAATTTCGAAACAAAATCTGGAAAATTTTCTTCGGGTTACTGTAGCAGTACTGTAGTGTCGGTAGTCAACGGTACTGTAGCAGTCAACGTACTGTAGCGAACCGGCACTGTAGCGAACCGACACTGTAGCAGTCAGAAAATTTTACGTATTTTCGTGATTTTGTTTCCTTTCTTATGATTCCATGTAATATATTTTACTAGGAAATTTTCCTACACAAATTCTAGTGTGGAACAAGGTAAACTTGGACAAACATCAAGGTGAGTGAATAACCTTGCTCAGCTAATTTGATATTACTAGTCAAAGTACAATATAAGTCCCATTTACAACATTATTTGGATAATAAGCAATTAATTTTTCATATGGGAGTATATGATGATCAGTAGAAATAAGAGTATGAAGAAATTATTTATTTCATGACAATTGTACTATGTGATGAATTCTCACTATTTATTAATGAGTAAAGATCTACGGGATCTAATACACGAGTTTGAAAGAGTTAGAGTCCCATACTACTCGGTGTATATCTATGAAATCTTATTCATGAGTTTGAAAGGGTTAGAGTCCCATACTACTCGATGTATAAGACAATTAATTATATGAGTAAATGTGGTATTTGTACTTTTGATATTTTATATAGTACAGTTATTTACTTACTGAGTTTTTAAATAAACTCACACTCCCTATGATTATTTTTTTTCAGATACAGAAAACAAAGAACAAGAGTATCCATTTGAAGAATAGAAGCCCATTAGAATTATCCTCTATTTCTGTCTGGTGGGATACCAGTACTTATTAATGTGGACACTAGAAACGCTCTGTACTTTCTATAGGTCTCCTAGGCTTGCGATGAGATAAAAATATCAGACTATGTATGTCTATATTTGCTTATCAGATGAATATAATTCTGTAGTGTGGAATGAATGATTAAGGTCGAATGTAAAATCTTACAGAATATATGTATATAACGTATGTTTGAGAATTATATCAAATGAGTAGTATCTTTTCACATGCTCAATTTTTGGGATGTGACAAATTTGGTATCAGAGGAAAGGTTTTATAGGTCCCCTATAGAGTACAGAGCAAAGTGATCTTTGTGGGCCCTTCCTTATTGTCATGAGCCGCGGCATGACCATAGGATTAGGTTCCATAAAAGACCTTGTAGAGTATAACGTCATTTTATAGATAACTTCTCAGTGGGGCTAGAAAGTGATATTTTGTTTATGTCTGAAAATTGTTTGTTATGTGTGTAGGTCTGTGACAGATCAATGTCAGAAGGATCTTCTAATAATAATGAGCATATGGGTCCAAGGAGGGCCATAAATCCACCAGTACATGTGAAAGATAATCCTAACCGTGGTGATAGTTTTCATGCTCAAAGTACTGAGGGCGCAACTAGTGAGCAAGCAAGAAGAGTCGAACCTGATGCTCACGTTGGTAATGCAACTATTGCACATGTGATTCATTTGATGAATGAACGATTTGACCGATTTGAGGCTGAAATGAGAGGTCGAGCTGCACAAGCTAACCTGCCAGTGGATCCTCCTATTGTTGAAGCTGAAAATGTACCACCAGCTCCGTTAGCGGGAGGAGTTAATGTAACAGAGGTAAGAATGTCTGAATTCCAGAAAATGAGGCCTCCTACTTTTTCAGGGGAAGATCCCAAAGAGGACCCACAATGTTTCCTTGAAGATTGTGAAGCAATTTGTGATGCTATAGGGTGTTCTCCTACTCAAAAGGTAGAATTCACTTCCTTTCAGTTAAAAGGTAGGGCTGGTAAATGGTGGAGGAACTGGAAGAAAGCTAGAATTCAAGGCGCACCGCCAGTTATGTGGACAGAATTTTACAGATTGGTTATGGATGAATTTCTTCCGGCAAGTGAACGATCATCCAGGGCCAGAGATTTTCTGTATCTACGGCAGGGAACCATGACTGTTGACGAGTATTCAGCTCAGTTTGTTAAATTATCTGAATATGCCCCTGAAATCATTCCTTCTGAAAGGAAGTAAATAGAAAAGTTTGTGGAAGGGCTTCGTGATGCCTTATATGATCAAGTGGGTTCCAATATGAACGATTACTCTTCGTACTCAGAGGCTGTTGATGTGGCCCGAAGAATGGAAAAGAGGTCAAAGAATAAAGAAGAATATCGTCAAAAGAAGAAAGCTAGATATAGAAGATCTTTTGATCAAGGGGAAGACTCAGGGACTTTGAAACCCTTTACTGCGTCACAAAATGTTCCAGCCACTCCTACTAAGTCAACTTATTCTACAGCCAGTGTGGCTAAGCCTCGTTCAGAGAACAGGGGTGGTTTTAGCTCTTCTAGTAGAGGAGGTACTCAAGGTAGAAGGGAAAAACCTCAATGTCCTGAATGTGGAAAGTTTCACTTCGGAGAATGCAGGTTAAACACTGTTGGTACAGGCTGTTTTCACTGTGGACAAAAAGGACATTTTATAAGGGAGTGCCCTCAGCTCATGACAAGACCAGGTCAAGGGTCTACTTTGCCACCTCGACCACAATCTATTACTCAAACACCAACCCCTTCAACAGGGGGTAGTATGGGAAGAGGTTCTGGAAGAGGCCAAGGTGACCGTGGAAAACAAGCTGCTGGCAGAGGAAATGCAAGAGTATATGCTCTAACCCGACAGGATGCTCAAACATCCAATGCTGTAGTTACAGGTATATTATCTGTTAATACTTTTGCTGCACGTATTTTGTTTGACCCCGGTTTTACTCACTCATATGTGTCGCCCTTATTTGCCAAGAGATTTGCATTTGATTCGATTATTTTTAAAGAACCATTCTTGGTTTCCACACCGATGAGAGAGACTTTGATGGTTAAAACATGTTATCGTTCTTGTAAAATAATCGTTGGAGGCATGGAAACTGAGATAGATCTTATGGTTCTCAATATGTTAGATTTTGATGTGATTCTAGGGATGGACTGGCTATCTTCTTGTCATGCTACTATAAATTGTCGTGACAAAGTTATTTCCTTTAATATACCGGGGAGGAGTAATTTTGTGTTTCAAGGAGATCGAAGTGATGTACCTTGCAACATGATATCTATGTTAAGTGCCCAGCGTATGTTGCGAAAGGGATGTCAGGGATTTCTAGCTTTTATCAAAGATTTAGAAAAGAAAGAACAGAAGTTAGAAGACATTCATGTGGTTAATGAATTCCCAGATGTGTTCCCAGAAGATTTACCTGGATTACCGCCAGAAAGAGATATTGAGTTCAGTATTGATTTGGTCCCAGACACACGACCAATTTCTATTCCACCTTATCGTATGGCTCCTGTTGAGCTAAAAGAACTCAAAGAACAATTGGAAGATTTGTTGAACAAAGGGTTCATTCGCCCAAGTTTTTCACCTTGGGGTGCTCCTGTTCTTTTTGTGAAAAAGAAAGATGGTTCTATGAGATTATGTATAGATTATCGTCAGCTGAATAAAGTCACAGTGAAGAATAAGTATCCTTTACCAAGGATAGATGATTTGTTTGATCAGCTTCAAGGAGCAAAATACTTCTCAAAGATTGATCTAAGGTCTGGATATCATCAGTTACGAATTAAGAGTGATGATATACCTAAGACTGCTTTTCGTACACGGTATGGACATTATGAGTTTCTTGTGATGTCTTTTGGGTTGACAAATGCACCAGCAGCATTTATGGATTTAATGAACAGAGTGTTCAAATCATTCCTTGATAAGTTTGTAATTGTATTTATTGATGATATTTTGGTGTATTCAAAGAGTCATGAAGAACATACTGAACATTTGAGAATAGTGCTTCAGACTTTGAGAGAGCATCAGTTGTACGCAAAGCTCTCAAAATGTGAATTCTGGATGAGTCATGTAACATTTTTGGGACATGTTATTTCCCAAGAAGGTATTCATGTAGATCCAAGTAAAATTGAAGCAGTAAAACAATGGCCTAGACCAACAACTGTGTCTGAAGTACGTAGTTTTCTTGGCTTAGCAGGGTATTACCGTCGCTTTGTCAAAGATTTCTCTAAGACGGCTCTCCCATTAAATAAGTTAACCTGAAAGAATGTTAAATACATTTGGGATGATTCATGTGAACAAAGTTTCACCCAATTGAAAGAGTGTTTAACTTCTGCACCAGTCTTAATTCTACCATCAGGACCAGGGGGTTACTCTGTATTCTGTGATGCCTCAAAGATAGGCTTAGGGTGTGTGTTGATGCAACATGGTAAAGTCATAGCTTATGGCTCACGTCAGCTTAAAAAGCATGAATTGAATTACCCCACTCATGATTTGGAAATGGCAGCTGTAGTGTTTGCCCTAAAGATATGGAGACATTACTTGTATGGGGAAACTTGTAAAATTTTTACAGATTACAAAAGCCTTAAGTACATTTTTGAGCAGAGAGATCTCAATCTAAGGCAACGAAGGTGGATGGAACTTCTGAAAGATTATGATTGTACCATCCTTTACCATCCAGGTAAAGCAAATGTAGTGGCTGATGCTCTAAGTCGAAAGTCTATGGGAAGCTTAGCTCACATTGCCACTATAAGGAGGTCTCTAATACATGAACTACAAGAATTGGAAGCTGATGGAGTATTCTTCGAGATCACTGAGTCAGGTACATTTCTGGCTCATTTAACAGTTAGATCATCCCTTGTTGAAAAAGTAAAAGCAACTTTAGAAGGTGACATTGATATGGTCAAAGTCAGAGATAAGGCAAGGCAAGGTCTAGCACCAAATTTCTTGGTAGATGAAGAAGGAGTCTTATGGTTTAATGGGAGACTCTGTGTCCCCAACATTGAATCTTTGAAACATGAAATCTTAATGGAAGCTCATGGTTCACCCTACGTTGTACATCCTGGTGCTGTGAAAATGTATCAGGACTTGAAACAAGTTTACTGGTGGGAGGGCATGAAGCGAGATAGCTCGATGTTTGACTTGTCAGCAAGTTAAAGCTGAACATC
Organism: Biancaea sappan; assembly: GCA_037074585.1. Taxonomy (NCBI): domain Eukaryota; kingdom Viridiplantae; phylum Streptophyta; class Magnoliopsida; order Fabales; family Fabaceae; genus Biancaea; species Biancaea sappan. The sequence goes on along the minus strand of CM073494.1, from coordinate 51,985,177 downwards.
GATTACCACCTGGTTTGATGCAAAAACTAGATATTCCCGAGTGGAAGTGGGAAAGGATCACTATGGATTTTGTAGTAGGTTTACCTCGGTCAACAAAAGGAAATGACTCAATATGGGTCATAGTGGATCGACTTACTAAGTCAGCACATTTTCTTCCTGTTCATACCACTTTCAGTGTAGCAAAACTTGCTCGACTTTATGTTAAAGAAATAGTGAAACTTCATGGTGTACCAATATCCATTATATCAGACCGAGGACCTCAGTTTACTTCTCGGTTCTGGAAAGTCTTTCAAGAGGCTTTGGGTACCAAAGTGAATCTTAGCACATCATTCCATCCTCAGACTGATGGACAGTCCGAAAGGACAATTCAGACTTTAGAGGATATGCTAAGAGCTTGTGTGATGGATTTCAGTGGAAGTTGGGAAGATCATTTGTCTCTTATTGAATTTGCTTATAACAACAGTTACCAAGCCAGTATTCAGATGGCACCTTTTGAGACTTTGTATGGGAGACGGTGTCGATCTCCTATAGGTTGCTTTGAACTTGGTGAAACCAAAATATTTGGACCTGAGATGATATAGGAAGATATAAATAAAGTTAAACTGATCAGAGAGAAGTTGTTAACTGCTCAGAGTAGACAGAAGTCTTATGCGGACAACCGACGACGTGACCTTGAATTTGCAATAGGTGATATGGTTTTCTTACGAATCTCACCTATGAAGGGAGTAATGAGATTTGGGAAGAAAGGCAAGCTTAGTCCGAGATATGTTGGCCCATATGAGGTTGTAGACAGAGTGGGTAATGTGGCATATCGCCTAGACCTACCTTCCAACCTAGAGGGAGTTCATCTAATATTTCATGTGTCCATGCTACGGAAGTATCTTCCTGATCCTTCTCATGTCATTCAACCCCAAGAAGTTCATTTTGATAAAACTCTCACCTACGAAGAGGTACCAATAGCTATCCTTGATAGAAAAGTCAAGAAATTGCGTACCAAAGAAATTCCTACTGTCAAGGTTCTTTGGAGAAATCATTCTCGCGAGGAAGCTACGTGGGAGGCAGAAGATGAGATGTGGAAAAACTATCCACATTTATTTGAAACTTGAGGTAAGATTTAAATTCGGAGGACCGAATTCTTTTAAAGGGGGGTAGAATGTAATACCCGTTAATTTCAGAATATAATTCGCTTAAGAGTATTTTAGAATTCTACAACGTTACTTTAGTTATTTATTTTGGTCATTTTTAATTTTCATATTTAATTGTTCTCTTTGAATATTATTTATGAAAATTGAGTTAAATGACTGGACTAAATATTTGCACAATGAGGGATATATTCTAAGAATGGTGAAATTCATAGAAAAGTGGTTTCATAATGGTCAATTAATCCATTTATTGTAAATTGACTGGATGGGTTTGGATGTTGGGTTATGGATACCCATGGGTTATTGAATAACCCATTAGAAATATTTAATATAAAGTTTCAATAGTACCCCTCATTTTCACTCAGCCGAAGGAAGCAGAAAAGCATTTCTCTCTCAGTTCTTCATTTTCTTCTCAAATCCTTTCCTTGATCTTCAGAATTTCGATTATCTGTTCGGTTCAAAAGCTTTGTAAGGATCAAAGGTAAGCTTTAATCTCGTTATTTTCCTTAAATCTAAGTTTATATGAAAGATTAGAGGAGGTTTTGTTCTTGAAGATTTTGATGATAATTCGTGAATCTCAGTTGTTTTAGAAGTTATATTTGAGTTATAATCGGTTAAAAGAGTTGAAATTCTGGTTTTGAAACAAGAAAGTAAAGGATGAATTTGTTAGAAATTTCTGCAAAAACTTCTGCAAAAAACCGAGTTACTGTAGCGACCAGAAATTTCGAAACAAAATCTGGAAAATTTTCTTCGGGTTACTGTAGCAGCACTGTAGTGTCGGTAGTCAACGGTACTGTAGTAGTCAACGTTACTGTAGCGAACCGGCACTGTAACGAACCGACACTGTAGCAAACCGTTACTGTAGCAAACCGTACTGTAGCAACCCGTTACTGTAGCAGTCAGAAAATTTTACGTATTTTTGTGATTTTGTTTCCTTTCTTATGATTCCTTGTAATATATTTTACTAGGAAATTTTCCTACACAAATTCTAGTGTGGAACAAGGTAAACTTGGACAAACATCAAGGTGAGTGAATAACCTTGCTCAGCTAATTTGATATTACTAGTCAAAGTACAATATAAGTCCCATTTACAACATTATTTGGATAATAAGCAATTAATTTTTCATATGGGAGTATATGATGATTAGTAGAAATAAGAGTATGAAGAAATTATTTATTTCATGACAATTGTACTATGTGATGAATTCTCACTATTTATTAATGAGTAAAGATCTACGGGATCTAATACACGAGTTTGAAAGAGTTAGAGTCCAATACTACTCGGTGTATATCTATGAAATCTTATTCATGAGTTTGAAAGGGTTAGAGTCCCATACTACTCAGTGCATATCTATGAAACCTATACACGAATTGAAAGGGTTAAAGTCCCATACTACTCGGCGTATACCTATGAGATCTTATTTACGAGTTTGAAAGGGTTAGAGTCCCATACTACTCGGTGTATATCTATGAAATCTTATTCATGAGTTTGAAAGGGTTAGAGTCTCATACTACTCGATGTATAAGACAATTAATTATATGAGTAAATATGGTATTTGTACTTTTGATATTTTATATAGTACAGTTATTTACTTACTGAGTTTTTAAATAAACTCACACTCCCTATGATTATTTTTTTTCAGATACAGAAAACAAAGAACAAGAGTATCCATTTGAAGAATAGAAGCCCATTAGAATTATCCTCTATTTCTGTCTGGTGGGATACCAGTACTTATTAATGTGGACACTAGAAACGCTCTGTACTTTCTATAGGTCTCCTAGGCTTGCGATGAGATAGAAATATCAGACTATGTATGTCTATATTTGCTTATCAGATGAATATAATTCTGTAGTGTGGAATGAATGATTAAGGTTGAATGTAAAACCTTACAGAATATATGTATATAACGTATGTTTGAGAATTATATCAAATGAGTAGTATCTTTTCACATGCTCAATTTTAGGGATGTGACACTTACCACCACCATAAGCCTGAATTCATGGACACTTAGCCCACACGACCAAAAGTAATAATTAAAGGAAACCTTCACATAATCACATACATAGAAAACCTAGGAGTTCCATCTACTCCAGAGCGACTCAAATGCCCAAACGTACCCAAAAATACCACCATCAACTTGAAATCAAGACGAGTCGTGGACTTGGAGACTCCGCTATTCCCCTTATGGAGACTCACTAATAGAGCAAAAATCCTGCAAAAGGTGCACAATCAGAGAGGCTGGAGTACAGGAGATACTCAGTGAGATAAACACAAAAGAAGCTTACCACACACTTCCACCACGGGAAGATCACCATGACAATGTAGAAATTCATCATCAACTTCAATTAATCAAGAATGAGGAGACTAGTATACATGCATCAACATACATATTCAAGATTCAATATAGAATATTTGTGAATATTAGTCACTCTTATGTGGTCCCTATGATATAGAAATAGACAATTTAATATATATCCATAGTATAATTTACATATATATATATATATATATATAAGTTTTGTCCACTATTCTAGGACAACGCAATAAATGAAGTTTTGTCCACCGTTCTAAGACAACATAATAAATGAAGTTTTGTCTACTGTTCCAATACAATATAATAAATGAAGTTTTGTCCATTATTCCAGAACAATATAATAAATGATGTTTTGTCTACCATTCTAGGACAATATAATAAATGAAGTTTTGTCTACCATTCCAAGACAACATAATAAATGAATTTTTGTCCACCATTCTAGGACAATATAATAAGTGAATTTTTGTCCACCGTTCCAGGACAATATAATAAGTAAATTTATGAAATCACATAACAAGGAATTTATTTCATACCATCTACAATTATACAATGTATTAAACAAAGGATTCCAATATCTCTTTCCTAAATGCTAAAATAATATATAATTATTCCAGAACATATCAACTAAGAGAAATAACCTCTGATGCTTAGTGAGTTCAAACCTTTCAAAAGATAGAGCCACAATAATTCTATCACACAAGTATAATACAATACTATCCATTTAACTATGAACTAATCTAAACATATTCATAGGCCATCTAGGCTTTTGTACCATTTGGTTAGTCATACTGCAATGGAGTCATAGACTCTTTGAGCTATCATTAACTCATCCATGATTAGTCTATCTCATCGATAGTTATCTTTAACACACAAAGAATACATCTCACACAATGGAAATAGAATAATCAATTCAATATGGAAAAGAGCTATTCATCTACATTAAATAACCCCTCACATCATGCTTATTCAAGACTCGGTATGGTCACACATTGTTCCCTTAATCATGACAGGACTCTTCCACATTGCACCAGCTCTCGCAACTGTGGTCATCCTTAGTGATATTGAGAAGGTCATATGATTCTTTTTCCCATTACCTCAAACACACATAAGTTGTGTTTTAAATAAAGGAAATATATATATATATATATATATATATATATATATATATCTCTAGCACACTTGTATGTCACAATGCAATATGCTAACCTAAAGTCTGCCACCCAGTAGTACAGACCCACACATGGTCTATTACCATAAAGAGATCACTCATACAAGCAAGAATAGAACATTTCCATATATGTACGTATTTGTTTCTTGAAACATCTAACCAAAACCACAAAGCCTTCATAGTATTTATACTAGTCTCATCACTTGAAGGTGTAAGCACGATATAGTTATAATAAAGACTAGAAAGGAAACGAACAAGGAAGAGTAGAAGCTTCCTTACCTAGTCATGGAGCACTTTCGACCTCTAAAGAATGTCTTAGTCAAGTCCTGAACCAACAAATCATATCCCAACATCTACAAACCGAGTCAACATTAAAAAAAGGGATTCAAATCACACTTTAATTTTTGTCAGTAGAAGGTGCCAGCCCTTCAACTCTCAGTCATTTTCCAGAGGCTTGGTGCTTGGGGCACCACCCAAAGTACTAAGTAGCAGAAATCTGAACATCAGATTGCTTTCAACATTCCAGCCCGAAATCAACCAAATTTTCACCATAAATAATTTAAAAGGGGTATAAATTACATCTCCTAAATTACTTAGATTAATTTCTTTACATGCTAATGAATAAATAAAATTTCATTAAGTCACAAAATAGGGAAATCCTTACCATTAATTCTGACCTTTGATTATTCCTATGGTCATAAATCTTAAATGACAAATAATTTTCAAATAAAATTTATACTTAGAAAATAGACTCAAAGATCTTTCCAAAAGTTATGACCCTTTGAAAACTACGTTTGAATCTCTGTGCTGGCTGGCACCTAGGTGACACCTCTGCCCCTTCAAACCCTTTTTGCTGCCAAACCATGGTGGCTAGGTGCCTCGGGTCTAGGCAACCATGGATGACGCTTGAAAATGGCATCATCCTTGCCCAAACTTATCTCCTTTGGTCCCAATCTTCCATAGGTTCCCCTAGGATGTTTTTAAGTAAGAAAATGACACTTTAAATAGACCTAAAACTCAGAATTTCGAAGCAACAAATCAAGAGGAAAAGATTTCAAGAAATTTTCTCCAATTGATTCTTTCAACAACTCAAGTTTCCTTTCAAAATTTCAACTAAATTAACAATGGGTCTTCTCTATCAACAAATTAGAACAACAATTGCATACCAAGTGTTCAGTGTAAACATTACTCACCATTTTCCCCAAATCACTAACCTAGGGTCTTTCATCTTGAAATAGAGGAAAAAGAAGGAGGAATAACACTTACTATTTCTCCTAAACTTTTGTAACTTCCATCCTCACACAAAGCCACAGTCGGATTTGGAGATGGGTTTCAAAGGTTACTAGTCAAAGAGGAAAGGGGAAGCCTCGGGAAGGAGAAGAAAAATGAAAGAAGGAAATGGATAATGGCATTTAAGTGTGTAATGTGGAGCCCACTTATTCCTTTCAATTTGGTCCCTTTAGTAACCATATTAATTAGGAACTTGCAAGATACGTGGGATGATTGATCAAAATTAGGACACCCAACTATACTTCCATAAAAATACACATCATCCTATTCCATTTTCACTAAAATACCAAAAACCCTACATTTGTTCACTTTTGGTCCCTCTTAGTGCCTCAAGATCCACTCTAGCCTCAACTCTAAATCTTTAAGGTACCAATCCTTTTATTTCATCCCTATAAGGTCCATTTCCCGTCATGGGTCCCTATCCAGTCCTTTCCCATGATTACTTTGTAATTTCTTTTCCTTTCACTTTAGTCCTTTAGTATTCTCCTTTCACTCACTACTCATGTTTTTCCTTAATCAAGGGTGAATCTGAGTCCTTATTAAATTTTGAAAATCCCTCGTTCCTCTAGTCAGAACTCTTTAACTTGCAAAAAATTTTCTTTTACCCAAATTTACACACTTTAAACCACACAGTAATACCTGGGGTATTACAAGTTATTCTTGATTTATATACTTTTAATCAATTTATTAACTCTTCTATTATAAATGCAATTTTTTGCTCAATAGAATGGAAAAGATACTACTCAAGCAACAAACTCTTCATTATCTTGTAATCAAAAGAATGAAGAAAGAGAGGATGATGAAGAAGAAGATGATGACGATGATGAAGATGTATGATATGTGACTTATTCTTCCTGATTTTAGATTTTTATTGTATTGAGACTTTTTTAGACTTAGGTTGTGTATTTTGCTGTAACATCTAAATCCTAGGGTTCTGTGATTTTTGTGCATGTACTTGTGCATGATTCTTGTGGTACAAAAATTTTTTGTGATTGTGGCTATTAATCTATTTGTGCTCGAAATGCTTGGTATTTGGGAAATCCTATTACTTTGATGACGTGAGCTTTAAGGTTGATAAACATTTGGATTAAATTGATGGGATATTGTGAAATGTTCTGTTGTAATTCAAAATATTACTAAGTCTAAGAAATGTTGACTTTGGGGGTTAAAGGTCAAGGTCATAGGTGAATTATTGAATTTTATATCCTTTAAATCCTTCTCCTGTTGAGTTCACACCAAATAAACACATTCAGTCTCCTTCTTCATTCTCCTCATTCTTCTCTTACACCGACGCACCTTCAACCTAGCCACTCCTCATCCCTTACTTCTTCAAGGCTCTCTTTTTGTTTCTTCTTTCCTTGGTGATCTTTTATGAAGCAAGTAAGTGTCCTTCTCCATCTCCTCTATTCTTTTTCACAACCTAGGAATCTTGGGTGGGAAATGTGGTAGTCTTTGATAGATAAAGGATAGGTATGGTTTTAAGGTCTGCCATTGTGATATACAAACCATGAAGAAGTAAGTTTATAGTTGGATTTGTGGAAAAACCATAGCTTTGGATGAACTCTCCTTAAACAAGAAAAATTGGGACCTTTTTCTTAAAATTTCAAAAATCCTTGGATGGTTTGTTGAAATACCCTTGTAGTGTGTTGTTTCCTTATTCATTAGTTTTCTTGTTGTCATTTGAGAGGCTTAGAGCTGGGTTATGTGTTTATGTGAAGCTTAGAAGAGATTAGAAAGTTTTGAGCAATTTAATTTGTTGTCTCTTAAAGACCAATTGATAGTTGAGTGAGGAACGGTCGATTGACAAATATTGTGCTCTCTACCCAGGCTGGGTAAAGTTGAACTGGTCGACTAGTAGGGTATCACTAGTCAACCAGTTGCTCTCGAGTTTAGCTACCATTTTTTTAGTTAGAAACATATCAATCTACTGGTAAGGTATCACTAGTCAACTAGCTGCTTTCAGTCAAGATTGGCTATGTTTAGCCAGTCGACTACCAAGTAGAGGGCAGTCGACCGGTTGTTACCTAGATAGTATTTTAGAGTTCTAATTAATTTCTTTTTTTTCTCATACGTTAAATTAATAGGGTGCAACTCTAAAACCTTGAGACTTCTTTACCTTCTTGCATCATACGGTAAAGTATAACTTAGAAATAAGGTAAGTGGTATCTCTTTAATGAATTTTACACTTCAATTTCAAGAGGCTATGAATATTGTACCTAAGATTCAAGAGCACTAGTTAATCAACGAGCTGGTATGTCCGCTACTTGAATTACTAAAGTTGTGGCTTCCAACGGAAACACAAGATTAAGGGTGATTGTATATTCTGAAAATGATAGTAATGTGGTTGCATTTATATTCTTAGATTATTGAGTTTGTAATGTGCTGAGATGTGGCAATCATCTTATTGTATTATATCGAGGTGTGGTACACGTCATGAGTAAAGCATCTCATGGTGTGGCACTTGATATAATCACTTTGTGCCATGATGCTGGCACTTGGATACCTGTTTTGATTTCCTTTCTTATGCCATAAGTTATATGGTTATTTTGAGCTATTCCTTTCTCTTAATTGCTCATGTGTTTTTGCTCACTGAGCATTTAATTACTCATACTCCTTTTGCTCTTGGATCTTTTCAGAGTCTGTAGTCAAAACCGGTGATACATTTGAAGAATAGCAAGCTCCCAAGTTCACTAACCCTATTTTGATCCTTGGGTTGGTCCTTTGCTTTCGGGTCTTGTTAATTTATTTTGGATCTCTATGTGTCGCTATGTGACTACATAGGTTACCTAGGTAATTTGTATGTATTTTGTAACTTGATCTGAGATTATAGTTATTCGTTTGGAAATGATTGATGGGATTCCATCTATCCTTTTGTATGAAACTATATGATTCAATGAATGAAATGAAAGATCATTTTTATTATCTTCTTGAGTTATGCAAGAAATAGTTGATTTCTTATACAATTGATATTTGATGAGGATATATTCGCTTGTTGGGTCATGTTATTTAGTCTTACGGTGTAAGAACAGCTTTTCTACCATGTCAATCACATGTCATGTTTGGGGTTGTGACAGTTATCATATGAAACCCTTACATTGAACTTATTATATATCAATGAAAAAATCATCTCTAGATTTTATTTTCAAGTTTAATTACGGGTTATTGTGTATATTGGGCTGTATATTGAGTGATCTGAATTAACAATATATATAGGCTTAATTAGGAGGAAAAGTAGAGAAGCAAAACAAAAAGGAGCTTCTATACAAATATAGTGGCAATTTAAACCACCACTAAACTTGCACTTATATTATATGAAACTGCAACTATTTAGTGGCGATTTCATATATAGTCACAATTAATTTTCTAACCGCCACTAAATGTACTTGGTAGTCAACTCCATTAAAGGCTTGGTGGTGGTTAGGTGAAACCGCTACTAAATGACTTGTTGTGCCTGATTTAGTGGCGATTCCACCAATTGCCACTAAATATGCTAGTGGCGGCTGGAACTGCCACTATATGGGGATGCAAACCACCACTAAATCCAAATTTTCCTGCAGTAGCACTAGATCATCAGACCTCATATACATATAAAGAACTGTAATTATGCAAGGGATTAGACTTAATTTGTTTTTTGTTTAATATCTTTGTTAGTGTTCTTAAAATAAAATATATATGTACAAAAATTTCTTAAATTAAAAGATAAACATTCAATATTAAGTTGCAAAAAATGTACAATTATTTTTAAAAATCATATATACACTTATTGTGTTCTAATTATAAAACCTGATAGTAAAAGAATAAAAATTGAACCCATGTTCTTTTTTTTTTTTTTTGGATGTATGAACTATGAACCCCTAGTCTACCAAGCATATAATAGTCGATATAGAAGTCGAAAGACTTGAGTAATCCATTAAATCAGCTTATACATGGAAGTCAAAAGTGCATAATATATTTAATTGGGGCCACCAACTTTCAAGGAAAATAAGGAAGGAAAGAAAGGAGGAAAGAAAAATCCATTCAAAGATGACTGCCCAGGATCACTTTTGAGCTAGTGAGAACCTCCTCAACCATAAAAGGACATGCATGTTGCCCTAACTTCCCTCATCAAACTCAACTATCTAAAACACAAAGAGGTTAACTACTAGCAAGCAGGCTAGGTAGTCGTGCTCTTTCTATATATAGAACTTTGAGAATCAAAAGCGATTAAATTAAGAAGCAGACAAAGATGGGTGGGATTGGTGAGATTCCTAGCGTGGTGATTGGAGAAGTAAGGATGCCAGTGGTAGGGATGGGGTCTGCGCCTGAGGCCATTGTGGAAGCCATAAGGCAGGGCTATCGCCATTTTGACACTGCTGCTGCTTATGGCAATGAGGGTGCTGTGGGTGAGGCCATCAATGAGGCTCTCAGGCTGGGCCTCGTTGCCTCTAGAAACGACCTCTTCCTCACCTCCAAGCTCTGGTGCACCGACAATCAGCCTCATCTTGTTCTCCCTGCTTTACAGAAATCTCTTCGGTGACAATTCTTTCTTTCATCTCTAAATATATATACGAGAATTTCATCTATAAAGGATAAATAAGGTTTTAGTCTGTATATATATTAGCTTATGTTTATTGTCATTAATGTATATTTATATGTCAAGCAGGACCCTTCAACTGGAGTACTTGGACCTATATTTGATCCACTGGCCAATATGTGCGAAGCCTGGAAAGTTTGCGTTCCCAATTGACGCGGAGGATCTCATGCCTCTGGATCTCAAGGGAGTGTGGGCTGCCATGGAAGAGTGCCAGAGGCTTGGCCTCACCAAAGCCATTGGGGTTAGCAACTTCTCTGTTAAGAAGCTCCAAAATCTCCTCTCTGTTGCCACCATTCCTCCTGCTGTGAATCAGGTAAATTCTGTAATTATTAACCTAATTAACACATTAATTCAACTGAGCTAATATTTATATTATTAACCTCTTCGGAGAATATAATTGAGAGATTAATGAACTGTTCCAGGTGGAAATGAACCTGGCGTGGCAGCAGAAGAAGCTGTTGGAGTTCTGCAAGGCCAAAGGGATAGTCATAACAGCATTTTCACCATTGAGAAAAGGAGGAAGCAGAGGATCCAACGAAGCAATGGAAAACGACGTCGTAAAGGAGATTGCAGAAGTGAAGGGAAAGTCGAATGCCCAGGTGTGCCTGAGATGGCTCTACGAACAGGGCGTCACTTTTGTGCCAAAGAGCAGCAACAAAGAAAGGATGGCCCAAAATCTCCAAATATTTGATTGGTCGTTGACGGAAGACGATCATCGCAAACTTGCTCAAATCAAGCAACAACGTTTGATCCTTGGACCCACCAATCCCCAGCTTCCAGATTTCTTTGACGATGAGGTATGAAATCAATGTTATGTTATACAATTGGTTGATCCACTTGTTACCGCCCAACACAAAAATAATCATTGAAACCACCAATATTGTGTTTGTGTATTCATTTTGCTATTTATTTTACTTATTTCAGCCGTGTTAGTTCAGAATTTTTCGGAATATAAATAAGAGAAAATATTCCAACCTCTTTTCTATTTAGTTGTCTTTATTTTTTAAAATTTACACTAACCTCCCTTATCTTTATAAAATACACCACTGGTGTCTCAAATTCAAAAAGTGTAATTGGTCTATGTATAGTTTTTTTTTTTTTTATATGACAAGGGAGCTCGAGTCTCTGCTTCTAATATAATTTCATACTATTTGGGCTATAAACTTGGTGGCATTGGTTCATGTATAGTTATTAACTTTCTTGTCATCTATATAAAAATAGTAGTGTCTTTAAATGATTTTCTCTCTATTTTTTAAATTTTTTCTCTTATGTTTAAAATATATTTAACACAACACTCATGACCATTGCAGCATATAAATGAAAGAATGCATGGTTTAGCCATCACTCCATTAGTATTCCTAAGAGTTGGGCTAACGACTCATTCCCTTAGGTCTTTTTAGATCTTTTCCGGCAATGCACCAACTCTAACATTGTGGTTATACAATTTAAATTGACCCCACCAATTTTCCATGAGATTCTCATCATACACAATTCACAAGTTACAATCAAGAGATAAACTCAACGTATAAAGATATTCCAGCACAATTCAACTACCAATACCAAATTTCTTCACAGGGGGGTACATTCACCCTTTATCCTTGTTTATAAGAATTTGCTCAGCACATTATATCATATATAGATAAACTAGTAATCATTATTTATATTACGCAATACTCATGAAGTTCTAAATTCGTCATGAGAGTTACTTCTGAGTTCGGAACAACGTTTAAGAATTATCACTGTTCGTATGGTAATATAAGAGGTGAATCACTCACATTTATGTTTTGATCATAATAATTTTCATCACTAAGTTTGTAGTACTCTCAATATTTCGACATTGTAAGAAAGTGCGAGTGCTGCATATAGAATTTTTTTTTCTGAGAATAGAAGAATGCCCATAGGAATTTTTTCGTGTCTGTTATATTAATTCTATGTGCCTAGGGTACGTGCGTAATTTTGTCTATGTGTGGACATTTGATTGTGTGTAATATGCATTTTTTTATCCATGAAATATGCGGGATGATCAATGCAGTATGATGTGATGGTTATTATATTTGTGAATTATGATTTAGGCTAATAAAGGACTAAAATAAAAAATAAAATTTAGTTAGAAGTTGGACAAAATTACAAAATGGGATCGGGAATAATTTAGTAAGGATAATGAGGTTTTAAAAGGTTATTAGAAATTTAAAATTTGAGAAAATTAAATATAGAGAAAATGAAGGAAAGAATTCCCTTAGATAAAATAAAATTTAAGAAAGACTAGATAATATAAATTAAATTAATAATTAAAGAAAATGAAATAGGATAATATCATAGTGGACTAGGCATGATGCCCTTGGGAAAAAGCATACCGAACCAAAGATTGAGGAAAATAAAAAATGGCCCAAACTAAAAAGAGCGTTCCATATATATATATATATAAATAAGGGAACCCAACATATTGGGCGCCAAAAGAAAAAGTATATATAATAATAATAATAATATAATTATGATAGTAATAGAATAGAAAGAGGGAATAAAACATGTAAAATAAAATTATATAAGAGGATAATAAAGATTTAGTTGTTTTAGGATAGGATAAAACATATATAATAAGTAAATTAAAAATAATGGTTTAGTTGTAGGAGGACATTATAATATAATAATATATAATACAAAAAGGGATTTAGATTGAAATAGGAAAGCAGTTATAGGATTAGGTGATTGCAAATGGAAAGGAAAAGAAAAAGAAAAAAATATATATATATATGTATATATATCAAGAAGGGATAGACATGCACTCCCTTGAACAAAAAAAAAAATTAATATATAATAAACAATAATAATTCATAATACGTAATGCAATAATAACACATGTATAAAATAACATCATTAATTAAATAGAAGAATCATAATTGGATTAGGATACAACTAATTTAGGTTAGTTTAAAGATTTTCTAGAAACAAATTTAAAACAAACAATCATAATTCAGATTTGGATAACAAAACAAATAAATGAAGAATTTAATTAAAACAATTTAAACTATATGAGAATATAATAAATAAGTGGATAAATAACTAGGTATATAATGATATTATTATTAAGTAGATATAACTAAAAATAAAATACAAATCCTAGTCTTAACCTCAGCTAGTGGGTAGCTACTAAACCTCCTCTATAAATACTACCTAAGTCCTCAACACCTAGCAACCCAAGATGCCTTCCACATCTCTCCCACCAGGAAAACCTAGACGTCTTCTCTCTTTTCTCTCTCAAAAACACAAGAACCACTTGATGCCATACCTCCACACATAAACCTCGAGGGATACATCTCTGGTGGTCCTTCTCGATGATGAAAAACTTCAAGAAACAAAGGTAAGTACTAGAAATTCCAGTTCATTGTACCTTTAGTTTTCAAGAACATTAAATTTGTCATAACTCCCTCAATCGAACTCCATTTTTAACGAGTTATGTATTATTGGAAAGCTCTTTGAATCTAGTTTCAAATGAGACTAATTTCGTTTGAAAATTTCTTACCATGTGAAAGAAATGACTGAAGGGTAGAAGCAAAAATGAACAATTTTATGATTTCATAGTTTTAAATCCTTTTCACAACCCTTTTGTTGTAGTTGCTAGGAATTTTTCTCAGAACCTTCCACATATCTTTTAACATGTGAAACCGGCCCGATAAACATGGCATTAGAATCTCGGTGAGTGGAATTACCTCTCTTTAACTTAATTCTAGTATTGAATATCATATAGGGTGATGTAGGTAGTCTCCTAGAATTGGAAGGACAAAGGCGTCTAGCTTCATAGTGAAACCGTAAATATGGACTAGGCATGACATGTAAATTAGACTTCAAATTATTAATTTATCATAATAAAGTTGTTATTATGAATTGGCTATAATTATTAATTTATCATAATAAAGTTATTATTATGAATTGGCTATAATTATTAATTTATTATAATGAAGTTGTTCTTGTGGATCGACTGTGATTATTATTTTATCATAATAAAGTTGTTATTACGAATCGACTATAATTTCAAGATTAAACAATATGGTATGATGTTATAATTGGATATCATTAAACTTAATTTACATACAGGTACGATGGGAGGTAATGTGTACTTTGAATATTCATTTGATACAATTGGAAAATTCACATGTTATGTTTGATGAAGTTATTACGGACGTATTATGCATGCTTAAATTGTTGTTTGGATATTGTTTGATGCAAGATGGTACACCCCCTTATGGCGAGGTCAAGGAGGTGGCCTAAGCGAGCTTTGACTCCTAATAAGCACCCTAGCCGGTGAGGTTGGATCGTGTCATGGCAGGGAGGTGGTTTGGGTGAGCCTTGACTCATAATGGGTGCCTTGTAACCGATAAGTACCTCTGTGTCACATCCCAAAAAACGAGTACGTGAGTTAACATAAATACTAGGGTGTACCTTTAAGGTAGCCCATAAATTTCCTTTATAGTCTTAATATCCACAACTAAATAAAAAATAAATTTACATAAAGCCTTTTCCCACATTCCAAAACATCGGGAAATATTTACCATAAAATACAAAGCAAATTACAACAAATTTCCTAAACATAGCAAGACCTAGGTGGCCTATAGTATTACATAGTATTTCCTAGACATATAGCCCAAAAATTAGTCCCAAGAACCTACCGATAAAAAATGGAGTATATCTTCAAAATCTGTTAAATCCCTAGCAATTTCCCTTCCTCCTTAGTTGTTGCATATGAAAAATGATAACCACAGAGGGTGTGAGTTTATCAAAACTCAGTGATCAAATGATTATGCAATAAAATAATATAAAGCACAAATTCAAATACTATGATCACAACCACAACTAGAATAAATACATCCAACATGTACATGCACAAGCATACCTTATCGTGCAACCGTGATGTGTAGTCCCTATGTGAGTCTACATTCTCGCAATAAATCATTGAATCACAACTCAATGAAGATATGCTGAGGACTGCAGTTCCTTTGCATTAGATTTCTCGAGCAATTCCAAACATACACAAACATAACCAAACTACATACATAAGTATAATTAAATACTCTCACTAGATACATTATGAAATAACCACATGCTCCCTCCCGCGAGGCGACATTCTCGTGAATATCGTATTAAGTTTAAATCACGATATTTACCTTCCGAGATCTTTATTACTCAATAGTATGCTGTTAGAGGTCTTCGTTTCTCTAGATTGAATTTTTTATGTTCATCTGCATGAATGCCCTCATCCATGGATTTACTAATCAGCCCTCCTCTTGTGGGTCTACATTCCCATGATAAATTTCTTTTCTTTTGCCAAACACAAACAATTACACATATGCACAATATGACATCCAATCTACCACCCTCAAATACCTACATTATATTTCCCCAACATCTCATGAAATTCCATTATCTAGTTAATATCAGTAACTAGGGAATTTAATAAATTTAAGTCCTAATAAAACTCAAAAGGAAGGTCACCTACTTACCTTGAAGCCGATAATGTTTTATCATGAAAGAATCCTGAGAAACATAGCCCATAGATCTCCAAAACCACCTGAAACTAATCCAAAACCATATAGTGTAAAATTCCATCCCCCTCTTTTTTTTCCTTTTTTGACCAATCCAGGGAGCCTGGGTGCCCCAGAGCTCTAGAGAGGCAAAATGCCTCTGCTCTTTTGGTGGCGAGCGCCATCAGCCCTATGCCTTATTGTCCATAGAGCGCCTGGGCACCCAAGGTGCTGTAACCTCTCCAGACCTGGGCGCCCAAGTCTGGAGCTCCCTTGTTCTTCCTAATTTTAGGTGAAAATCCTACCAAATTTTTTGTTCTTTCACTCTTTTTCTTCCTCCTTTGTTTCTTATTTTAAAATAGGTTTTCAAGAGTGAATTATAGTGATCAAAACCCCTATAACAAACGAGAACAAAAATGATTTCATAGAGTTATTGAAATTTCACAATTTTTCTTCCAAAATACACTTTCACCATTTCCTTCCATGAAACCACTCTTATTATTCTAAATCAGTTGTGTTTCACCATATTCAATAAGAAAACCAAAGAAAGAAGCAAAGGAAATTAGTTTTACAAAAAAAACTAATAAAAACCCCATTTCTTCAAGTAGAGCATCAATAGAGGAAATGGAGGAAAAAGAGGAAGATGAAATTACCTCTTGCCTCAGAAATACCCAATGAGTCGGAAAGCAAAGAATCCATCGGAAGACAAGGAAGAAAGGATGATGGAAGTTGAGAGAAAATGACATTTTCTCTATCTTGCCTCTTTGTGAAAATGTGACAATGAGTAAGAGAAGAAGGATGAAGGCTTTAAAGCCAAATAGGTCACCTGGTGACCCATGGGTATCGATTTCCAACTGCCCCAAATCCAAGAGATCCAACCTTAATTATTCTCCAATTATTATATTAATTCTTTTTTTAATTTCCTCTTCCTCTTTTTTTCTCAATTCACAGAAAATACTACACAATATAATACTTGGTCTAGTCATTTTTCTCAATTTTCACAA
Organism: Biancaea sappan; assembly: GCA_037074585.1. Taxonomy (NCBI): domain Eukaryota; kingdom Viridiplantae; phylum Streptophyta; class Magnoliopsida; order Fabales; family Fabaceae; genus Biancaea; species Biancaea sappan. The sequence continues at coordinate 51,968,169 of CM073494.1, read as the reverse complement.
TTATTATTCGAAAAGAATAAATTAATTATAGAAAATGAAATGACTAAATTAAATTAAATGATTTAACGCAATGAAATACCATAATACCCTAAAACATGTGACCCTAATTTTGGTGGGTATTACACTCTAGTTGGATGATTCGATGCCATTGTAGCAAGAAGGTGGCTCGAGTGAGCCTTGACTTCCGATGGACGCCTTGCCACTGACAAGCACCACTGATTTAGATGAGATTCAATGCTATGTGAGTGGTATGCCTCTGAACTTCTTTATTATTGTAGATAGGTAGTAATAGAAGCAATTTGGAGAAAGGCAAAAAGAATAGTATAATTGTTTGAAATCTGTCAATTTATATAAATTTATCTAGTTGTATCATCCGGAGAGACTAAATAACTCATTCCATTATTTAAAATCTGTCAATTTATGCATAATTGTTTTTTTTTAACATTTTACCATCGTCTAAAATAACATCTTAAGCATTTGACATCAATACACTAAAAATACCAGGAAAATAGTAAAATGAAAGGGGCGTTACAGCAACAGTCGAGAAACCTCTAGAACTTGATTTTTCATGCCTTTTCTCATGTGTTTTCAATTCAAATTTCTTAGGATACTTCCCCAAACGTTCCAAGCAGAGATTTCATAGCAAATCATTGAGGATTGATGTGGATTGAGTAGCTTGGAGTTCAAGTGAGGGATAAACACCACTTTTAACTTATTTTATGAGACTTTACCATCCCTTATTATATTGAAATTCTTATGATATGATGGAAGCATATTTTGATTAATGTATAACATTGTCAAGACCTGTTACACAGGCCCATGAATGGCACATAACGACACTTCCCCATTACTGTACTCCCAACCTATCCCCAAAATGCTCCATGGGTTTCTAATATCAAGGTGAAGGTTTCCATGATTTAAAATGAAATAAATTGATTAAAGTTCTAAAGAGCTAAAATCGAAAATACCTTTTTAGTAAAAGTCATGCCTTTAATTTAAATGTTTCGAATTGTTCAAGTATAAAATAAAAATATTTTGAATATTTCAATGATAAAAGCTTAGTAAATCCAGGTAGTCATAATTTAAATAAATTAAACATCGTCCCAAAATCACCCTAAGTGTCGTAAGCAACTACAGAGCGACCTACGGACCTTATAAAACAAAACAAGACCCTACCTAGCAAGGGGAAGGTCCGCAATAAACCCCGCTACTCCTCAAGCAGGTGCTCCTCGACTACAACCAAATCTATATGAAATAAGTCTTAGAGAGTGTGAGCTTTTAAAACTCAGTGAATGGTACTGCTTCGTCATAACAAAGTTCAATTAAATCAAATATCATACAAAGTTCCTATTGGGGCCAAAATTTCCATATGATGTATCTTAATTACTATAGATAGGTAGTGACAGAAACAATTTGGAGAAAGGCAAAAAGTATTTTTTGTCCCTAATCCTAATGTTTCTTTTAAGTTTTAATTTTGTTTCTAATATTTTTTTGTGCCAATTTTATTTCACATATTTTTTTATTCAATTTTGTCCCTAGAGCTAACATTATTAATAGTTAACAGAAAATGCTGACTTGAACTCTTCAAGTGACACATAATCTCTTCCAAATGACATGTGATCTATTCAATGTGACACATTAAACCTTTAAATGTTAATTTGAGGCAAAAGAGAGAAATGAAAAAGTATCATTTGTGGCAAAATTGAAATTTAGTCAAATATTTGAGATAAAATTTAAAATCAAATCAATTAGTACAACACCTCGTTAGTAGACGTGTTATATAGCAAAGTCCGTATTAGCATTTTCTATAAACTATATTAACAGCATTAGCCTTAGAGATAAAATCAAAAAAAGAAAAATGTTAGATGAAATTGATATAAAAAATATTAGAAACAAAATTAAAACTTGAGTTAACTGTTAGGGAAAAAGAAAATCCTTTTACCTTAAAGAAAATATATTACTCCTCAAAAGAAGGAATTAGGCACGATAGATATTTCTTGCTATTGTAATATATATATATATATATATATATATATAATTTCCATATAACATTTCTAAATATTTTTCTTGGTAAACAATCATCCGGTATCTGAACACCAAGTCACAAATCCAAATTTGAACTGAGTAAGACCACAATAAACCACAAAGTTCTCCCTATTAAGTTTTAAGATAGTTGTATTACCAAGGATAAAATACTTTAACTAATAATAAACTTAACTAATTAACTTTACCAAAAGTTTGTTGAGTTTTGGAGATATTGATTTTTTCTATTATTAAAACACTTTAAAATTTGTGTGTTGATAATAAAAAATATTTTATAATTTTGAGTTGATTCAATGATAAAAACTCAAACGCTTAAAAGAAAGATTGAACTATCATTACACTTATCCCTAACTTTATTCAACTGTTGACTGTTAATGATGATGCCTTTTATGAATAAAAAAAATATTAAACTCACGAACATTAATTGAATATATGAAAAATATTAAACTCACAAACATTAGTTGAATATATAATTAAATAATGTGTCCAAAATTGACTATACTTTAAAAAAAATATCTCGGCCATTCAAAACTCGGATCACTTGGTCACCGCCTAAGACTAATCTATCATATTAATATACATTTCCTGCCGCTTTGTTTGAAATTAGTCAATTGGGTGTGATGAGACATGAATCAATGGCTTTGTAAAAGAGGTAAAAATTACTTTTTTTTACTTTGGTTGGAATAATGAAAATAGAAAAAATAATTCATTAACATATTATTAAAATTAGTCTCTAAAACAATTAGGAAGAACTGAAGAGGACATTATGATATGTGTGTGTGTGTGTGTGTGTGTGTGTATGTGTGTGTGTGTGTGTGTGTTAGAGAGAGAGAGAGAGAATATTTTAAATTACAGAAGTCTCATAGACACTTGTATAGCCATTAATATTTATATCTTCATAATTATATGATAAACATAAGCAACAAAAACAATTATATATTCTCACGATATGGTACTTTTTGTAGGTACATAATTATATATCATAAGCAAAATAGTTAGTTATTTTTTATCCCAAAAGATTATAATTGATTTAATTTTTTTTAAAATATTGTATTTGTCTCAATTTCATCCTCATGTTTGTCAAAATAATTTTTAATAATGAAAAAAATTAAAATTTAATATTATTAAGTTTTAAGATTGAACAATAAAAATAATTATGTTGAAACAAATACATTTTTTCAAAAAATAAATTAAAATATTTACTCTATTAAGAACCTAATTAAAATAGTTATAATTTTTCCAAGAATAAACCAATAACTTACAATAACCAGCAGAGTAAGGACTTAGCCAACTACATCGCAAGACCTACCAACTCAAATCTTAGAAATAAAGAACCGCAATTATATTACCCTCAATGTCACAAGCATCCATGAGATAGCCAACTACATCGCAAGACCTACCAACTCAAATCTTAGAAATAAAGAACCGCAATTATATTACCCTCAATGTCACAAGCATCCATGAGATACGCAGAGTTGAAATTAAGAAATATATGTAGAGTTAGTCGAGAATTTGAGTATAGTCCATCGAATCAGCTAAACCATGGAAGTCAAAACTCAAAAGTGGAGAATATATTTAACAAAAGCCGCCATTACCAAAAAAAAAATAGGAACAAAACTAAAAAATTGTATTCAAAGATTCACACATCCGGCATTTAGATAGGAGAACGTCAGTATAAAAGACATGCATGTAGCTATGACCAGCAAGCAAGCCACCTGTGGTGTCTATAGAACATAAAGCAAGGAAATGCAATCAAATTAAGAAGCAGATAAAGATGGGTGGCATTGGAGAGATTCCAAGCATGGTGATTGGAGAAGGGAGGATGCCAGTGGTAAGGATGGGGTCGGCGCCTGATTTCACGTGCAAGGTGGACATGAAGGAGGCCATTGCCATTTTGACACTGCTACTATTTATGGCTCTGAGGCTGTTGTGGGTGAGGCCATCAATGAGGCTCTCACCCTCGGCCTCGTTGCCTCTAGAAACGACATCTTCCTCACCTCCAAGCTCTGGTGCACAGATAATCATCCTCATCTTGTTCTCCCTGCATTACAGAAATCTCTTCGGTGACAATTCTTTCTTTCAACTATAAAGGATGAATAAGGTTTTACTCTGTCTATATATTAGCTTATTTTTATTTTTGTTAATGTATATTTCTATGTCAAGCAGGACTCTTCAATTGGATTATTGTTAATTTCCTAATTAAAATGATTTTTGTGCATTCTTTCTTGACATCTGAACCTTGCTATTGCTTGATTTTTACTGATTTATTACCTTTTGGCCACAAGATTCTCTAATTCTCATTTTCCTAAGTCCTTACAATTTTCTTTATCTTTACCCTCACTTTTACGCTAGTCATTGATGTTTGATCTTGCATTTCAGGATACAAAGAAGGACTACCAATTAGAAGAATAGTTGTTCAGCATCCCAAAGCCCGACGCCGGAGTACCAGTTTCACAGCACCTGCTTTGCCTTCCACCGCTATAGTGCAAAGGAGTGCACAACACTGGCTACTCAGGGCCCAGCGCTGTTGTTCCAGTTTTTCGGCATTTTGTTTCTACCGTCCACCACTACAGCGGTGAGTTCGCACTACAGTTGCGCTAGACCTCCCACTGATCCCTTAAGCGCCACGCTAAAGCTTTTCTTTGGGCTGTGTCTCTGCCTTCCACCGCTGTAGTGGTGAGTTTGCATCATTGCAACGCTAGAGTGCATTCTCAGCCACATCAATATCGTTTTAAATAGCTTAATAGGTTAATTTTTTAAGGCAATTATGATTCGAAGCAAAGGGAAAATCGTCGTTTTGGCTAAAGAGAAAAAGGGGAACCTGATCTTCAAGGCTTTGGGAGCTCAATCCATCATCTAACATCAAATTCATGGCTTTTTCTATCCCTTTTTCTATTTTCTGTCATTTATTTACCATGACTACCTAGATTTTCCTTCTTGAGTTACTATGAACTCAACTCTAATTTATGTTTTGTCTTCTCTCTTGTACCTACAACTTTTATTTAATCAATGTAAGGCTTTTTATTCATTTTACTACTGCATTATATGGACTTGATCAATCATTATAATTACTTGTTGCTATCATCAAACTCAGGAAAGGGAAGTGAGAGTAGAACACTGAATAGGGAAGACGAGTACGTGAACCTTACTAAGTGTTTTCGCTTGTTAGCTAATAGGAATATTAGTTAATCTTGTTTAATCAAAGCTAGGTTGGTTAGTACAGACTTAACTAACTTAAGAAATTGAGTAGGCATTAAGTATTTTAATTAAGATTAGGGAGAATCCTTTCAAGTTATTAGAATAACCTAGGATTAACTTATACGATTGATAAAGTTGTAAGTACATGAGAGAGGTTTACAATTTCTAGGACGGAAGAGAGGGATTAGTAACCCTAGGTTTTTAATTGATTAATTTCATCAACTTTTGCATTGTTTGCTATCATTTAAGAAAACTTCATAAAAAAGTACTGTCATTTGATTTTTATTTTGTCATTTATTAACTAGAGCTATCTTCAATCCAACATTTTTGTCTAACTAATTTGGTTAAATTTCTTGGGTAATTAGCCACTTAGATCTTGTGGGATCGACATTCTTACTCATTTTATACTATATTAATTATTCAACTGGTGCACTTGTCAAATCACTAACAAGTTTTTAGCGTCGTTGCCAAGGACTTAAGAGTTATGCTAATATTCAAAGAAATTTGAAAGTGTTAGCTTAGACGCTTCTTTTCTTTGTGCTTTGTTTTGTTTAGTTCTCTTTTCTTTCTTTTGTCTTTTTAATTATTTAGTCATTTTAGATTTTCTGGTGTTGATTTTTGCTGCTGAATTTTTTTTTCATTGCTAATTGGTATCTTCCTATTGTGCATGCGAGGTACCATTAATCAAGCTGATCTTCTTTTCGATCCTAAAATCAAGAGGGTTGCAAGGAAAACTCTAAAAGAAACTAGAGTTAGAAGAATCCAAGAGGAACAAAGTTCTCAAGAAGAAATGGTAGATGATAATGTGAATGTTGGGGTATTGAAAACAATGGGGGAAATGGAGCAGCAAATTTACAATAAGAAAACAATAAAGTAGTCTGGGACTATGCTTAACCTACAAATGTTGGACACGCTTCCAGTATAGTGAAACCTCTACTTGGTGCCAATAATTTCAAAATTAAGGCGGTAATGCTGAATTTGGTTCAACATAATCAATTTGGAGGGAGTTCCATAGAAGACCCAAATAACCACATCACAAATTTTCTAGATATTTGTGATATGGTTAAGATTAATGGAGCCAGTGATGATGCCATACATCTCCATCTATTTCCCTTTTCCTTGAGGGATATGGCTAAGAGTTTGTTAAATGCTCAACCAAAAGGGAGTATCACAACTTGGGATGAGCTACAGGAAAGATTTCTGGGTAAATTCTTTCCTCCATCAAGGTCAATCAAATTGAGGAATGATATCATTGCCTTTTATCAACACGAAGGTGAAAGTCTTTATGAAGCTTAGGAACAGTTCAAGGACTTACTAATGAAATGTCCTAATCATGGTCTCCAAGAGTGGCAGCAGCTTACGTCTTTCATAATGGTTTCACATATGAAACTTGAGATAAATTAGACACCGCAGCTAGCAGTGCTTTGATGGCAAGATCTATAGTGCAAGTAAAAGAGATAATAGAGACTATGGAGGCAAGCCAAAGTGCATCTAGCTGATCCAAGAATGCTTGAAGAAGGGGAGTCATGGAATTAGACACCCTAAATGCTTTGTTAGCTCAGAATGAAGCATTAACCAGGAAAGTAGACATGCTATGCTCAAGACAAAATGAATCGATGAAGGTGAATGTAATAATTAAGTCGGGTGGAAAATGTGATTTCTGTGGAGGGACTCACATCAATGGGTGTTGTGAGGAATTTCCTTCAGTGGAACAGTTAAATTACATAGGTAATTTGCAAAGGAACCAAAACAACCAGTACTCTAACACATATCATTCGAGCTCGAGGAATCGTCTTAATTTTTCTTGGAGCAATAATCACTGCCTAAACCCCTAAACTTCATCCGCTGGTAAGCCATCTTTCCCTCTTGGCTTTAATAATCAGAGTAACTATCTTCCTTAAAATAGAGCTCTACCACCTCAGGAAGAAAAGAAGTCATCTCTGGAAGAGATGTTCATAAAATTTATGGAGAAGATTGAGGCAATAAGCTAAACTCATAGTGCTACCATTAAGAATTTATGGACACAAATGAGCCAATTGGCTAGTGCTTTGAACAATATGCCTTAAGGATCGTTGCCTAGTGACACTGTTGTCAATCCAAGAGAGCATATGAATGCCATAACCACTAGGAGTGGGAAGTGATAGAACCTATGTCTAGGAAAGAAGTGGTAGCTAAAGAGGCGATTAAGCAGTTGACGAAACATGACAATTCTGCAACTCATAGCATTTGCCCACATGATTCGAGAAGTAAGGAAAACATTGAGAAAATTGACAAACATTGTATTGCTACACCATATATCAAGGTGCCCTTTCCTCAAAGGCTTTGTAAACAGAACAATGAGAAGTAGTTTAGCAAATTCTTGGATGTATTTAAAAAGTTACAAATAAACATACCATTTGCTGAAACTTTGGAATAAATGCCTGTTTATACAAAGTTCATGACAGAGATGTTGTTGAAAAAGAGGAAGATAGGGCATGATGAGAGAGTTACATTGAAAAAAGAGTGCAACGCGGTTATACATAAGAAGTTGCCTCCAAAACTCAAGGATTTAGGGAATTTCTCTGTCTGTTGTACTATTGGAAGTGTTACATTCCAAAGGACCTTGTGTAATCTCAGGGCTAGTATCAATCTAATGCCTTTGTCAGTTTTTAAGAGACTTGGGATTGGTCAGGTGAAACCAACTATGATGACCCTTTAACTTGCCAATTGATCATTGAGACATCCATATAGGATAGTGGAAGAAGTGCTAATCAAAGTGGGAAATTTTTTCTTTTCTGTAGACTTTGCGGTCTTAGACATGGCGGAGGACGAGAAAATCCCTCTCATTCTGGGTAGACCATTCTCGGCTACTTTAGGAGCGGTAATTGATGTGGCTCAAGGGACATTAATTTTGATAGTCCAAAAGGAGAGGGAGACTTTTAATGTGTTTGATATTGTTGAATCACTTGTGGAAAAGGAAGCTTATGTTCATAAAGAAGAAACAATGATTATTGCATTTCCTCCATGCAAAGCCAAAGAAGCAATCAAAGAAAAAACAAAACAGTGGCAAGATTGGGGGAAGGCAATTCAGCTTCAAGACTCTTCCAAGAATTCTTTTGATCCAGGATAAAATCAGTAAAGTCTGGCTGAAGACTATAAACTTAGCGCTCTTAGGAGGTAACCCAAGTTTCCTTGCTTTCTTAGTTTTAATTGTTCTGTTTTGTTCTTGTTGTGTTGTTGCTTGGTTTTTAGTAGTTTTTATTGCTTTGCTGTGATTATAAAGTTGTTTTGGTGGAACTTTGTTTCCTTAGAACATGATGTTGTTGTGGTGGATTATGATATGGTATTGAGCTTATGATTATGCTTGGTTGTTGATATTGTGCTATCAATGTTGAATATTTCTGCTATGCACAACATTTTTCTGCTATCTATGTGTTTCATAGAAAAATGGTTGTTTGTATTCTTATGTTTTAAACTCTCCTTAGCTCATTAAGGGCAATGTTAGATTCAGGTTTGGGAGAGAGGTTTAGCATGTTTGTGAATTCCTTCATTGAGAAAATTCTGGTTGATTTTTTGCTATCCATATGCATGTATAATAGGAGGAAATTTTTGAAAATATTGAAATCTGAAAGTTTGGAATTCTTTAGCAAGTCAAATCATGTCAATATATATATATATATATATATATATATATATATTTAAGATTTACCTCTTGAGTTTGCAAATCTTAAGTTTGCAAATCTTAAGTTTTATATGTTTTTATGAGTGTTAACCTTATCACTTCATAATAACAGAAGAGGTGTTCACTTTCCTTTGTGAATGGTTTATAGTTCTTATTCTTTGTTAAAAGAAAAACAGGAAGTTCAATAAGGGGCTAGTGAAAAAAGGGTTCAATAAGGGGATAGCTGAAAGTTTCAATAAGGGGTAGTCTCCTATAATTAAAATAAATAAGTAATTTGCAAAATTTCCAAAAGGAAACAAGGAAATTAAGGAAGCAATACCCTTGAGAACAAAATAGCGAAGCCCTTGAGAATCGAAATAAAACGATGCCCTTGAGAACAAAGAGGCAATTTAGTTTTGAAATTTTTGTGAATTTGGTTTTATAAACTGTTTTAAGAGGCGAAGCTTTGATTTCAAGTTTTGTTGTGGTTCGATTAACACTTATTATTGAACCCTTAAGATTGTAAACTCTTGAGTCTAATCTTATGAGGAACGGTTAAATAAGGGTTGCCTTGCTTGAATTCACATATCTTCAGATATACACTCCTCCTGGTTGCACATATTTCTAGTTGCACATATATTAATCAGAATGTTTCTCATAGAAAGTTTTTGTTTGAGGACAATCAAAGGTTCAGGTTTTGGGGAGTGTTATTGACATGATTTTTATGCATTCTTTCTTGACATATGAACCTTACTATTGCTTGATTTTTACTGATATATTACCTTCTAACCATAAGATTCTCTAATTCTGATTTCCCTAAGTCCTCACAATTTTTGCTATTTTTACCCTCACTTTTACTCTAGTCATTGATGTTTGATCTTGCATTTCAGGGCACAAAGAAGGACTACCAATTAGAGGATGCAATTCAAAAGAAGAATGGCTATTCAACATCCTAGCACTCGATAAGGGAGTACCAGTTTCATAGCACCTGCTATGCCATCACCGCTGCAGTGTAGAAGGAATGTCGCTATAGCACAAAAGGAGTACCACTATAGCGCCAGCCCAATGCCCAACGCCTAGCGCTGGCTACCTAGTGCCCGGCTCTGGTGTTTCAGTTTTTCAGCATTTTGTTTATGCCTTCCACCACTGCAGCACCAGACCTCCCACTGTTCCCTCAAACACCACACTGAAGTTTTTCTTTGGGCTGTGCCTCTGTCTTCCATCATTGCAGTGGAGAGTTCACACCGCTACAGTGACAAAGCTCATTCATAACCATATCAGTATCGTTTTAAATAGCTTCAAAGGTTATTTTTTAGGGTAATTCTAATCCAGAGCAAAGGGAAAAGCACCGTTTTGGCTAAGGAGAATAAGGGGAACTTGATCTTCAAGGCTTTGGGGGCTCAATCCATCATCTAACATCAGATTTATGGCTTCTTCCGTCCCTTTTTCTGTTTTCTATCATTCATTTACCATGAATAGCTAGATTTTCCTTCTAGGGTTACTATGACCTCAACTCCAATTTAGGTTTTGTCTTCTCTCCTGTACCTACAACTTATATTTAATCAATATAAGGCTTTTTATTCATTTTACTGCTCCATTATATGGACTTGATCAATCTTTATAATTGCTTGTTGCTGTCATCAAATTCGGGTGAGGGAGGTAAGAGTAAAACACTGAATAGGGAGAACAAGTGTGTGAACTTTACTAAGTGTTTTCGATTGTTAGCTAATAAGAATATTAGTTAATCTTGTTTAATCAAAGCTAGGTTGGTTAGTATAGACTAAACTCACTTAAGGAATTGAGAAGGCGTTCAGTATCTTAATTGAGATTCGAGAGAAAGTTATTAGAATAACCTAGGATTAACTTGTATAGTTGATAGAATTGTAACTGCGTGAGAAAGGTTTACAATTTCTAAGATGGAGGATAAGGATTAGTAACCCTAGGCTTTTAATTGATTAATTTCATCAGATTTTGTGTTGTTTGCTGTCATTTAAGAAAACTTCATAAAAATTTACTATCATTTGATTTTTATTTTGTCATTTATTGACTAGAGCTATCTTCAATTTCGTCTAACTAATTAGTTAAATTTCTTGGGTGATTAACCACTTAGTCCTCTTGGGATCCACATTCTTACTCATTTTACACTATATTACATGTGCAACTGATGCACTTGCCAATTCGCTAACAATTACTTTGACTTATAGTTGATCCATTAGCCAATATGTGCTAAGCCTGGAAAGTTTGCATTCCTAATTGATGCAGAGGATCTCATGCCTCTGAATCATAAGGGAATGTGGGCCGCCATGGAAGAGTGCCAGAGGCTTGGTCTCACCAAAGCCATTGAAGTTAGCAATTTCTCCGTTAAGAAGCTCCAAATTCTTCTCTCTTTTGCCACCATTCCTCCTGTTGTGAATCAGGTAATTAATTAATTCTTTAATTATATAACCTAATTAACACGTTAATTTAACTGAGCAAATATTTATATAATTAACCTCTTCGGAGAATATAATTAAGAGATTAATGAACTATTCCAGATGGAAATAAACCTGGTGTGGCAGCAGAAGAAGATGCTGGAGTTCTGCAAGGCCAAAGGGATAGTCATAATAGTATTTTCACCATCGAGAAAAGGAGGAAGCAGAGGACCCAATGAAGCAATGGAAAACAATGTCGTGAAGAAGATTGCAGAAGTGAAGGGAAAGTCGAATGCCCAGGTGTGCCTGAGATGGCTCTTCGAACAAGGTGTCACTTTTGTGCCAAAGAGCTACAACAAAGAAAGGATAGCCCAAAATCTCCAAATATTTGATTGGCCATTGACGAAAGACGATCATCGCAAACTTGCTCAAATCAAGCAGTAACGTTTGATCCCTGGACCTACCAAGGCCCAACTTCCAGATCTCTATGACGATTAAGTATGAAATCAATATTATGTTATACAATTGGTTGAACCACTTAGGATACAGCTGGCTATGAGGCACCTATGTCTTTTAGCAATGATTTTTACTATTATTTTAAATATTGCTAAAAGGCATAGGTTCCTCCTACATGGAGGAGTGAACCCACGCCTATCCACTTCTTACTCAACACAAAAAATTAATTTTTTGAAATATTTATAAGAGAAAAATATTCCAACCACTTTTTCTGTTTGGTTGCTCTTTATTTTTAAAATTGACACTATAACCTCCCTTATCTTTATAAAATACTCCATTGGTGTATGAAATTCAAAAAGTTTAATTAGTCTATGTATAGTTTTTTTTAATTATTATTCATATATATGACAAGGGAGCTCCAAATCCCTGCTTCTAATCTAATTTTATACTATTTGAGCTATAAACTTAGTGGCATTGGTCTATGTATAGTTAATCAACTTTCTTGTCTTCTATTAAAAAAAAAACTAGATTGTCTTTAAATGATTTTCTCTGTGTTTTTAAATTTTCTCTCTTATCTTTTATTTTTGGGTGAAAGTCTCTCTCTTGGATTTTCAACATACCAAAAACACAACTCTAATTTAAACTTATAAATAAATTAATAATCTAATCATATTCAGAGCATTTGTCTATGGACAATGGGCTTTGAAGTTGATTCATGAACTATGTTTTTCTAAGTTGCACTGAAGGAAAACATACGTACATAGGATAAAAAGCAGATAAATTTCAAAAAGTAGAATAAAATGGATTAGCATGGTAACCGATTATAAATGGGCTAGACTATTTATTTTGTTTTTTCTTTTAAGTAAGATGTATTTGATTGAACTCAATGTGTATCTGCATTTGATTTGTTCATATTTCAAGTTATTAAGTGTTTCAATTTTCTAAGTGTTTATTTCACTACCAAAAAAACATAGTGACAAATGTTTAGTGACGGATTTTCATCAATCACTAATTTTGTCATTTGTTGATGGATTTCAATCGTTACTAATTTTTTAAAACTTTGGAAATTAAGGGTGCGTTTGGAAAACCTTATTTTGAGCTTACCTTATGGCATAAGCGCTTATATATATGTTTGGAAGAGGTTATAGAAATAACTTATGATATGTCCATAAGTTGTTTTCAACTTATTTTCATAAATTATCCAATATAGCTTATAGAAACAACTTATATAGAGCTTATACGAAGTTTACCCTTGTAAACTCTTCAAATGTAGAAATAACTTATATATAAGCGCTTAATTAAGTTGTTAACCCAAATGCTTAATTAAGCTATTTACTCATAGAAATTCCATTTTTACCCTAAGTCTTGTTTGGCGTGTATGTGAGGATCATGGTTAAATGGTAAAAACATTAGTTATTTAAATAGAGCCCAGCAGCCCTTGAACCCTTATGTCTCTCATTCTTTCCCAATATTGCATCGTGCTTCCCTCTCCTTAACCCATCTCACTCTCTAACCTCTCAATTTGCTCTTCCATCTCAAATCTTGGCAAGAAATTAGTGTTTGAGCTTCCATCTTGCACAAAAGGAGTAGAACTGAGGTAAATTTCATGGTTGTTCATCTCTCCTTCCATTTTCGAACTCTTCATAAACCTATGATGAAATCTGAGAGTGTGGGTTGACTTGTGTATTGGTAAATGCTCTTTACTAGTTTGTTTTCATGGTGGGAACTTAAATGGACCATTTATGATGAATGGGATTGCATTTATAGTAAGAAGAATAGTTGTTGGAACTTTAAATGCCTTAGCTGTCATATTTGGAGAAAATTGTAAAATTAAAAGCCTAATATTGTCTTTGAGTTTTGGATTGTTTTGAAACTGATTTTTATTGAGTTTTAATGCCACAAAATGATTTTAAACAAACTTGGGAAGGTTGGGCGGCACTTAAAGGGGGTTATTTTGTAATGCAGAGCATGTGTCACCGCTGCAGTGGGCAATTTGGCACTGCAGCAGTGAGTTACAGATTTTAGGTGATTGATTCTGTCATCTAGCATTGTAATAGTAGGGAGCAGAACTAAAGTATTGCTTTCTAAACTTTAGCATTGCTACAGCAAAGTTTGCACCTTCTAGAGCTGTCAAAACGGGCTCAACTCAACTTTTAGAGCGAGCCAGGTTTTGTAAAAAGAAGCTCATTTTTCATTGGGTTTTTTAGGCCAGTCTGTCTAATATGCAGGTTGCCCACTAACCCAGTGATTTTTTTATGTAATTCTTATTAATGCTGAGAGTGAGAGACACACCTTTAGTCCCTCACCTCACTGTCCTTAATCCAGTCTTCGCGCCTCCTCACCTTTTCCTTCAACTCAATACTCTTTACGCATGAGACGTATCCTCAGTCCCTCACCTTACTATCCTCAATCAGTAATCCAACGAGTAAGATAAAGCCACGCACAATGCAACAAAGCTTTACTCCGGTGATTCACGCAGCAGTCATGCTTCGCAATCACACACTCTCACAGAAGTCCTCGCTGTCCAGTGTCCTCGGCTCCTTGCAAGTCTTAGATAGGAACCCCTTTTAGTAGCTATAATCATCTAGCCAAAATCCTCACACACGCTCATGCAGTAGCACCAGAGTCACGAATCAAAAGACATTAGTCCTTATTGCCTGTCACCCCTAGCCATTTGCTATCGTCTGTTCAATCTCTTCTTCCTTCTCATCTATGATCCATCTGTTTACTCTCACCATCCATTCAAAGGGAGTACGCAAGTTATTGGTAGAGCAAATTCCTAGGGTTATATTGATGAAAATGCAACCAAGAGTTCGATTTTGGAGATTAAGAGTAGAAATACTGCAGTTGAAGGAGTGGAAAAGAATGCCACAAAAAATGAAAATGATAAAGCTTTTATAAAATCAAGTACAGTTCAAGTCAAGGGAAAATTACATATTAATAGTGAAAAGGTTGACTTCGAATATAGGTTAAAAATCCAAACTGGTGTAGAAAGATTTGAAGATGATGATGATGATGATGAAGAAGAAGAAGAAGAAGAAGAAGAAGAAGAAGAAGAAGAAGAAGAAAAAGAAGAAGAAGAAGAAGAAGAAAATCTAAAAATGAAGAAGAATAAGAAGATTTGAAGAAGGAGGATGATTTAGATCTGGTATCATATTTTTTTAATTTTTTTAGATATAAATAATGAAAAAAAAAAGTGGGCTGGCAGGCTAGCCTATTTAGACCACCGGCTTGCCTAAAAGAGGGGCCGAGTTTTCAAAATGCTGGCCTGTTTAAAAAAAGTGGGCTAGCCCAGCTTGGTCCACTTTTTCTTAGCCTGGTTTGACAACTCTAGCACCTTTTATGGGTTTTAATGTATTTTTTTCTTTCCTTTTTATCTTGGAATGGTATGAATGGGTCCTTGAACAATTGGTGTGCCCTTTCTCAATCTTTATGGTGAGAATTGTCTCGTTGAAAGTCTTGGATTCCAGGTGAGTGATAAACACTACTCCTACTTTAAGTTGTATGATTGTATCTTCCTTATTAAATTGGAACCTTATGATATGCGATGGTAGCATACTTGGGGTTATGTATAACCTAGTGATGGAAACCTTGTAATGGAATTCAAATGTGAATGTCTAACTCTCCTTACACTTTATGTGTGGTGTGTGCTTATGTGATGCTATAATCATGCTATATGGTGTAGCAAGTGAAATGATCTTAAATGGCTTGGAGGTCGTCTCATGTGAACATGGCAAAATAGGTAAGAGGTCTCTTGTTTGATTATGCTCTTATATATATATATATATATTCCCTCGAGCATCGATAATTGAAAACTGAACATATTTATTAATGGGAGGGTCTACTTCTGTTTAATTACCCTACTCACTTGTAATAGGAATAGATATTGATAGTTGAGGTATGCTGGAATGTCTTCAAATGTTGAGCTTACCCCTTGATTGTAATTGTGGATTGTGTATGATGAGAACCTCACTGAAAGCCAATGCGGCCAATTTAAATTATATGATCCCGTTGCTAAAGTTGGTGCATTGCGGGAATGTAATACCTATGGTTTTAAGGTGGTTGGTTAATATATATCTTCTTAATTGTATAGGTAAAAATTTTGAGGACCTGATTGAAAATCAACTAATTATAAACTTTTTAAACTAGTGGGTGTTTGCATCTTGAATTTGTGTGTGATTGGTTATGGATCATGATGTGATCGTTGATTTTGTGGATAGGTGCCATGTGGAAGTCTTGGTGTTAAGATATGGCGATGGGACCCTTATGTAGGGACCAAAGTGAAGGAATATGGAAATTCTAGTAATGGGAATGAAATGGTAAAAATTTGTGATTTGACTTAGATGTGATGGTTGTGAAGGGTGGCTAGGGGGAAAAGTGTGTGTTAGATACTTAATCTTGTGTTTCAAGGAAATGCCATTTGCACCCTTGGACCCTAGCTTGTCTTGTGTGGGAACTAAGGGGCAAATTAGTAAAATAGGCATTATTCATGAATATAAATATGTTTTAATTCACACACCTTATCCCTAATCCATTCTCATACCTCATTCTCCTTGGCTTATGTCTCGTCTCCCTTCTCTCCTTCTTGTCACTTACCATGGCTTAACTGTGGCTTCCCATGGAGATTTTCAAGTCAAGATCTGACTCTGGTGACCTTCCTTCGACAAGGAATCAAGGAACTCAAGGTGAGTTCTATGAAAGAACTCTTCTTTCTCTCCTTTTTCTTATTTTCGGATATGACCTAACCCTAGGATAGAAAGTGTAGAAATTGGATAGTTTTTGTTGAGTTATTGCATCAAATATTTTTCTATGAGTATAATAATGTTTTTGGAAACTTAAATTCATGATTTATGATGCTTGAAACAGATTAAATAAATGGGATTTAGGAAATAACTCATGTCTGCTGTCATGAGAAGAATTTTCCATCAAAAAGGGAAAAATCCTAAATGTTGATAAACCAATCTTGATTTTAAGTTGGGAAAGGATTTTAGTGTGTTTTGTTAGACTAAAGTTATGGCAATTGACCCATGGAGGTTTGGAGGTGAAGAAAGCACTTTTGGGTATGTTTTGATGTGATGTCGAGCTACTATTCTGAGCTGCACCGATGCAGTAGCGGGCTTGCTAGGCTGGCTAGTGATGCAATTCCAGGTTTGGGCATTGCATGGTGGCCCCTACACCTAAGTTGTTGTTTTCGTTTTCTATAGGTGTAGTTGCTATGGTTGGTATAGTGTATTGGATGGGTTATTATGTGTTGGACTTAATCTTGAGTGTTGAATAATGTTGACTATATACATGTCATATATTGTATTGTGAATAAAGACTTCAATATGTGAATGTGTGTAGATATTTCCTCATGTGCTGGTTTGTTCTCGTGTTCTGGATGATGACCTGTGTTGATTAAACTCTTGTATGCCTAATGTGCCCCTTTGTGTTGGAGTTATGATGACTATTCTTTGATAAGCAAGAATTATTATTAAGTGCTGGTGTATATAGAACACACACACATACATATATATATGAGTTGTGAAGTGTTGGGAGGTGCTATGTGTGGGTGAATGCATGGAAAAATTTTTATTTTGAGATGAATGTACTTTTATGTGTCTTAAAGGAAGAAATGTGGTGGTTTGGCCATATATGGGAAACTCGTATGACTAATATGGCTTGAGTGACCAACATTATGAGGATGGTTCAATGTTTGGAATGTCAATGCTTTAACATGGCCAATAGTCATTGTTGTAACGCCCCAAAAAATAGCACATAATTTAACATGCACATTGGGGTGTACCTCAGTAGTAGCTCATAATTTCCATAACTAAGAAAGCATAAATTTACAACAAAATAATTTACATAATGCTTTCTCTTATTTTCTACAACATTGGGAAATAAATATATACAATTAAATGGCAGAGCAAATTGCAGTCAAATAATTAAACCTCTAGTATACAGTAGGACCCAGGAGGCCTTTGGGATTACAAATCATTCTAATGGGCATAAATTTTCAAAATCAATTCCATGAACTCTCCAACAAAAATGGAGTTTATCTCCACAAGCTGCTAATCTCCAGCGATTTTTCCTATCCTCCTTAGCTACTAAATCTGGAAATAGTAATAGAGAATGTGAGTTTATCTAAAACTTAGTGAGTAAATGACTGTGTAATAAAATAAAGCACAAGTGTAAATATCAGCCTCACTACCATAATTAGAGTACACACAATAAGTACGTATCAGTACAAAAGAATATAAATAACGTACCGTACCCTGCAACCACACTCTGCAACCCTTATGTGAGTCTACATTCTTAGAAGACAATTCGTAAAGCAATTATCATATACATAAAAAGCGTAAGTAAACATCCACTCCAAAATACATTATGCAATGCATTATGCATGAATGCATTTCCTACTCTTTTCTTGCTCTACCTATTGAAGACCAACCCTCAATGAGTGTATTCTAGAGTTTAACCCCCTCTGAATATTCCACATCATGAGAAGACTAACCCTCTACTTTCCTACACATTTCCATATATACTGAATGCTATGAATGAATGCAATAATATCAATACACATCGCCTTACATTACAATAACAACTAGTATTCCACACATAATCTCACTTTAAATATAATTAAATATAAAACTCTCAATCCTACAGAATAATTCCCACAATCATTCAATGAAATTCCTTGATCTAGTTATTATCACTAACTAGGGAATTTCATTGATGAATTTCTAACTATGGTGTGAATGGGATTTATATTGAACTTGGCCAATTTAAATAAAAAATTAAAAAGACAAGGTCATCCACTCACCTCGATGCTATCAATGATTTACCATGGAGGAAATCTTAAAAGCAACGCAAACAATTTCCACAAAACTACCTAAAACCAAATCCAACAATAAATAAAACAAAGAAAGTTTTCACCACTAAATCCAACCTTTAATCACTCATTTGGTCATAACTCTTAACCAGTAAATAATTTCCAATCAAACTTATATCTTTGGAAAATAGACTCAAAGAGCTTTCCAACGATATAAAGTTTACTAAAAATGGAGTCTAGATAAAGAGTTATGGCTATTTGAAAATGGACCAAAAACCCCTAGTATGGCTGGCGACAGGGGGCCAGAATTACACTTATTTCGCCCAAATCCTGGTGTTGGGCTCTGGAACCTCTCTTCTACGCCGGGTTCTGTAAGATGTTGTTCTTCCTCTGTTCTGCATGACTTTCAGCCCAAAAATCTCCAAAAATCCATCCTTTGCTTCCCTTTTTCATTTTTCTTTGGTCCTTGCATCATTTTAGAGTTCATAAAGCAATTTAGAAGAATTAAAAAAACAATTAGTTTCATGAATTCCCCTAAATTTTCTAGAAATTTCCCAAGAACACATCCTTGAGTTTTAATCCATGAAACCAACTTGTTTTGCCTCTAAAGACCAAGATCTACCATTTACAGCAAGAATACCAAAAGAAAGAAGCAAGGGAAGAAAGGTTCTAGCTCAAACCCACAACCCATTTTTTTCTTCAAATAAACAAAAATAGAAGAAATGGAAGAAAAGGAAGAAGATGGGGCTTACCTTAACCTCCAGCAACTCCAAGAAACCAAGAACAACCGAAGAACCAAAGATCATCAGAGGAAATCAAGAGTTAAGAGAAAATAAATTTTCTCCTCCAAGCTTCCAAACCCTCCTCTGCGTGAATGAAGAAGGAAATAGGAGAGAGAAAAGAGAAAGAAGAGACTTAAAGGGGTGGTGGGTCACTTGGTGATCCATGAATTTCCACACCCAGATACCTTAATTAATCTAAAGTGATCCCGATATAATTAATTTTCAATAATTATATTAATTTTATTTAATTTTCTTTTTATCTTGTCTTTCTTCAAATCTTAAAAATACCACCCAAAATAAATTACCCAATCCAATTATTTATCTCGATTTCCATAGATAATATTTCCAAAAGAATAAAGTAAATATAGAAATTAAGATGATAAATTAATCCCATTAAAATAATGTATTAAAAATAGATCTATAAAATAATGCTATTAAAATAATAAAACATTTTATTATAAAAACCATAATACTGCCAATTATGTGATCCAAAATTGGCAGGTAATACATTCCACCCTCTTAAAAGAATTCGGTCTTCTAAATTAAAAAACTCATCATAGGCCCCGAAAACGCACTACGACGGTTGATAAGAAGTGGCATCCCCCACCTTTCATCTAAAACCAAAGTACATACCCCATCACTCACAAAACCCTGGGTTCGTCAAAACTAAGGCAAGAACTAGGATTTCCAGTTGTTACACAGCTCTAGTATATTATAGAGCTCTATAACTTCCCTCACGTGATACAGTACAAACCTCACCACAACGACCCTTATAGAAACGTATTACCATAAGGATCGAGTTGACTTACCATAGAATCCCAAAATAAACCGTTCCCTTCTCCCTTTAAGAAATTTATCCCAAAGCTCTGTCTCATTCCTAATGGTTTTAGGCATTTCAATCTAACAGGTGTTACAATAAGCGAACTCAATAAGCAGCCAATGGTGAAAAAACTTATCACATACAAATTCCTCTACCTCTAAAATTAAAATATATATGCCTTTGAGGACTATCCCATACAATATCCGGTTACCCCAGAAATGTATATATAACATGGTATCTCGTTCACGACTCACTCAAAGTGTATATTTGATACCATTGTATACTAACTCTCATTTATTAATTTCATCAATCCCACACTTTATAGTACACATACCGCCAATACAAACCATATGCATACCTCAAAATAATATAAAATATATGTACTCTGCCCTAAGGCATTATTTCACCAGTAGGTGATATCCCTCTCATAGGCGATGTCCCACCTGTAGTTGTCATCCCATGATTGGCAGGTTGTCCCTTGGGTTTAGGAGCCAAGCTCAACCTCGGGCTTCCCTAATGCCATCATATCCATTATTCACAGTCACAACATAAATTAATCAAATTAAAAATTATGCTATCTTATACATAAAGTCACATACACACACTACACAAACAGTCGTCCCATAGATTTATGATTCCATGGGATTCCTACTCAAGAGATTTGAGTCCTATCACATAAGTCTGTGATCTCATGGACTGAATATCCCTATAAGCATGTTCCTCAATCCTCACTAGTTCTCAGGTGTTACCTCCTTAGTCCCAGCCCCTGTACCTCACACCAATAATTGCCGGTTTTGACCTTAGGAGTGCACTTGAATAACTCCCACAACGTTAATTACTAATCGTTTAACATACGCAAATCCCTAAAGAGACTAATTCTAACTTCCACTCCTTCCTGGATGTTAATACCTGACTTTCCAAAAT
Source organism: Biancaea sappan (assembly GCA_037074585.1). Classification (NCBI taxonomy): domain Eukaryota; kingdom Viridiplantae; phylum Streptophyta; class Magnoliopsida; order Fabales; family Fabaceae; genus Biancaea; species Biancaea sappan. Next base: position 51,947,081 of record CM073494.1, on the reverse strand, counting down.
GTCAAATAGCTATTGTCACAAAAACCAGTTTATGAAACGAATCATTTTACTAATTTCGAACGCAAAACCCCCTCCATTATGAGTCTTACTGGACTCTCATGTATAGTCAACCTATGCCTTTTCTCAGTCCCTTGGGTCATGTTTGTGACCAACAATAGGTCAACATAAACATGCCCATAAACACATCACACTAACCTACAGGCCAAAGCCTTAATCCCATATACATTATCTAAACTAGGCCAACTAAAGCCCATAACACACTTTCCTACTGCACACTTACTCTAACCACTAATTCCAATAAGATTCCTTCCTTCGGAACTAGAAGTCCCAAGGAGATGTTAAGGGCATATCCTTAGTGGACCCCTAATGTGTAATTTGGCTAAGAGATGACCCAAAAGGTCGAATATATGATTTGGATGAGGGGATGCCCTAATGGATTAAGCATGTTTATGATTGAGGGTGTTGACCTTAAAGAAATCAACGATTTTTGGATTTCTTGTCTGTGCGTAGGAATGATTGAATTGGTTTCCTTGCGTAATTGGCTTTATTTGAATGGTTATCGAATGATTAAATGATAATGGAAGTATATGTGTATTATCTGATATGTATGCATGTTAATTGGTAAGTGTCCATATTTGTGTGAGTGCAAAGTATAATATGTAGGAGGATTAGAAAGAAAGGGTATACTAGGGGTCATACTCGTGAAAGAATGAGATCCCTCCTAATCTAGATACTTATAATTATAAATGCTTTTTATATGCAATGAATAAAAACATGATAGTGATTAGTAAAACTCTAGCTCCCTATCTATAGTTCGGGAGGATTAAGTTCAGTTTTATGGTCTAGTAGAATTCAAGTTGGTTTCCTAGCCTTCCATGGAGTTATATATAAAACAAGAGACTTTCACATAGGAAGGATGGAATTTCGTGTAGAGGATAGGGGCCATCGTTGTAGTGGCGTTGCTAGGCACCACAGCGGTGAGCCATAGAAACATAGCCTTGTTTCTTTTAACTTGCGTTGTAGCAGCAACCACTAGAGTTTCAAGCTAGTTTCTATCATCTAACGCTGAAAATGGGCACTACAACAGTGAGTATTTTGTTTTCCCATGGGTTTCGAGCTCTTTTTCATCCTAAAACAACGAGGCTTGATCTTAGAGCGTTAGGGCAAGCATCCTTAGATTTTTCATCAAGTCATGTAATTTAGAACTTTGAAGAAAAGAATGGATACTACCATTATCTTGGCATGTATGAAGAGGCATTTTACATCAAGTTGAGATCATAAAATATTTGAAAATAATGAAGTTGATTTGTTAGTACTATCCCCACATACTATGATTGCTAGTAAGAAAACTTAAGGATATGTATATGGATAGCCATTACGTTATCTGATTAAGGGATAGAAGTGCATGAGCACTTTGCTTTGGTGTAAACGAGTCCTACCTTCATTATGGGAAATGAGAATAAATCAATCTTCATGGTACAGGTATACTTTTACTGTGATGCAAAGCACATTAGTAACAACTCCATCAAATTTTAATAAGTCTTCTATGCTTTCAATAGATGTGTGGAACAAATGTATCCCTAATGCATTAAGCTACCTTGGGTGGACAACACGATATGGGAGGCTCAAGTCTCTTCAAAAATGTAAAGTCTTAAAGAGGATCCCTAGATAGAGGAAAGAGTTGAGCACGCCTTTTCATTTCAAATACAAACTTTGGATGAACATGAGATGGGAGTATCTGTCACCCCATGTTAGGAATGTGTTACTTTTAAAACACACTGCAAAACTAATGATGTTAAAACTTATGGTTGGAAAAATGTAAGGTGGATAGCCAAGTGGTAAAGCATGAAATGAGCTGGTCTATTCTTGAGATGACATCTGAGTGGAATGTAATGGGAAGGGAGAAGTTAGTACACGAGCAGACGAACACCCGACCCATGGGTGACCTGATGTAACATCTTAAGAAGACAGAAAAAGAATGGTGTAATGATAGTGAGACAATGACAAAACTAATGATTGATGGAACTACCTTATTTGGAATTAGCTCGTAGCCTGAGGGGGTAATTGGGAGATAAATTATAATATAAAGGAATTTTATACTGGAACTACATAATTAATTTATGCCAGATAGCACAAAGTATGCCTTGTTGTGTAAAATATGTTGAAATCATCTTTAGGTATTGGATGCCTTTTCATCATATAGGAGTGTCGAATATGTCCCTAACTGTGTTTGTAGAGTACATGTTGTATTAATAGATGTAATCAGAGAATGACTGAGGGTTGGAAGGAGTAGTTACTTGCATCTGGAATATATTACTCTAATGTATGTGCAATATGGAGGTACAATGAGAACTAGTGGTGTTGGACCTTTTACAAGAAAGGTTGAGGTGTGACTATTCTATTCATGGTGAATGTCTTGGATAAAGCGCACTCTTAGAATGGTGGATGAGTAATAACTCTTCTTGGGAGGGGTATCAATAGCTAATTTGGATGAACAAGGGAAGGGGGCTTGGCTCAAGAAGACTATTTGGGCGAAGGTTTTATGGCAAAATAACTCACAAGGAGATACGACGTGGGTAGCCTATTTAGTTTGGTGCTTGTTGTTGTGGAAATTTAGGAACCAAATTTCTTTGAGGGGTAATACTGTAATACCTGTGAAATATTGTCGATCAATGTGTACATCCTATTATTAGTCTTTATGCGAAATTTTGGGACTAATTTGAAAATTTTTAGACAGAGGGGAGCCCTTGGGTCAATGAAAAATAAAAAAAATGAAAAACAATAAGTCAATGTATTAATAAAATAAATTTTAATATTTGAGAGTGATGGGAAAATTTTTTTTTAGAAGATCACAAAAGACCCAAGTGAATTTGTTTCTAAGTGGGAGTGGTCTTAGGTTTATTTTCCTTCCCCTCCCCTCTACTCAAACTAAACCAAACAAAGAAATTTTATTTCCTCTCCCCTCCCCTCCCTTCCCCTCCATTAAAATCCCTCCCCTCCCCTCCCCTCCCCTCCTTTGAACCAAACAATCCCTAAGAGGTGGATAAGTAGCACTCTCCCTTCCACTTTTTTTTTTACAAAAAAAAAAGAGAAGGGATTGGCTTCTCCTTTGTCGCATACACAGATAGAAGCCGAGAGAGAGACAATGTCGTGAGTAATGGCAAGGGTCGAGTGGAGAACTTCATCAACGGCCATCGTGGCTGTGCTGTCCTCCGATTGAAAACTCCCCGACATCTATTGTCTCTTCTTCTCCCTTCTCTCCTTCTATTCTTCGAAACCCCCTCCAATCCAAGAGGAGCTGAGCAACGAAAGAGAAGATCGGGAAGGATAAGTCATGATGATTGCTCCCATCTCCTGATTCTTTTCACTGGCACTGTCTAGCCAAATTAATGTCGTTGGCCTGTCTTTTTGCCAATCACCATAGATTGGTTGAAGAACCTAGATCTACAACTACAAAACAGGGAGAAAGTGATGAGGGAACAAAGAAACTGGATTACATGATTGAAGGTGAATGATGCAGCCATTTCTCATTTTCTTTCTTTTTGTAATTGGTGGCTGTAAACTGTTGCTTTGATTCCTTTCCATCAACTTAAACATGGAAATTTAGCTTAGGTGAGAAATGGTATGATGATAGCCAAGAAAGGGGAAGGGGAATGGCTGAACAATTTGTTCAGCATTAATTGGGATTTTGAAGGTTTTCTTTGTGATTAAGAATGTTGGTAAAAAAGGATCTTTGATATATAGTTCCAATGTCTTTCTTGGAATCTTTAATGAAAACTCCAATTTAAAAAAAAAATAGTTCTCTAGTGTATGCTATTTTGTAACTGGGTTTGAAATCTTTGCCATGAAATTAAAAATTCAAGTGTTCTGAAATAAATGTTCTAAACCTTCCAGTCAAATGAAACTCAAAAATAGGTCGTCATGTGTTCATTGCTTTGGAACTTTTGTTTTGAAGTTTTTGGGAACTAATAAAGTACATGTGGTGTGATGACATGACTTTAATCTAAAACATCTACTCTATAATTAAATTTGTTTTGTTGGTTTAGAGATTCTTAGCTTGAGCCTTAATTTTGAACAAATCCGTTTTAAAGTCTTGGTTGGTAATTATATATGAGTATGTTAAATAATATGATTCCCAGTTAATTGATAATCCATGATGTGGTGCCTGTTGTTCTTGCCTTGGTTCAAGTCTAAGTAGTGCCTATGGTGTGGGGAATATTATACGAAAATTCTAAGGCATCGCCATCCAAATATGGTACATAACTCCTATGAATAAATTTGAAGTTCATAGCATATATATGCCATTTCTATTCTGGAACTTTAAAAAGGTGGCCATGCTAATTCTATCTTATGTTTCATGTGGTAAATCTAGAAAAGGATTTAATTCTCAAATTGGCTATGCCTTTCATCTAAACATTTGAAACCCGCTTATAGTGATTTTAATTTATGTTCTTTGTATGGTGAAATATGAGATTTCATAGAAAGAATGTAGGTTGAAGTTTTATTGTGTTATAATTGGAATTTAAGAAACCTGATTTTAACATAACTTGTGTGTATTTGAGGTAGAAGGAAGGAGAGTCAAATAGCTCATTGTCATGTTGCATTTAAGGTTCTATTTTCTTGTGTGCTAAAGATGGTTAACAATGAGGAAAAATAATCACGAATGAGTTAGTGGAAGCTCAAAGAGTTTTATAACTCTATCACACTTTGACTAACTAAATGGTATAAAAGCCTAAATGGCTTATGGATATGTTTAGATTAGCGGTAGTACGAAGAGTCTCATAGCTCTCTCATACTATGACTAATGACACTATGTGGAAAGCCTATTTGGCTCCTGGATGAGTTACAAATTAGTGATAATATAAAGAGTCTTGTAGCTCTCTCGCACTATGACTAATGACACTATGTGAAAAGCCTATTTGTCTCCCTAATGAGTTATAAATTAGTGGTAGTACAAAGGGTCATGAATATATGACGCATGTTTCAAATAACCTTTATATAACTATGTGTAATGACACCTAGGGATTATGTGATTAATGTGATGGAACTAAGGAATTATTTTTGATTTACTTTGCTAATTGAAGTATTGAATATGTTGGTCTTCATTGATTTTATTATGGAATAGAAATTTCATGAATATATGACGCATGTTTCAAATAACCTTTATATATCTTCTCCCATCAAAAATTTCTTGTTATACTTATGTTGCGTGATGTGATGTGTTGATGTTAGGCTTACGGTGGTAGTGTAAATTTCACCTCCATGTCGGTCACAGTCTCTGGTTAGGGCGTGACAAATATGGCAATAACAATTATTAAATAATTTTATTACTAAAAGGAATATATATTGTATGAAAAGTAATTTTATTAGTAAAAATATAAATTAGAAAAATAACAAATATTTAAAAATAAAAAATATTAAATTAATTTGATTAATTTTTTTAAAAAAATATTAGTATAATGTAATGCGTAAATTATCATGAATTGGCCTCTCTATTTTCATTTGGTTTGTGGTAGAGGATTAATGTAAAGATTATGATTTTTTATTTTTTATTCTTCTTGGTACAAAATATAATATTCTTTTATTTAGTGAAAGTGGATTTCATATTATATTATAAGATAATAGTACAACCAGTTGTCTAGATATCTCTGATTGGGAATAAGAGTGTAAAATATTGAACAGGACAATAGCAAAATAGCATTAGTATAGAGTAAATAGTTTAGCATTTAGAAGATTCATTGACTAGGATGAGTAGATAAAAGATGGAGTAGCACAATAACTTTTGAGAGGGAGGCAATTTTTTTTTCCTTAGCCAAAAGTTAATTATTTTGCTATTTTGAAACCTTTGAAATTTTGAAATCCTCAAAAGTAGAGAGTAAGTGCCTGCAATTTGAAATTAAGATGGCTATAGGGTGAAATTCATTTTGATTACAATTTATCAGAGTAAAAATTTCTTCAGTCAACTTCAATTTCAAGTTTTTTGATGTTGATAAATTTTGCAATCTCTAAACCTATGAGTAAGGACCAAGCTTCAGCCAACTTATTTGTAACAACCTATTAGTCTTTCTCTTTGATCAAATCTTACCACTCCTTCGGCTATCAAAAGACTTCTTTCAGCTGATTCATTTACATTTAGCTTTACCAATCTAGTAGTGGTTATTGAATATTTTGAGAACTATCAATTAGGAATTTGGGACCTCTCTAATACTCCAAAAGTATTGAATTCTCCAATACTTTCATCTGGGCTGTTGGATTAAAGCTACGGACGGCCTAGATAGCACAGAAAGTATTAGAAAGACTAAACTGAATAAACTAAAAAATTTACAGGGATCAATTTAAATCCAAAACAAAATATATTCTAGAACACTACTAGAAAAATGAGATTTAGTGACGGAAATTAGTGACAGACTAAATTCCGTCACTAATTTTTTAAAATTTATGACGGATTAGTGACGACTTATGTTTTTTGTGACGAAAATTTTCTGTCACTAATATCCGTTACTAAATCAAGAAAATTAGTGACGGATATTGGTTGTTACTAAATTCCGTCACTAAATTTATAATTTAGTGACGGATTAGTGACGACTTAGAGTAAGGTCTTTTTTTTTTGTAAATAGACATCATTTCTGACGGAATATGGGTCGTCACAATGTTTGTGACAGATATTCTGTCAGAAATTATTTTTAATTTTAAAGAAAATAAAAAATATTTTCATTTTTCCATCAAAAACCCTCACCCATTTTCATTTTGGCACCCAAAATCCTCACCCATTTTTACTTTCCCACAAAAAACCATCACCTTCTACTTTTCTATGAAACCTTTAAGCTTTGTGGAGCCCATAGAGGCTTGCCCTAGCAGATTGTATTCTTCATTCTCTCACTTTATCCATCACCTTATCGAACTCTTCTCCTCAACAAGCTTGAAGCTCATAATCTCCTCTCATCGCCTTCCCTCTCATCTTTTACTTTCGATTGAGCCAACAATCTGTCAATTCTCTTGGTGATCTATTCCCCTTCAGTAACAAGGTAAGTTGCTAGTTTTGTTTTTCATTTTTCTTTGTGCTTACGTTAAAATTTCTTTCATGTTCTGATTTCTAAAGTTTAGATGAAGTTAACTGGCCTTTTGTTGAAATTCGCTATGAAATTTTCAGCTGGAAAAGTGTTATACTCTTTCTTTTTTACTCATTCTATTACAATTTATAATCACCGATTCTTTTACCTCACTCTGTATGTTTGGGTGAAGGAAGGGTTGGAAGTGAGATAAAGGGAAAAGAAAATGAAACTTTAATAAGAAATGGTGGGTGAAGGGAGGGTTGGAAGTGAGGGTATAGAAATGGTGGGGTTTGGGGATGAACATATGCTAGCTATAGCCATACTGAATTACCTCTGCTTTTAAACTCCCAATCCCAAAAGCTCTAGATTTTAGTCAGTACAGAGATATTTTTTTGATAGCTAGTGTCACGATTTTTTTTTAATATAAAATGTGAGAACTGAGTATATATATATATATATATATGAGAAATAGGGAAGGATAAAAGGGAAGTGGAATATGAGGATGCGGTTAAAGCTATTTTGCAGTGTGGTATTGGGTCAAAAAGCTGATAGAAGCAGAGAGGCAAGAATGTGCAGATTCATATGCTTAGTAAATTCACCATTTAGGTGAAGATTACCATTAAAATAGGTCTTGATTTACTCATAACACTTTCATTTTAATTATTCATGAGAGATTATTCAAATCCATTCAATCTTGAGATTTTGATTTAAATATGTACATATTCGTAATCACATGATGGCGGGGGCAATGTTGTTGCTTTTGTTTAGTGATATGAGATGGGATAAGACAGAAAGTGGAATGGAATAAGATAACAAGTGTTTGCTTTGGAGAAGTGTCACTTTGACATTTGTGAACTTTAATTCATACATATTTATTTAATTTGTCTAATGGGGAACTTCTCTGTATATATTGTCCCATTCATTAATCCCTTTATGAGAAGCAAAGTCATATCCCACTTAATTTATTTCAACACGCACGAATGATTGAAAGAGGAGGTGGAATCCACTCAAAAGGAGGATGTTTGATGTGAATTGAATAACTTAGATATTTGAAGTAAAGGCACCAACATGGATCCAACTTTTGACAACCCTTTTGACTGAATGAGTCCACTAGATCCATATTCTTTAATTATTATTGCATTGCATGAATTAAACTAAGAGTTCATAAGTTTCCATGGTGACAGTAATAAAAGTACACCATTAAAATTTTTAATTGTAATATATTACTCTTGCTCCCACCAACCCTAACATTTAGTATTAGAATAATGTGGACCACTCAAAAACTATATAATGGGAACAACACATAACTCATATTCTTTCCCCTTACTTTATATTATATTCAACAATTAAGATAATTTTATATATACGTGTATTATGATTATGTTCATTGTAAAAATTTTACATCATATTCAATAATTATTGAGTTTACGTATATACATATATTTCTATTTATATTTTATTTTGGGGTCATATCTCTATAAATGGAAAGAAGGAGATATGATAATAGAAATTTGTTTGCTTTATTCTTTATTTATTTTCTTAATTTATTTTGTTCTTCCTTTTTCTTCTATTTTTTAGTTACATTTTGCGTTTTTCTTTATTTTTTTTAAGAAATTGAGATGTGTCAGTTTCATGGTTATCTTCTCTTTCTTCTCATTTCATTAAATCAAGATATTATGATAATACATTATAGGACTTAGCTTTCAAATTAAGGTAGCAAATTCAATAATTATTGAATTTACGTATATACATATATTTCTATTTATATTTTATTTTGGGGTCATATCTCTATAAATGGAAAGAAGGAGATATGATAATAGAAATTTGTTTGCTTTATTCTTCATTTATTTTTTTTAATTTATTTTGTTCTTCCTTTTCCTTCTATTTTTTAGTTACATTTTACGTTTTTCTTTTTTTTTAAGCAATTGATGATGTGTCAGTTTCATGGTTATCTTCTCTTTCTTCTCATTTCATTAAATCAAGATATTATGAGAATACATTATAGGACTTAGCTTTCAAATTAAGGTAGCAAGCTTTTGCAGGTAAAGATAAAACCTTAATTTAGACTGTTTTTAGACCATATCTCATAAGATTTATCTTTTATACTTTATTTCTGCATTTTATTGGAGAGGAAATAAACAATAGAGAAACTTTATTATTATCTTGTTGAATAAAATTATGAAAAATAAAAGATTGTCTAAAGAACTCAATAGTAACAGAAGTATCTCTATATTATATTTTATTAGAAAAACATTCAAGACAAATGTGTCCAAGTTTCAATTATGAGAAGTTATTATTTCTTTTTCCAATTATATGAAGTGTGAATTTTAATTTTTAAGGCTTGCTATCTTTTTCTTATGCTACTTGAATCAGATTTTGATGCATACAATTTTTCTCTTGCAAAATTATGCACTCCATTATTAGGAAATTCATTCTACGTTAGATCTTTTTTGTACATTAGAGAATACCACTTGAATATCTACAAGGTAACAAGTTTCGAGAAGCAGCAGAAAATTATATTAGGCCTTTCCTAACTAAGGTATAGACAATTTCTTTTCATATGACATTAGCCCAATTTAGTTGTTCCAAAATTGAAATGTTCTTTTTGGTGTTTATAGGGAGTTCCATCTCTATTCTCTGATATTTCTTCTTTGTACAATCACCTTGGGAAGGTTAGTTATAGACTTATTTCTTTTATTTTTAACAGGTATTTGAAATGTTATTGATATATGGTGGTCAATAAATATGTTTTTATTTCTTTTACTTTTAATAGGTATTTTTCTATTCATTTTGCTGTCTTGTATCTATGTATAGAGGCCAAAATTTCTGTATCTTTATTCAAAGTATGAAAACATGCTGTAAAGAAGTGAAACTCTTCAAAAACTCTATGTTTTATGTGCTACCAATTAGTAGAAAAGTTGCAAAGACAAACTCACTTGTTTGGTCCATTAATTAGGCCATAACTTAATTCTAAATTGTTATTATTGTGTAGAAGACAATGAGGGTTGATAGGGCGTGGATGTATAATCGACGTGACCCAAGTAGAAAGGGATTGAATCTTAAGTTCCTTGAAGGAGTGGATGAATTCGTAGCCTTTGTAGAATCTCAACCACAATTAGTCTCAAATGGTAAAATAAGGTGTCCTTGCCCAAAGTGTGACAATAGGAGATTTGTTGATATAGAAGATGTCAAGGTTCACCTTTACAGACATGGATTTGTCCCTAACTATACCCAATGGACTTATCACGGAGAACCCTTATACCATGATAATGTAGTCGAATGTGATAGTCAGGAAAAGGTTGAGGTTGAATTGGAAAATCCCTATCGTACAATGATTATTGATGCCATTGGACCTAGTTTCAATCCTAACATCAATATAGATGTGGAGGAACATTCGAATCAAGATGCCCAAGACTTTTATGACCTCTTGAGAGCTGCTGAGGAGCCATTATATGTAGGATGTACTACTCACACTCCTTTGTCAGCAATTTCAAGATTGTTGAACATCAAGTCTGAGTTTAACTAAAGTGAGAGTTGTTACAATCGTTTATTGCAACTTCTAAAGGAGTTGTTGCCAGATGATGCAAAATTGCCTACTGATTACTACAAGACCAAACAAATGGTGGCAAAACTTGGTTTGAAGTATCAGAAAATAGATGCATGTGAGAATGGATGTATGCTTTACTATAAGGAGAACAAGGAGATGAGAGATTGCATAGTCTGTGGCCATGCTCGTTATAAACCTAGAAGTGGAGATGATGCAAGAAAAAGAGAGATATCATATAAGATATTGCGTTTTAGCCGAAATTTTTTTTGACGAAATCTTTGACTTATGTTAATTGCATTAAATTTTATTTACTATTTACTTGCATGTCCGACATTAATCGTTGGCATTGTGACATATAACATCTGTAAACATCTTAAGGAGCGGCGTATAGGTTGTGGTAACTCTAGTTTGAGGGGTTTTGTGTTGCTTATAAATCTTGTATGCCGTTATCTCATTCATCACACCAAGAAAACCTCCTTCTTTCATTACATATCTATTCCTCAATCTTCATTCCTTTCTTGTTTAAACTTATTTTTGAGATCCCTAGAGCAATGGCCGACAATAAATCTTTTAACTTGAATTTTGAGACTGGCAACGTAGAGCTTGATTTAAATTTAAGTCTCGGAAACAACAAAGGGAAGAGGCCTATGAATAGGTCATCAGAAATTAAGAAGAGAAAGAGGGATGTAATAAAGTTGGAGGATGACAGCACTGCGACATCCTCAGAAAACAAGCTTGCATTCCTAGAGCGTAAGATAGAAAACCTGGAGCATAAGATAGAGAGCCTGGAATACAAGACAGAGGACCAGAAGTGGCTGATAAATCGTCTCTTTGAATACCAAGAGAAACTAATAAATCGTCGTTTCGGGGAACTAGCTAATCGAGTTGATAGACATTCGATGTTTGCAACTCAAAATTTTCGTGACCAACAAGCGAAGTCTATTGACTGTATGAACGGAGTGACTTCTGCTCTTCGCCAAATTTCTCAAGCATTTCCTTCGGAAACCCTTTCTAGGCTGCAACGATTAGCTTCCTCCTTAAGGTCTGAAACACCTTCCTCTTCTAGACCTATAGCACCTTCTTCGTCTCAGAAGCCTCATCGCTTTTAGTCTATCTTTTCTTTGCTTGTATGTGATGATTTAGTTTAATTTAAGTCTCGATTAATAAAAATTGTCTGTTTTTGTATCATCAGTAATAAAATTTAAATCAAATTTTGTGAGTTTTGAGACCAAATCAATTCCTAAAATCATGAAAATTCTGTGAAAAGATTCTTTTTATTGTGATAATCTGATCTGGAAAGTTTCAAGTTCATTAAAATTATTTTGGTTAGTCAAATAAATCTAGGAACACCACTTTATTCAGTGCAGGGGAAATTTAAATAAGTGTGAATTTTGGATTTTACGCAATAACTAAATGAGCTTATTTTGATTTGAAAACTATTTATGTATTGTGAATTATACTCTTATGAATATATCTCACTCTCTATGATATTCATGTCACAAGAGATATTTATAAAGTATCTTTCTTTGACAATAAGGTTTCGAAGATGATTGTTTTAAAGTTGGTATAGTGGAATACAAGAATATTTCCTCTTGGAGTATAACTGATGGCATGAGAATGTATTTCAACAAAAAGTGTTGTATATATCATGTTTTCATTTTATTTACAGGAGAAGTTTGAAAATGAAATGAAAGAGTCCGAAAGTGGCTTGTCAAATATTGAAGCTGACAATGATGGTGAAATTGAGAAGAATGATGATACAAATGAGCGAGAGTTGTCTGTTTGGACCAAAGTTGTGGGTGGTCTAATAAAAGGAAGGATTTATGGTCTTGGATCAGAGGCTTCTTCTAGTCATTATGGCGGATCACAATCTTCAACACATGCACCTACGATGAATCAAGAAAACTCAGAACAGTTAGAGATGATGCATCAAGAAGTTCTGAGGGAGAGACAACAAAGGGAGAAATTGGAAGGTATAGTACACAACCTTCAAACAATGGTGCAACAATTATTGGCTCATTCTGGATTGCCTCTGCCCACAGAATCACCTAAGAATCTATCTGCGGGTTCAAATACACTAAACAAAGACACTTGACTAGTTGTAGTTGGAAATATGACAATTTGCTTTTATTTTTTGGAGTATATGATATGTGATAGCCTAATGTTTTTTGTTTAACTTTTGTTATTGTTATATATATGACATATGGACCCAAAAATATAGATTTTGATGTACACATATCATTGTTGAATTTGACTTTTATTGAAGGACTTCATAAAATTTCTAGTAATTTTGAGTTAATCTTGTTATTTTGGTTGTATGTATACATAATTGTATTTTAGATATAATTTGAAGTAAACAAAAAAGGTTAATAAAAATTGTAATAAAAAAATGAGAAAAATATGACCCAACAGTGATATAGCTAAATTTATCAAATTAGTGACGTATCATCCGTCACTAAAAATATGACCCAACAGTGATATAGCTAAATTTATCAGATTAGTGACGGATGATCTGTCACTAATTTAGTGACGACAGTGTTGGTCACTAATTTAGCTACGGCACCGTCCGTCACTATTTTTTCAAAACTTAGTGACGGACTATCCGTCACTATTTCTCAAAATTTAGTGACGGCAGCGTCGGTCACTAATTTAGCGACGGCACCATCCGTCACTAACTCTTGAGCAATTAGTGACGGAGACAAATGAATTAGTGACGGAACGTCCGTCAGTAAATCCGTCACTAATTTAGTGACGGATTACTTTTTCCGTCACTTTTGCATTTCTGACGCACTTTTTTGCGTCGAACTTACTGACGGAAAATCCGTCACTAAACTCTGTTTTAGTGACGGAAATTAGTGATTAGTGACGGATTTTTCAGTCACTAATTCTTGTTTTTCTAGTAGTGGAATGAGAGAATTAGATAAAGTTAAATATGATCTTAAATCAACTAAAAGACGAAAAAAAAGTCTTAAATAAAAACTTAGGTGAATAAAATATTTATTAGGCAGATGTTATCTCAGTTATTGAATCGCGTGATAAAAATATTGGATAATCCAATATTTTTTAACTATTGAAGACGTGTTAAATTCAAGGGTGAGCAAATGACCCGCGGACCCATTCAAACAGCACAATCCGACCCAACACGCACAGTTGGGTTTGATTGGGTTGGGTTCGCGGGTTGAGTTGGGTTAAAAAAAAAAATCAACCCGCACATGTGCAGGTCAGGTGGCGGGTTCATAGTTTTGAACCCAACCAAACCCGCGAACCCGATCAAATATTAATATATATTTTTTATATTTTTAAAATATCATTTGGCATTTTAATTTTTTTTTACAAAATTGGCTAAGGTTTGCTAAAAAAGAAATTGATTTGAGAAGTAGCATGGATGAAATTGAAAAAGTTAAAGCAGGTAAATATTTTAAGTTGATAATTTTATGTTTAATGTTGATAATTTTATATTTATACTTATATTTTTTATTTACTTTTTGTTTAATTATTTTAGAGATATTGGAAATTGATAAATGATGATGGTAAGGGACTAGAGGATTTAGGAAAATGAAATGTTTAAAATAGGTAAATTTTCTAACATTTATAAATTTATATTTTCCTATTTTGACATTATTTCTATAATACTAATTGTTTTTTCAATTATTATCTTAGGACTAAAAAGCTGTAAGCTCTTGGCTTTTAGAATTAAAGATTGAAGAATGAAGATTGCTAGAATGAAGAATGTTTAAATATAATTATGATGTTGTGTAAACTGTGAAAGGCTTAAAGTGCTTTCTTATTTTTGTTTTTGTGTTGTGTATTGGATTTATTTGTGATTTAAGGTTATAAGTATTGAAAAATAGATGTTGTATTTATCTTAGTTATTCACTTTACTTGCCATTGTTTATGGTTTTAGTATTTTACATTATTTAGGGTTGAAAAGAATAGATTAATTTGTTGGTTGTTACTACAAAAAAAAAAAATCACCCAATCCGTCCAACCCAACCCAAGCTGCTGAAATTGGGTTGGTTCAAGTTCAGTAGTAAAAAATATTGAACCCAACCCAACCCAACTGTTGCATATTTTTTATTGATTTAGGTTAAAATTTACCTTCAATCTTAACCAACCTAACCCGTACTCAACTCTAATTAAATTCATAATTGGAGCACAATTCTCGATCCATACAGATAATAAAAAATATAATATTCTAATGTATGGCCGCCTATGACCATTGACAAGATACAACACGTCACCATCTATGAGATATGTCTCACAAGTCGCTGGTCACACCTACCAGTGGAGGCTTTGGCGCTTTGCTCGTGTGTGAAAACTGAAAAGCCACTTATCAGTAACATTTCTTGATATTTTAAATAATTATTATTTTTAGATTATTTTAATCTTTGGGGGATGACAATTTTCTTTTGAAAAAAAAAACTATGGAAGACCAAATTGATTTTGAAGAATGAAATTAAAAAAGTATTAATTTTTTATGTGCATGCAAAACAATACTGTACTTTCAACTACCTTTAATTTGTCATAAAAGAAAACTTAAGGTAAAGCTATAAAATTAAATAGATCCGGAATGATATTGAATTTTTGTATAGTAATTATTTTAATGGCATAAATTTAAGGTAAAGCTATATAATTAAATATATCCAAAAATTCAAAGTTTTAAATGTTTGCATATCTCTACCTTTCATGAAAGGTAAGCATACAATATTTAAAATTTGAGTTTTAATTCATTTCTTATATTATTATTGGATAGAAATGATAGATTGAATCATATTATGATATTAAATGAAATTATGAATTGATTTGGAAGACCAAATCGTGAGAATAAAGTATAAAAGTGAAGAATAGGGACTAAGGAACAAATTAAAATGTTTTTAGAAGACATTTTGACAAATAATAAAATATATTCTTAAATTAGGGGTCTAAACGAAGTAAAAAATAAATTTATATCAAACAAATGACAAAATAAAAATTTTGACTAAACACCTAAGTGAATAAACTAAATTTTTTTTTAATTATTAGGGAGTACAAGTGTAATAGTCCAATCAATATTTCTGTTAACTTAATTGACAGAATTACAAAAAAAAGTATATATAACAAAAATTTAAACATGTGAAACATAAATAGATAAAAAAATTAAGGACATAAACAAAACTTAATACATACATTAAGAATATAAAGTATTATTTTACCTTGGCACAAATATGATCATTTTAGTCCTTTAAATAGTGTGGGTAGAATTCTTTTTGTGCTTGTCGTACCTTGAAACACGAAGAATCGAATTTTACAAATTTTGCGCTTGTCATGTATTGTATGAAATGGAGTACTTTTACAAATTTTGATCAGCGTCTCAAGAATCAATTTTCAGATTCATATGAAATTAACCCTTGGATCCAGCCAACACAACTGTGATTTTTCTAATTTATTCTTATTTATAGATCAGCTTCGCTAATCTTTGTAAAACAAACCTGATTACAAGTTGTATATATAACTTCAAGAGGTATTAAGATATATAAGTTTTGTTCAGTAAAATTAACTTATAAATTAACAGATAGTTTATAAGTAACTTTTTAATTTATAACTTATAGTTGATAGTTTATAAGTTAGCTTATTGAATTAGAAGTGTTCAGTAAAAATAATTGTTGAACTAGCTAAAAAGTATAAAATGACATAAAAGAACATATATTTTTTAATTCTAAAATAATATAAATATATATCATTTTTTAATTAAATTAAATTAAATTATTATATATAAAATTTATTAAAATATATATATATTATATATAATAAAATATATTTACATATTTTATTATATTTATAAATATATATATATTGTCTATATTTATATATAAGAGTATAATGAATATGAATAGTATACTAGATATTTTTATAGAATAACATGGGTCAAAAAAGAAGATCAGTACATAAGTTATAAACAATTTAAAGTAACTTATCAAAATAAGTTATAAGGTACTAAAATAAGTTTGTTTATTAAACACTTTTAACAAATTAATAAACTAGTTAAATAAATTATCTGCTGAGAAGTTGTGTAAAATTTCCATATAACATATCTTAATGTAGATGGGTAGCGACAGAAATAATTTGGAGAAAGGCAAAAATCATTTTTTGACTCTAATGTTTATTTTGAGTTTTAATTTTGTTTCTAATACGAGTCAATTTTATGTTATATATTTTTTTATTTAGTTTTGTCTCTAGAGCTACTAATATTATTAATAAAGTTGACAAAAAATATTGATTTGAACACTTCAAGTAACACGTAAACTCCTTCAAATGATATGTGAACTCTTCAATGTGATACATCAAACTTTTAAACGTTAATTAGGGATAAAATAGAGAAATAAAAATTTGTCATTTAAGGTGAAATTGAAGCTTAGTCAAATATTTAGGATAAAATTTAAAATCAAATCAATTAATATGATACTTTAATAATAGACATGTTATATAAAAAAGCCTACATTAACATATTCTATAAAACTATGTTAATAGCATTAATGTTAGAGGCAAAATTAAAATAAAATAAATATAAGATGAAATTAATAAAAAAAATATTAGAGATAAAATAAAAAATTGAGTTAAATGTTAGAGACCAAGAATATACTTTTACCTTAAAGAAAATATATTACTCCTCAAAAGAATGAATCAGGTACGATAGATATTTCTTGCTATTGTGAAAAAAAAAAAAATATATATATATATAATAAAATTTTCATATAACATTTTAAAAAAAATTATTTTGGTAAACAATCATCTTGTGTCTAAATACCAAGTCACACAAGTATCGATTAATCTAGATTCGAGTTAAATAAAACTATAATGGATAATAAAATTCTCCTTACTAAATTTTAATGTAGCTATATTTTTAATGATAAAATACTTTAAACTAATAATAAACTCAACTAATTAAGTTTATCAAAAGTTTATTGAGTTTTGGAGATGTCGAGTGTTTTTATTATTAAAACACTTTAAGATTTGTTTGTTGATAATAAAAAACATTCTATAATAATTTTGAGCTGATTCAATGATAAAAACTCGACAGCTTAAAAGATCGAACTCTTACCAGAAATATCCCAACTTTATTCAACTATTGACTGTTAATGATGATGTCTTTTTATGAATAAAAGTAAAATATTAAACTCTCAAAACATTAATTGAATATATAATTTAATAATGTGCCCAAAATTGACTCTGCTTTAAAAAATATCTCTGCCATTCAAAACTCGTATCCAATGGCACCACCTAAGACTTATCTATCATATTATTATACATTTCCTGCCGCTTTGTTTGAAATTGGTCAATTGGATGTGATGAGATAAGAATGAATGGCTTTGTAAAAAAGGTGAAATTACTTTTTTCTACTTTAGTTGGAAAAATAGAGAAAAAAAATTCATCAACATATTATTAAAATTAGTCTCCAAAAATATTAAGAAGAAGTGAATAGGACAGCATGATATGTGTGTGTGTTATCGAGAGAGAGAGAGAGAGAGAGAGAGAGAGAGAGAGAGAGAGAGAGAGAGAGAGAGAGAGAGAGAGAGAGAGAGAGAGAGAGAGAGAGAGAGAATATTTTAAATTACAGAAGTCTCATAAAAACTTGTATAGTGATTAATATTTATATTAAGAATTATATGATAAACATAAGCAACTAAAACAGTTATATATTCTCATGATATGGTACTTCTTGTGGGTAAATAATATATATCGTAAGCAAAATAGTGAGTTATTGTTTATCCCAAAAAAAATAATTAATTTAATTTAATTTTTAAAATATTATATTTATCTTAATTTCATCCTTATATTTATTAAAATAATTTTTAATAACAAACAAATAAAATTTAATAACAATAAATTTTGAAATTAAACAACAAAAATAGTTATGTTGAAACAAATACATATTTTTAAAAAATAAATTAAATTATTTACTCTTAAAAACTTAATTAAAATAATTATAACTTTTTAAACACTAACCCAATAACTTGCCATAGCCAAAAGAGCAAAAGAGCAAGGAGTCGTTAGCCAACTACATCGCAAGACCTACCAAGTCAAATCTTAGAAATAAAGAACCGCAATTATATTTAACAACAGCCGCCATCAAAAAAAGGAACAAAGTTAAAAAAAACTCTATTCAAATTTCAAAGATTCACACATCCCAGAGCATTTAGATACGAGAACCTCAGCTATAAAAGGACATGCATGTAGCTGTGACAAGCAAGCAAGCCACTTGTGGTGTCTATAGAACATATATAAAGCCAGGAATTGCAATCAAATTAAGAAGCAGAGAAAGATGGGTAGCACTGGAGAGATTCCGAGTGTGGTGATCGGAGAAGTGAGGATGCCAGTGGTAGGGATGGGGTCTGCGCCTGATTTCACGTGCAAGGCGGACACGAAGGAGGCCATTCTGGAAGCCATAAGGCAGGGCTATCGCCATTTTGACACTGCTGCTGCTTATGGCTCTGAGGCTGCTGTGGGTGAGGCCATCAATGAGGCTCTCTCCCTTGGCCTCGTTGCCTCTAGAAACGACCTCTTCCTCACCTCCAAGCTCTGGTGCACCGACAATCATCCTCATCTTGTTCTCCCTGCTTTACAGAAATCTCTTCGGTGACAATTCTTTCTTTCATCTATAAACCATAAATAAGGTTTTACTTTGTATATATATTAGCTTATTTTTATTGTCATTAATGTATATTTCTATGTCAAGCAGGACACTTCAATTGGATTACTTGGACCTATATTTGATCCACTGGCCAATATGTGCCAAGCCTGGTAAGTTTGCGTTCCCAATTGACGCGGAGGATCTCATGCCTCTGGATCTCAAGGGAGTGTGGGCCGCCATGGAAGAGTGCCAGAGGCTTGGTCTCACCAAAGCCATTGGGGTTAGCAATTTCTCCGTTAAGAAGCTCCAAAATCTCCTCTCTGTTGCCACCATTCCTCCTGCTGTGAATCAGGTAAATTCTGTAATTATTAACCTAATTAACACATTAATTCAACTGAGCTAATATTTATATAATTAACCTCTTCGGAGAATATAATTGAGAGATTAATGAACTGTTCCAGGTGGAAATGAACCTGGCGTGGCAGCAGAAGAAGCTGTTGGAGTTCTGCAAGGCCAAAGGGATAGTCATAACAGCATTTTCACCTCTGAGAAAAGGAGGAAGCAGAGGACCCAACGAAGCAATGGAAAACGACGTCGTGAAGGAGATTGCAGAAGCGAAGGGAAAGTCGAATGCCCAGGTGTGCTTGAGATGGCTCTACGAACAGGGCGTCACTTTTGTGCCAAAGAGCTACAACAAAGAGAGGATGGCCCAAAATCTTCAAATATTTGATTGGTCGTTGACGGAAGATGATCATCGCAAACTTGCTCGAATCAAGCAGCAACGTTTGATCTTTGGACCCACCAAGCCTCAGATTCCAGATCTCTATGACGATGAAGCATGAAACCACCAACATTCTGTTTGTGTATTCAGTTTGTATTTTTTTACTTTCTGAGTGATTTATGGATAATTTATCATTTATTATACTTATTTGAGCTGTGTTATTTCAGATGGTTTCGGAAAATATATCTTCGTTTTATCTTCTTAATCTCACATATGCGTCTTTTTTATTTTTAAAGTCTATAAAACTGTTGAAGTGTGAGTTGAATTATCAAAATTGATGGCTTAATAAATTACTAGAAGACAAGCCTTGCATAGTTACTGTAAACTGTCTTCTCTCCTCCTATGTAACTCATGGATGATAAATGAACCTAGTTTGCCTCTTTGGGAAACCTCTAGAATTATTGTGGCCCGTCATTATTTTCTCTTCTCTTCTCTCTCTCTCTCTCTCTCTCTCTTCTTGTTGCTTTCTCTCCTCTTCCTTTCTTCCTTTGCTTCCTTTTTTCGTTCTGCTTTAGTTGTGTTTTTTCCTGTAGTCTTTGGTCTTCTCTGCCATCTGCCATTCCCCCTCCGGATGTCTGAAGGTCAGGCGAGGAAGGGCTCTGTTCTCTCTAATTGGGAAGGTAAAAGCAATGTTCCTGTAATAGGGATGTTACGTATCAAATAATATGTGAACTCTTCAAATTTTGACACACAAAATATTTTAACGTTAATTTAAGATAAAAGAGATAAATAAAAAAAATTATTTGACACAAAATTAAAGTTTAATTAAATATTTAAAATAAAATTTAAAATTGAATCAATTAGTATGATATCTTAGCAGTAGACATATTATATAAAAAAATTTACATTATCATTTTTTATAAACTATGTTAATAACATTAAAATTTAAAAAAATCCCGTATGATAAATATGTTAGGAATAATTAAAACTTAAGTTAAATGTTAGGAAGCCTTTTTACCTTAAAAAAAATATATTACTCCTCAAAAGGAGGAATCAGTTAGGATAAATATTTCTTGTTTCTGTAATATATACATATATATATACATATATATATATATATATATATATATATATATATATAAAATAGAATTTCCATATAACATTTATAAATAACTTTACCAAAACTAATAATAAACTTAGCTAACTTTACCAAAAGTTTATTGAGTTATTGGGATATTGAGTTCTTTTATTATTAAAAAAATTTTAAGATTCGTATCTATTGATAATAAAAAATGTTTTATAATAATTTTAAATTAATTCAGTGATAAAAATTCAACCGTTTAAACTCTTAGTAAATTTATCTCAAACTCTATTCAACTATTGATTTTTAATGATGACGTCTCTTTATGAATAAAAATAAAATATTAAACTCACAAACATTAATTGAATAAATAATTAAATAATGTCCAAAATTGACCATACCTTAAAAAATATCTCTGCCATTCAAAACTCGTGTCAATTGGTCACTACCTAAGACTTATCTATCATATTAGTTTACATTTCCCGCCGCTTTGTTTGAAATTAGTCAATTGGGTGTAATGGGATAAGAATGAATGGCTTTGTAAAAGAGGTGAAAATTACTTTTTTCTACTTTAGTTGGAATAATGAAAATAGAGAAAAAAAAATTCATCAACATATTATTAAAATTAGTCTCTAAAAATATTAAAAAGAAGTGAAGAGGACAGTATGATATATGTGTGTGTGTTTGTGTGTGTTAGAGAGAGAGAGAGAGAGAGAGATAGAGAGAGAGAGAGAGAGAGAGAGAGAGAGAGGATATTTTATATTACAGAAGTCTCATAAAAACTTGTATAGCGATTAATATTTATATCTTAATAATTATCTGATAAACATAAGCAACTAAAACAATTATATATTCTCATGATATGGTACTTCTTGTGGCTATATAATTATACATAAGCAAAATAGTTAGTTATTTTTTATTCCAAAAGATTATAATTGATTCGATTTAGTTTTAAAATATTATATTTATCTCAATTTTATCCTTATGCATGTCAAAATAATTGTTGATAACAAAAAAATTAAAATTTAATAACAATAAATTCTGAAATTGAACAATAAAAATTGTTACGTTGAAACAAATTATTGATGTGAGATTCTTGATCAAAAGTTTTTTATTAATGTCAACTATCATGACGCTGAAACTATGCGCATTTAATGCAGAAAATTAGAATCAATGACATCTCTCTAAAAAGGAAAGATTTATGAATTATGCTAGAATTTATAACGTTGATCAAAGCAGTCAATCACGCTAGTTAGAGAAGGAATAAATGCATTGAAACAATATGGAAAGAATTAAGTACCTAAAAAGAAAGATTGTGTCTTTAATGTCGTGACTCCAAAATAAGAAAAGACTATGACTATGCAAATTAAGGACCAATTATGGAGAATTAAATGTTGATATTTCAAGACGATCATATCAGAATGTAATCACGTCAAATTGAAATTATTTGAAGTCAAATATGAATTGTTTCCTTTTCTAGAACAATCAACATTCTATAACAAGGTACCTGACTTTAAGACCATTTATGATAGCACATTTAAAAGAAGATTCTCTACAAAGTTGGCTAGTTCAGAACAGTTATATAAGAAGCTCTGAATGCCACTTTTGTGATACACACGGATTAAGTAGAATCATATTAGTCTAAGAAGTTCTTGAGTTGTGTGCATATTCTATACTCCTTGTAGTTGAGAGAGTGACATATATTCTAACACTCTCTTGGTGAGTAGACTCTCTGTAAGAGGTTTTTTGTTAACCAACCTATTTCTATGAAACTTTGTACTTGTCCCATGAGTGGACTGCTTGTTAGAACCCTGGTGAGGATCCTGTTGTCTGAAATAAAAGCCAAAGGCTAAGCCTTTCAAGAGAAAAGGTTTCTTGGTGTAACGTTTACTAAGGACATATGAAGGCTTAGTGGTTCTTGTAAGTGTTAAAGCAAGATCTTGCTGAGCCAGAGTTGAAGGTTGTTAAGTAGTTAGTATAAAAGTGAGGAACTGAGCCTCAACGTGGTTGCTCGTGTGTTTGTGTTTATTCTTGCCCGTAGTAAAACTCTCTTAACTGTGTGTTTGAAGGAGTAGACATAGGGATATCCTTATAATATCTCTGAACCACTATAGATCCCATGTGTTCACTTCTCTTGTTTATTGTCTTCTATAGCTTTATTCACATAAGTATAATCATATTATCTAAATTAGTAAGTTAATTATAACAGCTACCTAATATATATTGAAATTTTGGTTAAATTTTTATTTTTTAATATATTCAGGTATGCAATTCACCCAACTCTTGGATACACAAGTTAACTAACATCTGGTATCAAAGTGGGTCTCCAGTTTCGTGTTATAATATTCACATCCTGAAGAAAAGATCAACAAAGATGAAGTAGGTACTTGGTGCCGAAGGACAAAGCACAAACAAGCCTCCTTTCTTTGACAGATCAAATTGTACATAATGGAAAACATGTATGGAGATTTTTTTTGAAGTCTCAAAACATACTAGTTTGGTTGGTGATCTAAAATGGCCCTTACGTTCCTAAGAAGAAAGTGAATGACATTGAAATCCCTAAAGCACTTGACAAATTGATAGAGGAAGAACAACATCAAATTGAAGTAAATTTCAAGGCCAATAATTATCTTCTTTGCACTGTAAATGAAGATGAATTCAAAAAGCTATCAAGATGCCAAAGCACTAAAGAGATGTGGGAAAAGTTAAAGATCACTCGTGAAGTCACCAATGAATTTCTAAAGACTAGAACTGGAAACCTCGAGAAGGAGTTTGACAACTTCAAAATATGAAGGACAATGAAACAATCAAAGAGATGTTCGACTGATTGGGAAATATCACACATGAGCTCGAAGAAAAGAGAGATGAGTGTGAGCATTGAGATTCCTAGCGTGGTGATTAGAGAAATGAGGATGATAATGATAGGGATGGGGTTAGCTCCTGATTTCACATGCAAGGCCGACGCAAAAGAGGCCATTTTCGAAGCTATAAGGCAGGGCTATCACCATTTTGACACTGCTGCTACTTATGGCTCTGAGGCTACTATGGGTGAGGCCATCAATAAGCCTCTAAGCTTAGGCCTCTTTGCCTCTAGAAAGGACCTCTTCACTTCCAAGCTCTAGTACACTGACAATCATCCTCATCTTGTTCTCCCTACATTATAGAAATCTCTTTGGTGACAATTCTTTCTTTCATATATAAATATATATACTAAACTTTCATTTTTGGTCCCTTAGTGATAGATTATTTTTCAATTTGATCCCGCATTAGAAATGGATATTTTTCAGTTTAGTTCCTTGCAAACAAATATATTATCATTGTAATTGTTTAGGGAATAAATTGAGATACTTGATCTTTCAAAAATCAAATAGAAACAATTGTAGTTTTTGACGGACTAAAATGGAAATACAAGTTTATAGGATACTAAAGTGGAAAACATTTTTATCAATAAAGGATAAATAAGGTATTAGGCTATATATATATATATATATATATTTGCTTATTTTTATTGTTATTAATGTATATTTATATGTCAAGAAGGGCTCTTCAATTGGAGTACTTGGACCTATATTTGATCTACTGGCCAACATGTTCAAAGCTCGAAAAGTTTGTGTTCCCAACTGTCACGTCCCAAAATCTGAGCACGTGACTAGCACGAAAAGTGAATTTCATTTCACCTCCGTAAGCCTATCTTTCTCTTAAGCATCATATCATTCTTTTAAATACAATTAATCTAAATTACATAATTTAAGAACTAAAATAAGAGAATTATTCATCTTTTCACAAAAGATAAGAAAATACGGCTAAACCAAGTTCTCTATACACACTACAGTTATTCACATTACATCACTGAATGAACCTACCCAATTACATAGATTTTCTAGATTTATACAACTTAGAATAAGACCTAAACATTATACCTTTACCCTGAACAAATGAAAAGGTAATCATGGGCTAAGGATCCATAACTCTTTATATAGATATTTACCTTCAACTGTCAACTCTGAAAAAAATGTTAATAAGAGGGGTATGAGCAAACCACGTGCCCAGTGAGCAGACAACACAACACTATGACAAAAAAAATATCATGCATCATAATGATAACATGCAACAATCATACGTAATCGATCATAATACAATATAATATAATTCATAATACTTCACAAAAATATCCAAGTAAATCAAATACATTTCAACATAATTCAAATAATTCACAACAGCAAACAGTGAAATCAATTTCACACATTTCCCGTACCAACCGGGTCGTCCAGGGTACCTCTGGATCGTTGCCCGCGGCCCTGCCGCATCCACCCTTATCGTTCTATTTATATTCTCCACCCCTATAGCTTCATATAGATTTCTCCATGGGATGCACCACCATGCCTTTCCTTTCTAGTCAAACACAATCACAATCACATCTAAGAGCATTCTCAATCATAATCATGAGCCACATACACAACTCAGTCATTTACAATTCAAGTCACAACATAATTAATATGGTTCCAGCAACATAGCATGTATACAACATAACCCATAATATAGAACAATTATTCAACAATAACAGACTTCAACTATCCGCGCATGAATGAAATCAACAATCAGAGTATGACACATTTCAACTCAATTCACATGTCATTCACAATCCATCATATAACCTCCATTCATGAGAAAATAAGAAAATATAATTATATACATCACCAGGCAAGTTCCACAATTGTTTATGTCTCATCGTCCCACATCATCCTCTTCAAATTTGGATATACAACATATTTTCACTATGATGCAAAAAGTCAATAACAAAGATATTTAATCATAGCAAGTATTAACCCACTCACATGGATTTCACGCTCTCGGCACTCCCACCTTGCGCTTTGACCATTCCTATTGTAACCAGATAAAAACCATCAGGGTTACGAAATAGAGAAATTTCCTACCACTATTCCCGACCTTCACTTACTTCTCAAATCATAACTCCTAACTGGTAATGAATATCCAGATGAAACTTATACCATTGGAAACTAGACTCAAAGAGCTTTTCAACGATATAAAAAAAAATGATGCTACAATAACGGTCAACGGTCAACACAGCTACAGCGTCGTTGACTAAGTCAATGCTACAGTAACGAGAAAATCTGAAAAAATTTTCTCGGTGAACAGTATTTCTGGAAAATTTCTGGAAAATTTCCAGAATGAACAGTGGCGTTCTTCGTGTTCTTCATCCAAAAATCCTAAAATCACATCTAAAACAACATTTCTTTTGATTTCTTCCATGGGTTTTCATCCTTAATGTCTAAGGAGTGTTTTAACACCAAAACCCACAATTTTTAGCAACAATCCAAGCTCAAATCTCAAATTTTCATCAAGAACACTAACTTTTTTCAAATATCCAAATTCTATGAATTTCTCCTAGTTTTCTCCAAATTTCTTGTTCTAATAACATCATAAACCACCTAGGAATGTTTTAGATTAACATCCACACTTAAATTCATCCATTAAAATATTCTACAAAAATTTTGTAAATTGATAACCAAGGATTTGGTCTTGTAATAAGAGGAAGAAGAAGAAGAACATCAACTTACCAATCCTCCTAACTTTCATGGCTTCCTTCCCCAAGCAAAAATTGCATGAATGATTGATGAAGAAATTCCTTTGGATGCATAATCGAGAGAGAGTGAAGAAGCTACTACGGGAGAATGAGAGAAAGAAAAGAATAAGAGAGAAATGTATACATGTGGGCCCCACTATTCTTCTTGGAAAAATTGCTCATAGCCACTCTAACTTTAACATTTGTTCATTTAAGTCCTTGAGAATTTGTAAAAAATTCCTAAATTAAAAATTAAAATTTCTATTCCCAGATTTTCTTCAATAATTCAAAAAGCACATTTTCCACGTAATTAAATTTTTCACTAAACTTCAAAATAGATTTTAAATATTCATACAAATTATTGTGGTATTACACCAACTAATGCAACGTCTGCTAGATTTATACATTTAAGAAAAATTGTAAGATGGATCTTGTGACAATTATGGTGAAACTAAGAAATTTTTCTAAAAATCCTTATAAAATATCTGATTGCATACAAAATAAGAAAAACTTGAAACAATTCTTCAATATAAAGTTTATTGCTGAGCAGAGGACGATCGGTCGACTGATATGGGATTATCGGTCGACTGATATTGGATTATCGGTCGACTGATTGTCTTTAAGACTACATATGTCTAAAACCGATGGGCATCAATCAATTGATGAAAGAGCATCGGTTGACTGATATCCTCTGAACTTCAGATCCTTAAAAACATATCAACATGAAAACATGGTAAAATCATCTGGTTTCAAAATACATATAATCTACAACACTTCTTCAACCTTTCTTGCAATTTTACTTCTAGAATGGAGCTACAATACATGAGGTTTATACACAACTCATCTATTTCTATACATATACACACCAAATGTGCATAAATTTCTAAAAGTTTACATAACATATTCTTCAATAAATAACTACTTAACAAGTCTACTAACTTGTTCTTTATGCTTTCTCTCACATTTCTTACTTCAACTCCTGAAATGGTTAGTCATAATATAAAATCATGAGATATATAATCTCAGTAGCTAGTTTATCTAAGGAAAATATTTCATAAACCATTTCATTCATAAAATCAATTCCTAATAAATATGTGATATTTCCATGAACATAAAAGAACTATCATAAAGTAATCTCAATAGCTAAGCTCATTGCATAAAATACAAACTGATATGCTAACACATAACTGGTGTCATAAACTTCTTTCTTGTATAGTGCACTATACTTTGGCTACTTTGGCTACTTTAGCTACTTTAGCTACTTTATCAGGAAAAGCACTCAATGTCCCATGAGGAATTCTTAGTTATGTCATACCATAAGGAATTTTACATCTTATGAGGAATTTTGTCATCTCATGAGGAATTTTTGGGGTTTTATCTTCTTATAAGGATTTTTACATCCTATGAGGTATTTTTGTCATCTCATGAGGAATTTTTGGTTTTGTCATCCCATGAGGACATAAACTTTACTTTTGAAAAGAAAGTTGATTCTTTATTTACACAGAAAACTTCAAGACATACATACTTGCTAAATCATACAAAAATATGATAAATAACTAAAAAAACTTGCTTTCTAGCTATCTCATAGAGAGAACTCACTATATCCTATAAGGTATTACTTTATCTCATGAGGAATCAAGTTTTACTTTTATGAGAAAGCATATTCTTAAACATTCATGGAAAGATTTAGCATAAAAACTATAACATATCATACACAAGCATGATAAATAAACTACAGTATATCATACACAAACATGATAAATAACTGAAAATAAATTGCTTTTATGAATAACTAACTACCTTTAATTTTTTTTATAGCTGAACTTGTGGATTCTCTCCTAGTTTCTCTCTAGCTCCTCTTGTTTCCTCAATTTTTAGATTTGCCCTTCTTCTATTTTCTTCCTCTTTGTCTGAAAAATGGCTATTCTATGAATTCTCAAAGCATTAGAATCTATCTAAACTAGGAAAATTAAGTTAGGAAGCTTACCTTTGATGATTTTCTTGTTATAAATCCAACTAGAAGTCTCTTCTCTCTCTTCTTCTTCTCCTTCATGTTCTCTCTCTCTCTCTCTCTTTAATTGTTTTTAAAAGGTCGCAAGAGTCTTCTTACCATGGAAAACCCTCTTTTACCCCTACTTTCTTGTTTCAGAGCTTTGTTGGCATATTAGGGGTATTCTAGTCAATTTTTCATTGATTTTTCAATTGAAACTAACTTATTTTCGCACTCCAATAAGCGATTAATCAACTGATTGCTTACGATTAGTCAATTGATGTGCCATTAGTCAACTAATAAAATTTAATTAGTCGACTGATTGCTACAATACCAGAAATTTTAGCTTTACAGAGAGTAAGTAGTCGAATGATCTCTCCTCATTAGTCAACTAATTGCAGATATCAGTAATCTGACTTGATTTCTGATGCTATTAGTCGACTGATTGATACTATTAGTCGACTAATTCCCTTATAACTTCATTTTTCTTCTATTCTTAGCTCATTTATCCTAATTTCTCATGCCTTTCCTTGATTACTTGCTTCTAGGCATCTAAAGGCATAAATAGCTTAATTCTACCATTTTTTAAAACTTAAATAAAGAAAATTTGGGATGTTACAATTCTTTCCTCTTTTAAAGAATTTTGTCCTCAAAATTTGGGTAAACATATATATGAACATAAAAACACTTAGTCATAAGATAAACTTTCTCCCATTTTCTTGAAGAATTACTTTATCTCTCTTTTTGGGACAAGTTCTATTATAAGGCAAGCTAGTCTAATTCATTATAACTACTTCCATGTATATAGAGGATCAATATGAGAACATAGCATTGGTGCACTACAAATCTATTTATTTTATAAGGTTTCACAATGCAATATAAATCTATTCACTGTAAGGATTTATATTGTACCACGAATTCACCCTACTTATGGGTTCATAATGCATAAAGAGTTTACCTATTGTAAGGGTTCATAATGCATTATGAGTCTACCCAAAGTATGATTTTATAATGCATCACTTTGACAAAAATACTTTCTCTTATAATCATGGAAGATTTGTCATAGTTTGTTATGAAATCTCTATAACTTTACCCATGCTAAGGATTTGCATTGCATTACCATAAGTCTACCTTTCTCTACAGAATAATTCATGTTAAAGGTCTTACTAATCACATATACCTTTAGCTAGCTTCTATCTTTCCATCGTGAATCTCGCTAAAGGTATCATCTTTTGATTTCTACCTTAACCTATCTCTATTCTTCTTCTATGAAACATCTCCTTACTAGAGTCTCATTAGTTATTTTTACCTTAATTAACTACTACTCCTTTATGAAACAAGCATTTCCATCCTTTTCTATTTCACCTTTAGAATGAAATTTCATTTGTTCCATATTTCTTCTTATATAAGACTTAATACTTCCTTTAACTTCTTAACCTTAATTCTAATCTCAAAAGAACTAAGGCTCTTGTCTTGAACATATCACTCTTGTTTAGCTCATGTTTATAAGAAAATCACTTGCCTCATAGTAAAAGTATCCAATATATATCTTTTCTTTCAACTACTTGGTAGCTAGTTGGAATACTTGCATCACTCTTCATTATTCATAATACTATGAAAGGCAAGTTTCTAAGTTTTATGAAAGCAAGTATTAAATCTTCTTGAAGAGAAAATCTTCTTTAAGCTAAAGAGATTTAAAATCATAGAAAATAAACTTTACGTCTTCATGGAGACAAATTCTCAAGTTTCATGTCAAAAGTGTAATCAAACACCATAAAACACAAGCTAGAGTAAATCATGAAATTCTTTTCATCACTTGACAAGTAGAAAATAACATACATGATATTCTTATACTGAGAATGAATCTTTCTATGATATCTACTTGTTACAATACACATAACATTTCTTTTTTTTATTCTGTTGTAAGACTTATGGTCTATTCTGTAGAAACTATACATACATAAGCCTTATTCTTTGTGAAACTAGTGTGTATTCTATTTATACACTTCTAGAATAAATATACTCCTACCCTCTCAAGGGTTGTTATTTTATTCTATCTACTTATCATAACATACTCTTATGTTTCTAAAACTTAGTTTTAATTGTCTTCTTGTTCCTTTACATAGAAAGAACATGTCTTATCTCCTTGTTTCTCTTTATGGAACAAGTCTTTCTTCCCTTATTCTTTCTTTAGAATAAGAGTCTATTCTCGTGTCCTCTTTTATGGACAATCTTTCTTCCTTCACTAATTTGGTGAAAATAAACTGTGTTTCCCATCATTTACTATTTCTTCATAAAGCATATATTTTACTTTAAAATAAAACGGTTATCTCATAAAAATCAATCCATGAAATATAAATTCTTAGTTCATGCTCATATTTTGATGATAATTGTTTATTTGAAATTGAGATGATTGATTACATGTCAATACTATTGGGAATCTGGAATCGTGCAATGGTTATTTCAATTTAAAAGTGGTCATATGATAATGTAAGGCAAGAAATTAGATTATATGAGTATCTATGACCAAAGGACTTAAATGAATGTTTGAGATCTAATATGTGATGATTAGTAGTCCAATTCATAATTAGAATTCAGACTGGAACTAAGACTTACTGATATCATCAGGAGAAACATAATTGAATTTAGATAGAAGCATACCAGACACCTTTGAAGAATGAGGAAGTAGTGGAGTCTTATTTGTAATGTATACCTGGCCAGAATATATTTACAGATAGGAACCTATTATAATCCAAATTCATAAAAGGAAGTGTATACTATAGTTTCATGAAAAGTTAAGTAGAGAAGCTCCCTCAAATTAAACTAAAAAGATGGAGGTGAATATCGCAAAAGTGAATATATTCAAGTTTGATTCATAGTATCTAACCAGTTAACTGTAAATCTATAAATAGTCAACCAATAATGATTAGATGAAGTAATAATGTAGAAAGTACACAAGAAAATAGAGATACTAGTGAATTATATGAAATTTTGTATTCCTGGTGAAGTGATACTTATAATGAAATTAGAACGATATTAGCTTTGAAGTTTACTTCCATGTTCAGTTGGGAGCTCTGCTTCCATGTCAGATTGGAAATTCTATTTCCATGTTAGTTGGAAATTATATTTCCATGTTTCAACTTGGAATCTTTCTAGCTTGGGTTAAAGGACCACAATAGCCTTTCTCTCATGTTCAGTTTGGAAAAGTGGTTCTGTAGACTTTCTTTTCCATGTCAGGGTGTATACCACCAACTATTTTGATTCCATGGTTTACTTACATATCAGCTTCCTAATTTCCATTAGCTTATTGATATCGGGCATTTTTATATACTTTTTAGTCCCTATCTTAGTCCTATGGCTATTCCAATGTTGCCAATTCTCTAATTTTATTATGTTTTGGAATTTATTGGGTATAAACTATTTATGGATTGAATGTGTTTCAATTTTATATTTTTAGAACTTGAATTGCAAAATGCTCAATCTAATTCCTACAAATCTTAATCTTGGAGAGAAAAATGCTGACATGGACAAAGATGCTGATTTGGATGCTAATGTGGCACTTTTTGGGTGATGCAGATGTTGACTAGGATATGCTGGATGTGGGGCCCACTTGAACTCTTATTCAATGCCATGTAGTCAGAATTTTTGGGCAGAAATATTAAATTTCGTAGGTTAGAATATCATGGCTGAAATATTAATTTTGCCATGATATTCTGCTGCTGTTCTACTGCTGTTTGTTACTTTCTGCTGTAGAAATATTAATTCTGCTGCTGCCATACCTATCTGCTGCTGCCATACCTATCTGCTGCTGCAGAAACATTAATTATGCTGCTGTTTTGCTGTCAAAGTGCTGCCACATCATGGAAGAAGCATCTAGGGTAGAATATTCTAAGGCATTGAAGGGGCATCAGTTTTAGAGAAGAGAATACTTTTATTTTTGGTAAACAGAACTTAGGAAATTGGTAGCTCTCTCTTCCTCTCTGTTTTTGCTTCTGTTGTTTGCTGTTTTGCTCTCATGGAGGGGTAAGTTTTCATTGTAATTAGTCACTAGACCACTGGGATGTTGTAGCTTGAACTAAGAATGCAAGCTAAGTGTTTTATTCTCCATTTTCATCTCATTTCGTTTCTATTTTGCTGTCATATTTATTTTGCTGTCAAATTCTGATTAGAGCTTGAGAATGTAACATAAACTGACTTATATATAAGACATAACCTTGCTTGACTGATTAGGAAAGTGAGGGAGGCGAAATGACTAGTTAAATGATATATTTAACTTGGTTTGGTTGAGATTTTTCACTGAATGCATCTAGTTATAGTAGAGAGATGTTCTTGACTGTAATTAGTAGCATTAAATTCTAGATGTTATTCTAGAACTATTTTCATAAAGAACCAAACAATGGAATGAGAACAAAACTAAATCAATGAGTTAGGTAATGATAGTTACACTCCCATGAATCCTAGTGGCTGATTACATAGTCTCTTTACTGTCAATACCTTGCAATTTCTGCTGCTTCTGCTGTTGCTGCTGCTGCTGCTGTTGCTGCTGTTGTAGTTAATTGCTGTTCTATTTTGTTTGTTTTGTTAGTACTGCCACAAACCCCCCCCCACGTTTATGTACTCTTCATTAGTGTTTAGGTGTTTAGAACGATTAATTAGTATCAAGAAGTGAGGCTCCTTGAGTGAATACGACCTGGGGATCACTATACTGCAAATTGCCACAAATTCAATTGTGGGCGATTTGGCATCGTAGTGGCGTGAACCACTTATTGCTGCAAGATAATTTCACATGTTATACAAGCAACTTATTGCATACTCTCACATATTTATGACTTCATCTAGTATATATACATGGAGAATTTATCTCAAGCTCATCTCAATCATGAAAATACTTCTTTCACATTCTATGAACCATCTTTCACCAAATAAGGTTTCTTGGCTCACTAATTTTTTTGATTGATAGCTCTTTGTAAACTTTCAGTTTACCAAGATCATTCTCATTATGTATAAAATAACTTTCTTTATCATAACTAACTAACCATTTTGTACATATGGTTAGTCTTTCAAAATTCTCACTATTATCTATTGCTCAACGAAGAATACTATCTTGAAATGGATTACACAACACATAAAACACAATTTATACTTGTATCCATACTAGAATACATCATGCATAGTTAAAATTTTTATAATGCATCTTTGTGTAATCAATATCTTGGAAGGACTACTTCCTGTACATGTCCATAAATTCTATGTTCTTAAACTAAAGCCGAATAGACTAGCATTTACTTTCTTGTTGTCAAAACCATCCTATTTTCTTAAGGGTCCAACATCATCGACATATATTCCTTAAATACAAGAAATCTGACCTCCTTACGGCTCAAGCTTCTGTTTGGGTTTCTTATTCTTTCCACTACCTTTCATTTTCATAGGTTTATAGGCATCCTGCTCTTTCTTTCTCTTATTTGGTTCATTCATCTCACGAACATCTCTTCTCAAACCCCTTATCTCTTCCAAAATAAAGGTAAGGATATTCAATTTAGTTGCCCATTAATTTGCCAGTCTTTCTAACTGGATTTCTGGGATTTCCATACTCTCCATAAGTTCCTCCAAGACTCTTTGTTGTTGGAAGGCCATCCTATAAATAAAACCATAACATCTACCTTATTGATATAAAAGAGATGATTGGTAATATTTAGTAGGGATTCTTATGGTACTTAGGTCATACTAATGCATATTATTCTATTCTTATATACATAGTTCTAGGGATATCAATCATATTTCCTCTACTTGGTACCTAATCTTTACCCACATAGTGCCTAAGACCATGCTCTTATACCAAATTGTAACGTCTGCTAGATTTATAAAATTTAAGAAAAATTGTAAGATGGATCTTGTGAAAATTATAGAGAAACCAAGAAATTTTTCTAAAAATCCTTATAAAATATCTGATTGTATAAAAAATAAGAAAAAGTTGAAACAATTCTTCAATATAAAGTTTATTGCTGAGCAGAGGACGATTGGTCGATTGATATGGGATTATCGGTTGACTGATTGTTTTTAAGTCTGCACATGTCTAAAACTAAGGGGCATTAGTCGACTGATGAAGGTGCATTAGTCTACTGATGTGCTCTGAACTTCAGATCCTTAAAAAAATATCAACACGAAAACATGGTAAAATCATCTGGTTTCAAAATACATGTAATATACAACACTTCTTTAACCTTTCTTGCAATTTTACTTCTAGAATGGAGCTACAATACATGAGGTTTATATACAACTTATCTATTTCTATACATATACACACCAAATGTGCATAAATCTCTAAAAGTTTACATAACATCTTCTTCAATAAATAAGTACTTAACAAGTCTGCTAACTTATTCTTTATGCTCTCTCTCACATTTCTTACTTTAATTCCTGAATGGGTAGTCATAACATAAAATCATGAGATATATAATCTCCGTAGCTAGTTTATCTAAAGAAAACATTTCATAAACCATTTCAGTCATCAAAGTAATTTCTAATAAATATGTGACATTTCCATGAACATAAAAGAACTATCATAAAGTAATCTCAATAGCAAGCTCATTGCATGAAATATAAACTAATATGCTAACACATAACTGGTGTCATAAACTTCTTTCTTGTATAGTGTACTATACTTCGGCTACTTTAGCTACTTTGGCTACTTTCTCAAGAAAAGTACTCAATGTCCCATAAGGAATTCTTAGTTTTGTCATCCCATAAGGAATTTTACATCTTATAAGGAATTCTGTCATGTCATAAGAAATTCTGGAGTTCTGTCTTCTTATAAGGATTTTTACATCCTATGAGGTATTTTTGTCATCTTATAAGGAATTTCTGGTTCTGTCATCCCATGAGGATATAAACTTTAGTTTTGAAAAGAAAGTTGATTCTTTATTTGCATAGAAAACTTCAAGATATACATACTTGCTAAATCATACAAAAGTATGATAAATAACTAAAAAACTTGCTTTCTAGCTATCTCATGGAGAGAACTCACTATATCCCATGAGGTATTGCTTCATCCCATGAGGAATCAAGTTCTACTTTCATGAGAAAGCATATTCTTAAACATTCATGGAAAGATTTAGTATAAACTATAGTATATCATACACAAGCATGATAAATAACTAGCTACCTTTAATTCTTTCTATAGCTGAACTTGTAGATCCTCTCCTAGTTTCTCTTTAGCTCCTCTTGTTTCCTCAATTTTCATATTCCCCTTCTTCTATTTTCTTCCTCTTAGTCTGAAAATAGTTATTCTATGAATTCTCAAGCACTAGAATCCATCTAAACTAGGGGAATTAAGTTATGAAGCTTACTTTTGATGATTTTCTTGTTAGAAATCCAACTAGAAGTCCTTTTTCTCTCTTTTTCTTCTCCTTCACATTCTCTCTCTCTCTCTCTCTTTTATAATTTTCAGAAAAATGTCATTTCTCCCTCTTAGCTTGTTTTTAAAAGGTCTCAAGAGTCTTATTACCATGAAAAACCCTCTTCTACCCCTACTTTCTTGTTTTAGAGCTTTGTTGGTATGTTAGGGGTATTTTAGTCAATTTTTCATTGATTTATCAGTTGGAACCAACTTATTTTCGCACTCCAGCAAGCGATCAGTCGACTAATTACTTATGATTAGTCGACTGATGTGCCATTAGTCGACTGATTGCTACAATACCAGAAATTTCAGCTTTACAGAGAGTAAGTAGTCGACTAATCTCTCCTTATTAGTCGACTGATTGCAGATATCAATAACCTGACTTGATTTCTAATGCTATTAGTTGACTGATTGATACCATTAGTCGACTAATTCCCTTATAACTTTATTTTTTTTTCTATTTTTAGCTCATTTATCCTAGTTTCTCATGCCTTTCCTTGATTACTTGCTTCTAGGCATCTAAAGGCATAAATAGCTTAATTTTACCATTCTTTAAAACTTAAATAAAGAAAATTTAGGATATTACAACTGGCGGAGGATCTCATGCCTTTGGATCTCAAACGAGTAAGGGCTACCAAGGAAGAGTGCTAGAGGCTTGGCCTCACCAGAGCCATTGAGGTTAGCAACTTCTCCGTTAAGAAGCTCTAAAATCTCCTCTTTGTTGCCACCATTCCTCCTGCTGTGAATTAGGTAATTCATTAATTCTTTAATTATATAACCTAATTAACACATTAATTCAACTAAGCTAATATTTATATAATTAGCCTCTTCAGAGAATATAATTGAGAGATTAATGAACTGTTCCAGGTGAAAATGAGCCTGGCGTGGTAGCAGAAGAAGCTGTTGGAGTTCTGCAAGGCCAAAGGGATAGTCATAACAGCATTTCGATGCATCGTAAAACAAAGAACAAAAATAAAGATAATAAAGAAAAGAAGTTAATGCAAAAAAGGGGAGAATAGAGAACAAAGAAGGAGAATTTCAAAAGAAGAAGAATGTTTCAGATTACAGAAAGATAGTCACATTACAAACATCCTCTTACGAACACGTGGGAAATGTTATATACTCAGAATCAGTTACAAGGAAAATACCCTTCTGTCCCTACTTATACATGGTAAAAGACAGATATACCCCTTAGACTAATGAAGGCCTATAATTCCTTCCCCCTTCAAAACACCCTTGACCCTAAGGGGTGAAATGTCTTTACAAAATCACAAAACTTGCTTTGAATCTTCTGCCATAATTCCCATGTGGCATTGTCCCGAGACTCCTCTTGCCACCTCAGTAAAACTTTAGTGACATCTCTACCTTTCTTCTAAACCATCCGCTTATCCAACACTTCAGCAGGTTCCTTATTTTGCACAGGCATGTCCAAATCAACTAACAAATGCACAAGTACAATTGAATGATTAGGGCACTTCTTCAATAAAGAAACATGGAATGTGGGATGGATCTTTGAACCCTCAGGGAGCTTCAATGTATAAGCTACCTTACCTACCATTGCTACAATTTCATAAGGACCAAAAAACTTGGGAGACAACTTGGCCAACTTCCTACTTTCAACTGACATTTGCTTATGTGACTGTAACTTCAAAAACACCCATTCTCCTACCATGAATTCTTTATCACTCCTTCCTTTGTCAGTTTGTTGTTTCATTCTATTCACAGCCTTTTGCAGATTATCCTTAAGCACAGTAAACATCCTTTCTCGAGCAATAAAGCTACAATCTACAGCGTCAAGATATGAATTGTTAGGTAAATAAGGTAAATGGAGAGGTAGAGGCTGACTATACATCACTTCATAAGGAGTAGCTTGAATAGATGAATGACAAGTAACGTGGTACCACCATTCAGCAAGGGAAAGCCACTGATCCCAAGTTTTAGGCCTCTGCTAAGTGAAAGCCTATAAGGAAGCTTCTAAGCAATGATTAAGTACCTTACTTTGTCCATCACTTTGTAGGTGATAGGCAGAGGACATACTTCGAGAAATGCCTAGCTGCCCTAGAAATTCCTTCCAAAACTGGCTTACAAAAAGGAGGATCTCTGTCACTCACAATATCAGCTGGTGCTCTATATAATTTATAAATCTGATAAATAAATATCTAAGCTAGTTTAGCTACTGTAAGAGAGTGGGTCAATGCAGAAAATGAGCATACTTACTCAATCTGTCCACAACAACCCATATAATCTCTTTTCCTCCAGATTATGGGAGACCTTCAATAAAGTCCATGACAATACTCTGCCATACACCATTTAGGATAACCAACAATTGTAGTAGCCCTGGTTGAGTAGTTGTATCATATTTACATCTTAAGTATGATTCACACTTAAGAATGTAAACCCGTATATCCTTCAACATTCCTTTCCAATAAAATATAGACTTAATACGCTTCTTTGTGGCCTTCACTCCTAAATGACCACCTTGTGGTGAAGAATACATCCAATTTAAGATAAGATTTTGGAGGTGCTCAGAAGACCTAATCACCAATTTACCTTTGTGTGTACATCCCATCCTACCATTTATATTTGGGTGTCAGTCTGGTTCCTATTGTAGCTTCTGTCTAAGATGAATCAGCATTGCATCTTGTTCCCATTCCCTTTTTATAATTTCCCACAGCTCAGTCGAAATACTAGAGACACACATCTGCAATAATTCTCCATGAGTTGCTTTGGACAATGAATCCACAACACAATTTTCCCCCCTTCTTATACTGGATATCATAGGTCATTCCCATAAACTTAGCCAACTAACTAAATTGGCTAGGGGTAGCCAGCCTTTGCTCCATTAAGTATTTTAGACTCTTTTGATCATTCTAAATTGTGAATGGCAGAACTGACAAGTAATGATGCCATTGTTTGATAACATATACCATAGCTACGGGATGCTCCTTATCATAGACAAACATCAATCTATTTTTTAGAGATAAAAATTTGCTAATAAAAGCTACAAGATGCTAGTCTTGCATTAATACAGCCCCTATACCAGTTTGTGATGCATCAGTTTTCAATATGAATGGTTTCTTCCAATTCAGTAAGGCCAATACTAGTGCAATAATGAGAGCTTGCTTAGCTATTGGAATGGACCCTTAGCCTGTTCTGTCCATTGATACGTCCCTTTTTGCAGTAGATCAACAAGAAGTTTGACCATTACCCTATAGCTTTTCACAAACCTACGGTAACATCCTATGAGACCCAAGAATCCCCTTAGTTGTTTAACAGTCTTAGGAACTGGCCACTCTTGAACTGCCTAAATCTTCTTAGGATCAGTGGACACACCTTCTGCTACTATAAAATGCCCCAGATATTCAATCTTCCTTGCTACCAATGTACATTTGTCCCTTCAAACTACATACTGGTGTGTCTTCAAGATATCAAAAACTTTTCTCATATGAGTTAGATGCTCCTTCATATCACTACTGTACACCAATATGTCATCAAAGAAAACTAATACAAATTTTCACAAGTAATCCTTGAAAATTAGATTCATTGCATTCTGAAACGTGGTTGGGGCATTTGTAACATCTCGTCTTTTTATGTCCTTTAAAAATAATATTTTTCTCTAAATCGGTTTACTAAATAATTTTTGAATAATTTCCTTTCAAATAATTATGGATGTCACTATTTACGAATATTACTATTCATGAGAATAGTAACCTTGCAGAAAAATTGGCAGGATTGTTATTAATTATGTTTGAGCTTAAATATATACAAAAATAATTTACATAATATTTGTTATTATCTTTACATCTTTATATTATAAACTACCATAAAATATATTTTTACACTTCAATCTCATCATTAATATCATCAAAGCCTTCATTGTTGCCATTTTTCCTGAAATGATCAAATTTCTAAAAGTGAGATATAAAATATCTCAATAGCTAGTCACTTTATTAAAAACATGTAAATACATGAAGAAATCATTTTAGCTATAAAAGTATAACATCATACTGATAATAATTAAGTTTATCTTATTCACTATGTAGAACAAGATTTATAAATAAAATTCTGTAAAAACTGATTATACACATAGATATCATAAACCATAAATAATCATAATTTTATGGAAGACTAACTACCTGATCTAACTTTTACTAATCTTCTTTGTTTTCAGCTTCTTAAACTGCTTGCTTTGTTTCTCTCCTCTCTTAGCTGTGTTCTATGATTCTTCTTCTCTCTCTTTTTTATTCTCTTCCTCTCGTACACAACACACATATATATAGAATTGAAAGGAAAAGCAATCACTCACATATATTTTTTTAATATTTTTTTTACGCTACTCATACCTCCAATCAAACATCACTTTCTCTCTTTCTCTTTTTATTTTTGTCTCTTTCTCTCACTTTGTTTCCTTTTCTTCTTCTACTAACTGAACACACACACCCACCATATATATATATATATATATATTGTTTTCCATTTCACCATCA
This sequence comes from Biancaea sappan, assembly GCA_037074585.1. Lineage (NCBI taxonomy): Eukaryota > Viridiplantae > Streptophyta > Magnoliopsida > Fabales > Fabaceae > Biancaea > Biancaea sappan. The sequence goes on along the minus strand of CM073494.1, from coordinate 51,906,615 downwards.
CCCCACTTACTCCATTTTATATTATTATCCTTCCTTTATCATTATCCTAACCCTCCCTCTTACCGTCCATTTGCCTTATATGTGTTTCTTTTGGTTAAAAATAATAAAAAGACCTTATATTTTTTTATTCTATTCAATTAGGTCCCTAATCAATGAATAAAATTCTATTTATATTTCTCAAAAATTTCATGATTACTATTTTATCCTTATTTACTTGCTTGATTATTTATTTAGCCTCATTTTTCTAAGGTAATTAAACTTGGGATATCACATTCTCTCCCCCTTAAAATGAATTTTGTCCCCAAAATTCAAGTTATATATATACACATATGTAAATTGCAACCACGACTTGCATGAAAATATCACAAGTACAAACACCACACTTACTAATATAATCAATCTATCATTCATTTTTCACAACTGTAGTATTATATTTGTTTGAATTTGCGTATGATTTCTTAGGTGATCAAACCCTCAATCACTTTGCATTTGTACCGTAGATTTGCGTATGATTTTTTGGGTGATAAATCCCTCAATCACTTTGCATTATGTGCCGTAGATACTTGCACCAAGTGACCTGAGAATTTAACTCTCAAACTCTTTGTGCATAGGTTTTCATAGTTATACATTGAGTAGTATGAGACTCTAACCCTTTCAAACTTATGTATTAGATCCTGTAGATCTTTACAGGTTTTCATAGTTATACACTGAGTAGTATGAGACTCTAACCCTTTCAAACTCATGTATTAGATCTCATAGATCTTTGCTCATCAAAAAAATAGTGAGAATTTATTACAGTACAATTACCATGAAATAAATTAATTTATACATATTTTTATTCCTTTGACTTTTGCTCAATTTTACCTTGAACAATCTTTGAAAATGTGTAAGATAATGGAAAATGCATCACAAAAGCATCCAAGGCAATCTCTCTCTTTTTTTTTTAGTTCTAATTTTATTTTCTTATAGAATTTAATTTCTATTATGAAACATTTCTTCACTTGTTTCATAATACATCATAATCATACATACTTTCTTCTAACTCAAATTCTCTCTACAGAATTAAGAGTTATTACATAAACATAGATATTTTATACTAATAACATATATAATTACAAATATGGCATGGAATAAGAATTCTATATCATTTTTGTAGAATTTCATCTTCAAGAATACTTTTAGAGAGAAAACAAACACATGGATAATTCATATGATCATAAGAAATATAAGCTTTATTTATAATTCAAGGTACACTTCACTAGGTACTTAATTTTATAGAGATAAATATCTCTAATATGTTTATCTAGATTATCACACTCAAAGTGAATTCTAATTCAACTTCGGCATACCTTTCTTTTTCATGAATTTAGGCTATAATTATTTCTTATATGTAAAATATATTGGTCATGCATATATTACAAATAAGACTCCATTATTTTCTTTATTTATCAAAAGATACTTGGTATGCCTTTATTCATCTTTAATCAATTCTCTATATGACCTACTTTTACTCAAATATTCTTCTAAATCTTACTTAATCATAACAAACATCCACAGCAACTCAAACAAAAATATCATAAAAATAATACTTTTAACAAATCAAACAATTACATGTAAGTATTTTCCTTTCCATAAGATGGCAAGACCTCTTCTTCTGATACCATTTTGTAACATCCCGTCTTTTATTTTCTTTAAAAATAATACTTTTTCTCTAAATTGGTTTACTAAATAATTTTTGAATAATTTCCTTTCAAATAATTATAGATGTCACTATTTACAAATTTTACTATTTATGTTAATAGTAACCTCGGAGAAAAATTGGTAGGATTCTCATTATTATATCTGAGCTTATATATATACAAAAATAATTTACATAATATTTGCTATTATCTTTACATCTTTGTATCATAAACTATCATAAAATATATTTCTACACTTCAATCTCATAATTAATATCATTAAAGCCTTCCTTTTTGCCATTTTTCCTGAAATAATCAATTTTCTAAAAGTAAGATATAAAATATCTCAGTAGCTAGTCACTTTATTAAAAACATGTAAATACATGAGGAGATCATTTCAACCATAAAAGCACTGATAATAATTAAATTTCTCTTATTCACTATGTAGAACAAGATTTATAAATAAAATTATGTAAAAACTAATTATGCACATAGATATCATAAATCATAAATAATCATGTTTTTATGGAATACTAACAACCTGATCTAACTCTTACTAATTTTCTTTGTTTTCAGCTTCTTAAACTACTTGCTTTGTTTCTCTCCTCTCTTAGCTGTGTTCTACAATTCTTCTTCTCTCTCTGTTTTATTCTCTTCCTCTCATACACAACACACATATATATATAGAATTTAAAAGAAAAGCAATCACTCACATATATATATTTTTTAATATATTTTTTTTACATTACTCATACCTCCAATCAAACATCACTTTCTCTTTTTCTGTTTTTATTTTTGTCTCTTTCTCTCACTTTGTTTCCTTTTCTTCTTCTACTAATCGAACACACACATCCACCATATATATATATTTTCCGTCTCACCATCACCCCACTTACTCCATTTTATATCACTATCATTCCTTTATCATTATCCTAACCCTCCCTCTTACCGTCCATTTGTCTTATATGTGTTTCTTTTGGTTACAAATAATAAAAAGACCTCAAATCTTTTTATTCTATTCAATTAGGTCCCTAATCAATGAATAAAATTCTATTTATATTTTTCAAAAATTTCATGATTACTATTTTATCCTTATTTACTTATTTGATTATTTATTTAGCCTCATTTTTCTAAGGTAATTAAATTTGGGATATCACAGCATTGGTCAAGCCAAAGGGCATCACAAGGAACTCGAAGTGCCCCGAGTGGATCTGAAATGCAGTTTTGTGATTGTCCTCTCTCTTCATTCTAATTTGATGATAGCCTGACCTAAGGTCAAGCTTAAAAGAAACTACAACTCCTGCTAATTCATCAAAGAGATCCTCAATTAGTGGAATAGGGTACCAGTTCTTTATAGTTAACTTGTTCATGCCTCGTAATCCACACACATGCGCCATCCACCATCCTTTTTTTTCACTAACACCACAAGTGAGGCAAATGGTAAAGAGCTATGTTGAGTGGTACCTTTAGCCAACATTTCATCAATCAACCTACCAATGATTTCCTTCTTCCCAGCTAGATATCTATAGGGGTCGTATATTCACAGGATTAGCCCCATCTTGTACATTTATAGCATGATCAATCCCTGGTCTAATAAGAGGAAGTTGAGTCTCTTCTGTTAGCAGTTCTGGATATTCTACCCATAACTGTTGCACTTCATTACTGTCAATGTTCACGTCGTCCAACTTCAAGGCATAGCACAGTGCCTCTTCATCCCAAGGTACCACTTGAATCATATAGGTTTGCAATTCTTTTAATTGACACTAACATTTATCACCACTGAGGAGCTGATTCTTTCCATCTCTGCGAGCACTGAGTTTAACTTTTTGATTACCCCATGTAAATTCCATTGTAAGATTTGAAAAATCCCACATTATTGCTCCCAACGATTTTAACCACTGTGTACCCAAAATCAAATCACACCCTACCAGTGGGAAAAGAATTACATCAGTGGAGAAATGGTGACCCTGCATCATCCACGAAAAGTTTTCAATCAATTGTGTTCCTTGTTATTGACCCCCATTAGCCACTGTTACCTTTAGTGGTCTGATATTCTTAGTTTTTATTACCCCTTTCTTGAAAAAATTGATAGCTTAAAAAGTTATGAGAGCTACCAGTGTCAATGAGAATGTGGAGTGTCTTGCCACCCATAGATCTTTTAATTCTCATGATGGCTATATCATTACTGATATTTCCAAATAATGAATTAAGTGTCAGAGTAATGGCTTCTTCATTTCCCTCGATTTTGTGTTCTGCAACTGCCTTTGGTTGTTCTTCCTGAACCTCAATGGGGTCATCAACTTCCATAAAGAAGACTTGGGCGTTCTGACGTTGTGCATACGCATGCCCCGGTGCAAACTTTTTATGACAGAAAAAACATAGCCCCTTTGCTCAGTTCATCAAACTCATTTGGGGTCATTTTTTTTACTGGAATTTATAGTTTGGCTTACTGAGAATTCCTTTCTGGTCCTGGTTATTAGTGGCATTGACATATCCAGATGCTGATCCCCTCTTAGATCCCACGTTCATCATGCTCCCTTTTATAGTACTGCCCAAAATGAGTTCCTTAGTTTGAGCTAACCTCGTAGCTTCAAGTACTGTCCTGGGATTAAATAATCGTACATCCCATGCAATTTCTGGTTTCAATCCTCCCAGACAATAGTACAATTTTTGGCCTTCAGACAAATATGATCGGGATGCAATATGTTTAAACCATTCTTGACAGTCACTAAGTTTGCCACTCTGCTTTAATTTCATTAATTCTTCCAATGGTCTCCGTAAAACAGTACAGAATCGAATCTTGATTCCTTCCACAAATAAATTCCAGGTAATCAAACCATTAAGACTTTTCTTAAATCCATCGAACCAAAGATAACCCATTTCATCCAGCATCATACTCGCCATCGTCACTTTATTTGTTTCAGGGTTTCTGTCTAGATCAAAATATCCCTCATATTTCGAAATCCATCCCAAGACATTGTCCGGAGTGAATCTTGGAAGGTCCATCTTTGTAAATCTTGTGGGCGCATGGTACCCCTCTCTGTGTGATCCAACATTGCCATGCATCAGCTCCACCAATTGTTGAGAAATGTTCGCAACAGATACTTGGATCTGAGCGAATTTTTTATCAGTATTAGTCTTGATTTCATTCATCCTTTCCTCCATATCACGCAGTACAACTTGGGAACGGGTCGCATCTGCCATGGTTATGATCGTGTATTCACTATGCCCACCAGAAAGAAAACAGCGTGAATCCGAAACTGAGAATCGTCGGCTTTGATACGAATGATACACCGTGAAACAAAGAATAAAAATAAAGATAATAAAGAAAAGAAATTAATGCAAAAGAGAAGAGAAAGAGAACAAAGAAGGAGAATTGCAGAAGAAGAAGAATATTTCAGATTACGGGAAGATAGTCACATTACAGACATCCTCTTACGAACACGTGGAAAATGTTATATACCCAGAATCAATTACAAGGATACATGGTAAAAGAAAGAGATACCCCTAAGACTAACAAAGGCCTATCACATTTTCACCATTGAGAAAAGAAGCAAGTAGAGGACCCAACGAAGCAATGGAAAACGACGTCGTGAAGGAGATTGTAGAAGTGAAGGGAAAGCCGAATGCCCAGGTGTGCCTGAGATGGCTCTACAAACAGGGTGTCACTTTTGTGCCAAATAGCTACAACAAAGAAAGGATGGCCCAACATCTCCAAATACGTGATTGGTGGTTGACGGAAAATGATCATCACAAACTTGCTCAAATCAAGCAGCAACATTTGATCCATGGACCCACCAAGCCGCAGCTTCCAGATCTCTATGACGATGGAGAATAGATCAATATGATGTTATACAATTGGTAGATCCACTTGTTACCGCCAAATGCTAAAATAATCATTGAAACCACCAATACTGTGTTTGTGTATTCAGTTTATTATTTATTTTACTTATTTCAGCTGTGTTAATTCAAAATTTTTCGGAATATAAATAAGAATTTCCACTTTTTATCTTCTTAATTTTACACTTACGTCTTTTTATTTCTAAAATCTATATAAACTTTTCTTATACTTATAAATATACTTTATATATAACTCTAATATAAAAGAGTTGAATTGATAAACAATCAGTTAGTTGACAGCATTAATTTTTCTTGTGTCAAAACAAATATGCCAAGGATCTTTTACAAAAGTTTAGGATGATGAAATGCAAACATATCTCAACTCGATTAGAGGCAAATGCAAAAAATATGCTCAGCAGAAGGAAAAATTTTAGATGATTCACCATGTATAGGCAACTAGTGGGAAGTTTGATTTATTTAATGTTGACTCGACCAGACATTACCCATTAAGTCGATTCATGTAAAACCACAATAAATATCATCTAGAAGCAGTATACGTCAAAGGAACTTAGGTTACGATTTATTCTACAAAAAGGGAGTCCCTTGCAAAATAAAAGGATATTGTGATGCTGATTATGCTGGTGATTGTAATACTTGCCGATCAACTATTAGGAACATGTTTGACTTGGGATCTGGAGCAATATTATGGTGCAGTGAAAGACAATCTACAGTTGCTTTATCAAGAACATAGTCAAAATATAGAGCCGCAACAATATGTAGAGTATCCAGTAAAATTATATTGTGATAATATATCAACAATTCGGTTAGCAAAAAATCCAATGTTTTATACAATGACGAAGCATATAGAAATTTACTATCACTATATTTGAAAAAAGATACGTCATAATAATAACGATGCAAAGTATATTAACACAAAAAATCAAGTTGCTAATATTTTTATCAAAAGCATAAGTAAAGTAAAGTTTGAAGAATTTCACAAATTATTTAGAATGACTTTAAAGACAATAATAAGAGAGATAAATTATTGAAGGGGAGTGTTAAATAAATGTCTTAGATTTGTCTGGAAAAAAGAAAAAAAAAGAGGTGATGAAAGAGACAAATGGCGGAAGGGTCAATCACGAAGCAAATCCGTAAGCTTCACCAACCGAGTTATAACAAGTAGTGTGTGTAGTATGAGTAAGAGTGAGAGATACTTGTGAGTGACATGAGCTACAAATTATAAGAAAGAGAAAGTGAGATGTGATGTGAAGCACTAGTGCGAGAATGGAAAAAAGTGTGTGAGATATATGAGTGACCGTGAGGTGCAATAAGTGTTGAGAAGAAGTGAATGAGTGGTGTATGATTGAGAGAAGGGAGTGACGTGGAGAAATAATGAGTGATGAGAGAAAGAGAAAGTGCAAGAGTGTGGAGAGCAATTAGTATAGTGTCCTCGTTATTAAAATAATAAAATTTCTTATTTTGTTCGAGTTAGTGAAACATTTGAGTACACTGAATCGGGAGATCCACTCCAGAGCTGGAACTCTAACTTTTTTTTTATATTTAATAATAATATAAAATATATTTATTTTAATAAAAAATAAAAAATAAATTTTATATTTAATAAAATATCAATCTAAAATTAAAAAATATATTTATATTTTTTCTATACCCAAATATTATTTATTAATTATAGTTGGGAGGGCTATCATCACTTATCAATTTGATCCAATCCTTCTTTTGTTTCAAAAATTTACACTTCTTTTTTAAATTGAATCATACCTGACTTATATTTAATTACAGAGAAATATATTTTTTAATTTTAGATTAATATTTTATTAAATATAAAATTCAGTTTTATTTTTTATTATATACAAATATGTTTTATATTATCATTAAATATACAAAAAAGAGCTGGAGGTCCTACTCCCGGAAGTGGATCCGCTTCCCATTGAATCAGCTAAACGAGAACCTCAATAAAGACATGCATGTAGCTGTGACCAGCAAGCAAGCCACTTGTGGTGTCTATAGAACATATATAAAGCTAGGAATTGCATTCAAATTAAGAAGCAGAGAAAGATGGGTAGCATTGGAGAGATTCCGAGCGTGGTGATTGGATAAGTGAGGATACCAGTGGTAGGGATGGGGTCTGCGCCTGATTTCACGTGCAAGGCGGACACGAAGGAGGCCATTGTGGAAGCCATAAGGCAGGGCTATCGCCATTTTGACACTGCTGCTGCTTATGGCTCTGAGGCTGCTGTGGGTGAGGCCATCAATGAGGCTCTCTCCCTCGGCCTCGTTGCCTCTAGAAACGACCTCTTCCTCACCTCCAAGCTCTGGTGCACCGACAATCATCCTCATCTTGTTCTCCCTGCTTTACAGAAATCTCTTCGGTGACAATTCTTTCTTTCATCTATAAACGATAAATAACGTTTGCTTTGTATATATATATTAGCTTATTTTTATTGTCATTAATGTATATTTCTATGTCAAGCAGGACACTTCAATTGGATTACTTGGACCTATATTTGATCCACTGGCCAATATGTGCCAAGCCTGGTAAGTTTGCGTTCCCAATTGACGCGGAGGATCTTATGCCTCTGGATTTCAAGGGAGTGTGGGCCGCCATGGAAGAGTGCCAGAGGCTTGGTCTCACCAAAGCCATTGGGGTTAGCAACTTCTCCGTTAAGAAGCTCCAAAATCTCCTCTCTGTTGCCACCATTCCTCCTGCTGTGAATCAGGTAATTAATTAATTCTTTAATCATATAACCTAATTAACACATTAATTCAACTGAGCTAATATTTATATAATTAACCTCTTCGGAGAATATAATTGAGAGATTAATGAACTGTTCCAGGTGGAAATGAACCTGGCGTGGCAGCAGAAGAAGCTGTTGGAGTTCTGCAAGGCCAAAGGGATAGTCATAACAGCATTTTCACCTTTGAGAAAAGGAGGAAGCAGAGGACCCAACGAAGCAATGGAAAACGACGTCGTGAAGGAGATTGCAGAAGCGAAGGGAAAGTCGAATGCCCAGGTGTGCTTGAGATGGCTCTACGAACAGGGCGTCACTTTTGTGCCAAAGAGCTACAACAAAGAGAGGATGGCCCAAAATCTTCAAATATTTGATTGGTCGTTGACGGAAGATGATCATCGCCAACTTGCTCGAATCAAGCAGCAACGTTTGATCTTTGGACCCACCAAGCCTCAGATTCCAGATCTCTATGACGATGAAGCATGAAACCACCAACATTCTGTTTGTGTATTCAGTTTGTATTTTTTTACTTTCTGAGTGATTTATGGATAATTTATCATTTATTATACTTATTTGAGCTGTGTTATTTCAGATGTTTTCGGAAAATATATCTTCGTTTTATCTTCTTAATCTCACACATGCGTCTTTTTTATTTTTAAAGTCTATAAAACTGTTGAAGTGTGAGTTGAATTGTCAAAATTGATGGCTTGATAAATTACTAGAAGACAAGCCTTGCATAGTTACTGTAAACTGTCTTCTCTCCTCCTATGTAACTCATGGATGATAAATGAACCTAGTTTGCCTCAGTGGGAAACCTCTAGAATTATTGTGGCCCGTCATTATTTTACTGCATCTAAAATTTACAAAAATAAATAATTTAATTATATATGTGTAATTGAGTGTGTGTATATACATGTATATATATATATATATATATATGGAGATGCCTAATCCCATATATATATATATATATATATATGTATATTTACCCTAACACAGGATCACAATGCCATTAACCCTCACCTTTCATTGCACATGGAGTTGCCTACACACACTAAGTTCACACTGATTAAAGGCAGAAGAAACAACCAAATACAAGCACAAAGATCATCTTAAAAAAAAAAAATTACAAAACTCACAACTCACGCAAAATGTGCCTTTTTATTCAAAACAAACAAGTGAAACAAAATTATGAGATCTAGTGTTTTTCCCTTTTCTTTGTGGGAGTTGTTTCTGCCATTAGGTCTACTTCTCTCTCTTCCTCTTCTCTTCTCTTCTTTTTGCTTTCTTTCTTCTCTTCCTTTCTTCCTTTCTTCTTTTTGTTGTGTTTTTTTCCTGTTGGGATATGGCTAGCCTCCTTCGCGAGACACCTATGTCTTTTAACAACGGTTTTTACTGTTGTTTTAAATGTTCCTAAAAGGCATCGGTTCCTCTGACGCGAAAGAGTGAACCCACACCCATCCACTTGTTACCCAACACAAAAATAATCATTGAAACCATCAATATTGTGTTTGTGTATTCAATTTATTATTTATTTTAATTATTTCAATCATGTTAATTCATAATTTTTTGAAATATTTATAAGAGAAAAATATTCCAACCTCTTTTTTGTTTGGTTGCTCGTTATTTTTTTAAAATTGACACTATAAACTCCCTTATCTTTATAAAATACTCCACTGGTGTCTGTCTCAAATTCAAAAAGTTTAATTGGTCTATGTATAGTTTTTTTTTTCAATTATTATTTATATATATATGACAAGGAAGCTCAAATCTCTGCTTGTAATCTAATTTTATACTATTTGAGCTATAAACTTGGTGGCATTGGTCCATGTATAGTTAATTAACTTTCTTGTCATCTGTATAAAAAAACTAAACTGCCTTTAAATGATTTTCTCTGTGATTTTAAATTTTCTCTCTTATCTTTTATTTTTGGGTGAAAGTCTCTCTTAGATTTTCAACATACTAAAAACATAACTCTAATTTAAACTTATAAATAAATTAATAATCTAATCATATTCAGAGCATTTTTCTATGGACAATGGGCTTTGAAGCTGATTCATGAACTATGTTTTTCTAAGTTTCACTGAAGGAAAACATACGTACATAGGATAAAATGCAGATAAATTTCAAAAAGTAGAATAAAATGGATTAGCATGGTAATGGATTATAAACGGGCTAGACTATTTATTTTGTTTTTTCTTTTGAGTAAGATGTATTTGATTGAACTCAATGTGTATCTGCATATGATTTGTTCATATTTCAAGTTATTAAGTGTTTTTATTTTCTAAGTGCTTATTTCACTACTAAAAAAAAAAACAAAGTGACAGATGTTTAGTGATGGATTTTCATCAGTCACTAATTTTGTCATTTGTTGACCGATTTCAGTCGTTACTAATTTTTTAAAACTATGGAAATTACGGGTACGTTTAGAAGATCTTATTTTGAGTTTATCATATGGCATAAGCATTTATGCACGTGTTTAGAAGAGTTTATAAAAATAACTGATGATATGCCCATAAGATGTTTTTAACTTATTTTCATATGAAAGTGAATTGCATGTGAAAACTCAAATTAAATGATTAGGGATCATTATTATATTAAGCTAGTATATAGACAAAGGTGAGTTCGAAACATTAGAAAGACATTATAATTAGATATAAAACTTAGGGTTGGTAGGTAGTGCAATTTCTCCAAATATATATATATATATATATATATATATATATATATATATAGCCTATAATGATATAAAATATTACCTAAATTTAGGGATAGGATCATCTAATGTAGAATGCTTCCACACTGAGGGCACATCAATATACTATAGAGGAAGAAAACCCAATATTTTCATCTCTATGTTGTTGGTTATAAATGCTATGTATTAAAAAATGGAAAAGAAAATTTGAAAAAATTTGAAGTCAAAATCGATGAAGCAATTTTTCTTGGATACTCTAACACTAGTAAGGCACATAGAGTTTATGACAAAATAACATTAGTTGTTGAAGAATCCATTCATGTTGTTTTTGATGAATTTAACCCTTCCCATAAAGATTGTGATGATGATCATGAAGTGTTAGAATACTTCAACAATATGTCCTTGAATAATAAAGAGGAAGAGAAACATGAAAAGGCACCAAAGGAAGATGATGAAAAAAAAAACAAGATGCTAAAGAAGAAGAAAAACCACAAGACGAAGAAAAGCCTCAAGAAGAAGAACCTCCTAACAACAATGATGACCTACTAAAGGATTGGAGGTATTCTAAAAGTCTTCCTAAGGAGCTAATCATTGGAGATGCCTTACAAAGGGTAACTACTTGAAACTCTCTTACAAATGTTTGTAATCACCTTGCCTTCCTTTCTCAAGTTGAACCTAAAAATATAGATGATGCAATTATAGATAAGTATTGGGTCTTGGCTATGCAAGAAGAATTAAATCAATTTGAAAGAAGCCGTATTTGGGAATTAGTTCCTAGACCCAATGATAATCCCATAATTGGCACCAAATGGGTTTTTAGGAGCAAACTTGATGAAAATAAAGTTGTGATTAGAAACAAATCTAGATTAGTTGCAAAAGGTTATAATCAAGAAGAAGGCATTGATTATGATGAGATTTTTGCTCTTGTTACTAGATTAGAGGCTATTAGAATGTTATTAGCATTTGTATGCATAAAAGATTTCAAACTATTTCAAATGGATGCGAAAAGTACCTTCTTGAATGGCTATATTATAAAGGAAGTTTATGTTGAACAACATCCCAATTTTGAAAATCATGATAAGCCAAATCATGTTTTTATATTGAAAAAAGCTTTATATGGTTTCAAACAAGCTCCTAGAGCTTGGTATGAGAGATTATGTTCTTTTCTTCTAAATCATGATTTTTCAAGAGGAAAGGTTGATGTAACCTTATTTTTCAAAAAGAAAAATGATTTAATCATAGTGAAAATTTATGTTTTGACATAATTTTTGGTGCTACTAATGAAAAATTGTGCAAAGAGTTTGCTAAGATCATGCATGGTGAATTTGAGATGTCCATGATGGGTGAACTTAACTTCTTTCTTGGACTCCAAATCAAGCAAATGAAGGATGGAATCTTCGTAAGTCAAACCAACTATGCCAAGGGGTTGCTCAAAAAGTTTGGCATAGAGAATGCAAAACCAATTGCCATACCTATGAGCACTTCAACTAGCTTGGACAAGGATGAAGGAGGTCAACCATTTGACATGACAAAATATAGAGGTATGATTGTTTCTCTTTTTTATTTAACACTAGTAGGCCTGATATAATGTTTAATGTATGCATGTGTGCAAAATTTCAAACTAGCCCCAAGGAATCTCATTTTAAAGCTATAAAAAAAAATTTAGATACTTGGTTGGCACATCTCAAATGGGTTTATAGTTTCCAAAAGGTTCCTCAATTTATTTAATTAGTTATTTAGATACAGATTTCACAGGAAGGAAAATTGATAGAAAGAGCATAAGTAGAACTTGTCAATTGTTTGAAATTCTCTTGCTTGATTTAGTAAAAAGCAAAATAGTGTTGCTTTATCCATAGCTAAAGCTGAATATATTGTAGCTGGGAGTTGTTTGCCCAAATATTGTGGATGAAAAAACAACTTGAGGATCTTGGTATTTTTCTTGAGAATATACTTATTAGATGTGATAACACAAGTGCTATATGTTTAACTAAAAATATAATCCTTGACATGAACTCAAGAACCAAACATTTTGAAATAAGACATCATATTAAAAGAGATCTTATTCAAAAGAAAGATGTCTTACTTGAATTTGTGCAAATGGGTTTTAGTTAGCTGACATTTTTACAAAGTCTCTTGATAATGATAGGTTTAGCTTTATAAAGAGAGAACTTAGGATGGGCAATCCAAATAAACCTTAATTGTTTTCCCATTGCATGTGTTTTAAATTTTTCCTATTAATTATTAATTTTCCTCACTAACTTAAGCTTCAGAGTGTCCACTAAAGTGTTTTACAAGTTCTCTTGGATCCTCAATTAAATCCTCTAAGGCTCTCTCACTCCTTGTTTCAAGAAGGTCAAATTTTTGGCTCTTCTGCTACTGCCAGTCGATTGGGAACTCTTTGTTTATGTTTTATGAAGTGCAGAGGCTGTCATTTGACCATTACAAGTCAAGTGGTCGACTGGTCCTCATTGTTTCTCAGAAGAAGTTCAAGAGAGCTAGCAGTTAACCAGGAACTCTCTGTTTATGTTTAATGAAGTGTAAAGGCTACCAGTCGACCATTACAGGTCAAGTAGTTGACTAGGTCCTTATTGTTTAATGGGGTTCAAACACACGCAATTATAAAAGGCCATCAGTAACATTTTGAATCATTTTAAGCCATAAAAAGAAATGAAATTGCTCTCTCTCATCTCTCAAAAGCTCTTTTGGCCAAAACCCTAAGGTTTCTCTCTCAAATTCACTCCACTCTCTTTGAAATCATGGCGAGTTCATCAAGCACAAAAAAAGGCATGCATGAAGAATGCATCAAATTAATCAATTGGTGATCTCTTCTCTACTCTGAATAAAAAATAGAGGTACTTTGATAATTTTGAGAGTAGGAAAGTAATCCCTATCAAGTTCTTAGATTAGAATTATTGTGAGGAGAAGAATATGCCATTTATTGATACTCTGAATAATTTTGATTTCAAGAATTTTTTGAAGTATAAGGGTTATTGGTCACTTGAAGTCATTAAAGCTTTTTACATGAATTTGGAATATAGGGTTAGAGAAAGGAAAATCTATTTTGAAGTTAGGGGTAAAAGAATTGACATTGATGAATTTCATTTTGCTAAGATTTTGGGATTACCTCCTCCAAGTCAAGATGATTTATGCTTTACTGACCATCACAATTCTTTGTCACCCTCTTTTTATGGTAAAGCTGAAGTTTATAAATATATCACTAAAGAGATTGAACACAATGGTCAAGAGATTATGGTGAGTAACATGGAGACTAGTGATAGGCTTTTGTTGAACGTCATTACACATGTACTATTTAACAAGCCAAGTAATTGGGCTTACCTAAGTGAGTCTGAATTCTTTGCAATGGCTTGTATGATGCAAGGCCAGCCCTTCAACATATCATACTTTATGATGCAAAGAATGGCCTCTTGTGCAAGAAAGAAATCCCCTCTTCCATATGCAAGCTTTATTTCCAAAATATTGAAAGCTTGCAACATCAATCCTCACATGCATACTAGAAAAGACTCCTCAATCATTTACAGTAATTCCTTGAGGAGAATGAATTTGTCTCTGATTGTTAACTCTTGGAGGAAAGTTGGTGAAAATATGAATAAAGAGGGCTAGATAAAGAAGAGAAATGGTAATGACATTGATGAGGAGGCTGAGTTTGAAGAAAAGAATGATGATGATGAAGAGGAACCTCAAGCAGTGCATCCTAGTGCTGAATCTCAAGGGAATATAGTCCAAATGATGAGTGAGATGAAGAGCATGATGACTGGTTTATCCAACAACATGGAACTAATCAATGCCCGTATTCTCAACTTAGAGTCCCTTTCTATTTCACATGCTACAGAACTTCAAGAGCTCTTGGATCTTGTTCGTGGTCGACAAGGAGAAAGAGGAAAGGAGCCTTTAGGGTCTTGAGGATTGAAGACCCCTTTTATGATGACAAAAGGGGGAGAAATATATTATGTTTATGTGTTTTTACTGTTTAATTTTGATGTTATGTTTTACTCACATTGATTAATTATGTTTTTATGTTTTATGTAATTTGTTTTTAAGGTACTAACAGAAATTATGGATTATGGATTTTATTATGTTCATTGTGGTTGGAATATATATATATTGGTTTAATATGTTGATGATTGGTTTAATATCTTGGTTAAAAACTTTATGGTTGTTATTGTTGAATATATAATGTTTATTATTGTGCTTATTGCATAATCATTTAAAAAGGAATAGACGTGAAATTCAGGGAAAGTTTTGCCTCTCTTAAAATCAATTGTATTTCAAAAACACGTCCTTATTTTAATTTGGTTCATCATCATCAAAAAAAGGGGAAATTATAAACCCCATTGCATGTGAAAATCCTATTTTGATGACAACATAGAAATTAAAATAAATCCCTTGAATTACATTAACAAATTATTTCATGGAATTTGAAGAAGTCAAAAGCAAAGAGCTAAAGTTGAAGCTTTTTTTTAGTGCCTTAGGACTTAGGAAATTTATGTAAATGTATTTGAATGGCAAGAAAAATGGTTTTAAACTCTTAAGAAATGTTGGAAAAAAAAATTTTTTTACTGCTGGAAAAGCTCTACTTCTGGTCATATAATTTTAAAGATTTGAAAAACTTTATTTTTGACCACCAATGAGCAAGTAGCCGACCAATTGCTCTGGGGTTGAAATTCCTCTGACTTACAATAGACAAGTAGTCGACCATTTGCCTAATGGTTGACTAGATGCTCTCTATGTTAAAATAAATTTTCATTCCAGAAAACTACTAGTTGATCAGTTGTTAAGAACCAGTTAACTGCTAGAGTCTAGAGCATTTTTAAAAGAGGTAACAGAGAGTTACCAGTCAATAGCTAAGTAGCTTTTGATTTACCAACATCTCATTAAAAGGTACCAATCGACTATCGTGGGCCTACTAGTCAAGCTAGCACACTGACATTAGTTATAATGGCTATTTTCTTAAGAAATTTGGTGTAATCTTTTTCCAATGGATCTTTTACACCTTGGGCTACATATATGAGCTATAGTATGTGTCAAATCATAAAAAAACATTTCTTTTACTATTAAAACTCTAGGAAAACCTTTCTTGCCAATCATTTACTGATTTGGAAGCTTTCAATTGTATACACACTCTATCAAAGAGAGTTAACCAAGCTTCCTTTCATCTTTTCTAGGTTATATACTCAAGGATTGGGATTCCTTGAGTAGGTGTTTGGGATAAACACATTGTAAGGGGGAGAGACACCCTTGAGAAGAAAAAGTTCTCTGATTGTAGCGACTCACAAGTGTCCAATTCCCTAAACTTGTGTATTATAGTGAAATACTCTAGAAGTTATCTTGAAGCTTAGATGTAGGCTTGGTTATAACCTAAACCAATATAAATATTGTTGTTTGATCCTCTAACTCTCTTTTTATTTATTTGTTTCCTATTTTTTATTCCTTGCACTTCTACATAGTTCATCTTGATTGTGCTATGTTTTTTTGATTTCAAAGTTTGGCATTTGTTCATGAAATGTCTTTTAACTTCCAATAAGTGATCGTGAAATTTTTTTAATAACTCAATTCACCCCTCTCTTGTGATTTAGCCATTTTCATCATATATGACATGTTTTATAGAAGTATGTTAAGATTTAGATAAGTTTATACTTAATTAAGAAATTTAGTGACCTATATGATTCTTTTATATTTATTTATAAAAATGAATAGGATCTCATGATTGTCGATCTAATTTTGTGATTTGCTCTATCTTCTGCCCCTCCCGATCTTATAGAAGATCTTGATCTTGATTACCATGGTGTAAACACCTTAGATCTCATACAAAAAGTGTCATAATCCTTCCCTTGAAGGAGTAATATCTGGGGTGGCTATGTCTTAGCATTAATACTATAAAGAGTCTATAAAAAGAGTAAGTCAACAACGTCAAAGTCCTTCTTGAAATGTCATTTAAGTGGGATGCATCCGACATTTGTTGTGACAATGTAAGAGGACTTTCTACTTGATCTTTCTTGTGAGATTTAATTCCTAGAGGATTCAATGGATAAAGTATGGCCTTAAAAAGAAGTGTTGGTTGTCATTGTGATCACGCAATTGAGAAGCTTCATTCAAAAGAAACCATAGCCATGGGAGTGCTTTGACATTATCAATGCATATTGAATCCATGTTTATTTAGGGCTTGAAAATTGTTTAAACCTTGGAGAATATAGGGAGATCTTGTACTCTAGATTTGGTGAAAATTAGGAAGACTACTTGCCTTAAGTGTGTTGCTCTCAGTAATAGCCACCTGACTATTATTTAAATAACTCTTTGTAGGCCTGTATAGGAGATGGCATATGTCTCCAAGTGTGTGGTTGAGTGGATAAGGTCGAGTTTATGATCAAGCTTAGTTTGGAGTACCTTAGAGAAGGTTTAGGATAAAAGGCAAGATGAGCCCAAGGTACAAAAGGCCATGTATGGTATAGGAAAGGGTTACCAATATGGTCTACCATTAGCCTTCCACCTAATCTTGAGGGAATATACCTAGCTTTCTATGTTTCAATGTTAAGAAAACGCTTACCCAACCCATCTCATATCACCCACCTATAAGAGGTTCAACTTGGTGAATCTCTCACTCTTGAAGAGGTTCTGATATTCTTTTAGGTAGGCAAGTAAGAAAACTCCACTTAGAGGTGATACATATCAAGGTTTTGTGACTGGAAAAATCCCATGAGGAAGCCATGTGGGAGGTGGAAGAGGAGATGTAGGCTAAATATTATTACCTATTTGAATCTTAGTTGTGCTGTTGAAATTTGGGGGCAAATTTCTTTAAAAGGTGAGACTGTAATACTTGTGAAATTTCTATGATAAAACTTGCATTTGTATGTGAATTTGAATGTACAAACTTTGTGTAAGGGGCTAAAGTGAAATAAATAAGAAACTTTGGGCAATTTGCCAAGGATTTGCATTTTCTTGTGAATCTTACATTAATGATGAAGATCATGTGATTAATAATCTTATGAGGCATTTAAATGAGACATGATGAGTTCAAATTAGTGTGTATATGTAAAGTTTCTCTTTTGCCCTTAGTATAGCCATCCTTCTCTCCTGCGGACTAAGGGCAAAATGGGAAAAAACAATTGTTTTATATTACCTGTCACACACACCATCTCCCTTCTCCGACCTCTTATCACTAAGCCACAATTTCTTCGACCTTCTAGACTACCTCCACAATGGAAATCTAAAATCTTAGTAAGGTAGCCACCCTTTCTCCTACTCCTCTCTAGATTTTTGGATATCTAAACCCTAGCCTATAGGATGTGGATTTGTTTTGTGAAAAATCACGAGGAATGGTTATGGGTTACTTACTTTATAGTTTCCTATGATATAATGATCGCTTTTATGCTTGAGATTGGTAGTTATGGTTGAGATAATGGTCATATTGTAGTAACTCTTGCAAAGAGGGAAATTTCAGAATTTGAGAGTAATTAGCATAATGATGGTCTATGAACCAATGTGGTAGTTAGGGAAGTGCTAACTGATGAATTTTGGGGTAGTCAAGACCCATGGGAAGCTTTAATTGTGCATTAACATGGTTGGTGTGAGGATATGTCAAAAAGAGAAAGAATTAAAGCTTTTTTTAAGAGGGTGTTGAAGCTGTAGTTAGTGGCACCTTAGGTGCTAGCCTACCTGGCACCCCAGGTGCTAGGCCTTACATCCAAGGTGTCAGGTTGCCCAAAAGTAGCCTTTAGGGGTAGCTAAGGTACCTAAGCTGCCATCTATGGGGCCCAAGCCACTAGGCTTGACACTTCTCCAAGTTATCTCCTTTTAATTCCTTTCTTTGGCTTATGTCTATAAGACCTTTGGCAAAGCTTTCTACATTGTTTTCACCTACAAAATAGTTGTAGAATCTCTTATTTCGGTGATAAGGTGAGTAGATAAATCTACCTTACAATAATATTAATGTTCAGTTGTTTGAAGTTAAAACTATAACCCTTGTTCCTTTGATGCTTAACTCTTGAGAGAGTTCAGTGAAACATTCATAAGGCAGTAACACACTTGTCTCATGAGTTGCCTTGAGTTAGCATTTCTTGTGTGGAAAGCTTATTATGGTAATTGACATGTGATTGATGTATGGTATCTATGTGTATATGACTTCACTTAAGATTGATATGATATATGTATAAATGACTTGTTGTATTTATTCTCACACATGGAACACCACAATAGATCTTATATGGAATAATTAACAAGTCAAACTTGTGAAACATACACATTAGATATGCTAAATGAGGAAATTGTCCAATTGATGTAGAATTTATGGTTGAGTTTCTTTTTATCTTGACTCCTTGATTGTCTTTGTGATTGTGAAAAAGGAGGATGGCATGTGATCCCATGGGTTGGATTCAATAACGGTGGATAAGTATATACGTATACTACAATTCAATGGAGTGACAAGAGTGGTTATCCATTTTGGAGAGTAAGGGGGGATGCAGTTGGGGCCCTGGGCAATGAACAGTAATGTGGACAATTCCAAAATATTCTCAGGAAATGATTGTGAAATTATGCTTTGTGATTAGTTGTAACATTTTGATTTGTGCCTTGGCTTGAGAATCTGGATATGTAGTTAACTTGAAAATGTGAACTACCTTTTTTAGGTGTAACTTCGCTTGTACTAATGGTGGTTGTAATTCTGTCATTGCTTTTATCTTTTGTTTTTTTGTAGAGTAGATTTGTCTCTCACTGAGTTTATTCTCCCACATCTTTTTCTTCCAAACATTCCATATTTACCCATACACTACAAGAAAAACATAAATCAAAGAAAAATTAGAGATGAAATTTTTTGATCTCAGATTTCATTCTTGATATGTTGCAAATCTGTCCCTGATTTAGATTTGGAACATGGGGAAAATTTTAAATAATCAAAGATGGATTTTGGGACGAAAATTATCCATCTTTCAGAATTTGCATCCTTGATTTTTAATTCAATTTTTTTAGAATTTAATAATTATAGATGGTTTTTTGACACAGAAAAATCCATATTTTTTTTTGTGCCAAACGATGTTGTATATCATTTACAGACTTGTATTTTTGTCTCAAAAATCAATCTTTAATCTTGTTTGGCAAATGACATTATTTTCTCGCAGCGTTAACCTAACCCAATCTCCCTCCCCCCAAATTTCCTATCTTTGTCTTCTGTCGAGAGCTCCTACCAAATTCCTATTGTCTTCAACTCGTCCCATCGAGGTCTTCTGTGGTCTTGAACTCCAGTCAAGGTCCATTGTCATCTTCTTGCCACGAGGTCCTTGTCGTCGTCTTCTGTTCTTGGATTGGAGTTTAAGATTTATCTTCAACTTCTACATCTGGTATTGCATTTATTTTTCACAAATTATTTCCGAAGCTGGAGAACTCATTAATATACCATTATGCCTTTTCTATGATATATGCAAGGTTCAGAAAACCGGACCGGTCATTGAACCGGTTGAGGCACCGGTTCAAGGGTCAGTGGTCGGACCAGAATTGAACCGCGGTCGAACCGATGATAATTAAAATATATTAAAATATTAAAATATATAATTAACATATATATAAAATCATAAATAATTAAATATCCCATAAATATAAATATGGAAATTCAATTAAATACTTAATATCTCAACATAAAACAACATCTATCAAGTAAAAGTTTACAATATCATCAAATACACATAGTTAAATTTATTAAATAAAAGCTAACAAATTAGCAAAGATATATAATATCATGGATCATGATCAATATAACAATCATTCATATCAAATCCTGGTATGTTAGCATCTCCACCAAGATTGTCACTCTCATCTTCACTAACACTAACGCTAGGTCCAATCTCATTAAAGGATTCCAATAATAGCTGTTCTAAGATGTTAAATTCATCATTACCTTTTTTTTTTCCTTTTGGTCCAAAACTTTCACCTAGGGGTGTTCTTAGTTTCAACTACTTAAATATTGCTGAGAAAAGGAGTGGGATTAAGTATAAGCAAGGCAAAATTTGGATCAAAAGGCAAAAAAAAAAATCAAAAACCGGTTTGAACCGTGACCCGGCCGGTTTTGACCGGTTTTCCCGGTTTGATACCGGTTCGTCCGGTTTTCAACCGGTTTTTAAGCTCTGCGGTTCAATGGTTATTCCGGACTGGAACCATGGCCGGTTCACCGATTTTTCAGTCCGACAAGCCGGTCCGGTCCGGTTCTCAGATCCTTGGATATATGTTGTCTTTCATTAGATTTAAAATTCATCGTGTCTATAAGGATGTTAAGATGACTACTGAAGTGCAACACCCATTTATAGACTTAACAACGACTATAATGTAATACCTTTAGTTTTTTGTTTTCAGGAAAAATGATACTATATGTCCCTAATATTTATCTTAATTTTCATTTATGCCCCTGAAGTTTTTTTGCCCGATTATGCCCTGATCTTTCAATTTTCATCGTATATGGCCTTTTTCATTAACTCCGTCAAGTAGGTTAATGGAAATGCTGACTGGGCTTCCACGTGGCAAAATTCTTCTGCCACATCACTGACCCATACTCCAAAATTTAAAAAATGCCATTAGTAATAATTATTTTAAAAAATTCTTCTCCCTCAATGTTGTTCTCTCTCTTTCTCTCTCTCTCTCTCTCTCTTTTTCTCTCTCTCTATTCACCTTCGCTTCATCATTTGCAATGCTCTGACACTTAAGTTGCAAAGCTTTCTCCTACTGCCCAAGAATTACAAGGCCCATCACTACAATTGCAACAAAAATAGATCAAAATGTATTTTCCTGTTAGATTATTTTCTAATATGTGGCCCATGTAATTAAGTTTAATGACATTAATTATTAAATTCACATAATATAACATTAAAAGACCTAAATGAGAAGTTTTTAATATATTGGGGCCTTCTTGTGATGGTTGAGAGGCTATTAAGTAATTAAAAACTTTATAGGGATCAAAGGATAATATACCCTTTTTACTTCGATTTCAAATTTTAAATAACAGTAATAAAAGAAATAGAACGTTGGTTCAGAAAAGGTCTGTCATTTACTGTTTTCCTTCTTAATCATCAAGGAGATCTAAAAGAAAGAAATTCATAGGAAAGAACACGAATTTGACTATGCAGAAGAAAAGCATGGACCCAAGTATGTTTAAGTTTTTGTATGTGTGAATCATGAAAGTCAAGATCCTTAATTATGGGATTTTCGACTAACATGTGGTAGCAGAGGCTGGTTTCGACTTTGATGATTCACCATTATTGTTTATGCGTTTTTTGAAAATTCGTACATCATCGATTGTGGGTTTTCTTATGAAAATCATTTTTTCGAATTGCAATTATTGTCTTTATGACTTGTGTTTTGCGTTTCTGCAGTCACATTACTGTGTCTTGCATTTTTTATAAATTGTATTACTGAGTCTCATAAAATTATTTCCAGAAAATGCAGAAAAGAACATTTCATGAAGCTATGTTTACGTTTATGAATGCACATTGTGATATAATAATTTTTGTATAACTGTTTCTGTGCATTATTGTTTATATGTTTTCTGTGAATTAAGTTAATTATGTTTTCTGCGTATTGTTGTTTATGTGTTCTTTGCATCAGAAATTATTGTTTCTGGGTTTTACAATTTTTGTAATTTCTAGGTTTTATGGGTTTGTGCATTTTTGGTAAAAATCGCTAATTACTGTATTTGAATTATTGTGTGCGATTACATGAAAATCACTAATTTTTTATTAATGTTTCTAGAAATTGCGTGATGATTTTTTATAAGTTTCTGAACTGTTTGCATTTTCGTGGTTTTGCATGAAAGTAAATGTTTCTGTGAAAATTGCATAATGGCATATGCCAAGCACCACTATAGCGGTGGATTATAGCCACTATAGCGGTGGGTCTTTAAAAATTCTGACTTGCTCTCTATCACATACTGCCATAGCGGTAGTGTTAGACAGCTATAGCGGTGAAGCGAGACTTAAAATGCCATGTATTAAGAATTTATTATTTTCATTTACCAGTGTCATACCGCTATAGCGTGACCGCGGATCTAATCTACGTAAGGGGCACTAAAGCGAATGTGTTATAAAGTGCCAGATTATGTGAATGTGAATATATATGTTCACTATGGAGGTCATTTTACACTTTGTAAATTGTCTATATGATGGAAACTAGTTTATCACCAAAGTGATCTAGTTAGATTGAAAATTAGACATCTATTATAAGTGTGTTTCAGTTGTTCATATTTTATAGATGCCATGAATGGAATGACATGATTGTTTTATTTAAACAATTGAAGTTATAAATTTTATGACTATGAGGTTACCTAAAGGTGGACCATTGTATATAATTTATAATATTAAGGAGATGATCCAGGATACTTAAGTTAATTATTGACTATATCCAAAGATGACACACTTAGTTAACTTATGTATATTGTGATTTTTCGATTAAAGACTAATTTATTTGGCATCAATTTGGAGTTTATGTATTTGAGTATTACCCAAAGGAAATCTTAAATGCATGCTTAAAGTTTATATGTGAAATTTTCTGAATCTTTTAAATTTATCTCAAAGCATTAATGGGTGAACATGTATGTTTGTTATGCAGCAAGTCTTTCAAGATCGGTGAACATCATTATGAAGTTCAACGGGCTGAACTATGGTGAATGGTCTGAACAGATCAAGTTCCATCTTGGTCTTTGGTGTTAGCCCTAAGGCTATATGCCATAAGTTTTGATGATGACAAATGTATTTGAAATGTAGTATTGATATATATAAAGGTTAATTATCATATATATGCTACAAGTACTTAAGCATGATTATGTTACTTAATATATATGTTGCATATATTGAATCATGCTATTATCATGAATTGAACTAACCATTGGATTTGCAAGTAAGATATATTTTATAGGTTGGTTCAAAACAAGAAGAGTGAGTATTGGATTGAAGAACAAGGAATAGAAATATCATGCTTCACTCAAGGAAAACAACATGCAAGAATAAAGCTTCAAGAAATGAAGAATTAGAAGATTTGAAGTCTTGGAAGCTTGGATGCATCAAGAAAGCAACCATCATGCTCTAAAAACAAAGAATTTGAAGATAACAAGTGACTGTCGACCACCCTATCCTAACTGGTCGACCAACGAGCTCCAGAAGCAAAGTCTTCAAGCATTGGTCGACCACCCTATGCTGACTGGTCGACCAACGAGCTCCAGAAGCAAAGTCCTTGAGCATTGGTCGACCACCCTATGCTGACTGGTCGACCAACGAGCTCTAGAAGCAAAAATATTTGAGCACTGGTTGACCACCCCATTACACTGGTCGACCAACGTGACTAATGAATCACTTCTGGACTACACTGGTCGACCAACGTGCCACACTGGTCGACCAACGTGCCACACTGGTCGACCACCGACATCAGAAAATGTGCTGTAACGGCTAGTTTTTGCTGACATCATTATGGAACCACCTTGGATTTGTCTCCAACGGTCTTATTCGTCCTTGGGCTATATATATCAACCTTGGGGGCTATCAAAACTGAAGAGAGAACACTCCTATTGCTGAACTTCATCTGTAAATTTTCTCTTGAGCAGATTATACCCTTGTGAGCTTATCAATGTAACATATACTCTGTTTTTAGAGAGTTTCTCTGTAATTGTTGATTTTGATCAACACAAATATTATCTTGAGTTGTATTATCAAGGAGAGTATTCCTTGATAGAGTATTTATTGAGAAAGCTTTCTTTTGGGTTGTAGAGAAGCCAATTTAGCATAAATTCTCCGAAGGGTTGAGGAGGAGCCCGGATTCACAAATTCTCCGTTGGGTTGTGGAGGAGCCTTGGCTAACGAAATTCTTTGTAATGGTTTGCAAGTACCCAGATCAAACTTGCAAGTATAGTGAAAATACTCAAGTGACTTCTTGAGGACTGGATGTAGGCTTGAGATTAGCCGAACCAGTATAAATCTTTGAGTTTGCTCTCTCTATCCCTTACTCCTTTATTTGTGCTTATTGTTATCTATTCTTTATTTCCTTGCTCCTCATAATTATTCATCTTGATAGCACCTTGATTTTCTGTGTTGTATTTATTATCCTAAGCATGTACTTTCATAGAAAATCATTTTAACTTCCAATAAAGCTTTGTGAAAAATTTATAAAACCCAATTCACCCCCCTCTTGGGTTCCAACCATTACTTTCATTTGGAACATTGATTCAGCCATAGTTAGTAAGGAAAATCTTGTAGCCATTACTAAGGAAAGCTTAGATGATAATGTTGCATTCTATAAACTATGGAAGTGTTCAAACAGACTGAGCTTGTACCTCATAAGGATGACCATGGCTGAAAATGTAAAGCCATCGATGCCGAAGATGGATAATGCTAAGGAATTCATGGAAAAGGTAAAGGAGTATTCTAAGTCAGACTTGGTAGATAAGTCAATTGTAGGAAGCCTGATGAGTAAGCTGACTAAAAAGAAGTTTGACTAGTCACAGACCATTCATGATTATGTGACTCACATGTCCAATCTAGCAGCAAAGTTTAAGACTTTGGGGATGGAAGTAAGTGATCAGTTTCTAGTGCAATTCATCATTAACTCCCTACATACTGAATTTAGCCAATTTGAGATCAACTACAATGCTCTCAAGGATAAATCGAACTCAAAGGAATTGAAGGCTATGTTAGTACAAGAGGAAGGGAGATTAAAGAAGATGAAGGATCACTCCATCCACCTCACTGTCCATGATGGTGCTAGCAGTAGCAAGTTCAAGCCAGGAAAAAAGGATAAGAAGGACAAAAGAAAGGGCAAGGCCTCAATTAAAGTTACTGAAGGCTACATCAAGAAACAAATTAAGTGTTTCTTTTACAACAAGATAGGACACTTAAAGAAAGATTATCGTAAAAGAAAGGCTTGGTCTGAAAAGAAAGGTATGCATTATGTTTCTGTATACTTTGAATCAAACCTTATAAAGGTTCCTAATAATACATGGTGGTTAGATTCTGGTGCTACTACCCATGTATCTCATGTTTTACAGGGATTTAGTTCAATTTAACCATAAAAGGAATAGAACAGTACTTGTTCATAGGAAACAGGATGAAGGCACGGATATAAGGTATTGGGACTTATAGATTGATCTTAGGCACTGGATGTCATTTAGATCTTGAAAAGTGTCTCTATGTACTTGATTGTGCTAGGAATCTTGTTTCAGTAGGAAAACTAGATATTTTAGGTTTTTATTTCAAATTTGCAATGGTACATTTGCATTGTATAAAAATAAGTACTTTTTTGGATCTGGTACTTTATGTGATTTGCTTTACCATTTCAATTTGAATAATGAATTTGTTGAATCTTTGTTTCATGTTGAAAGTAGTGTAGGCATTAAATGTAGTACACCAAAGGAAAATTCTACTTTCTTGTGGCATCAAAGATTAGGTCACATATCCAAAGAAATGATAATGAGGTTAGTGAAAAATGATATATTACCTCAGTTAGATTTTAGTGACATGGATATATGTGTGGATTGCATTAAGGGAAAGCAAACCAAACATACATTAAAGAAAGTAACCACAAGAAGCACTTAACTTCTTGAGCTTATACATACTAATATTTTTTGTCCTTTTGACGTCCCTTCTTGGGGCAGTGAAAGATATTTTATCACCTTTATAGACGATTCCTCACGTTATGATTATATCTATTTACTGCATGATAAATCTCAATCTGTGGACTTCTTTAAGGTGTTCATTGATGAGGTGGAAAGGCAGTTAGATAAGAAAGTGAAAGTAGTGAGGTCAGATAGAGGTGATGAGTTTTATGGCAGGTCCAATGAAAGTGGACGATGTTCAAGTCCATTTTCAAGGTTCCTTAAGAGTAGGGGCATTTGTGCACAATACACAATACCTGACACACCTCAACAAAATAGTGTAGTTGAAAGATATAACCACACCTTAATGGATATGGTTAGGAGCCTGTTAAGTAATTACTCACTACCCCTCTCATTGTGGATGCATTAAAAACCGCTATGTATCTGCTTAATTGGGCTCCTAGTAAGGCAGTTCTTAAGACACCTTATGAATTGTGGACAAGCAGGCAACCCAGTTTGAGACATCTCTATGTTTGGGGTTATCAAGTAGAAGTAATGGTATACAATCCACATGAAAAGAAGTTAGATCCTAAGATAGTCAACAGTTTTTTCATTGGCTATCCTGAAAGGTCAAAGGGGTATAGGTTTTATTGTCCTATCCATACTACAAGGATTGTAGATTCTGGCAATGCTCAGTTCTTTGAGAATGGTCAAAATAGTGGAAGTGAGGAACCACGAAAAGTAGACATACAAGAAACTTGGGTTATAGTACCTACACCCAAGATTTCTTCTCATGTTGTTATTCTCATTGTTGTATCACAATGTACCGAAAAAACCAATCAATGTCCCAAACCCACCTGTTCAGATTGTAGAGAATGAGTCAGTCACTGTTGATCAAGAAATTGATGTACCACAACTGGAACCTTAAGGGGTACCTCAAAGGAAACCTGAAGAGGAACCTCAACAGGAAGTAGCATTAAGACGATCTGTAAGGTAAAAGAGATATGCTATTCCTAGTGATTTTATGGTATACAATCTTGAGAATAAGTATGACTTGAGCATTTCTAAGGATCCAGTCTAATTTAAACAAGCCATAGACTGTAGTAACGCTGAAAAATGGTTTAATGCCATGAAATAAGAAAATTAAATCAATGGATGACAACAAAGTCTGGGACTTGGTTGAAGTGCCTGAAGGTTCCAAAAGAGTAGGCTGTAAATAGATCTTTAAGACTAAACGTGACTCAAATGGCAATGTCAAAAGGTTCAAGGCCAGACTTGTTGCTAAAGGTTACACCTAGAAGGATGGCATTGACTATAAGGAGACTTTCTCTCTAGTTTCAAAGAAAGACTCCTTGAGGATTGTTATGGCTTTGGTGGCTCATTATAATTTAGAGCTTCACCAGATAGATGTTAAGACTGCTTTTCTAAATGAAAACCTGGAAGAGGAAGTCTATATGGACCAACTTGAAGGTTTTCTGACTGAAGAAAAAAGAAAACCTAGTGTGTAAGCTGAAGAAATCAATATATGGACTAAAACAAACCTCCCGTCAATGGTATCTCAAATTCGATAATACCATCACATCTTATGGTTTTATAGAGAATACCATTGATCGATGTATTTATATAAAGGTCAGTGGGAGTAAATTTGTCATTTTAGTTCTATATGTTGATGATATATTACTTGCTACAAATGACTTGGGACTATTACATGATGTAAAGAAGTTTCTCTCTAAGAGCTTTGAAATGAAAGATATGGGTAAAGCGTCCTATGTGATTGGGATAGAAAGATTCCGGTACAGGTCATAAGTACTCTTAGGTTTATCACATAAAGGATATATCATAAGGTCTTAGAGAGATTCAGAATGGATAATTTCTCTGCACGAGTAGTTCCAATTCAGAAGGGAGATAAGTTCAGTCAAATGCAAGTCCTAAAAATGAATTGGAACGTAAAAAAATAGAAACAATTCCTTATGCATCAGTGGTTAGGAGCTTGATGTATAACATGACCTGTATTAGGTCAGACATTAGCTTCGCTATTGGTATGCTTGGTAAATACCAAAGCAATCCTGGTATGGACCATTAAAAGGCTATAAAGAAAGTTCTTTAGTATTTGCAAGGCACCAAAGAACACATGCTCATATATAGAAGGTCTGATTATCTGGAAGTGGTTGAATATTCAGATTTAGATTATGCCAGATGAGTGGACACCAGGAAGTCTATATTTGGTTGCCTGTTCCTATTAGCTGGAGGAGTAGTGTCATGGAAGAGTGGAAAGCAGTCTGTCATTGTTGCTTTTACTATAGAGGTTGAATTCATGGCATGCTTTGAGGCCACTATTCAAGGATTGTAGTTGCGAAACTTTATCTTGGGACTTGGGATTATTAACAGTATATCCAACCCGTTGAGAATTTATTGTGATAATTCTGTAGCCATATTTTTCTCAAAGAACGACAAGTACTCTAAGGGTGCCAAACACATGGAGTTGAAGTATTTGTCAATTAAGGAGAAAGTACAGAAGCAGAGAGTGTCTATTGAGCATATTAGTACCGATCAAATGATAGTGGATCCGTTGACTAAGGGATTACCGCCTAAATTATTTTCTAGTCATGTAGAGCATATGGGCATTATGGACAAAGCTTTGCTATGTTGATTACAGTATTGTATTTATTGTGCTTGTTATATTTGTGACACTATCAATTCACTTATAGTTATGTTTCTACATATTACACTTGTTATCATTTTGGTATCTATGTATATATGTTTATGTTAGATGACAGGTTATGTTGAGGCTTATAGTTTTCCTTAATTAAAGTTAATATTGGGTTAAGGATGTTCTGTGATACATGGAAGGGATCATGTTGCAGAATAACATGTGACCGCCATGATCCGCTCAAAACTAATTCAACAAAGTCTAGAGATGTTAGTGAATTTGATGTATAGAGCACACTTATAGTTGTTGTTAAACTATCAAGTAATTACAAGGGCCAAGTGGGAGAATGTTAGATTTTTTTCTAATATGTGGCCTATGTAATTAAGTTTAATGGCATTAATTATTAAATTCACATAATATAACATTAAAGGACCTAAATGAGAAGTTTTTAATATATTGGGGCCTTCTTGTGATGGTTGAGATGCTATTAAGTAATTAAAAATTTTATAGGGATCAAAAGGTAATATATCCCTTTTACTCTGATTTCAAATTTTAAATAACAGTAATAAAAGAAATAGGATGTTTGTTCAGAAAAAGTCTATCATTTACTATTTTCCCTCCTAATCATCAAAGAGATCTAAAAGAAAGAAATTCATATGAAAGAACACGAATTTGACTACGCAGAAGAAAAGCATAGATCCAAGTATGTTAAAGTTTCTGTATGTGTGAATCATGAAAGTCAATATCCTTAATTGTGGGATTTTTTTACTAACATTGCCTCCTTTACATGAGTAAACAAAGAGACAGCTTGTCAAACAAGATTTAATCCTTCCAGGGCCAATTAAGTTCATGGATAATGAGAGATCTTATTGACAATGACACAAATAACATGACTCTTCCTGGTTATTTTGATTATAAAACATTCCATTATTTGTGATGTGATACATGGACAACTGATTGTAATGTAAACACTGGAAGTCGAGTGACCAAAACAAATGATTATAAGGCAATCAAAACAATCACAGCCAACCAAAATAATCGACCTCTTCTTTATTTGCCTAAATTCTAGAAAAACGTTTAAACATCACAAGAACTCAATATTAGGCATCTCTAATTCAGTAAATAATATTCGTATTTGTAATGTGCATTTAAAGTTTCCAATCTGCTTTGTTCATATATACTATTTTGTTCATATCATTCTACCAGTGAAATGTAAATTCACCAAGTAATCAAACATCATGCACATCTACAAGTCCTTGTAACCTATTGTGTACAATAAAATTGCTCAATAGCTTCATGCAAATAGAGTATAGTCGCCCATTCCCTTGTTTTCTCTTGGCTTTATAGGAGCAGGAAAAAGACTCATCTCCCTTAGTCTTTCGGCCATTCTTTACAAAAATAATATTATGTTCTCCTACCTCTCACTCACACACACATTCTTGCCCATAAGCTCTTGATCTCTTGTACATAATACACACATTGCAATGTCAAAAACTCCTACTTGTATAAAACATTTTTTTTCTTTCTTTTTTTTCTCTTCCTCATTCTCAAGCAACCCCTCCCTTGCACTCTTTGGTTCTACAACCAAGGCACACCACTCATCACCCACACACCAACTCAACACACCAAGCTCACAATCCCACTTCACAACACATATATTTTGGAAGTGAAAAACAGAAGGAGGGAGAGCTACTAAAGGAGCCTTATACTTTAAAACAATAGTAGCACATGCACAAGAGAGAAGGGAAGTTTAGGGAGAGAAACTCACATTCTTTCACACACACAGAACCGAAAGAGGGAGGAAGAACACAGAACGAAGAAAAAATAGAGTACACATCGATGTTAAAGTATCTGGATTCAAGGTGAAGAAGTCAGAGAGAAGGAAAGTAGCATTGTGAGAGAGAGAGAGAGAGAGAGAGAGCAACTTTGAGGTAGAATATTTTGTTTAAATTATTAGTAACGACATTTTTGTAATTTTGGAGTATGGGTCCATGTGGCAGGTGATGTGGCAGGTGATGTGGCAGAAGAATTTTACCACATGGAAACCTAGTCAGCATTTTCGTTAACCTACTTGATGAAGTTAACAGAAAAGGGCATATATGATAAAAATTGAAAGATTAAGGGTATAATCGAAAAATTGAGGTAAACGTTAGGGGCATATAATACCCATTTGCCTTGTTTTCATTACTTAAAAAGCACATTGTTACATTAGTTACAACTATCATCTTATTTGCCTTGAGGTTAATTTGTTCCACAAGGCTTTCCTTATTACCATTGGGAAACATTTAAAATTAATTAATTGACTAGTGCTTGTCAATTGAAGAAGAGTTTATTATTAGAAAGCAAGAAATTACATCCAAGTGGAAAATAAGGAATTCTCCTAAGAAGAAAAGATAAAAACAAAAGGGAGTAAAAGTGTAGAACTCGCAGGGAAGCCAAAAACATGATCTTATTCTAGGTAAAGGCAAAGAGACACCCTTGAAAATATGTGCATTCCTCTTCAACCGAGTCCAAAAGATAATTGCATAAATTGCACTAATCAAAAAACTCAGTAATGACATCCTTATTCTTACCAAATACTACCTCCAAAGAGTGCTATGGGTAACTCTTCCAATGGGAAATGACACCCTTGGGATTTACCTAGCACCCCAAATAGATTATTCCACAAAAATTTAGGTAATACATATGCCTCTTTAATAAACCTTTCAATTTGACACTGTTTATTTGAGTTTTTTTTATTTGAGTATTAGGGTTCAATTTTGGCATTTGAATAAGGCCTAAAGTTATAATGGTTACCTTTGTCATATTGTTATTAATAAATATGATATGAGAGTTGCTTTTTGAGTGTTCTTTATTCCTTTGATTTTGGTTCTACACCACATAATGTTGAAAATACGGGGCACTTAGCCACCACCGTGAGTTCGATGAAGACCTCAAGTGTTACTTCCTCACAAGAAACTTACTTTCAAAATTAGAGAATCATGAAAAGAATGCTAAATGAGATACCCATTTAACCTTACAAGACTTCAAAATAACGGGCAAGCCATCAAAAAAATGTGGTGGTAATGATAGTAGAAATGTAGAAATGTAGAGTTCATCCTAGTATATTTATATCTTCTTGCACAATGGCAATGATAGTAGATTTCATAATCCCTTATCTATTGGATTTGTTTTCTGGGTTTAGTAGTATGAAACTCGACTCTTTGAATTTGTTATCTTTTTTTGTTGGATTTATCATAGAAGAGAGTCTGCCTCTTGTCTTGTATGTTTCACTGTTGAAGGTAAGATTTATTCTAATGCATCATCTTTCTTATCCCTAATTATAATTAAAAATAATCATTATGCTCACTGCTAGAAAAATCATCATGCTCACCCTTCTAATCATGTGGTTATGTAACTTTTATTATTCTATTTGAATTTTAAATTTTAATGCATATTTAGTTTTTTTCCCCTCTTTTTCTACTAGAAAAATGGCAACTTTGTCTGATGCATGTCTTGCTTTTTGTAGACTGAGTATAACAGAAATTGGCAAACAAGAGTTGAAGTTTGTTGCATAATCTTCTGAACCTTCTTTTCCTCTTTGTCATGACCAGGAATTGAGGCTACCCAAAATCGCAGTCATAATCGGGGCAGACGTTGTGTCACCCATACTGCTACAAGCCTAGATATTTTCTCAAGCTAACCCTAGCAGCATGCACTGTGTCCTAAATGACCTATCTGATTACAGCGCTCCTAGAGGAATTGACTTAAGAGTAAATAAAATTATCTTACCCTAAGCAATGAAGAGGCAACATTGATCTGCAGTCGTCAATCCAGTCGGTCTTCCGTACTTACAACTGTGAGGGGGTAAGTTTAATCCATGGACTCACCCAAATTAGCACTACTTTACATAGACATGCAATGTACATATATTATATACGAACATACACTCTAGGAAAGCTATCTTGCGAGACATCAAGCTGCCCTGAGGACCTACGTATGGCATCACGCTCTCGAATCATGTAAAGTGCACCCCTAATGCCATTACACCCAACCCCTGACATTGACCACTCCGATCGTGCATATGTCATACATACATACTACTACATATCCATCAAGAAATCAATCTACACACATCTTCCAAATATAAACATCACTTCATATGGGTTTACATTCACATGAGTTTCCTTCTCAAGAGCTTCATCAACGTGGGTCTACGTTCCCATAGATTCGTCACTCAAGAGCCTTGTTATATGGGTCTATGTTCCCATGTACTACTTTTCCACATCCCATGAGCTACGTTGTCAAGGGTCTGCATTCCCTTGGACTTTTTGCTCAAGAATTTCAATATATGGGTATGCATCCCTATATTTTTATTTCTTAAGGTTTCATCAACATGGGTCTAAGTCTCCATAGATTCATCGCCAAGATACCATCCCATGGATCTACGTCTCCATAGAGCACCCTGTGGATTTCATATCTACCGACCTTATGGTACGACTCCTATTCTAAGTCTTGGTCGATGCCTAATCTGGCAACTACTAGTATCTAACCCCAAGAATGCACCACTAGGTCACATCCAAACATAAACAGAATCATATGCACCAACAACAATGAATACGACCCCAGCATGGTAAATCCTCCTTCTAATGAGTACATCATCGACAAGTCGCCCCTTGAGGAATTTAGAAGCCAACCTTGGCATTCCTCAAGTTGGGTTTCACCTTGCCATGACATCGCCCCTCAGGAGGAATGTATAGCCCACATTGGCTTCCTTAACCTAGGCTCCACATTTCTACCTCACTCATAGACCAAACCCTCGTTGAATCCCAAAATCACATTATTCTTTGTTCCCAAATTAAATTCCAATTATATGTTAGTCCCCCGTTTAAGATTTTAATCTTAAAGGTTATCTACGTATTTAGAAAACAATTGCTTAACATCACCCATGCACAGACAATAATTTTTCCTTTTATAAATTTATGTACTCCCCTTTACAATTATTCCAAGCATACATACATTTTAAATAAATTTAGCAAAAACAATCCTAAAATATATAAACATATAGAATGGAGCTAGATCCTTCACCTGGATTTGAAGCTTTCTTGGCTCCCACAATGTGCCTCAGTCAAACCCCAAGCCATGACCAAACCTACGGGACACCAATCTTAAACTTCAGTATAAAATTTCTCCAAAAAGCTGTCTAGGTTACAACTGGTCGACTACCCTCTAGCTGGCGATCAACTAGCTAGGTATAGCTAATACTGTCCCTAGTAATAGCAACTGTTTGACTGGTGAACCTTACTAGTTAACCAGTGTGTCTATGCCAAATCAGTTGAGTAGTGACAAGGATTCCCAGCCTAACCCAAGAGTAACTGGTGATTGGTGACACATTACCAGTCGACTAGTGCGTCTCAACTAGGTCTAGTCAAAAAGCACCAGAGGCTGTCAATCGACCGCTCTTCATTTGACAATCAACCGATCACCCAAAAAATTTATGCATACCTACAGGAAGCCTCAATTTTTGCACAAAATCACCTAAATCTCTATCTTTTCTCTTGATTCTTTCCATGGGTTTTAGTTAGGGATGTTTAAGGAGTGGTTTGACACCAAAATCCCCAATTAATTCCAATAACCTAAGGCCCAGTCATCAAATCTTTGTTTTAAACCCTAACTTTTCCATTCTAGGTTTCAATCATCTAATCTCATCTTAAATCTTGATTTGCCCCTCAATTCTTAGTTCTATTTCCTTCAACAAATATCTAGGGATGTTTTAAAACCTAACCCAAGCTTCAAAACTCTCCCACAATCCTAATTTCTACCCAAATCCCTTTAAATCCAAAAATAGGAAAGAAATTAGGAAAGTGGGATACCCACCTCATTTCCTTACTTTTTCAGTTATGGTTAGTCACCGGAGACCCATCCCACTGCTAGAGAATTGTTGCAGAAAGCTTGGGTGGTAGAGGGTTAAGAAATGATGGAGAAAAGAGATAGTAAGAGTTGGGAGAAGGGAGAGCATTTGAGAGGAAGGGAGGGAAAATACGAGAAAATGGGTGGGCCACCTATATATACCCCTTCATGGTGAAATTACTATTTTGCCCTCTAGTCAACATTAATAATGGCAAATCTGTAATTCTCCAACTCAAGTACTTCTCATATTCTAGGTGCCTCGCAATTTTCCTTATTAAATTATAGTCCCTCCTTAGACTTAGTAATCATCTGACTCCCTCAATGCCATGTGTACATCTCCCCAGTCCCCAGTCACTCATTATTTACACATCTTGCCATTTTTTAACCTCACATTTCTCTATTAAGCAAGGAAAAAATTTAATGTACTCCAATTACTCCTTAAAATTCAAATATATTAACACCTAAAAATGGCGGGTGTTACATCTTCCTCTTCACTCAAGGTATATATTATTGATTATTGCAACATTTTTAGGCATAAGAAATATATTTTTCACTACTGAGTCTTCAGATATTTGAGTATTCCCATTTAATATTCTCTTTTAGCATGTATAATTTCTCTGCATAGATATTCAAGATTCATGGTTTTCAAGTGCATTTTATATGGATCACTATGAGATGCTTTGCCTCACAATATATACATTACTTTTCTTAAAATTTCAGACCTAATTCATAAGTACTGCATGTTGAGTCTTGGAACTACACTTAATATAAGATGCAGCACCTATTTGTTTCCTAAGTTCTTCTCCCTGTTAGTAATTACAATGATTGATGAATGAGCTCCTTGTTAGTTATATGCTATAAAAAGTGCTTTATGCTTATATGCAAAATAGCTAATTTTCTAGTTCTACACTCAATCATTTTGCACCCTTGCTTGGTCCTGGCTCTATCGTATGCTTGATTTGCCATATTGTCCATTCTCTCTTTTTCTTTCATGTTTGCAATTTTGGTAAATATATTCAACCATTAAGGCAAAGTCGGGAATTGATTTCTGTAGTGGCTTAAAATTTGTTCTTATTTGTTAGGATGAACTTGGAAGGAAACTGTGTTTTGGATGTCATATAGTTTATGACATTAATTTTTTTCAAAAAAAATTCCAACAACTAACTGCATTATTTATTAAAAGACAAAATGACACAGGGTATATTTATGAACTAAAATAATATATCAATCAAAATAGTGATATTCTTTAAGACTAAACATGTTTAAATACAAAGTCAAATCAAGAGACAAAAAAAGGCTATACGTTTTCTGAGTGTTGCATGTTGATTTGATTATAAAGATGATGTGCTTCCTTTGAGATTGTTTAGTATGATTTTCTTTTTCTCTCCAACATTGCTTTGTTAAATTATGAGACAACTTTATGCATTTTCTTTGTTAATAATTTTTCTCCCATCACTTTCTAAATTGCTCATTTTCTTTAGCTTTGCTGAAGCTATTGATGTAGCTCAAGCTTTGCTAAAGCTATTGATGTAGCTCAAGCTGGTGCTTCTGGTATTCAATTTTTTGTTGGCCACCCCTAGGTAATTTTCATTTAGAATCTACCCTAAGAAGAGAAAAGATCATGGTTTGGCATAGGTAAGAGCTAATAGACAATTTTATGTGTTGATGTACATTCTTCAATATTATTTCTAAATGTTCCTAAGTTATGATAATAACTAGTGGAATGGTTTGCTTATTCAGGGAGTACCTTGCTCTTACGTGCCAAGAAGCAACAAACCTAAAAGAGTTTATTTATACTATTCAAACTGGTGTATTCATCCAGGCAACTTGCATTTTAGAGATTTTAATGCTATTTATTTGATAGGCCGTGCTTGTTTTTGAATTGTGATGTTTGTGTTATTGAAATGATCACTTATGATCATTAAGAAGGTTGCAATGTTCATTGTGAAATATAGTTTCTAGTTTTTTTATGGGGGGTTAATCTTCATTTTTTTAGGAAAGTACAATATTTAACTCACGTTACCAACATATAAAGGACAATGACTTCAAAACACTATTGCACTTGAGTTTATATTAAAGATATTTGAAAAAAAATAATTACAAAGATTGTGATCTTTTAAAATAAAATCATGAATTGATTCTAAAAAATTATACATAATGAGTAAATCAATTTGAAAACAAACAACAGTTTTTTGTAAATTGTACAAACAAGTCTCACTGAGATGCCACATTTCGTTTGATTCTCTAACCATAATTCTAATGCTAGGAAGGAATAAGAATAACTAGAAAGAAAGCAAATGAATATTGACTTATTAGCTTTGTTATGCAAAAAAGCTATCCTTTGGCATTTGTTTAGTCATTACTTGGAAGGTAGCTAGCATGCCATTGCTAAATAATTCATTGATGTTAGGCTTTTTCTTGATTACATTTAAAGTACTTGCATTCTCAAATTTAAAGTCTGAAAATACTTTTATTCATGATACATTCCTGCTAAGGATGGAATGAACAATGTTTTTGGATTTTTCCTGGGATAAGGTTTACATGGTTTATTTTACTTATTACTTTGGCATGGTAGGTTTCATCTTGATACCTTGTCTCATCTGCTCATGTTTTCATTTTTTAATGTGATTCCCTACTTCTTTCTAAATTCCTTATTCTATATACTGGCCATATGAATGATAGAGAACCTAGGTTTGTATTCTATGGACTGGCCCTATGAATAATAGGAAACCTCATCATGTGGCATTTATCTATACTTGATTTTTTTTCAATTGGCTCTTTATGTTATTGTTAATTTATTTATGTTGGGTATGACATCTGAAGTGGAGAAATTAATTCCTCTTTAGGGTTTAATAATTAGTTAATTTCCAACTACTATAAAGTCATGAATGGACAATTTATAAACTCTATATGGTTTATGTGGAGAACATGGATATGCCACAAAACCGTAAGTAGAT
Source organism: Biancaea sappan (assembly GCA_037074585.1). NCBI lineage: Eukaryota > Viridiplantae > Streptophyta > Magnoliopsida > Fabales > Fabaceae > Biancaea > Biancaea sappan. Next base: position 51,868,587 of record CM073494.1, on the reverse strand, counting down.
GTATAGCAAGGTGGGTCCTAAGAGGCTTGTGATTACATATTAGTGTTTGAATGTGATTGAGGTCTTCATTAGTCATGCCTCTCAATCATTGGTATTTTTGCAAGAATGGATGATAAAGTGTCCCTACTTAAAGTACAAATGTAAGAAGTTGTTAACACCTGACAAGGTAAGGTTGTAGGAGGGGATTCCAACCAAATTATTATTACTAGACATCCCATGTAGAAAAGAAGGCCATAATCTCCCCACTAGTGTATCCTCCTTTATTAGAGCAACATTTTAACCTTGGGGACATTAAGGAACAATCGAGTTGGTATAAGGAAATGGTTTTGGATGCAACTAGGCATAAGATCAGTGTTGACCTTGACTAAAAAATAGAAGAGCTCCCAACCCAGATGCTCAAGCCTTTTATGATATATTACATGCTGCACAATCTCCTGTTTGGGAAGGGTGAAGTAGTCATTCCATATTGTCAGCAGCTATAAGGCTCTTAAGCATCAAATCAAACTGCAACATGGCTGAGAGGAACTATAATGCCTTTATGCAATTTATAGGTGAGACTATGCCATCTAGACATAAACTACATGTTGACTTTTATAGGACAAAGAAATTGGTTGCAAGGTTGGGACTTGGGTACTCGAAAATTGATTGTTGTGTGAATGATTGCACACTTTACTACAAAGATGCCATAAATGAAACATAATGTAAGTTTTATAGGAGTGCTAGATATATAAGTAGAAGGACCCATTGTGGTACTCATAGGTAGATGGCAAATAAGCAATTGTGGTTCATGCCTTTGATCCCAAGACTTCAAAGGTTATTCACTTTTGAGATCATAGCTAAAGAAATAAGGTGGCACTATGACAATCGTCAAGAAGCCAGAGTGCTAGCCCACCCATCCTACGAATTAGCATGGAAAATGTTTGACTAAACATACACAGGATTTGCTTTGGATCTGCAGAATGTAAGGCTTGGGCTATGATCTAATGGTTTCACGCCTTATGGACAATTTGGTAAAGTTTATTCTTGCTGGCCTATTATTCTTACCCCATATAACATGCTTCCTAGAATGTGTATGCGATAAGAATACATGTTTTTGACACTAATCATTCCTAGGCTTAGCAATCCGAAAGCAAAAATAGATGTTGACTTGTAACCTTTGATAGATGAATTGAAATTGTCGTGGGATGAAGGTGTTCTGACCTATGATGCATCATTGAAGCAAAATTTTCATATATGGGTAGCGCTTATATAGACTATAAATGACTTTCCCACATATGGAATGTTGTCTATTTAGATGAAAGGTGGGAAGTTATCTTGCCATATTTGTATGGAAGAGTCACAGGCTGGAAAACTTCTTTTTTTTAATTATCAATGAAAATTTTTACGAATGATTCATACTAGAAAAACAAGAATGTCTTCCTAAAAAATAGAGAAAAGAGATCATCACCTCCTCCTCTGTTAGATAAGACACAAGTTTGGAGGAGAGTATCTAATGTTCCTATAGTCCATGAATGTGGTCAAGCTATGACCATTGAAAGGTATAGGGTTACACACAATTGGCCTAAATAAATTATTTTTTGGGAATTGTCACATTGAAAGACAAATCTAATATGACACAGTTTGGATGTTATGCATATCGAGAAGAATGTCTTTGACAACATTTTTAATAATGTGATGGATGTCAAGGGCAAAACAAAAGATAATGCAAAGGCTAGGATAGACATCCAAGAATACTGTCACCGTAGAGATTTGGTGCTAGTTGAGCATGGTGGGACGTGCATGAAACCCAAGGCTCAATATTCATTCAATGTAGAGCAAAAATGTGTTGTTTGTGAATGGGTTAAGAACCTTAAGCTTTTTTATGAGTATGCCTCCAACTTGGCACGATGTGTGGACCTAAAAGAAGATAGTCATCATGGCATGAAAAGCTAGGATTGCCACATTTTTATGGAGGGGTTACTTCTCATCGCTCTTCCAGATGTTGTGTGGACACCTTTAATAGAACTTAGTTATATTAAGATTATATCAGAATAACTCGTTCATTATATTAAGATTCAGATAGTGGTTTACTTTTGCTTTAGTCCCCAAATCTTTGAGACCCTGGCATCAGATAAGGTATCCCACATCTACAAATTTTGAAATCAGTCAGTCAGTAACTGAGGAGTATGATGAATAAAAAAGACCAAACTTCAGTAACTGTTTCACTCACTTCCAATTTTCCCTCGGAGCCTCCTATGGCCAATAAGAATGGATTGTCCTCTGAGAAAGAAATACAATCAAATGTAGAGTTACCAGCGTTAATCATATGATTCAGTGGATACAAATTTATAGGATGGAAAAAAAACAAAAAACAAAATTTGCATAAGCTTCTTGAGCGCTTGCTATCAAGATTTCCAATAAGAATGTAACATAAGGAAAATGTTTTAAAGGTCCAAGCATGTATTGAACTATAAAAATGAGTTTTATTGGATAATTTGATAGCAAACACCTAATTGCTGTATCTCTTTTTTTCTTTTCCTTTTTTTTTTATTTCCCTTCCAACAAGAAAGGTCCTTTGCACTTTGCAAAACTGATATATGGTCCAACCCCTTATTTACAAAATGGAAAAGTGCATTCCCACTGATCGAACACATTAGGGCTTAATTCCAATGATTTTGAGAAGCACATGCAGATCTTTTTTTTTTTTTTGGTGAAAAAGTATTTGAAATGACCATTTTTCCGCTTTATATTGTCATTGGAGTTCCACCTAGGAGATACAAGCTCAACACTTTTAGCAGTCAGTCGAGTCATTTTTCAACAAAAAAATGAAACAAACGCTTTTCGAGGAAGAACCCCTAAATTTGGATAACAGGTGGAAGTGGAATATTGCAAAAAGTCGCATTAAATCAATTTGGAAATGTCCTCTAAATCAGGGGAAAGTGCAATTGGACTAACAATTGGGGCAGTGCTGTGCAATTGTGATCCCAAACAAAAACACTTACTGCTTTAGGAGTCTTGGATGCTACACAAGACGGTTGGTTGTTTGACAAATCCCAAAGCTTTAGCCAGAATGTGATGGCATCCTTCCGTCCTTCTGCAAAGTGTAACCGCATCAGAACATCTAATAACCAAGTATTCAAAGTAACTAACTCTTAAAAGTTAAAAAAGTTAAATTCACGGCTTTCAAATATTAATTTCACGAAGGAAACAACTCTCCTGCACTCAGAAAGCAGTTCTGGACATAAAGAAATAAAAACCATGGCATCATGAGCTCTTAATGATTGGACAGATAGAGTGACGCAGTAATATTGGAACATTACCATGACTACTGTATGATCAAAGACCCACTTAGAAGAACTTGGGGTGCATCATGATTCCAAGCTATTGCTTGAACCTGACAGGACAACCTAGAAAGATTGAAAGGCATCAGAAAATGTAGTACCAAAAACTATCCACAAACAATTGCTGAAACCAAATTGCACTATTGCATTTGGTGATTTGAAAAAGAAAAAAAAAAGAAATGAAAGAAAAATTGGCATATTTGATCACAATGATTTTCAACAAAGAAGGAGCAACTTCTTTACTTGCAGCAGTGACTTTAAAATACCACTTTTAACAGCAGGATACCTTAACAACCTTTGCAAGTTTTATTCCTGTCTATTTGTTTCTGTCTGACCTTTTCCACACAAGAATTAAAATTGCAAAAATGAGCCCAAAACGGAAAAATCCAGCAGCATTTTTCCCTTAATTCAAAAATTTTTAATTTATCAGGCTTAAATTATAGAAGCACAAGAATCCCTGCATTTACCAACGGTATACTTATGGCAAATATAAGAGAATTTGGTAAAGAACAGCAATAGATTAGCATCATTCTATATTATTTCTTTGGGCAATTAGCATCAGTTATTTCTCCTTTTTTAGTTTTATAAATTCAGAGACTTTGTTTAATTATGTCGTTAATATGTTTTAATTATGCTTTTAATGTTCTTATTTTAAATGGCAGTTATTAAGAGTGGATTAGGTTAGTTTTCTGCTACTAGGGGAAGTTATCCCAAATTCAAGGGGAACTCATTCCCTCTTGGGTTGTATTTAAATTGTTTTGTTTATTAATGAAAAGTCCAACCCCCAAGGGGTGGACCTAGTGGTAAGGGTGTTGTGTTACAAAGCACATGACCTTGGGTTCGATCACCCCTGGTGCCAAGGGGTTATGGGAGTTTTTCCTGGTCATGCCTCCAGGCCCCGCAAATAAGGGGAATGCCGTCCGAATACACCACGGTTATCAAAAAAAAAAAACTTAATGAACCAAGAGATCTTGGTTCTCTCTTCCCAATGAACCTAAGGAGATTTTGATTCTCTCTTCCCAACAATGAACCATAACCCAAACCCCATAATAAGATCCTCACAATCAGTGACCTTAATCAAAATAATGTGGTATCAGAGTTGACTGTTATGGGAGACTCTCTGCAGCAAAAAGTGGCACAACTGCGATAATTGTTCCTTGAGAACCATGCTGCAAGCGTTGATCGCTATGAAGCCCTCAGTCCCCAGTTGCTTTTGAGTTTTGACTATTTTACGAACTTGATGTTTTGAAAGGGCAAAATGTTTCAGTGGATTATAACAGTCACCACCATGGCAACACAGAAACGTGTATGACGGGCTCTAGTTTCATTCCAACTCCCCCAGACCCTCAGTCCCCCAGTTTAATTGTTCCGTAGTTCGCTGGTCCAAACAAGTCCTGGGGGACAGTTACTCCACTGCAGCCACATTTTCCACACTCCACACTTGAGGACTAGCATTATTTGGATGGCGGAAGTAACGTTGGTGACCCCTACATATATTGATGGTATACTCATGGAAAATGTAAGAGAATTTGGTAAAGATCAGCAATAGATTAGCAACATTCCAGATAATTTCTTTGGGCAATTAACATAGTTATTTCTCTTCTTTTAGTTTTATAATTTCAAACTTCGTTTAATTATGTTGTTAAGATGTTTTAATTATGTTTTTAAAATGTTTTCATTTTAAATGACAGTTATTAAGAGTGGGTGAGGTTAGCTTTCTGCTACTAGGAGAAGTTATCCTAAATTCAAAGGGAAGTTATTCCCTCTTGGATTGTATTTAAATTATTCTGTTTATTAATGAAAAGTGCAGAGAAAATTTAAAACAAAATTTAGAGTGTTAAACTGAAGCGATCTTGGTTCTCTGTTCGTTATTCTTAGCGAGCCTAAGGAGATTTTGGTTCTCTCTTCCCAACAATGAACTATAACCCAAACTCCATAATGATATCCATCACAGCCAGGGATCTTAAACAGATAACATAGATACAAGTGCTACTCAGCCCATCTACAACCCTCCATTGCATTTTGCTCAGGGAAAAAAAAATCCTTATCATTTTCTTTTTTCCTTTTAAATAAGCAAAAAATAGAATTGAAGAAGAGGATAAACGGAGGTTATTATGCAGAAAAACATTCCCACTGCTAAAGAGTCCCCGAACTACTAGGGGCACGTAGAAGCCTGGCATGCACTTTCCCATCTTCCTCCTCAACATTCTGAACTTTTCTCACAATATAGACTACTGATATTTTTTATTATGTCTACATATCCAAATTTAAGAGGACATTTAAATCTGAAGTTAATGGTAGAAAGCCAAAACTTCTAAAAGTCTCCATTATTTAATAGTTATTTGCATTAAGGGTTGAAGCTGAGATAGTCTGTGCTACCAATCAAATAAAAGGCAAATAAAAACCTAGGCGAACTTTTAGCTTAACTCTTACCTTGTCTGAGTGATGCTCCATGGTAATATTGCACTTCCCAGAAACCACATCCCAAATCTTCACTCGCTTGTCAGCACTAGCACTTGCAAGTATATTACTGTTTTTATAATATATATATATATATATATACTCACACACGCACATATATATATATCCATCGGTAAGATAGGTGTAAGGAAGGGAGTCACACACATGCACACACATACACACAACCAAAAAAAAAAAGAGTCCAAAAGCTTTCAGAAGAAGAAACACAAGCAAAATGCAATTTAAGAGTCAACAAACCTGTACTCCTTGTTCCATGCAAGACCAAGTACTGAGTCAGTGTGTCTGTCATCTTTGTACTTTATTGATTTCTATCAATGAAAATTACACAGATTCATAATATTAGGTTCACATGAAGCTTGACATAAATAATTTGCATGTGAAAATAAAAATTGAAGGGAATCTTCATCTATGTTCAAGAACTTTGTTAGTCTCTCCCGTTTTAATGATTTCAGTTGGGACACAGAAAATTGAATCAGATTGCAAGACTATCTGAGGAAAAACCATATTTACAGCTTGGAGCAACATATGCATGTGATATCTGTATTTTCACTTTGCATTTAATGATTTTTCTATACAAATATAGAAATTAGAAAATTTTAGAACACCACAAGATATAATCAATAGTTCTCCAAAGTCAGGATCCTAACAATAGACTGTTTAAATAAAGTCACAACGTTCCAAAAGGCTACACCAAAAGCCTGCAATTAAGTACAAAACTATACTTGTACTCATATATGCATACATGGCACAGTTTCTCAACTACATAGTACTAAGTTTCATGAGGAACGGGTCTAAGACTTGAGATAATTACCACTTATAAGCCGTTTTCTACACTTCTCAAGCAGTTTATGCATCCTACAACCAACACAATTACATATGCAACTTCTTTAAAAAAATCATAGTTAAGTATTCCACATTTCTGTTTTTTTGAGAATAATAGAGTTGAGAATAATAGAGGCACATCAGAATTTTAAGGAGATTTCAATTAACAAAATTTTGAAACAAACCTTTTTCCCTTTTTTCTTTTTCTCAGCAATGCCACCTAAAACCACACATGGCTGTACTTCATCAATCTGATAAGAAAGAAAATTACAAGGGATTCATCAAAAAGACTTCTTTGTCAATGAGGCTGCCTATAGTGCACTGAGATTTTTATACATAATCTACTTACAAAATCAAGGTCCCAAATTTCTACTGATGGTTCCATTGAACCATCGGCTATGAAGTTCCCTGCAAATATATTAAAATCATATTAAGATAATTATATAAAGTAAAGGCATCAAGCAGATATCTAATCAAGATTTAAGCATAAACTACCAAGGATGGCAGCGATTACAAGTAACAATGACCCAAACTTTGAAGATAATTATGGTCTACAATGCCTTTGACTAACTGAATGCCTCTTCAATTAGTTGCAACTGATAGATACAACTTTTGCATTTGTTAGTAGCTAAAATGGTTATCACGTATCAAAACACATTAAGTAGTTAACAAGTTTCTCCTTATTCTACATTTCTAGAAAAACATCTCCTCTTGATTTAATTGTGGAGAAGGGAGACAAGAAAGGTCCAATTGCACAGAATACATCAATCCTTTTGATAAACATAAATTTAAATGCTTGAAGACCATTGGACTTACCTCTTTCTCCACCTTTCAAAGGGCAGTCAAGCCAAGCTGTGCAGAGTGGAAATGCTGGAATTATGACATCATGGTGAACATACATGTTCACTTCACTGGAATTGGAATCTTCTATTTCATTTCTACTCTGATTTCTCCTCTGGTTTTCTGTTAACACTTGCTCTGATATGTGTTTGTATAGCAGTAGAATGAAAATGGTTTACTTAGATGATTATCTAACTTGATTAGGTAGGGCTTAATTAGATTGCATATGGTAAGGTTTAACTTATGTGTAATCTAGTTCTAGGAAGTCTCTTGGAAATATATGTTAGAAACCTAATGATAGAGAACACCAGAATTAATTTGAAGACAAGAATAATGATAGTTACACTTCTAGGACTCCTTGGCTGATTGCATTTGTGTTCTGTTTAATTTCATTTTTGTTTCTTTCAGCATTATGTTCTATTTCTAATTCTGTTATGTTATAGTTAGTTTATGATTTATGTTTTAATTATGCAATCACCCCCTGGTAATCAGTAGATAATTAGGCTATAATTAGTGTTAGAATAATTAATTAGGAAATTTAAAAGTAAGGCTCCTTGAGAGAATACGACCTGGGACAACCATTATACCATAAGTTGTCACGAATCTAATTATGAGAGACTCGACGGTCATAGTGGCTCCAACCAATATTTTCTTGTGATTTCATGATAAATGCCTTTGGATTTACTTTATTATTCTTTAACATATTTGAATTTTATTTGGACGAGAATTGACTTGTTCACTAAAATTATTATCTCACACTCATTGATTTTTCTTTTTCAGATCAGGTAGCAGATGAAAACATTCCGCTAGAGGAGTAGTTGTCGTGGACCTTTTCCATTGTTGAGTGGATCCCATGTCGTTATGTCATTTATTTTAGTTTAAGAAGTTCTGTAGTCAACTAGAACATCTAGGGAGTTTTGGGCAAACAATTCATTTTATTTCACAACGTAAATATTTAATACAATTAACTGTATTTATTTCTTTAGAACTTTAAGGATTTAATCCTATTGAATTACGATAATTTACTTGATTAAATAAATTGCAAAACTACATTTTCGTTGGATGAAATCATGGTTTAAATCAAAATATTAATTTTTTTTTGAATTGTGGGAGATTGCGAGGGATTTGGGTAAATTGTCATCTTTCCTTGTGTGTATATATGGTATATGGTTATAATTATTTATATTATTTATATTTTTAAGTTAATATCTATTTTAATAGAAGAGAGAAACAGCTGTTGGAAAGATACAACTATAGACTATAGTATCGTCAATTTGCATAAAAGAATATTCATTAATGAGGTAATATAGTCTAGTATAATTAGTAAATTGTGTTCAACGTCATCAAAGCACTAGGCTTCAAAGTGCAAGCAAATTTTTGTTGACAGAATATATATTTTCATTCAACGAATTTATTAATAAAGTGAATTTGCATTAAATTTTAATTACTAGCTATTTTAACTAATATCTATTTTAATTGTACATTCATATATATATATATACACACACATATAATAAAACAAAGATTAAATATAAATATTTAATTGTATATTCATATATATGTATATATATATATATATATATATATTTCAAGCTCTTAATTGTCTTTGAAATCTAAACAATTGAGACTATTTAAATTATTAGAAATAAGCATGATATCTCCTAGTTACAAAGTGAATGATGTATATTAAGGGATAACTATAATTAAATAAAAGAGCTTGATTAAATGACATTGGGTAGGCTTACAGTGGCGCAGGACTCGTGCCACTATGCTGGTCATGCTCCCGAAATTGGGTTGTGGTATAATATATCAAATAGATTCAGTCCAAAATATACTTTATAAAGATCAATAATTTTGATATAATTACAAATAGCAACATATATATCCCAATATATGTACACATATATAATAATTAATATGTAAGTTCACCCAAATAAAATTATTAGTACTTAGTGTGTGTGTGTGTGTGTATGTATATATAAATATAAAAATTAAATAACGCTAACAATTCTCTCACTTGAACTATATATGATTATGAAGATTGTATATATATATATTATACATATATGTAAACTTTAGTATGCACAACCTGCTACCTAGTTAAATATATTATAACAATTTGATCCATTAACTATATCAGCACATAATCAAAGATACTTCTGTAACTAGTAATATTAAAACTAAATCCAACAGTGATTGCAATGCTAATACAGTTAATAACATAAATCTAGTTTGGATGTGTAGTATGGAAATTACATGAAAATGATTTATTCATGCATATTTCTAACTAGTTCCTACATTTTTTCAACTTTAAGCTAAATCGCAAGAGAAAGCAATTCTACTTATGTTAAGTGTACTTAACACACAGACACACATAAATCTATATATATATATATATATGAATAACATCAATTCATATATCAAAATGTTAACAAATGGATATCCAACAAAACTATTTGTAAGACATAACAAACTTAATACAGACTCAATCATCTAAAGTTTTACCCACACTCATACGAGCCACAAGCATATGAAACACTCTAAGTGATAAATCTTTAGTTAGCATATCCGCAATTATAGTTCTTGTACTAACATGATCTACAAATACGATGAGACTCTGAACCCTCTCCTTCACAACTAGAAATTTAATGTCTATATGTTTATATTTTGACGAACTTTGGTTGTTCTTACAATATAACTCGGCAGCCTTGCTATCACAAAACATTCTCAAATGCCTTTCAATGCCTTCTACAATCTACAAAGCTATGATAAAATTTCTCAACCACACTGCCTGGTTGGATGCTTCATAACAGGCTACAAACTTAACTTCCATGGTTGAAGAAGCTATAAGTGTTTATTTGACACTTTTCTAGGATATAGCTCCCTCAGCCTACATAAACTTGTAGCCTAATGTCGATCTCCTAGAATCAACATGTAATATCCAACATTTTCATTGCGTAAGTGTGAGATATAGTGTTCTTAGTTAATGTGTGTCTTGCATAAGTTGTCTATGAATTTGAAATGTATGTGTTTGAATTTTCGTATGAATTCATATTTAGTACTTGTTTGAGTAAAATGTTGCCTTGGAGCTTCAATAGGTGTCGGGTGTACTGCATGAACTGAAGAAAAGACCAAAGTGAATTTAATTCTCATCTTTGAAATATTTATAGAAATGTGGAATCTTGAGGTAAAATGGTGTGAGTGACTTGTGTGATGATATAGTTGGAAATGTGGTAACTAAAGAAATGGTATTTAGCAAATCTCCCAAATTTCCTTAAGACCACAAGATTTTTTGTTACATAAAGCCTTGAGGATTTTTAATAAAAGGAAAAAGGGGAGAAAATAATTTAAACTATAGATCAGCATTTTCTACTCATTCATCACACCCTTCATTCTCTTTCTTGTGCTCCACCATATTCCTGTCCCTCTCCATTTCTTCTCCATTGAGCTTCCATCTTCATTGGTCCCTCAAGCTCCCATTGGCTCTCTACGACAACACTGAGTGGTTCTTGCTTAAGGGAAGTCAAATTTAAGGTAAGAAAAGTTAGGGTTCTTGTAGTTCTTTGATTTTTCTGTCATGGGGTGAACCTAGTGGTTATGTTGCAAATTTATGGGTTTTTTGAGGTTCTATAATGTTCCTAGACTTCCTTCCTTAGTTATTCTTCACTTGATTGTAAAGTATTGATGATTTTCAACAACCTAGAGCTTAGATGTTATCTTTTCTTCTTGAATGTTAATTTTTCTGATTTTACCCACTTAAATGTTGATTACATCTTTTGGAATGATTTTGAGGGTTTTTGTTAAGCTTTTAATGCTGCATTTAATGGGGGAAAGTTGGGAAATTAATACTCAAGAAGTAAGAAAATAAGGAAGGGAGATTGGGAGGCATTTGCAGTATTTTTGTGCACAACTGTTGTTTATCCTGTGACCCGCCACTGTAGTGGTGGTGGGTAGCATGGTTGCAGTTCTGGCTACTACAGCTGCAACTGACAGTGTTGCACTCAGGAATTTTTATTTTTGGTACTGCAGTGGCAAAAAAAGGGCCCTTGTGTTTTTCTTAGATTTTAAAACTCTCTCTTTTGGATGCTTTTGATTAGGGAATTGTTTTAGGACTTCTCAAGTTATTGAATCCTCCTTGTAGATCTTCTAAATGGTAAATTTAGTGCAGCATCCGGGTAAGTAGTCTAAACTAACTATTTTATGCTTTCTTTTTGGATAAAAGGTTACTCAAGCCTTGGTGCTAGTATCCTCCCTATTAATTAAAGTTGTATTGGCTATGTATGACAAATCCTTATATGTATACGTAGCCATATACGTGAAGTGTAATTAAACATTCAAGATAGTGGTAGATATGATAGTAAACTCTCAACTAGTCAAGGCATGATGTAGTTCACTGAAAGTAGTACATTTAGAAGTTTAAGAATCATAATTGGAAGGGATTTAGAGTTGCTCTTAGAATAAATGGTAGTTACATGATCATAGATAAAGGAGGATGACTCTAGCTTGGGCAAGAGAGATTCCTATACAAAGTATTCCCCTAAGCGGAGAGCCAAACCTCTTAGTAAAGATGATGAATGATTAATAAAGTTTGATGACCGTCGGAGTCCATATAGCCTGACTTGTCATAGATACTTTAGATGCTAGGAGGCCACAGAGGCCATGAAGTTTAGTGAGCTACTAAATATTTGCATCGTCCATAGAGGCTATGCGGGTCGATAGTTGTTATTTACAAGGCTCTTGTGACATGTAAAGACCGTTGTGGTTCGACGAAGTCCTAAACGCCTAAGGAGACTATGGTTCATAGAGGCCAAGAGGTTCAATGAACCCCGAGAACCTAGTTTATGAAGTTTGATGGACTCTAGCCACCTTTGGGTGAGGAGTTCATAGAGGCTTATGTATTTACGAAAGGTGAAATAAAATAAGTTTTACCTTGAGATTTTATGCTTTACAACAAGTATTACAACGATGTATACACATGTACAAATCTTACGTCGATGCAGGCCTTGTATGCTACAAATCATTTGTCTTATTATTATGTTGAGTTGCATTTAAGTTAGTTTACTACTTACTGAGATTTCATCTTACTCATTTTCCATGTCTAGCATTTTCAGATTCAGTTCTTGTCAAAGAACATCTATTTGAGGAGTAGCGGTAGTTCGAGGTCCCAACCTCATCGTCTCAAGGTTGGTATTTTGTTATCTTTTACTTTTTTTTTGAAAAAAATCTAGAAGTGCTCTGTGGCTCTGATAGGACTCCTAGGACGGTCTTTTGGTCATGTACATGTATGAATGATACTCATGGATGTTTTACTCAACTATTCTTTTGGCCGTGTTTTTCACTATTCCTGAGACAATTATTTTGTCTAGGAATGGCTAGAAACACAAGTATGGTTCTTATGTATGGGAATGATGATGCTAAGTCATGTATGAAATATTATGTTTTATATTGGTCGTTACATTTATTTCTTAACGAAGTTAAGCTTGCGACCTTTGGTAACTACCTTATGTTGCGCCGGTCACCTTCCCAAATCGAGATGTGGCACAACACATATCGAAAAGTCAGTATCATAGTATCTAGTGACTTCAAGTCAATATGATCTTCAATAAATGAGCATATAATCCTTTGTCCTCTAAAGGTACCTCATAATTCGTTTAACTGCTTTCCAATGAGTCATGCCTCGATCACTTTAGTATTTGGCCAACATTCCTTATTTGTACACTAAATCTGAATACGTACATACTTGTGCATACATGATACTCCCTACTGCCGAAGCATATGAGATTTTCTCCATTTATGTCTAACTTAGGGCATTGGAGATAACCGAACATGTCGCCTTTGGCTACAAGTGTATCACCTGGTGCACAATTATGCATGCCAAAGAGACTCAACACTTTATCAATATAAGTCTTTTATAATAATCTCAATGTGCGTCTGGTATGACCCCTACGAATCTAAATCCCCAGAACAAAGGATGTCTCACCAAGACCTTTTATATCAAATTTACTAGATAGAAAGGACTTGGTTTCATGCAAAACGGTCATATCATTACTAGCTAGTATAACATCATCTACATACAAGACTAATACCACAAATTTGCTCCTGCTCAACTTGAGATATATGCATTGATCAACCGGATTTTCTTTAAATCCAAAAGAGATGACCACTTCATCAAATTTCCAGTACTACTGCTGGGATTCCTATTTTAACTATAAATGGATTTCTTCAGCTAACATATAAGGTGCTTTGAATCCACAGAATTAAAGTTCTTCGACTACACTATGTATATCGTTTCTTTAATGTCTCTATTGAGAAATTTCATTTTGACATCCATTGGATGTAGCTTTAAATCATAATGAGCTACAAGTACCATTACAACTCCAAAGGAATCCTTCGACGAAATTGGCAAGAAGGTTTCCTTAAGGTCTATGCCTTCCTCCTAAGTATAACCTTTGGCTATGAGACGTGCCTTATATCATTTGATATTACCACTTGAATTGTGTTGGGTTTTAAAAATCCATTTACAACTAATCGGTTTCACCCCTTGTGGTAACTCTACTAAATCTCAAACCTCATTGTCAACCATAGATTTAATCTCATCTCTAATAGCTTCGATCCACTTCTTTGAGTTACTAGATGACATAGTCTCTCTATAAGTGACTAGATCATCTTCCATGCCTATCTCAAACTCATGTTCTTGCAAATAAACAACATAGTCATTTGGTATTATACTTTTCCTCTCTCTAGTGGATCTCCACAATGGCACTTCAGCTTAAGGTTGTTGAGGTTCTTCAATTTCAAGAGATTAAATCTCTTAATCCTGAATAGGAGTGATCTCTCCTTCCATTATATTTTCATGTTCTCCCAAATTCCAAGGTTTAGGTATTTCAGGCAAAATTACCTAATCTAGTGTACTCATGACTATAGTAGGAATACTAACATATTCTTAAACACAATATTCCTCATCTGATCATTCCCATTGCAATCAACTTCCTCAATGAATTTGGCATTCTCAGTCTTAAATAAAGACCTAGTTGAAGGGTTATAAAACTTAAAACCCTTTGACATTTCAAGATACCCCACAAAGTAGCAGCTTATTGTTCTTGTGAATAAACTTCAGAAATAGAATATTCCAATCGAAAATAAAAAATTTAATAAGAAATTTCGAATATATAATAAATAATAATAAATGAATAAAAAAAGAAAAATAATGTATAAAACTTCTTCTCATTAGGCTTATATGGCTTAGCTTTAGCAGGACAACCCCAAACATGCAAGTGCCTAATAACTGGTTTCTTACCTATCCACAACTCATATAGGGTTTTTGACATTGCTATACTTGGTACCATGTTAAAGATACAGACTACAGTCTTCAATGCCTCTCCCAAAGTGATTATGGTGAAGAATAATGACTAATTATACTTCTTACCATATCCTTAAGAGTGCTATTTCGCCTCTCAACTATACCATTTTGACTAGGAGTTCCTGGCATGGTATACTGAGGCACAATCCCATACTCAGTCAAATACATGGCAAAAGTCTCTATACGTTGTTCACTAATCCATCATATTTACTGTAAAATTCACCACTATGGTCATATCTGATAGCCTTAATTTTCTTGCCTAGTTGATTTTCAACTTCGGCTTTGAAAATCTTCAACACATCCAATGCTCACAACTTCTCATGAATTAGGTACATATAACCATATCTACAGTATCCATCAATAAAGTTAATAAAATATTGTTGTCTATTCGAAGATGGTGTAGGTAACATACCACAAATGTCAATATATATTAACTCCAAGGTTTCACTTACTCTAGATGTACTTGTTCCCTTAAAGTTTGTCAATTTACCCTTAATGCACTCAATTCAAATATTTATATCATCAACATTAGATATCTCTAGAATGTCATCTAACATAAGTCTTTGTATTCTCTATTCAGAGATATGCCCCTAACGCTTATGTCATAATTTAGAAGAATTTTCATCATATAGCCTATGTTTAGTACTATAATTCATAGTATGCATAATCTCAGAGCTATTAGAATTCACACAATTTAATTAAAGAATCAGTACCAATCAAATTTGAATTTAAAGAAATACTGAAAGTTTCATTTCCAAATAAACAATTGTACCTAAATTTGTCTAAACATGAAACCAAAATTAAGCTCTGTCTAAATAATAGTATAATAAAAGTATTTTCTAAATACAAAATACATCTATTCACTTAAGATAACCTAAAATAAACAATAGCTTCAATAACAGGTCTTTTGTCATTCCCTACATAAATGAATCTTTCAGCATCAAGTGGTTTTTGATTGCTTATGCAATCCTGTATTGATACACCAATGTGAGTAGTTGCACCTGAATCATACTCATCAGGTATCATTAGCTACTAATGTTAAATTAACTTCAAAACTAACAAAGTTAAGAATCATACCTTTTTTCTTAGGTTATGCAATGAATTTGAGACACTCCTTTTTCAAATGTCTAGCCTTCTTGTAAAAGAAACAAGTGACTCCGAATCTTGTTTCCATTTACTCTTATGTTGTGAAGTTTCCTGGATAACAATCTCCTTCCCTTGAGTTCTCTTCCTCTTACTAAAGTTTTTCTTGGTACCAAAAATAGATGCTAAGTTTGTACTCTCAACCTTTTCATGCTTCAACCTCTCTTGCTCCTGCACACACTAAGTTATAAGCTTGTTCAATGACCATTTTTCCTTTTGTGTATTATAGAAAACCTTAAACTGACTGAACTGTGGAGGAAGAGAGATCAAATCCAAGTGCATAAATATGTGTTCTGATAACTCTAACTTTAGTGTCCTTAATTTAGTGACAAGGTTTGATATCTCCATGATGTATTCTCTTATGTTTCTTTTACCCTTATATCTCATTAAAACAAGTTTAGTCAAAATTGTACTTGTTTCAACTTATTCGTTAGAAGCGAATTGGTTAGAGATATGATTAAGAAAACTCTTAGCATTTGTATCTTCTGTAATCCCACCCTTAATGGATTCTGGAATATTATGCTGCATGATTTGAAGACTCATGCAATTTGAATGTTTCTATTTCTCATATGCAGTTCTCTGCTCAGCAGTACTTATGCCAATCAGATCTGCAAGGCATTCAACCCTCAAAGCATAGTCTGAATCAAGATAGCCGAACACTATCATAATGTTCTATTTTCATCTCTTGAAATTGGTACCATTCAGGATAGGAATATTGGTCATATTTGTATAAATATTCACAAGGACATATACTAAACAACACAACAAAATAAACATGTTTAGAACAACACACATGTGTATTTAGTAACACACATACTTATATGTACATTAAAGAGTTTTATCTAGATATAAAGATGCCTAATACAACAACATCTATTAGTTTTTAGATAGAACAAATGTCTTGTTAATGGCATTCTCAACACATACAATTCGCAAATGTAGACAAAACAAACAAACTTAGTACATACATTCCTTTGCGTCGACACATGTTTTCCTTGTCAAAACTAAATTAAAAATATATGGGGTTGATGAAACCCTAAATTTAATCAATGAAAGTCATTTTGATTCACCCAAAAACACAATCATAAATTTGAAAAATTAGGGTTCTTAACAAATTCAATCCTAAATTCCAAATATAATTGATTGAATCTCGCTCTATTAAATTCATGTTGAATTCCCATTGTAATAATAAATAATGATTGAATCATTTATATACATACTACTAGTCAATATATCAATCACATTGAATTTACGTCAAATTCCAAATCTCTATGATACCAATCTCATATATATATATATATATATATACCACAATTGGTATCAAACAAACCAATTATTGTTATGATATCAATCTAATATATATACATATTACGTCAATTATCGTAATCAATCTTTAATTTCAAATGTTGAAAAGTTACGATTTTTGATAAAAGTTATCTCAATTCATGATAAATCCTAAAGATTTGATCTATTCCATATACTCATAATTAAATTCAAAATATCATAACTATAACATATAATTTATCAACAACCTTAAAATTTCTCTATTATGACCCAAGTCCAAAATAGACCATAGGCCCAAATTCTAGCCCAACGTAAAAATCCAATTGAATGGCAATATGAAAATAACTGCACGTCTGATGGCAAAACAGTCAAGTTAATTCAAAAATAAGGCCACAAGTGTAAAAGTACGTTAGGCGCCTTTTAGTAAGAAGAGATCTGGACCCTCCAAAGGATGGACGGTTAAGATGTGCCACTGATGGGGGTAACTTTGGGAATTCACTTTTTTCTTTTATAAAAAAGGAGTATTAATCCAAAGGCTCAGATTAATTCATTCAGGGTAAAAGATGTAATTCCCCCTTAATATATATTGCTATATTTTTTGACTTAGTCAGAATATCACCAAGAAATTATTTCAAAATCCTTCATTCTCTCTTCAGCCACCACTACCCCTTTGCTAGGGTTCCGCTATTCACAGTAGAGGAGGTCCTTCGTTGACCCTTCTGAGAGCACTTCCATTGATTATTTGGCCTGCTCGTTCATGTTATGGTCTCGGTTTCTCCCTCTCACTATCAACATGATGAATCTCGAAGAGCAAGCTCACGGTATATAAATAGTCACCCGAAAAATATTTGACACACAGTACTTGCTAAAGAGTAAGATTGAAGAAAAAAGAGAGAGATAGAACAAAAAGATGATCTAAGAAGGAAGAGAAAGAGAAAACAAGAAGACGAAGAGAATGGAGAATAAGAATTTGAAAAAGGTACGCAATATTTCATTCATGTTATTTCAATACATAAGTTTTATAATTTATACTATTCTTTCTTCTACACTGATACTTCTACTTCTACTTCTCTAGCACTGGAGCTGAGATGGATGGAAGGTACTACCATCTTTATGGATCATGGTACATGATGGATATTGGACTTATTTTCTATTTAATATAAATGCAAAAATTACATGATGTAATAATTAATTGTAAAGTAGCATAGATAATGTTCTGGAAAGTTAAATTGTACTATAAATGGACTTTGAACCTAAACTAAAAATGATGACGTGGATGATGATGTAATGACAATGTCAACCCTAGTGACATGGCTAACTATGTGGATGATCTGAGCCACGTTGGCACTGTTGATGTGGCGATGATGAGTATATATGATTTATCTTTCTATTTTTTGTGATGCTTGGTATTGATGATGATGCTGTGGATGTGAATATCTATGTGATTTATATCTTAATGTGGATCTGCTTTGATATATTGATGACACTCTATGATTGTCACGACCCGTTTTCTGGGCACATGACCGGCACAATAATGAATCTCTCATCACTGTAAGCCTTCCGATAAATATATCAAATTTTCTTATCTGAAAATCATAGAGATGATTTGCATGTAATAATAGATTATCAATTTAAAATACATTATTATACTGACATACAAGCCAAATGTCGAACCCCTGACCTAGATGTTCTAGACGATTACAGAGCAACATAATCTACAACAATAGAGGGGCCTACCCGATAGCGGGAGGGTTCAAAGTGATCTACTCTTCTAGCGGATATTCTTCATTGGCAACCTGATCTGAACAAAAAGGTTGTACAAACAATGTGAGCTTTTAAACTCAATGAGCGAATCGGCCTCGCGTTAATAAAATTCAAATACATCACCACTCATGCAAGCATATCCAAAGGCTCATACTCAACCAATAGACAGAAGATAAAAATTCATCCAATTCAACAAACGTTACTAGTACTCGTCAATGGCAATATATCCCGGAGAGCGCACACAGGCCGGCTCACCAATTATGTATATTTCCGCCATGACGCACAACATCATCCTCTTACATACAAGAAGATACAAATTCATCCAATTCAACAAACGTTACTAGTACTCGTCAATGGCAATATATCCCGGAGAGCGCACACAGGCCGGCTCACCAATTATGTATATTTTCGCCATGACGCACAACCTCATCCTCTTAGCTAGGGCGCCTTACGGATTTATCACCAATCCGGGCTATATCCCTACTGAGGGAATCGTTGTCTCCACACTCATTGGTCAAGACACCCTGTCAACCGAGTTTTCCGCCTTGCCGTGAGAGGGGGTACTGTCCCGCTCAATCACAATCAATAGTACAGTATTTCATATCATAATGAGAAACACAATATAATATTCATCCATATAACAGGTATAGTATATAACTATATTATGGATTTATAAACCACAAATCAAGATAAAAATTAATCTGTTTTTGAAAAGATTCAAACTTCACATCATCATGAGATACTTGCTACGTTTTATCCATACTTCTGGATTAATTATCTTATTAGATTCGTCATTCTGAATCCAATTTCCCCCTATGAATCTTGAGAGTGTCCTACGACATACTTTTTATCACTAGTAATGCTAAAACTCTATTAAAACGGAGTCATTTCACTCACCTGGATTCCGTACGAATATCGCTTCTCTAAGTCGTTACATACAAGAGTACACAAATGAATTTCAGTATTCCGCTACAGAGATTTTCATGAAAGATTAGAGAAAACAAGTTAGGATTGTTTTAATACAGATACTGTTCATATATACAGTACTATTCATATATATAATCACTATTCATACGTATGGATACTATTCATACGTATGGATACTATTCATACATATAGATAATATTTGTATATACGGTCACTATTCATATGTATGAATACTATTTTTACGTACGGATACTATTTATATATATAGTTACTATTCATATGGTTACTATTTATACATACAGGTACTATTCATACCAGAAATAGAGAATACAATCTGTAAAAGAATACACCAGGTAAGTTCTCAGGAAAGAGTGGAGGGTCACACTGGACACACTTAAAAACCAAGTCTTTCCTTAGCCAGAACTTTCCTAGACATGTATTCTTCACAATTTACATTCTATTTCAGTAATCAGAGAATCAAAATAACATATAAACAGCTAAGGGCAGTTTTTCTGATGTGGAAGATCAGCCAAAGCCGCAACCACAGAGCATACTTAAGAAAATAACTTCTAGAATTTGAAAGACATAGAAAGGCATAGTATCATTACCTAAGCAAAAAGGAAAGACCCAAAATCTCAGAGGCCTAGCGTCGAAGCAAGAGAAACTTAAGGAGAGAATAAGAGAAGTTGAAGGTGTGAGTTTAGAAGTGAAATAGAAGATCCTATTTATAGCAAAAGTCAAGGGTACTATTTGACACTATGCACTAATAAAATATTCAATTTACTATTCATGAAAATGACATTTCTAATAATGCAGTTACTGTGCACCTGGAAAATTTTTATGTTTATTACTATTGAAAACTTAAAGGGAAAACTATCCTTTCACCTTAAACCTTTAATTTTCTTTTCAAATCAGTCCTTTCAATTTAGTCCCTGAGCGTATTTTTACACATAAAACGTCATTTTCTCCTACAAACTTCTTTCTAGTTTTCTCTTATGACCAAACCATATCTAGTACTTGACATTTCAATTGTATAAGTAAACAGTATCGTATACGTAAATAGTATTATACAGGTAAACAGTACTGTATACTAGCATAGTAACCATAGTTTGTAAATACACATTTATATTTTATTTTTCATGGGTATTACAATGATGCTCAGTGCTAAGGGTGTATGCACTTTCGAGAAATATTTATGTATTCTTTCGTGATACTTGATGCGTGCAAAATGATATGTGTCAAAGGTACTGGTGTGCTCCTCTGATACAAGATGATGTGTTACCTGTTGGGATGGGTTTATGTTTTCTGTTGATTTCTGTTGGGCTAGGCAAAAATGCATGTGTTGTGCTGCTCTTTTGATGAATGCCGAGTCTGGTGTGTTAGACCTGAGTTGAGTGGCCCATAGGCCGCTAGCGATGATGAGGCATGTCTTTAATTAAATGATGTATGCAAAAAATGATGTATGATGAATTTAAACCTGGAAAATAAAAAACTATGTTAAGGAATAAATGTTGCCTGATGATGATATCTATTGCTTTGGGGCATGTGAAGGCACGTGAAACCCCTTCCCCTTAGGAAGTCCTTGTCTCAAGGACTGACCGAAGGAAATTACAGCCAGAGGGCTAAAAGTCCTCCCAGGTTGCATCTGAAGGGTCGAGGCCTGTCCATTTCACAAGGACTTGGATGGATTCCTTATTACCCCATTTGATTGCCTTCTTATCCAGGATTGCCTCTGGTTGCATGTTTATTCTGCTCATAGAGTCAATAACTAGTAGTGGAGGACAAACTACTCTGTTAAATCCCATCATTTTCTTTAACTGTGAAACATGAAAAAATGGGTATATATTGGACCTATTAAGTAGTTTAAGCCTATAGGCTACAGAACCAATCTTCTTTATTATTAGATAGGGTCCATTAAACTTAGTTGCCAATTTTTGATTAGATCTTCAAGCAACAGAAACCTGTCTGTAGGGCTGCAACTTTAGGTATACATGATTTCTAACATGAAACACCTTGTCTGTCCTCCCTTTATCTACATAGTGATTTATTCTTTTCTGGGCCTTACACAGCTTCTCCTTTAGGATCCCTATAGTAATGTTGTGGTCCCTTAGTAAATATGTTAATGCCTCATTAGTTGTGTCAATCTATTCGAACCCATAGTGAATAAAAGGTACCCCATAGAGAGCTTGATAAGGAGTCATCCAAATAGCTGTATAATAATTGGTATTGTACCACAGCTCTGCCAAAGGTAACTAAGCTGCCTATTAGACGATTTGGCAAGCACACCAATCGTACAAGTAATATAGTGATTTGAGAGTAAAAGTATCGTTCCCACGAGGACTAAGCGACTAAGTACCCAAGAAATTTAATTGAATTAGTTGGACGAAACAATTGGATTGAAGATAGCTTTAGCCAATGAATGATAAAATAAAATCAATAACAGTAAATATTTATGAGTTTTCTTTTAATAACAGTAAACAATGCAAAAACTGATGAAATAGTCTAATTAAAGCCTAGGGTCACTAATCCCTCTCCTCTATCCTAGAAATTACAAAACCCTTCTCACGCACTCGCAACTTATTCAACCCTATAAGTTAATCATAGGTTATTCTAATAACTTAAAAGAATCCTCTCGAATCTCAATTAAGTTACTCAACTCCTACGTAATTCCTTGTGTGGGCTAAGCCTAATATAACCAACCTAACTTTGATTAAACGAGATTAACTAACATTGCTATTAACTAACAAGCGAAAACACTTAGTAAGGTTCACGCACTCGTCCTTCCTATTCAGTGTTCTACTCTCACCTCCCTCTCCCGAGTTCGAAGATAGCAACAAGCATACATATAGATTGATCAAGTCCATATAACGCAACAATAAAATGGATAGAAAGACTTATATTAATTGAAATAAGGTTGCAAATACATGAGAGAATGTAAAATCTATTCAAGAGTCAAGTTCATAGTAACCCTAGATAGAAAATCTAGTTACTCATAGAAAATAAACAGCAGAAAGCAGAAAAAGTGATAAAGATGGCCATGAATCTGATGTGGGATGATGGATTGAGCTCCCCAAGCCTTGAAACTCAGGTTCCCCTTGCTCTTCTCATCCAAAACAGCGCTTCCCCATTTCCCTCGAATCAAAATCTCCTTTGAAAATAACCTAGGAAGCTATTTAAAGCCTTTCTGAAAAGCTGACTTTTTGGTTCCGCCGCTGCAGCGGTACGAATTCACCATTGCAGTGGGATAATGCAGATTCAATTGTGCTAATTTTGGGCTTCACCGCTGCAGCAGGAATATTTCACCGCTGCAGCGGTGGAAGGCAGAAAAACATAAACTATAAAAATCTTCAGTGCATCGCTAAGGGAAGCAGCGGTGAGTGGCATAAACATGACATTAGCAAGGATTTCCATTCTTAGCTTCTTTGGCTTCTTTACTCAGCAACTCTAAGGCTTC
The DNA here is from genome assembly GCA_037074585.1 of Biancaea sappan. Classification (NCBI taxonomy): domain Eukaryota; kingdom Viridiplantae; phylum Streptophyta; class Magnoliopsida; order Fabales; family Fabaceae; genus Biancaea; species Biancaea sappan. Next base: position 51,845,192 of record CM073494.1, on the reverse strand, counting down.
CTTTCCTCAATTGACTCCCAACTTTTGACCTTGCATAGGATTCACAAAAATGGCACAAATCAATAATAAAAATTAGGATTTAAGATAAGAAATATGCAAAAAGCCTTTAAAGTTTAAGAGGTGATTAAGAGGACAAAAATCATTTCAGAGTAAACATTTTTAGATAAATTGAAGGTAAAATCATTCAATAAAAAGTACCAAATTAGTATTAACTTGAGAACTTAACACTACCCATTTCTTTGAATGATCTCCTGTCATGCATCTTAAGTAGCATTTTAAACACTGATTGACTCGCTCAATTTGGCCATCTATTTGAGGGTGATTAATTTTAGAATAACCCTTATAGCTTTAAACAACTACTACTAGAAATGGCTTGTGAAAATTCAATCCATGTCTGTCACGATTGAGCTAGGCAATCCGTGTAATTTATAAATATTCACCAGAAATGCTTGTGCTACTTATGGTGCTGTAAGGGGGTGAGATAGGGGAATAAAATGTGAATATTTAGTAAAATGGCCAACTACTACTAAGATTACCTCTTTCCCTTCAAATTTAGGTAGCCCTTCAATGAAGTCTATAGAAATGTCCCTCCATGTTGCTACTAGAATAGGTAATGGCTGGAGTAGCCCTGGTGGCTTTATGTGTTCCCCCTTTGTTCCTCTAATAAACATCACACTGATAAACATAGGGAGTGATGTCTCCCTTTAGTCCCCTCTAGTAAACTACCTTTGCTTGTTGATAAGTTCTTTGAATGCCAGAATGACCCCCAGTTGGGTCTGCATGAATAATCTCAATAATATACTTCCTTAAGTCAGTTAGTAATATCCCTTTATAACGCATTAAGCCGTCTATAAAGATAAACCTAGGTCGTGGATTGAGCCCTTCTAGCTACTGTATTAAATTATAGGTCTCTGTGTTGCCCTCATATGAAGCCTTGGCCTCTAAGATCTATGTAGGTGTGACTGTAGTGATATTGTTGAGTTCTGCATCTTCCCGCTTTCTAGATAATGCATATGCATCTTTATTTTCTCTCTCTTTCCTGTAATGAACTATATAACACAAACCCATTAGTTTACTAATACCCTTCTTTTGAATCTGGTTAGTTATCCTTTGGTCTAGTAAATACTTAAGAGATTTATGATCTGTGTGAATAATGAAAGTTCCCATTTCTAGATGATGCTGCCACAGTTTAACTGCCATTAAAAGAGCTAGGTACTCTTTCTCATAAGTAGACAACCCCTAATTCTTCACTCCTAGAGCCTTACTCATAAAGGCTAAAGGTCTACCTTCCTGCATAAAGACTGCTCCTATCCCTATGTCACATCCGTCAGTCTCTAATACAAATGGTTTAGTAAAATTTGGCAAAGCCAAAATAGGGACCTTAGTCATGGCCCGTAGCTCTATCATCCCATTTAAAAGCGCCCTTTATTAATAAGTTAGTAAGAGGTTTGCTAATCTTACCATTGTCTATAAACTTCCTGTAATAACCTATTAGTCTAAGGAACTGCCTGAGAAACTTGAGTGTTTTAAGGGCTAGCCAGTTTAACATAGCTTTAATCTTATTCTAGACTGTCACAACTCCTTCTTGGGAAATAATGTGCCCAAGATATTCCACTTTAGGCTGCCCAAAAAAACATTTTTTACTCTCCTTAATTAGCAACTGGTTCTTCTTTAGTCTATGAAAAATAGCCTCCCAATGTTGAATGTGGTCCTCTAAACCCTTATTGTAGATCAGAATATGATCAAAGAAAACTAATACAAATTTTCTTAAGAAGTCAATTAAAATAGTATTCATTATACTCAAGAATGTGGTTGGTGCATTACTAAGCCCAAATAGCATTACCAGAAACTTATAGTGCCCATGATGGGTTCTGAAAGTAGTTTTCTCTATATCAAGCTCATGCATCATGATCTGGTGGCAGCTAGATCTAAGGTCTAGTTTGGAGAAAATAAAGGCTCCATTTAATTCATTTAAAAGATCATCAATAATTGGAATAGGGAATTTATCTTTCACTTTCACGGAATTAAGTCACCTGTAATCAATACACATCCTTAGAGTGCCATCCTTTTTTCCTAATAATAGAGATGGTGATGCTTATGCACTCCGACTAGGCCTGATGATTCCCATTGTTAGAATCTCGTCAATTTGTTTTTCTAGTTCAGCTTTATAGTGGTAGGGATAACGATAAGATTCACTGGCTCTGAGTCTGGCTTCAGAGAATACGATGATCATGAGACCTTTTTTGGTGGCAGTTCTGTAATCTCCTTAAATAATTCATTGTTCTGCTCGATCAACCTCTGTATACCTCCAAGAATTGGGTCTCCCACCAGTGCAACTTATATGCTACTTAATTGCGCCATCCAAGCGTCATTAGGGCTAGAAAAATCCTTTAGCAATTGCACCCCAATCACTCTAAGAGAAGCATTGTTATTCACCCCCTGTAAGACAATAGGAACACCTTGATGGTTAAATTGTAGTGTTAAGTTCCTAAAATCAACAGTAACTGGGCTATGAGCCATAAGCCAGTTGACACCCACCACCATCTGGCAATTTGCCAACTTCAGCATCCTTAGATTAGTGCTAAACTTATAACCCTGTATCTCCCTAGATAATTGTGATACCTTATCCCTGCTAACTGTTTTGCTACCATTAGCCACTGTCGCTATTAAGGAGTAGGCTCTAGCTGCCGTAACCTTTAGTTTCTACAACACTGTAGGGTCAACATAACTATTAGTGCTACTAAAATCAATCAAAACATGTACCTCAACTTCATTAATTTTAGCTATCACTTTCAATGTACTAGGTAGTGAGTGGCAATTGATATTATTTAACATAACTTCCCCTTTAGTAATGCCTCCTCTAGGCTAGGTCCTACAACAATCTCCTTTTATGAGTATGTGTCATCTGCTATATCTGGAAAGTCTCCTTCCATTTGGTGAAAGGTCCTAGTTTTACACTGATGGCCCGGGGCCCATTTGTCACCACATTTGAAACATTCACCTTTTATAACTCTCTAGTAGGCTTGTTCACCTTTTGGGTCTGCATTTGATTTGGGATTCAGGAAAGCTTATTTTGTTTTGGCCTCTCGTTACTACTAGTTCCCCTGAAATAGGAACCATGCCTTCTTAGCGCCTCGAGCTTCTTTTCTTTACTCTCTACCAGTTCATAGGCTATCTCTAACATTTATGGCTTGAACATAGACACCCCATGTGTAATCTCTTCCTATAATCCATTGATAAAGCTATATAGGGAATGAGATTCAGTTAAATAAGGATTAAATTCCAACATACTAGCCCTCAAGTCTTCAAAATAGTCAATTATGTTTCCAAACTTGCAGTCTGTCTTAATTTATTAAATGACCCAACTACTTGACCATAGTTTAACTTGTCATATTTAGACAGAATAACCCTAGATAGTTCATTCCATGAGATCTAAGGTCTCCCCACAAGATAATTATGAAACTATTTTTTCATTGCTACTAGAATTTTGCCTCTTTCTACTGTATTATAGTACTCAAAATAAGTGTTGCACCACCTAACCCAATACCGTGTATCTGCCTGGTTGAACATTGTCAATTCAACCTTAGGTTTAGGCTAGAAATGATGAGGCTTGTTACCTTCATTTTCTGCCTAAGTGCCACTGCCGATAAGATCGGTGTACACTGGTAGGCATACAGGTCTACCCGATGAGGGATTCTTATCCTAAGGGTGCGTAGAATGCCCCGCTCCAATACTGATGATGAGCCTACTCCTTCTTGTAGACTGTTCTCCTTCTGTTTGATACTCAGTTGTTGAAAATTAGGGATCTGCTCAGCTAAGTGTGAGCCTACTCCTCCTTATACACTGCTCTTCGTTTCTTTGGTACTTAGTTGTTGGAAAGTGGAGATCAACTAATCCCACTTGCTGCTTTGTGCACTACATATGTCTACTACTTGTTGTTGCATACTTCATAGTTGCTCATAGAACTTATTTGTAGAACTTATCTGACATTTTCTGCATCCTTTCCTCAATCCTCGTCTTGAGGTAAGCAGGCTCCTTCCAGAAGTTCTATTTGCCATTTATGCTACTCTGGATTATCTGAGCCATGTTAACACTATTGATGTGGCAATGACGAGTATGTATGACTTATCTTTCTGTTTTCTGTGATGCTTGGTATTGCTGATGATGTTGTGGATGTGAATATCTATGTGATGTATATGCTGATGTGGATCTGCTTTTATATGTTGATGACACTCTATGATGCTCAATGTTAAGGGTGTATGCATTTCTGAGAAATACTGATGTATTCTCTCACGATGCTTGATGCTTGCAAAATGATATGTGTCAAGGGCACTGGTGTGCTCCTCTATTGTAAGATGATATGTTGCCTCTTTGGATGGGTATATGTTTTTTGCTGATATATGTTGGGCTGGGCTAAAATACATGTGTTGTACTGATCTTATGCTAAATGTTGAGTCTGGTATGCTAGACCTGAGTTGAATAGCCCATAGGCTGCCAACGATGATGAGGCATATCCCTAATTAAATGATGTATGTTGAATTTAAACATGCAAAATAAAAAAACTATGTTAAGGAATACATGCTGTCTGATGATGATGTTTGCTATTTTAGGGCACATGAAGGAATGTGACATTCTCTCAATCATAAACAAAAAGCAAATTTAGGGTTCTATAGAAAAACTCTCATATGAACCCTAACTCAAATTAATCCCAATTATTCTCAATTTCTTTATCAGAATCTAGCTCTGATGCCAATTGTAAGGTGTTTCAACATAACTAAAATAACAAACAATCAAGTATTCATGAGCTCACTCATATGCAGAATTTTATGATCATGAATTGATTATTTATAGGATTTTGGTAGACAAATTAATAATAATAATAATAATAATAATAATAATAATAATAATAATAATAATAATAATAATAATAATAATAATAACAATAATAACCTAAAGAATCAATAGAGAAGAGTGTACCTAGATCCATAAAAATATTTCTTAAGATATGTTAGGCTCTTTAAGGTTATTAAGGGTTGTATTTCACAAATTAGATTTTGTGATAGATATTAGGACACACACACACACACATATTTATAGATGTTTTATATTAGCCCTAAAGCATTATGCTATAAGTTTTGATGATGATAAATGTATAACAATCATAGCGTTGAGAATGAAAAATGTGTTAGAACTATATTTCATATATGTCTCTCATGTGCTATAAGTTAAGCATAATTATGTTATTTCATATGTAATGCTTTATACTTGAATCATTATCTTTACTATGAATTGAACTAACTATTTGGTTTTCAAGTTAAATATTTTTTTTATGAAGGTTGGTTCAAAACAAAAAGTGTGAGCATTGGATTGATGAAAATAGAATATCAACATCACTCAAAGAAATAACAAGCAAAAAAGATGCTCCAAGAAGTGAAAAATTAGATGATTTGAAGTTTCAAAAGCTTGGTTCCATCAAGATAGCCAATGAGCTTAACTAGGTATATTTACAATAGGCTAAGAAATTTTATGTGAAATTCAATTATTTAAATTTGCATTTATTAGCCCAATGCATCTTGAATGAAAACATTTTTTAAATTAAAAAGATAGTGAGATATGATTTTTTTACAAAAACTTGATTTTTATCATATCTCCGAAATGGTAAACAATATTATTTTATTAAAATAGAGTGTCAATGAGAAAGTTATGACTGTTTAAAGTAAGTCTAAAAATTGCAAGTAGACTAGTAACACTTGAAAGTCGACTGCTTCTGACCTTTGATTACTTATTTGATCATATCTCCTAAATGGTAAGGAAGTTTTGAACGAAACTTGTTTCATTTGAAACTATACTCAAAGAGCATTCTAAGATAGGTCTTTTGCTCAAAACGGAGTTCAAATGAGAAAGTTATGACAATTTAAAGTAAATCTAAGACCTATAAGTTAACTAATAGTTTCCATAAGGTAAGAGATCGACCACTAGACCCTGATGGTCGACTGATTGCCCTATAAACAACATTTTTAAAGTGTATAACTCTTCTTTTTTGTCTCTAACGACTATATTTCAAGGAGCCTTAGATATATGACCTCAAAAACACATTTTTATGACAAACTCAAGTGTTATAATATGATCTTTCACTTATTTTATCATCTTTAAGAGAGATACAAACATCATTAAGCCAACATTTGCATAATCTCTATCGTTTGATTTATTGGTGCTTCAGCTTGTATATATACTCTTAGAGAGAGCTTGTTTGAGCAATATTTTTCTTCCAAAAGCTTTGTAAGACAAGGGAAGTCCATCCCTTGAGAAAGAAACCAAGAGTGAGGAATCTCCTTGAGTGACTTACTCTAGGAAGAAAGAAGTGTTTTTGTTTTAGAATGAGAATTAACTCTAGTTTAGTTGGGAATTGTAGAGGTTCATAAGTGCCAATTAGACCTTGTGAAAATAGTGAACATCTCAAGGGAAAGTCTTGAGGACTGGTTCAGTTTTCATTTTGGGATTACAAATTTAATTAGGAAATTAAAACTCTAATGCAAACATGAAGATTTATTTTAGGAACAAAAATTGTAGAATATATTTCACTTATAAAATTTAAATTTTTAATTGACCAAAGAACTGTGATCTTTGAAAGAAATTTAAAATTTATTTAAAAAAGAAAAGGAAAATTAAAAAAACCTTCATATTTTTTTACAAAAAACTTGTAGAAAATTACAAAGTGCTAATCATAATTTAAAGAACCAAACTGAATTTGACTGAGAACCAACCAACTAGTCTAGTCTAGTTGACACAAAAAACCAACCAACTAAAATTTGTTTATGTAATATCCCAAGAATTCATATGAATATTTAAAGTCTAATTTGAAGTTTAGTGAAAAATTTAATTACGTGGAAAATGTTCTTTTTGAATTAGTGAAGGAAATTTGGGAATAGAAATTTCAAAATTTTAATTTGGGAAATTTTTACGAATTCTCAAGGACTAATGTGAAAAGAAAAGAAAGTATAGAGGACCTTTGGGAAATGACCAAATAGGAACCTGAGAGGAAGAATAAAGCTTATGAGAATGAATTATGACTCCGGTACCGAAAAGATGATGGATTCGATATTTAGGAAATTTTTATACATTCTCAAGGACCTAAGTGAACAAATCTTATAAGCTAAGGTGGCTATGAGCGATTTTATCGAAAAAGAAAATGTGTGGGGCCCACACATACACACTTAAACATTCATCATTCTCTCTTATTCATTTTTCTATCTTCCTCTCGTAGCTCTCGGCTGAGGATCCCAAGTTCTCTTCTTCACCTCCATCCATGCCAAATGCTTAACAAAGGAAGCCTTGGAAGCTAGGAGGATTGGTAAGTTGATGTTCTTCTTCTTCTTCCTCTTATTACAAGACCAAATCCTTGGTTATCAATTTGCAAAATTTTTGTAGAATATTTTAATGGATGAATTTAAGTGTGGATGTTAATCTAAAACATTCCTAGGTAGTTTATTATGTTATTAGAACAAGAAATTTGGAGAAAACTAGGAGAAATTCGTAGAATTTGGATATTTGAAAAAAGTTAGTGTTCTTGATGAAAATTTGAGATTTGAGCTTGGATTGTTGGTAGAAATTGGGGGTTTTAGTGTTAAAACACTCCTTAGACATTAAGGATGAAAACTCATGGAAGAAATCAAAAGAAATGTTGTTTTAGATATGATTTTAGGATTTTTGGATGAAGAACACGAAGAATATCCGAAAATTTTCCCCAGAAATTACTGTTCATCGGGAAAATTTTTTCAGATTTTCTCGGCTACTGTAGCGTTGACTCGGTCAAAGTTACTGTAGCATTGACTCGGTCAACGTTACTATACTGCGTTGACTGTTGACCGTTACTGTAGTATCAGTTTTTTTTATTATCGTTGAAAAGCTCTTTGAGTCTAGTTTCCAATGGTATAAGTTTCATCTGGATATTCATTACCAGTTAGGAGTTATGATTTGAGAAGTAAGTGAAGGTCGGAAATAGTGGTAGGAAATTTCTCTATTTCGTAACCCTGATGGTTTTTATCTGGTTACAATAGGAATGGTCAAGGTGCAAGGTGGGAGTGCCGAGAGCGTGAAATCCAGATGAGTGGGTTAATGCTTGCTATGATTAAATATCTTTGTTATGGACTTTATGCATCATAGTGAAAATATGTTGTATATCCAAGTTTGAAGAGGATGATGACTCAAATATATATATTTATATGTTTAAATTATATTGTGCTTGAATGGGACAATGAGACATAAACAATTGTGGAACTTGCCTAGTGATTCTTATTTTTTCATGAATAGAGGTTATATGATGGATTGTGAATGGCATGTGAACTGAGTTGAAATGTGTCATACTCTAATTATTGAGTTCATCCGTATGCGGATAGTTGAAGTATATTATTGTTGAATAATTGATCTATATTATGGGTTATGTTGCATACATGCTATGTTGCTGGAACAATATTGTTTATGTTGTGACTTGAATTGTAAATGACTGAGTTGTGTATGTGGCTCATGATTTTGATTGAGGATGCTTTTAGATGTGATTGTGATTGTGTTTGACTAGAAAGGAAAGACATGGTGGTGCACCCCATGGAGAAATCTACGTGAAGCTATAAGGGTGGAGAATATACATGGAGCGATAAGGGTGGATGCGGCGGGGGCCGCGGGCAACGATCCAGAGGTACCCTGGAAGACCCTGTTGGTACGGGAAATGTGTGAAATTGATTTCACTGTTTGCTGTTGTGAATTATGTTGAAATGTATTTGATTTACTTGGATATTGTTGTGAAGTATTATGAATTATATTATATTATATTATATTATATTATGATCGATTACGTATGATTGCTGCATGTTATCATTATGATGCATGATATTTTTTTGTCATAGTGTTGTGTTGTCTGCTCACTGGGCACGTGGTTTGCTCATACCCCTCTTATTAACATTTTTTTCAGAATTGACAGCTGAAGGTAAATATCTGTACAAGGAATTATGGATCCTTAGCCCATGATTACATTTTCATTTGTTCAAGATAAAGGTATAATAGTTAAGTTTTATTCTAAGTTGTATAAATCTAGAAATCTCTGTAATCGAGTAGGTTCATTCAGTGATGTAATGTGAATGACTGTAGTGTGTATAGAGAACTCGGTTTGGTTGCATGAAAAAGAATGGTATGATGCTTAAGAGAAAGATAGGCTTACGGAGGTGAAATGAAATTCACTTTCCGTGCCGGTCACGTGCTCAGATTTTGGGACGTGACAGTTTAAAACTGGTAAAAATTGATAAAGCTTGTGAATCGATAAACTAGTTGATTCAATTTTTGTAAAAATTAAAAAAATAAAATAAAAACTATTTACAAAATAAAATTATTTCTCATAGTGTGAAACTCAACAAGCTTTTATATTTTTTATTCTTTCCTATGATGTTATATTTTCTTTTCTTCTCAATTATTTTTTTATGATAATATTATTTTTACCACAAGAATAAATAAGAGAACAAAAAAAATAAAAAAAAATTACACATATATATAATAATACAAATTTACTAAGATTAAGTATAAAAATATTTATTAATTTATTATATTATATATTTTTAATATATAAAATTTAAAAAAACATATATCTAATTATTATTATTAATTCAACTCCTTTTCAATTCTAGTTAAACCAATGAACTATAAACCAATTTCTCTACCAGTTTAAAAATCAATCTGATTTTTACAAACATTAGTGCTAATAGTGCAATCCTAATGACTTGCAAAAATTTAAATTACGTTGTATTTTATTACAAAAGGAATTACAAGACTAACTATAATATACTCAAATTTATGGTAAACCGAACAATGCAAGATCCTCTCCATTGTATTTAACTATTTATATGTAAAACCATTTAAGAAAAATGGTCAACCTATAGTACAAGATATTAATTATATGCATTGCGAAATAAAATTGTATATAGAAAACTATGAGCTGACTGAAATTTGGACCCTTTGCAGATTGCAGAGTAAGACCAACAGAGGGCGAATATAATTAATTTGAGGGCGAATATAAGTAATTTCACCACCTAATAATAAGTCAATAACATTACTAATCACAAACACAAGGCAGATGCTCTTGCCATGAATGTGCACAAACAACATTTTCATGGATAGCAGGATTTTACAAGCTGAATTTTTTGATCCCACCAACAAAATTGTTTTTATTTTGGGGTACATGAAATGGTAATGAAGATAAGTTATTCCAACATTATAAATGAAGGCACCAAACAGAAGGTTCCCTTACTGCAACACTGAAATATGTTCCATCATCCATGACAAAGTGCAGAATTTTTCTGAAATCTCGCGGACAGTTGCTATATATGCACATTAGGACCCAACAACTCTATTAACGCACACCTACTTTTTTTTTTTGTCCTTCAAATTGTTATGGTTACAAAGCTGTTCATCGCAACTTTCAACAAAATATTCGTCATCACTATCATCGCTACCTTCATAATAATACTCATCACCATCATCATCATAATAACACTCTTCACCACCATCATCAATATCATTTTTCCCAAGAAGTGAACCGCAATTTGACTGCTGACCTATTAACCTTTCTTGAATTTGATCTCTAATTGCTGTGCCCTGATAGAGCCAAATAATAAAAGGGGAAAAAAATGTGAGAAATTACCTTGTAGTTGTATGCACATAAAAAAAACACTATTTTTCAGCATAAATTAGCTCACCATCTTATGGCAACCTTCTTCGAACATCTCCAGAAATCCAACAACCCAACGATCGGCATTTTCCACCCACTCATAACGATTCATACCAGCAGTCTTTGCCACAATTTGGAACTAGAAGACAAGAAAGAGTTTGCATATCCATATCAATTCCACAAAAGCAGCTAAAGTTATATAAGAAATGCATGCTATCAAGCACCAAAGGGTTTAATCTTGCTTTTTCTTTTTTTGATTGAATATTAATCTTGCTTTTTCTATATACAGGTCTACTTTTTAGCAAACTCAATCTCCATCTTCCCATTAGTTCCACTAGTTCTGCTATGTAACCACACTTCCCTATCCTCTCCCACATAAATTTACAACTAAGTTTAGGTCTTGGCATTTATATTTATTATATAAATAATAAATAATAAATCATTAGAAAACAAACTAGATTGACACACATTAGAGCATGCCAAAATAATAAAGAATGGGCAATAACTAACTGCCTTGATTGCATGCATGCATGACAGCACATAAAACATGTTTAGAAATTGTTCACAGTACATTAAAACGTTTAGTTCCTACAATGAAAATTCCAAGAAAAGATAAACTCAAAAAGTCTCCTTTAATTAGCCAGGCTGACTTTCTCCTATGTTAAAATGGACTCTCTCAAAGAGGCACCAAAGAGCTCTCAATCCGTCTTCACATTTACTTTATCAAATATTGGCTAGAAAAGGACAACATATGACCAAGCCACAACATCTTAAATATCTAAAATGATTTGCGAACTTTCCTTTGGAGCAAAAAAGCAAGTGTTAACGTGATGCCAGGAATATTAGCAGAACCTACTAATGGAAAAGCTAGCTTCTCTTTTGGGCAACAAAAGTCACATATATCTACTAAGACTATGGTATTTTGTCTTTCTTTCACCCATAGAGATGGCAGCATACAGATTCCTAATCTTCATTTTCCAAGACAACTATAGGTAAGCCAATCCAGAGTCATCACATGCAGATACAGGATCTTCTAATGTTCTCAAAAGTTGATTTTACTTGGGAAAGTGTTAAGGCAAAATAGATGAGAAAAAGGAAACCAACATGGATTAATGTTGGATCAACAAATTGTTCATTCAATTTATTCCTCACTTTTCAAAAAATGAAAAACAGAAAAACTATACCTCTGTCCAACCATTTTTGCGTAGATTTAGTATTTTTAAAATTGCGCATGTATACATCATTCAACATTAAAATCTGATTTATGATAACCTCAAAGTAGACACTTTGAAGTTTGCTCATAAATTTTTCAGTGTGACATTTACAAGATAATATAAGGCACATCCCTAAATAGAGTCATACAGAGGACAAAGAAAAATAGAGAAAAAGAAGGTGCACAGCTACTAGCATATCATAATTCCTTAAATTTGGTATGACACTAAACTTTTGGACAGGAAAGGAGGTTAAAACACAATATGGTACATGGTGCTTCAGCCTAATTTATAATGGTATAGAGAAAAGATATGGAAGAGAAAATCAGGGGGAATAAAAAGCCTATTAACTGGGGTCAAAGCTGTACAAAAGCCATGAAAGAAGAATCACTGGAAAGGAAAAAGGCAAAGCAACTAACTTATAGCTGCATAATAGTAATGGGTCACCAAACTACTAGACTTATCATAAGTATAAGAATACGACCAATGATGCTAGACATTTAAAGTTTTCAAACACACTGAAGTTAAGAGAAAATTTCAACATGCAGCTAAGCTCAGGATGCTAAATAGATTAATAGTATTAAATTAAATGAACATTTAGCATCTGCTTTAAAGGATGAAATTGAAAGGAATTTTGGTCTACAAAATGGCAGTTAATTATATGCAATTTTAACTGCAAGCTCAATGCAAGAAACATAAGGCCAGATTCAGATTCATGAAAGAAACAAAAATAGAAAACCTATACTTTGACATTTAAAATAAACATGCTGAAAGGAATGAAATTTACAACAGAATTTTGATTCATTATTGAGCTATTAAATTCTTCAATCTACTGTTTCTGGTGCTCAGCTCCAGCTTCCAACAACTATTACTTACTATCTTTCATATCGCAATCCTCCCATGCTATTAATATCACATGACCACACCTTAAGCTATTATTTCAAATTAGTTAATTGCATATTATGGTATAATTGAGTTGAAATACCTTTTCACCAACTTTTTCTTGCTGTGCCTTTACTTTCTCTTGTAAAGTCTTTAGCCTCCTATTCACCCTTAGTCGCTTTTCCTGTTTATATTAATACAAACACAAGCATAAGTTCCTTAAAGCATGTAAACAGACTGATGTAGAAAAGAATAAATAATTTTTTACTAGAAGAAAAGGTATAATTAATTCATTTAATTGAAAATCCTATTAAGATGAGGATACAACAAAGAAATTATCAACCTTGACATAGCTCACTCCAAGGTCTGTCCTTGAGTACCCACGGTCCAAGTTACGCAGCACATAATTGTTATAGTCTTTGACAATCCTCATTATAATGTCTGATGTAGATATTCCTTCTGTCCGTTTTGTTTCCTTAAACTTTCCAATGGATTTAACCTACACAAAAATCACTTCACATAAATTATATGTAAACAAAGAAACCTACATCAAAATAAACAATAACACAGATAATTTTCTTGTACATACAAATTCATAAACATCATTTGCAGCCCCACTGGCATCAGCATAGCTGTGAAAAATTCATTGGCAAGTGAAAAAGATTATACTGTGCATCCAAATGCTTCAAGGATTCATCTACCAACGGACATACAAAGTTAAATATCATAAACTTAATTACAAACTCAATGGACCCCTAAGATCTGGAAGCACATGCTGAGAGAAAGGGACAGGTATTTACGGAAGAGCATCATGAGCCACATAGTCGATCTTGTGCTTGTCAATAAATTCTTGTGTCAAAACCCAAGGTGCATCCGGAATGACTTCATCCACCCACCTGCTCAAAGTGAATTCTCATATTTATCATAGCTTCTATCTTCCCAAATTAAGAGGCATATACACGTGTAGTGCATAGGGAACAACAAAAAAGAAATTGAAATGAAATATCATCAGTAAAAAATAATTTCCAAAACAGTATTTCATTCAAGTAAGCATCCTATCCATCAATAATTTATGCCAAAAATCAAGACTACTAGAATTTTGATGTAAGTATCATACTTGCAGTGCCGCAAAGATTCATAACGTTCAGCCTCTGTCATAACAGTTTTGCCCTTGTATTTGTGGGTGACTTCATCGTTGCAGCATCCAACAAGCAAGTAGGTATTTGGAAATCTAGAATTTGAAAATGAAATGGTAAGATTGTCGCTTCTAAGTAGAGCTTAAAGCTAAAAAGAGCAGCATCTACTGCAAACAGTTAAAACAACAGTAAAAAATATAAACCCAGTTATCCTTCACGTGCAAAAATATTTCAGGATTCCAAGTAAATCTTGACCATAATTGCGACAAAAAAAAAGTGTACATGAAAAAGAATGTGAGCCTAAGCATTGACAAATTATTGGCTCAGCATTCAAATTATACCTCTGAGAATTCCAATTTAATTGTAATGACCAACAGCAGGAATTGCATCAACGAGTCGACATACAACATTAAATTCATAGGAATAAGCTTAGAAAAGGATAACATATCCAATTAATAGAATCCATATCCCTGAAGAAAAGGAAGAATCAAAACTATTGGCGAAATCATAGAAAACAGAGCACATGATTCCAACAAGAAACAAGAAGATTTGATATAAACGACAACGAAAGGATTATAAGTTGGGAAAATCGATAAAGCAACATTGACCCATGAGAGTAAATTGATCAAAACTCCGGTTTTGGAAATTAAAAAAGGGAGAGAAGATGCCACAAACACAAAGATATCTTGTCATATTACGGTCGTACTGCTTGTGAGTATCATATCATTGCTTCTTAAACCAAAACACAAGTTCTGAAGATTAAAAAGGGAAATAAAGGGAGAAGAAGATGCATACGATATCTTGGCTTGCTCAAGGGAACGAGCATGTCCAAAATGGAACAGGTCGTAGATCCCATCGGCGTAGACTCGAACAGGACGGTCCTGTGGAGGAGAAGACGCTGGATTGGGAGTGGAATTGCCATTGGGATCGTTGGGCTTCGCGTTCGCCATGGGAATCACCCTTCTCTCGCATTCTGCGTCTCCATCGGCGTGCCCCTATTAACATTTTATTTGGGATCATTCCATCGCGCCACGGAGGGGTGCCGAATTGCCAATATTAAGTGGCGTCGTTTGAACCGCTCAAAAAAAAAAAAATATATATATATATATATATCTATATTATAGAGCATTTTAATTGTCAATTTTTGAATTACAAATTAACACATATATAATATGAAACGTGAACTATATTCTATATAATTATATATAAAAATATAAAAATTACAATAATTTAATTTTATATTTGAAAAAAATTTAAGGACAATTTCAAATAACCCCTAAACCATAACTTAATTATAATTTTAGTCATTCACTTTTAAAATTATAGTATTGTGATCAAGATCAGACTAATCGTTCCAATTAATGACTTACAGCATGTTTGGTAGCACTTCCACCCAAGAAATCTACTACTGTTCTCCCATTTTACTTTCCAGTTGTTTGGTATGCCTTGAGACGTAGACGCGCCGCTCCCATCTGGATTTCCTATTTCCATTTTTATGTACGGATTTATTCCCTCCCAAATAGAGTGGAAAGGGCATCATGAGACGAAAACTAGTGAACAAATACGCTTTTGCCCCTCGATTTCTCACTCTCGAGCTCACTCACGAAGGGATCAGGATTTGCTGCTTATCAAAATTGCTGTTGATGCTGCTTTTCACTTTCAGCAACGGTTTTTACCCTTGCTGAAAGTTTTGGCAACAAAAAAACTGGCCATAACTTTTAACAACGGTAAAAATCGTTGCTAAAAGTGAAAAGCAGCCAAATGATCAGTAGCAAATCCGGATCCCTCACGGAGATGAAGAAGGAAGCTTTACGGGTAGCAAGATGGAGTACGTAAGGATATTCAGAAGCATGAAATGTTGGAGATTAAAACACAAAATTAACCAACACTCACTCTATATGATTGCTTTTTGGATTGAAGCTGAAATGTCTGAAATTAAAACGCAAGCAGTTAGTGAATCGAAACTCGTTTGGTTTAATTAATTGGACTACTAATCCACCCATAACTCCACTAATTTGATTTAATCTTATTTGACTTGATGACTCGAAATTGAACTAAATTGATTGGACATTTTTCTTTTTCTTTTTCTTTTTCTTTCTTTGTTTTCTATAAAGTATCTCTACTTTGTGAAATTTGTATTTATTTTCTTAAAAACTAAGATAAATAAAGGTTATAAATGTATTCTAACTGAAATATTTAGTAAAAAAATATATTTGTGGTAGTTTTAAAAAGCATTTTTCTTTATATAAATGAATAACTTCAATCAATCTATATAATAGATTAAAACAATTTTACTCTATGACATTAATTGCTAGTAAGTCATTAAATTATGTACAATAGAATAAATTTAAATGAATAAATTTAATTAATAAATTTGTTAAATTAATCACATCACATTAATTTGAAAAAATTAGGATAATTCGCTATAATTATTATATAATTGATACATAATTGCTATAATTACTATATAATCATATTAAATGAATTTAATAAATTGCTATGTAATCATATCACATTAAATTTTGAAAAAATTAAGATAAATTGTTATATAATTACTATATAATTACATTAAATAAATTTGATGTAATTTGGGTAAATTGTTCTATAATCACATCACATTAAATATTGAAAAAATTAGGATAAATTGCTATGTAATTGGCATAATTGTTATATAATCACATTAAATGAATTTGATGTAATTCATCTTAAATTTTGATTTCTCTATAGATTTCATAATTTTTTTAATTCTATTTTATCATATAGATTTTATTATATAATATCTCTTAAATTTCTTAATTACTTAAGTTATTAGTATTAGAAAATTATGTAATTATGGAATATGTTTTGTCATATTAATGACAATTTGATTCATTTCTTAATTCTTAATATTTGGTGATAAATATGTGATTTGACAATTTAGATGATATATACAGTATAATCCTCTGAATTCCTTAGATAGTGGTTGTTTATCATCTTCCCAAATTTGTAGAGTGCTAATTATTTAATAATTCATTGAACCATATTTTAGTTAATAGTATTTTCTTTAATACATTGACCAATCAAATATATAAATATTATCTATAACAAATATTAATATCTATTAAATATTCAATAACATTTTTAATTTTCAATTTTGACCATAATAGACAATTTTTCATAAATTCAATTAATTCTTTTTCATCTTTTACAGTAAATTCTTAAGTTAATTAATGCCAAATTTAATTTCCCTGTATTATTTTATGAAATTTATTGTTTAAGTAAAATTACTATTAACATATATAGTAAAAAAAATCAATTTATATGTAAACATTAAATATAAAATTATTAGATTTTATTATATAGTATCTCTTAAATTTCTTAA
Organism: Biancaea sappan; assembly: GCA_037074585.1. Classification (NCBI taxonomy): domain Eukaryota; kingdom Viridiplantae; phylum Streptophyta; class Magnoliopsida; order Fabales; family Fabaceae; genus Biancaea; species Biancaea sappan. The sequence continues at coordinate 51,827,891 of CM073494.1, read as the reverse complement.
TTACTTAAGTTATTAGTAACAAACTCCAATTGGTATAAATATCGGCTGAAGAAATAAACTTCACATATTCACTTTTATTCTATTATCTAGGTTGAATCTTATTTTCTCAGACATATACTATTCTTGCGCTTTTGTTGTTTATTTTTCATCCAATATTAGTTTGCATTGGTGCTCTTATTATTGCTAGGCTTAGTGATGTTACTAATATTATTGGATTAAGGGATAATTGGAGAATAAAAGTTCATGTTGTGAAGTTGTGGACGATTCTATCTTTCAATATGCCTGGAGAGATTTTTAGTTTGGAGATGATTTGCCAAGATTCTCGGGTGATTTAAACATTCATTTGATGAAATATTTTGTAATTTTTTATTTTTTAACTATGCTTACGTAGTGTTTATTTCTTATGAACATTTATTTTTAGCATAATTAAGTGTAATAGTAACTATTGTACAATAAATCATCTGTTCATGCTTGAGTTTCACTTCTCAATTGATGTGAGACTAGCTAAAGATGATCTAAATATTCCAAAGTTTATCTTCATCTTTTGTCCATTAAGTGATATTTTGAAGTACTGATTAGAACTATTTAATAGGTCAATTGTTTTATATTGTTTGGCTATTGTGTATTCTATATGTTTTATCTTACAAAGTAATTTTATGATTATTAGATTTTATTAATATTAGTATATTGATTGAAATTTATTTATGCCATGCTTTTTTTTTCAGGTTGTGAACATAGAATCTAAAGAATATTTCTCTTAATTTTGTAATATATTTATTTATATTAATTAATGTAATACCTTATTTTATGATACTGGACAAGTATGTGAATCCAATGACAAATACTACTAATGTACTATATAGAGAAGTATTCCAAATTCTATGTTAGAAGTTAGTAACTTTTATTTCAACTATTTTTTATCATTAATATATTTACTTAAATTAATTCATGAGATACCTTATTTTTTATTCTTCTTTTCATTTGATATTATTTAATTCAATTTTTAAGACATTTGCATCTAATGAATCATCTTATATATATCTTAACATGGTCTAAATGTTTCATTATTTCTATACATGTATTCTTTTATATGTATCTTAATTATTCTTATCTATTTGATAAGCAAAAATTATGACATTTGTGTTAACTCGTACATCGCATTGGAGAAATATTTTTGTTGATTCTTGAATTAAGTTTTGGTGTGTTTGTCATTAAAATCTATAGATTTAAAAACTGCATTGATTAGTTTGAACGGTCAGACGAAAAATTGCCCATTGATACAGTCTGGTCAATTCATTGAACCGGTTGAGTTAAAAGTCAATACAGAACCAATTAAATTGGTCTCAAATCGGTAAAACTGACCGTTTATCAGTTCCTTTTTTTCGTCTTGAACTTAAAAAAACATATCTTCATTCTTGGAACAACTGAAATGAAGAGATTTTAAGCAATAAAAGAGATAAAAAAAATGCTTCAATATTAGACTGTGATCAAACAATCGAGATGATATAAAGAGATGCTTCATTATCAAACAATGATCTCGCAGGCAATGGTGTCTATCCTCTGCACAACTGAGATGAAGAAATAAAGAGATGTGAAGGCCCTCTACACAACCATCGAGAAATGACTGCCCATTTTCTCTTCCTTCTCTCTGATACCTTTTTTCTTTGGTAAATAACCATCCGGTGTCTGATCACTAAGTTACGTATCGACTAATTCAGATTCAAACCGGATAGGATCACAATTGGCGGCAAAGTTCTCCTTTTAATGCAGCTACATTTTGAATGACTCAACTCAAGACTTCTAATTAAGTTAGGACAACCTTTTATCAGTTGATCTACTGTTAATTTGCCAATTAACATGATTCTTGTGCACTTTTTCTTGACATTTGAACCTTGATTTTGCTTGAATTTTACTGATATAATTCTTTTGGCCTCAAAATTTTCTAATTCAGAATTCTTTAATCTCAATGTTACTTTCTTGATTTACTCTCATTTTTATGTTAAGAATTGGTGTTTAATCTTGTATTTCAAGGTACAAAGAATGATCACTAATTAGAGGAGAGGAGACCACGACATTCCCAGCTGTCGACCTTGCATTTTAGAAATGGAGTACTTACCCAATAGCCAGCGCCTAGCGCTAGACTATTTAGCAAAGCAAGCTTCCATTCTACCACCCAGCGCTGCAGCGGGGAGTTGGCATCACTGTAGCATAGACAAGCGCCCAGCACTGGGTGTCCAACGCCTAGCATTGGAGAAGCAGTTTTTTCCAACAAATGTTTCTGCCTTCCACCACTGCAAAGGTGAGTTCGCACCACTGCAACGCCAGACTGTAGCTTTTCTTTGGGATGTGTCTCTACCTTCCACCATTGCAGTGGTGAGTTCGCACTACTGCAATGCCAGAGCAAATTCTGAGCCACGTTAGTATGTGTTTAAATAAATGCAAAGGTGATTTTTTAGGGCAATTTTGATGCGAGGGAGATAGGAGGATGCCATTTTTTCTAAGAAGAGAAGGGGAACTCGATTTTCAAGGCTTTGGGAGCTCAATCCATCATCCAACATCAGATTTATGGCTTCTTCTATCCCTTTTTCTGTTTTCTGTCATTTATTTACCATGAGTAGCTAGATTTTCTTTCTAAGGTTATTATTAACTCAACTCCAGAATAGATTTTGTTTCCTCTCCTATACTAGCAACTGTTATTCAATCAATATAAGACTTTTTATTCATTTTACTATTGCATTATATGGACTTGATTAATCTTTATAATTGCTTGTTACTATCATCAAACTCGAGAGATGGAGGTGAGAGTTGAACACTGAATAGGGAGGACGAGTATGTGAACTAATACTAAGTGTTTTCACTTGTTAGCTAATAGGAATATTAGTTAATCTCATTTAATCAAAGCTAGGTTGGTTAGTATAGACTTAACTCACTTAAGGAATTGAGTACGTGTTAAGTATCTTAATTGAGATTCAGAAGAATTCTTTTAAGTTATTAGAATAACCTAGGATTAACTTATATGGTTGATAGAATTGTAAGTGTGTGAGAGGGGTTTTACAATTTCTATGATAGAGGAAAGAGATTAGTAACTCTAAGCTTTTTAAATAGATTAATTTCATTATCTGGTGCGTTCGTTGCTGTCATTTAAGAAAAGATTTATAAAAATTTACTGTCATATGCTCTTTACTTTGTTAGTTCTAGTTAGAGCTATCTTCAATCCAAACAAATTCATTTAACTAATTCCATCAAATTTCTTGGGTAGTTAGTCACTTAGTCCTTGTGGGAACGATATCTTTCTCACTCTTTATTACTTGTGCGACTGGTACACTTACTATCTCGCTAACACATACGTGTGTGCTTGATAGTTCTAATGCCTTTATTATATGATATCTCTTTCTTTGGATGAAAATTTGATAGTTTGATATAATGGCTCTGTTTGGGTATACAGCTTATTTAAGTACTTATAGACTAAACGCTTATCATATAAGTGCTTATATATAAGTTATTTCTATAATTAAAAAATTTAAATTTATGAGGACAAACTTTATATAAATTGTTTTCAGCTTATTTTCATAAGCTATTTTGGAGAGCTTATGAAAATAAACTAAAAACAGCTTATAGGAATGTCATAAGCTATTTATATAAGCTTTTCTAAATACGTGCATAAGCATTTATGCAATAAGATAAGTCAGATATGCTCAAAATAAACTCTTCTAAACAAGGCCAATATCGCCTCCCTAGAATTGCATAAAAAGTATAGCTGTACCCGTACAGGTATAACAGTGTTATTATTGACATTTCTTTAATTTCTTTTTAATCTTATTCAATTTTTATTTCTTTTTTAACATGGAAAAGTTTTTTTTAATTAGTTTAATTATTTTATTAACAAGAAAATAAATTATATAAATGAGAGAGTCTAAGAATTAATTTATAAAATACAATTATTTATTATACTATGTGAGACATAGTAAATATTTTTAATTCTTTTATTTTTTTATCATGTTTATATTTTCTTTTTTTTCTTAATTTTTATAATAATATGATTCTTGTCACAAAAATGAATAAAAGAACAAAAAAAAAAATAAAAGAGCAATTATACACACACACACATATACAAAATATAAATCTATTAAGAATAACTATGAAAATATTTATTAATATATTATATTATATATTTTCAATACATAAAATTAAAAATAGTAATATTTAATTATTACTGATTTGACTATAGTCAGACTAATGAACCGTAAACTAGTACATTTTACTAGTTTGATAATAGATCTAATTTTTAAAATATTGTTAAAATCATGATTTATTTTATTTCAAATGTTAACTTTAAAAAATCTTAGATGGTTGCAATTCCATTCATCTTTTTAGTTTAATTTGATTTTTTTTCAAGTTTTTCTTATTTTGTTTGATTTACTTTGAAATTTGTAAATTAAGATGTATTGTTTGTTTCACTTGCTTTTACTATTATTTACTTATTTTTTATTTAACATTGTATATAATTTAAAAATGAAAATATCCATTATTTCAAGACAAAAATATACTTCATGTCCTTAACGTGATATATACCAAATGTGGTTAAGGGAAATTGAACTCGCAACTGGGAAGAGGGGAAAAAAACACATTTTCCATCCAGCTAAACATATTCTCTTATTATATATACTCAACATTTAATATATAAAGGGATTATGTTATTATATACAAAAGACAATATACATAAATTACTATATATTATAAAACAATAATATATTTTAGAATAGAAGAATATACCATTATTTTACATAAACATTTTAAACTACATAAAAGTTTTAAAAAATTAATAACAAATCTTATAATATAAATTTGATTATTATTAAAAATACATTACGCATATTAAAATTTTTTTTATAATACTTTAATTCAACTGGTTCAACCATAGTCTTATATTTCAATATTTTAATATCTGTGACATATATATTAATTATATATTTTAATATTTTAATATCTTTAAAATTTTAATATATGTAAAATATTAAAATATATTATTAATGAATATGTCACATATATAAAAATATTAAAATATAGGACCATGGTTAAGCTAGTTGTATTAAAATATTTAATATTTTAATTCTTATATTTTAATATTTTAATATTTGTGATATATACATTAATTATATATTTTAATATTTTAATATCTATAAATTTTAATATATGTAAAATATTCAAATATTCAAATATATAAATAATGTAAATGTCATAGATATGAAAATATTAAAATATAAAATCATAGTCGAACTAGTTGAATTAAAATATTATAAAAAATATTTTTAATATGTATGATATATTTTTAATAATAATCAAATTTATATCATAAGATTTTTTATTAAAATTTTTAAAATTTTATGTAATTTAAAATGATTTATATAAAATAATGATATATTATTCTATTATAAGATTTGTTATTATTTTATGATATATAATAATTTGTATATATTGTCTTTTGTATATAATCACAAATTGCCCTTATATATTAAATGTGGAGTTTATACAATAAGAGAATGTTATTACTAGGATGGCAAATGCATTTTCCTCCCTCTTCAATTCCTTCCATTGATATTGTGATTTTTTTATTAAAAATGTGTACCACATGTCATGACATGATTTGCCACGTCTGGTATATGTCACAAATATTAAATGACTTTAGGGCATTTTGGCCATTTTTTAGCATGTGACCACGTGGCAAATATTTTAGCCCATCATGTGCCAAGTCAGCAATGTTGTTAACCACGGTATTAAAAAATGATATATTTGATAAAATTTGAAACATGTAATACATGCCTAAAAAAAAAATAAATGACATATATAAAAATAAATAAATGACATATATAAAAATTGGAGTAAATGAAGTATGCTTTTTGACTTATTTCAATTGATTATATGTATTTATATGTTTTAAAGTTTTCACATTGATATTATAAAAATAAATAACAGGCTCCAATTATTTTTTAAAAAAATTGACACACGTATCAATTATCAACCCCACTAGTATTCAATATTCATTTTTCATAGTAGTAACCCTCCTTTTTTCACGCGGGTTTCCCTTAGACTCACGTTTTGCTCTCTTTCACAGAATCGCTTCGCTCTCTCTTTCTCCCTCTCTAGTCTCAATATATTCATAGTCCAGTTCGCTATGAAACACTCACGTAGATAGAGTGTGAGAGAGTGTTTGTGCGTATTTGTGCAGTTTCATTCTGCGATTTGTGGGAGAATATCAAGAAGCTCAAAATGTACAAGACGAAGCTGTAGGAGCTTTGCCACCAGAGGGGGTGGGGACTGCCCATGTATTCGGCCATGAAAGACGGTCCGGACCACATTCTTAGCTTCAAGGCTTCAGTCTCCCTCAATGGCCTCACCTTCGACTCGCCGGCACCTTCCACTTTCTCCAAACATGCTCAAAATGAAGCCGCCAAGCTCGCTTTTCTCCATTCACTTCTTCTCCAACATCGCCTTCACCTACTACGGGTATCTATATCTTCTCTCTTTCTGACTCTGCTTTCTTAGCAGGAAGGTTGTTTTTCTCGAGTACACGTTAGTTGTGAAATGCCGTTCTTAAATTTAGCCGTATCAGCGTACAAATTTATATCCTGCTCTGTTTCTTCTATGGAATGTTGTTCTTGACGATAGTTTTATCAGTGTTCAACTGTATACCCTGCAATAGCGAGAATTGTGCTTTGGAGAAATGGAATCTTTGATGATTTTGAGTGAAAGAGTTTTATAATTCTCAGTATATCTTTGTTTTCGATTAGTTTGATGGAAATTGTTCATTTACTCCGTTATAATTGTGTCTGTTTGTTTTCAAAGGGAAAGATTTTCCAATTAAATTACAGTAGGAGCTTTATTGAGAAAATATGTGAATTTTTTTAGAAGATAAAATTCTGCCATAGGCAGAAAAGAAAAATGTTTGCATTGATGTTGAAGAGTTTGCTTTTTTACAATCATTCAGTCTTACTTATTTGTTAATTGAGATTAGCGCTATATCCTCAATGATGTCATAGTAAAAAAAAATTGGAATTCTAATATGAAATTCCGCATCACATTTTCTACAGGGTAAACAGACCAGAATTATATTTCCAAATCTGTTCTACTAGGAGTTTTCTTCTATAGAATCCCCCCCGTAGTTTCTTATTATTCATTCTAAAGGCCCATGAATAATATTTTCTTTAATAATCTGTAACATCCGCCTCACAGTGTCTTTGATCTCCCCTTTCTTCTCTGAATTGTGAACTTTCATCATTGAAAAACAAAGAAGGACTAACAAAAACAGAGAAGTGAGAAAGAGAGAGAAGGAGAGGAACTAGGGAGTGAGAAAGACCCGATAAATGTTTCATTTTATAATAATAATTCTCTCTCGTAGGTTATTAAATATACATGTATAATTGGAACTCATTTGATTAATGTTTCTCTAATTATCTTCTTTTAATTTAGACAAGATTGCCTAGGGATAGCAATGGGGACCCGAACTCGGAGAAACCTGCGGGGATCCTCGTATTTGGAGCCCCGTTGGCGGGAAATTTTTCCCTGCGGGGACGGGAGCAGGGAGAAAAATTTTCCCGAAAGTTAAACGGGGACGGGGACATGTGTCACATCCCAAAAATTGAACATGTGAAAAGATACTACTCATTTGATAAAATTCTCAAACATAAGTTATTTACATATATTCTGTAAGGTTTTACATTTAACCTTAATCATTCATTCCACACGACAGAATTATATTCATTTGATAAACAAATATAGGCATACATAATCTGATGTGTTTATCTCAACGCAAGCCTAGGAGACCTATAAAAAGTACAGATCGTTCCTAGTATTCACATTAATAAGTACTGGTATCCCACCAGACAGAAATAGAGAATATTTTCAAGGGGCTTCTAATCTTCAATCGGATACTCTTCTTCCTTGTTTTCTGTATCTGAAAAGATAATCATAGGGAGTGTGAGTTTATTTAAAACTCAGTAAGTAAATAACTGTACTATATAAAATATCAAAAGTACAAATACCACATTTACTCACATAATCAATTATCTTATACATCGAGTAGTATGGGACTCTAACCCTTTCAAACTCGTAAAAATAAGATTTCATAGCTATACACCGAGTAGTATAAGACTCTAACCCTTTCAAACTCGTATTTATGATTTCATCAATTTACACCGAGTAGAATGAGACTCTAACCCTTTCATACCCGTGCATAAGTTTTCATAGTTATACACTGAGTAGTATGAGACTCTAACCCTTTCAAAATCATGTATTAGATCCCGTAGATCTTTGCTCATTAATAAAATAGTGAGAATTTATCACATTGTATAAAACCATGAAATAAATTAATTTATACATACTTTTATTCCTTTGAATATCTATAAAAAAATATGCCAATCGTCATATACCGTCATCTAAAGATTGATTGCTTAATATCCAAATAATATTGTAAATGAGACTTATATTGTACTCTGACTAATAATATCAAACTAGTCTAGCAAGGTTATTCACTTACCTTAATATTTGTCCAAATTTACCTTGTTCCACACTAGAATTTGTGCAGGAAAATTTCCTAGTAAAAGATATCATAAGGAAAAATAAGAAAGGGAACAAAATCATGAAAATATGTGACATTTTCTGATTGCTACAGTAACGGTCAACAGTCAACAGCCAACGTAGCTACAGTAACGGTCAACGGTTAATGTAACTACAGTAACGGTTCACAACAGTTACGGTTTGCTACAGTAACGGTTCACTACAGTGATGGTTTGCTACAGTAAACTCGAAAAATTCCAGATTTTCCAGTTGCTACAGTACTTCGAATTTTGCAGAAAATCTTTCAAAAAATTTCATCTTATAATTCCTTGTTTCTAAACCAAAATTTCATCTCTCTTAACTTACTTAATTCAATCTTAACTCAAAAAACTTCCAAAATAACTCAAATCTATGAATTATCATCAAAATTTTCAAGAACCAAAATCTCCTCCAATCTTCCACATAAACTGAAATTTAAGGAAAATAAGGAGATTAAAACTTACCTTTGATCTATACCAAGCTTTTGAACTGAACAATTCTAAAAAACAACGCCAAATCTATGGGAGAGTTGAGAGGGGAAGTTTGAAGGTTGAGAGAATTGTGAGAGAGTGAATGAAGAAGATGCGGGAAAGTGAAACTAGAAGGGAGAGAGAGAGCTAAAAACTTGGGGGGTTAGTTGGATAACCCAATGGGTATCCATACCCATTATCCAAACCAATTTGACCCAACATACAAAATACCTTAATTAATTCTTCAATTAATTAAATTAAATCATTTTTTCACAAATTCCACTATTCTTAAGAATGTACCCATAAGGTTTAAATATCCAGTCCAGTCATTTAACTCAATTTTCATAAAATAATATTCAAATAGAATAATTAAATATGAAAATTAAAAATGACAAAAGTAAATAGCTAAAGTAACGTTGTAAAATTCTAAAATACTCTCAAACGAATTATACTCCAAAATTAACGGGTAATACATTCTACCCCCCTTTAAAAGAATTCGGTCCTCCGAATTAAAATCTTACCTCAAGTTTCAAACAAATGTGGATATTTTTTCCACATTTCATCTTCTGCCTCCCACGTAGCTTCCTCGCGAGAATGATTTCTCCAAAGAACCTTGACAGTAGAAATTTCCTTAGTGCGCAATTTCTTGACTTTTCTATCAAGGATAGCTACTGGTTCATCAAAATGAACTTCTTGGGGTTGAATGACATGAGAAGGAGCAGGAAGATACTTCAGTAGCATAGACACATGAAATATTGGATGACCTCCCTCTAGGTCTGAAGGTAGGTCTAGGCGGTATGCCACCTTATTCACTCTGTCTACAACCTCATATGGGCCAACATACCTCGGACTAAGCTTGCCTTTCTTCCCGAATCTCATTACTCCCTTCATAGGTGAGATTCGTAAGAAAACCATGTCACCTATTGCAAATTCAAGGTCACGTCGTCGGTTGTCCGCATAAGGCTTCTGTCTACTCTGAGCAGTTAACAACTTCTTTCTGATTAGTTTAACTTTATTTATATCTTTTTGTATCATCTCAGGTCCAAGTATTTTGGTTTCACCAAGTTCAAACCAACTTATAGGAGATCGACACCGTCTCCCATATAAAGCCTCAAAAGGTGCCATCTAGATACTGGCTTGGTAACTGTTATTATAAGCAAATTCAATAAGAGGCAAATGATCTTCCCAACTTCCACTGAAATCCATCACACAAGCTCTTAGCATATCCTCTAAAGTCTGAATTGTCCTTTCAGACTGTCCATCAGTCTGAGGATGGAATGCTGTACTAAGATTCACTTTGGTACCCAAAGCCTCTTGAAAGACTTTCCAGAACCGAGAAGTAAACTGGGGTCCTCGGTCTGATATAATGGATACTGGCCACCATGAAGTTTCACTATTTCTTTAACATAAAGTCGAGCAAGTTTTGCTACACTGAAAGTGGTATGAACAGGAAGAAAATGTGCTGACTTAGTAAGTCGATCCACTATGACCCATATTGAGTCATTTCCTTTTGTTGACCGGGGTAAACCTACTACAAAATCCATAGTGATCCTTTCCCACTTCTACTCAGGAATATCTAGTTTTTGCATCAAACCAGGTAGTCGTCAATGTTCAACTTTAACCTGCTGACAAGTCAAACATCGAGCTACAAAGTCAGTCACATCTCGCTTCATGCCCTCCCACCAGTAAACTTGTTTTGAAGTCCTGATACATTTTCACAGCACCAGGATGTACAACGTATGGCGAACCATGAGCTTCCATTAAGATTTCATGTTTCAAAGATTCAATGTTGGGGACACAGAGTCTCCCATTAAACCATAAGACTCCTTCTTCATCTACCAAGAAACTTGGTGCTAGACCTTGCCTTGCCTTATCTCTGATTTTGACCATATCGATGTCATTTTCTAAAGTTGCTTTTACTTTTTCAACAAGGGATGATCTAACTGTTAAATGAGCCAGAAATGTACCTGACTCAGTGATCTCAAAGAATACTCCATTAGCTTTCAATTCTTGTAGTTCATGTATTAGAGACCTCCTTATAGTGGCAATGTGAGCTAAACTTCCCATAGACTTTCGACTTAGAGCATCAGCCACTACATTTGCTTTACCTGGATGGTAAAGGATGGTACAATCATAATCTTTCAGAAGTTCCATCCACCTTCGTTGCCTTAGATTGAGATCTCTCTGCTTAAAAATGTACTTAAGGCTTTTGTGATCTGTAAAAATTTTACAAATCTCCCCATACAAGTAATGTCTCCAAATCTTTAGGGCAAACACTACAGCTGCCATTTCCAAATCATGAGTGGGGTAATTCAATTCATGCTTTTTAAGCTGACGTGAGCCATAAGCTATGACTTTACCATGTTGTATCAACACACACCCTAAGCCTATCTTTGAGGCATCACAGAATACAAAGTAACCCCCTGGTCCTGATGGTAGGATTAAGACTGGTGCAGAAGTTAAACACTCTTTCAATTGGGTGAAACTTTGCTCACATGAATCATCCCAAATATATTTAACATTCTTTCGAGTTAACTTATTTAATGGGAGAGCCATCTTAGAGAAATCTTTGACAAAGCGACGGTAATACCCTGCTAAGCCAAGAAAACTACGTACTTCAGACACAGTTGTTGGTCTAGGCCATTGTTTTATTGCTTTAATTTTACTTGGATCTACATGAATACCTTCTTGGGAAATAACATGTCCCAAAAACGTTACATGACTCATCCAAAATTCACATTTTGAGAGCTTTGCGTACAACTGATGCTCTCTCAAGGTCTGAAGCACTATTCTCAAATGTTCAGTATGTTCTTCATAACTCTTTGAATATACCAAAATATCATCAATAAATACAATTACAAACTTATCAAGGAATGATTTAAACACTCTGTTCATTAAATCCATAAATACTGCTGGTGCATTTGTCAACCCAAAAGACATCACAAGAAACTCATAATGTCCATACCGTGTACGAAAAGTTGTCTTAGGTATATCATCGTTCTTAATTCGTAACTGATGATATCCAGACCTTAGATCAATCTTTGAGAAGTATTTTGCTCCTTGAAGCTGATCAAACAAATCATCTATCCTTGGTAAAGGATACTTATTCTTCATTGTGACTTTATTCAGCTGACGATAATCTATACATAATCTCATAGAACCATCTTTCTTTTTCACAAAAAGAATAAGAGCACCCCAAGGTGAAAAACTTGGGCGAATGAACCCTTTGTTCAACAAATCTTCCAATTGTTCTTTGAGTTCTTTTAGCTCAACAGGAGCCATACGATAAGGTGGAATAGAAATTGGTCGTGTGTCTGGGACCAAATCAATACTGAACTCAATATCTCTTTCTGGCGGTACTCCAGGTAAATCTTCTGGGAACACATCTGGAAATTCATTAACCACATGTATGTCTTCTAACTTCTGTTCTTTCTTTTCTAAATCTTTGATAAAAGCTAGAAATCCCTGACATCCCTTTCGCAGCATACGTCGGGCACTTAACATAGATATCATGTTGCAAGGTACATCACTTCGATCTCCTTGAAACACAAAATTACTCCTCCCCGGCATATTAAAGGAAATAACTTTGTCACGACAATTTATAGTAGCATGACAAGAAGATAGCCAGTCCATCCCTAAAATCACATCAAAATTTAACATATTGAGAATCATAAGATCTATCTCAGTTTCCATGCCTCCAACAATTATTTTACAAGAACGATAACATGTTTTAACTATCAAAGTCTCCCTCATCGGTGTGGAAACCAAGAATGGTTCTTTAAGAGTAATCGAATCAAATGCAAATCTGTTGGCAAATAGGGGTGACACATATGAGTAAGTAGAACCAGGATCAAACAAAATACGTGGAGCAAAAGTATTAACAGATAATATACCTGTAACTACAGCATTGGATGTTTGAGCATCCTGTCGGGTTAGAGCATATACTCTTGCATTTCCTCTGCCAGCAGCTTATTTTCCATGGTCACCTTGACCTCTTCCAGAACCTCTTCCTATACTATCCCCTATTGAAGGGGTTGGTGTTCGAGTAATAGAAGCAGAAATAGATTGTGGTCGAGGTGGCAAAGTAGACCCTTGACCTGGTCCTGTCATTAGCTGAGGGCACTCCCTTATAAAATGTCCTTTTTGTCCACAGTTAAAACAGCCTGTACCAATAGTGTTTAACCTGCATTCTCCGAAGTGAAACTTTCCACATTCAGGACATTGAGGTTTTTCTCTTCTAGTTTGAGTACCTCCTCTATTAAAAGAGCTGAAACCACCCCTGCTCTCTGAACGAGGCTTAGCCACACTGGCTGTAGAATAAGATAACTTTGTAGGAGTGGTGGAGCATGTTGTGATGCAGTAAAGGGTTTCAAAGTCCCTGAGTCTTCCCCTTGATCAAAAGATCTCCTATATCTAGCTTTCTTCTTTTGTCGATATTCTTCTTTATTCTTTGACCTCCTTTCCATCCTTCGGGCCACATCAACAACTTCTGAGTATGAAGAGTAATCGTTCATATTGGAACCCACTTGATCATATAAGGCGTCACGAAGTCCTTCCACAAACTTCTCTATTTTTTTTCCTTTCAGAAGGAATGATTTTAGGAGCATATTCAGATAATTTAATAAACTGAGCAGAATATTCATCAACAGTCATGGTTCCCTGCCGTAGATACAGAAAATCCCTTGCCCTAGATGACCGTTTACTTGCCGGGAGAAATTCATCCATAACTAATCTGTAAAACTCCGTCCACATAACTGGCGGTGCGCCTTGAATTCTAGCTTTCTTCCAGTTCCTCCACCATTTACCAGTCCTACCCTTTAACTGAAAGGAAGTGAATTCTACCTTTTGAGTAGGAGAACACCCTATAGCATCACAGATTGCTTCACAATCTTCAAGGAAACATTGTGGGTCTTCTTTGGGATCTTCCCCTGAAAAAGTAGGAGGCCTCATTTTCTGGAATTCACACATTTTTACCTCCCTTACATTACCTCCTCCAGCTAACTGAGCTGGTGGTACAATTTCAGCTTCAACAATAGGAGGATCCACTGGCAAGTTAGCTTGTGCAGCTTGACCTCTCATTTCAGCCTCAAATCGGTCAAATCGTTCATTCATTAAATTAATCACATGTGCAATAGTTGCATTATCAATGTGAGCGTCAGGTTCGACTCTCCTTGCTTGATCACTAGTTGCGCCCTCAGTACTTTGAGCATGTAAACTATCACCACGGTTAGGACCATCTTGCACATGTGCTGATGAAATTATGGCCCTCCTTGGACCCATATGCTCATTATTATTAGAAGATCCTTCTGACATTGAACTGTCAAAGATCTACACACATAACAAACAATTTTCAGACATAAACAAAATATACTTACTAGCCCCACTGAAAAGTTATCTATAAAATGACGTTATACTCTACAAGGTCTTTTATGGAACCTAATCCTATAGTCATGCCGTGGCTCATGACAATAGGGAAGGGCCCACAAAGATCACTTTGCTCTGTACTCTATAGGGGACCTATAAAACCTATCCTCTGATACCAAATTGTCACATCCCAAAAATTGAACATGTGAAAAGATACTACTCATTTGATAAAATTCTCAAACATAAGTTATTTACATTTATTCTGTAAGGTTTTACATTCAACCTTAATCATTCATTCCACACGACAGAATTATATTCATTTGATAAACAAATATAGGCATACATAATTTGATGTGTTTATCTCAACGCAAGCCTAGGAGACCTATAGAAAGTACAGAGTGTTCCTAGTATTCACATTAATAAGTATGGTATCCCACCAGACAAAAATAGAGAATATTTTTAAGGGGCTTCTAATCTTCAATCGGATACTCTTCTTCCTTGTTTTCTGTATCTGAAAAGATAATCATAGGGAGTGTGAGTTTATTTAAAACTCAGTAAGTAAATAATTGTACTGTATAAAATATCAAAAGTACAAATACCACATTTACTCACATAATCAATTATCTTATACATCGAGTAGTATAGGACTCTAACCCTTTCAAACTCGTAAATAAGATTTCATAGCTATACACCGAGTAGTATGAGACTCTAACCCTTTCAAACTCGTATTTATGATTTCATCAATTTACACCGAGTAGTATGAGACTCTAACCCTTTTATACCCGTGCATAAGTTTTCATAGTTATACACTGAGTAGTATGGGATTCTAACCCTTTCAAACTCATGTATTAGATACCGTAGATCTTTGCTCATTAATAAAATAGTGAGAATTTATCACATTGTACAAAACCATGAAATAAATTAATTTATACATACTTTTATTCCTTTGAATATCTGTAAAAAAATATGCCAATCGTCATATACCGTCATCTAAAGATTGATTGCTTAATATCCAAATAATATTGTAAATGAGACTTATATTGTACTCTGACTAATAATATCAAACTAGTCTAGCAAGGTTATTCACTTACCCTAATATTTGTCCAAATTTACCTTGTTCCACACTAGAATTTGTGCAGGAAAATTTCCTAGTAAAAGATATCATAAGGAAAAATAAGAAAGGGAACAAAATCATGAAAATATGCGACATTTTCTGATTGCTACAGTAACGGTCAACAGTCAACGGTCAAGGTAGCTACAGTAACGGTCAACGGTCAACGGTCAACGTAACTATAGTAACGGTTCACAACAGTTACGGTTTGCTACAGTAACAGTTCACTACAGTGATGGTTTGCTACAGTACGTTGACCGCTACAGTACCGTTGACTGCCGACACTACAGTGATTGCTACAGTAAACTCGAAAATTTCCAAATTTTCCAGTTGCTACAGTACTTCGAATTTTGCAGAAAATCTTTCAGAAAATTTCATCTTATAATTCCTTGTTTCTAAACCAAAATTTCATCTCTCTTAACTTACTTAATTCAATCTTAACTCAAAAAACTTTCAAAACAACTCAAATCTATGAATTATCATCAAAATTTTCAAGAACCAAAATCTCCTCCAATCTTCCACATAAACTGAAATTTAAGGAAAATAAGGAGATTAAAACTTACCTTTGATCTCTACCAAGATTTTGAACCGAACAATTCTCAAAAACAATGCCAGATCTATGGGAGAGTTGAGAGGGAAAGTTTGAAGGTTGAGAGAATTGTGAGAGAGTGAATGAAGAAGATGCAGGAAAGTGAAACTAGAAGGGAGAGAGAGAGCTAAAAACTTAGGGGGGTTAGTTGGATAACCCAATGGGTATCCATACCCATTGTCCAAACCCATTTGACCCAACATATAAAATACCTTAATTAATTCTTCAATTAATTAAATTCAATCATTTTCTCACAAATTTCACTATTCTTAAAAATGTACCTATAAGGTTTAAATATCCAGTCCAGTCATTTAACTCAATTTTCATAAATAATATTCAAATAAAATAATTAAATATGAAAATTAAAAATGACAAAAGTAAATAGCTAAAGTAACGTTGTAAAATTCTAAAATACTCTCAAACGAATTATACTCCAAAATTAACGGGTATTACAACAGGGATCATACTCCCCGCCCCACGGGATCCCCGTCCCCGAAGGATATTTTAATAAATTTACAAAATATCCCAAATATCTATATATATAATATATATTAGGGAACTTTTGGTCATTTTATATTCAAAATAATTAAAATAAATTTAATAAAAAAATAAAACCCTAATCTCATTTCCCCAAAACTGATTCTCAATTCACTTCTTGACTGAGATTGAATGTGTGCTAGTCGTCTTTGCCTCTTAGGTATGACCTCTTCTTGTCGTTGCACTCGCTCTCCCCATCCTTCAATTCATTGTCGTGGTCTCCTCTGTCTGTTGTGGTCACTCTTCTCATCCTTCAATTCCCGTCCTCTCCCACACAGTCTCTTTGTCGAAATCCACGGTCTCCTCTATCTGAATTTTTTCAATTATTCCCCAACCTAGAAGAGAAAAGAAAATATTTTTGATTAAAATATGTACTATTGATTTTTTTTTATATTTTAAAATTTTTTAAAAAACCCCGCGGGATCCCCACGGGTCCCCGCTCCCCGAGGGAAATGAGGATGGAAAAGATTTTTTCTCCCCTCAGGAATCAGGGGTGGGGACGGGAGAGGCACTCTCCGCCCCCCCTCGCCCCGTTGCCATCCCGAAGGTTGCCCCTATCAACACCATACATCTTGTTGCAATAATTTAAGAAAATTTTAATTTATAAAAAACTACAAAATTAATAATTTGTGTAGCATTTTTGTATATGCTGATGGAAACGTATTCGGATCTCGTGGTTGTCTTCAAAATATAAACACCGTGCTTGTCTGCCGTTCAATCTATTGATCGAACAGCCACAATTAAGAGATAAGCAGAAGTCACAAGCTGTTGGATTGTAGCAATCCAACGGCCAAAATCAACTTACCTACATGCACAGGATCGCTTCTTTTTTTTGGGTTTATCTTGCACCTCCAATCAGAGCCCGCCCTCGTGTGTACCCATAAGCCCACCCCATGACCCGAGCATCGCCCCGATCCTGGACCCGGCTTCGCCCTTTTTAACACGCCAAAGTGACAGAGGCGAAGCACGAAAGAAGAAAGCTCAATCGCGAACATCCTTTCAGGCCATTTGTTGCCTTTGTCGTTATCTTCTCCGTCGTCTCCGTTCGTTAGCGTCTCTCCGGTCGTAGCGTCGTTTCCTGTCATCTTCTCCGTCGTAGGGTATTGGATCCCGCTGCTTCGTTGCGGGTCATTTTTCATTGTTTTATGCATTCTGGATATTATATCATGTTTTTTCATATCTATGAACACTTAATTTGCATTGTCCAATGAATAAAAATACCCCCTTTTAAAGGAAAAAGGGACCAAATGCTCTCATCGTTCTTCTTTTATCATATTACTAAAGATAGTAAAGAAATTGGAGGTATCTCGGTTTAACATATTACTTCTTCATGTAATCAAACTATGGTAACTAGCTAGCTTTGAAGAAAAACATCATTATCCTTGTTTAATAAACTTCAAAACTTAAATAATGCATCTCTGTTAAAAAAAAAAAAAAGTACAGCCTGGTATGTAACTCCATTTTATTCCATTCGCACCATATTCATGATGTATGTTAAATTTCATGAGTTAAACATGATATTTCTTATGTGTTATGCTATAAGTGTTATCCTACAAGTTAAGCAAATTATATATGCTTAATAGACTATATATGCTTAAAGAGTTGGTCATTGATAGAGCTCAATGGCGTCGTGCGATCCATTTAGCCGACCCCCACTTAGTGAGATAAGGCTATGTTGTTGTTATTGTTGTAATAGACTATATATGCTTGATCCCAATATTACCTTTTTCTTTTTTTCAGACAATCTTTTGAGGACATCAATGGAGGAAAATGGGAAGCCCAAGATTGGAATGGAATTTGATAATTTGGATGATACATGGAGTTTTTGGAAGGCATATGGTGGAAAAATCGGATTTAGAGTGAGGAAGGATACGCACGCTAAAAGCAAAAAGAATAAGACAACCATAACATCAGTGAGATATGTCTGTTCTAAAGAGGGGTTTTGTGAGTCAGACAGAAAGGGTGCAAACATTAAGAATCCCCGTGTGAAGACTAGAACTGGTTGTATGGCTAGATTGGCATTGAAACTTAGTGGTGTAAAGTATAAAGTGTATCAGTTTATAGAGGAACACAATCATGCACTGCACACCGAAGAAACTAGTCATATGCTTTCGTTGCAAAGAAAAATTACCAAAGCTCAGGCATATGAGATCGAGTTGGTTGAAGCCCAGGAGGTAAAGGCTGGTGTGATATTTGGTGAGGACCCTATGCTAGACATTACGCATCGGTTTAGGGAGTTGGGTCAAGAAGCAATAAGTATTGTGTCCGAAGCTGCTAGGTCTACTGAGGCATCATTGGTGATGCGTGACTTGATGGCCGAGATGAGTAAGAAAGTTAATATGGTGCTCCATTCGACGGGAAAAAATGTGGATACGAATCTTGGTGCCGTCGTCCCCACACCTCAATGCACATCACATGCAACGAAATTAAAGCAGAAAGAGGGTGCAAAAAATAAAAGACAATTTAAAAGTTGTGTTGAGGTTCAGAGAAAGAAAAGAGTACCAACTAGAGTATGTAAATTGTGTTTTCTTTTGTTATTTGATTTCACTTTTGTTATGCATATTTATCTGATTTCACCTTTGTTATGCATGTTTCATGTAGGTAAATGAAGCACAAGGTGGAGTATCATGCTCGGCATCTTTGGCACCTCAAGTACATATTTCCGAAATGAGTTTCACAAAAATGCTAATAGTTAGGCGTTCATTGTTATGCATATTTTACTGTAATCCTCATAATTGTACTAATTTGTACTATTTCTTAACGTAGGTGCCCACTGATCATTCAGTGTCATCGTTTGAAGCATTGCAATTTGGTCTAGATTTTTCACAGACAGACTATTGAGGTTAGCTGTAGAAAGACATTGATTGTGCTTTCTAAAAGTATGTGTTATTTAATAGTTTATAATGGTGGTACATTTCTTTTGTTGGTGCTTTCTTTGTCTTAAATTTACCCATACTTCTCCGTATAATTTGTTTTTTATTCATGAATTGCTTCAGAAGTTTTGCACTTTTTTGTGTCCCTTCTCTGTGCAGCTGTGGACTTCTTTAATCAAGTGAATATCCTTCATGGGACTCTTACAGAATTCTGCACACCAAACAACTGTCCAACAATGACTGCTTCGATGTATATATTCTACTTTGAACATTCAAAATTATGTATTATGCATATTATGTAATACATTCAGTCATATGTATTATGTTAACCTGTAGCACATTTAGTAATATAACCAAAAAAAGAAACAAGAAAGAAAGACTATAGATCCAGAAAATCGCCATCTTTTATATTATTAAGTATTTGATATCAAGTCTCCATACAACTTCATAACATCTACCCTGTTACAATTGAATGACCCTAAGTAAGATTATAATACCCCTTTTCATGGCATCTACCCTATTACAATTGAATGACCACCAGAAACAACAAAACCTATAAAAAAACTAAATGTCAACTTTGACGCTCTTGATTGTGGCCTCCTAACAGCTTTCATCATCATCCTTTCACTTTTTCTGCATGTGGGGCATCTACTTTTATTGCAGTCGCATTGCATTTTCACTCTGCAAAAGAACTATTCAAGTCAGCAATTTGAATACCAACACACATTCATAACCAGCTATTTCTATTTATAAGCAGCACTATTCACAAAGCAAGCAATACTCATTTCTTCAGAGTCCAGAAAAAATGACATTATGACAGCACACTTAGACAGAGAAAGGATTGTACTTAGCAGATCTGTTAAACCAGAATCATATAGATAACACCACTGAAATACTCCAAATATGATCTAAAAACAGTAACAATCATCAGCAGGACATTAAATCAGCAAATGCTTCAACTCTTACTGATGCAGTGCTTAAATTGCCACTTAGGTATTTCAGTCGTCCAAGTAAAGCTCATATATTCTTATACTAGACTAGCAAAAACGATAGAAGGTCTATAAACTTTGCTTTAAACTTTCCAAGCTTGACCATGTGAAACTATAAGGTAATATACACATATAATACTGTCCAGCGGCGTTAAGTGCCTCAAATATTCTTTTTCCTGTTCTAATAGTGGGAAGAAAGTTGTTCAAGTAATGTGACCTTAAAATAGTTTTAACATGATACAAAAGATAAAAATAACATTCAAAGATAAAAAATGAAGAAGGCAAATGAATATTCATGCAGAAATAATTTATGGCATTGATCTATCCAGCATGAACACATGATTATCCACTTAGAAATATTTGGTTCACAATATGATTCTTCACAATCTGATTTTAAGAAATATGTGGTTCACAATATGATTCTTCATAATCATCTCCAGTTATATTTGTTTCTCCACTAACAAAACTAAATATTTCTCGACATTAAAGAATCAACCAAGATTAAATTGCCCCTGCTAACAAAAGGAACAACAATGAAGAAAGATAGTTGATCAGGGATAGGGTGAGAAAACTATCTTCGAGGACAAGAGGGAACTTCTAATTTATGGCATGAGGAGAAGTAGTAAGGATGTAATTTCAAGAACTGTATAGTAGAGGTTGTAAATCAATGAAACAGATTAATTATAAACAGTCCATGTACTGAATTTTACTGAGTTTGACTCGTGGTTCATGTCACTTTGTTCAGTTATATAAAAATTAGTTGTTTACAATGAGTTCTGCTATAAAGTAATAAACATCTAGAACAAAGACTAGCAAGAAAAAATAAGTCAGAAAATAAAATAAAAGAAACATTCAGAGTACCCCAAGATCTCAAAAGCTTAAAAAGAAATAATATCCCAAAGCAAAAGATGCAAAACATGTGATAAGCAATCATCCTATAGAAAGATTAAAAAAGAAAGACAATATAGTAGACCTCATGTTTGCCCAAAGCAAATATACAGCAAAGCAGCAAGCAGTCTTAAAATTCTTAAAAGATCATGAGAAGCACAATCTAAGGAAGTCATAAAAACTAGTCTTTCCCACAACATCTCAAGATTCAACAACCCAACAATGTGAGAACTATAAATACAGTATCAATCATTGCTGTTATTCCCATCCCCCCTCCCCCCCTTTTTTTTTTTCGTAAAAAAAAAAAGTTCGAATCCCCCAGCACTAAATTATGCAGTCATGGATCAATCAATGCTAAACATGGAGTTATAGTGCATGTAAGAAGGGACAAATTCCTTCATTTCACAGATAATATCATAATTAAATGTAATGTAATCAATACAAGGGAAATAAATTTGGAGACCCGAGAATTGCCAGCGGAGCGATTCCATGGATTGGAGGCATGCAACTGTCCGAGTGAAAGAGTAAGAGACTCGGAGTAGGATGGCGAGGCGGTGGTGGGGAGTGGCTATGAAGAAGAAGAAGAAGAGGATGGGCCGCCGGAGAAGAAGAAGAAGAAGAAGAGCCGTCGATGTGCAAGAGAAAAGGGGGAATCCGGGTTGGAACTGTCGAGTGAAAGAGAAGAAGACACACGGGGTTGGCGAGGTCGGGTCATGGGCGTGGGCTGACGTAGGACACGTGGCGGTCTCTGATTATATATGAAAAAATTTGGAGCCTTTTAATTATCAATTTTTGAGCCACAAATTAACACCTATATAAAACGAAACGTGAACTATATTTTATACAATTATATATAGAAATAAAAAAATTACTCCAGTTTAATTTTATATTTGAAATTTTTTTGTAGGAAAATTTCTAATAAACCCTTAGCCATAACTTAATTATAATTTTAGTCATTCACTTTTAAAATCATAATACTGTGATCGAGATCAAACTAATTTGCCTAATCAATGATTTCGTGAATCGAAACTTGTACTGTTTAGTTAATTGGATTATTGTCTCACCTATAACTTAACTTATTTGATTTAATTCTGTTTGACTTGATAATCCAAAAATTGGAAGGACAATTTTTTTTTCTTTGTTTTCTATAAATTATCCCTACTTTGTTCAGTTTGTATTTTTTTTTAAATAAGATAAATAGATGTTATAAATGTATTTTAACTGAGATATTTAGTAAAAAAATATATTTGTGGTGGTTTTAGAAAGCTTTTTCTATTATATAAATGAATAACTTCAGTGAATTTATTCTTGAATTAAGTTTTGGTGTGTTTTTCATTAAAATCATGATTTATTTTATTTCAAATGTTAACTTTAAAAAAAAATCTTGGATGGTTTCAATTCCATTCATCTTTTTAGTTTAATTTGATTTTTTCTTTCAAGTTTTCTTATTTTGTTTGATTTACTTTGAAATTTGTAAATTAAGATGTACCGTTTGTTTCACTTGCTTTTACTATTATTTACTTATTTTTTACTTAAGGGTGTATATAATTTGAAAATGAAAATATCTATTATCTTCTTTGATTATATGTATTTATGTGTGTATATATATATATATATATATATATATATATATAGAATGGATTTTTTTGATAATCCAGCAATGGAATTAGTGATCCAACAACTTGAAATTTTCATTTGATTAATGATAGATTCCAGTTTAAAACTATGTTTAAAACATAGCATTTTATAATGACATGATTTGTCACATATTATCTTCTTCAACTTTTTTTTTTAATTTCTGATCTCTGACTTTTTATTTCAAAATCACATTTTTTAATGTTAATTTTGTCTAATATATAATATTTTTACTTTTTAATAATAATTTAAGGGGACAAAAATATTATGTTTTAAAGTTTTCACATTGATATTATAATTATAATCCAATTTAGAGGCTCCAATTATTTTTTTTAAAAAATTGACACATATCAACCCCACTAGTATTCAATATTCATTTTTCGTAGTAGTAAGTAGTAACCCTACTTTTTTCACGCGGGAAGCATTTCCCTGAGTCTCACGTTTTTCTCTCTTTCACAGAATCGCTTCGCTCTCTGTTTCTCCCTCTCTAGTCTCAATATATTCGTAGTCCAATTCGCTATGAAACACTCACGTAGACAGAGTGTGAGAGTGTGTTTGGCGTATTACTTCAGTTTCATTCTGCGATTTGTGAGAGAAGACCAAGAAGCTCAAAATGTACAAGACGAAGCTGCAGGAGCTTTGCCACCAGAGGCGGTGGGGACTGCCCATGTATTCCGCCATGAAAGACGGTCCGGACCACATCCCTAGCTTCAAGGCTTCAGTCTCCCTCAGTGGCCTCACCTTCGACTCGCCGGCACCTTCCACTTCCTCCAAACATGCTCAAAATGAAGCCGCCAAGCTTGCTTTTCTCCATTTCACTTCTTCTCCGACATCGCCTTCACCTACTACGGGTATCTATATCTTCTCTCTTTCTGACTCTGCTTTCTTCGCAGGAAGGTTGTTTTTCTTGAGTACACTTTTGTTGTGAAATGCCGTTCTTAAATTTAGCCGTATCGGCATACAAATTTATATCCTGCTCTGTTTCTTTTATGGAATGTTGTTCTTGACGATAGTTTTATCAGTGTTCAACTGTATACCCTGCAACAGCGAGAATTGTGCTTTGGAGAAATGGAATCTTTGATGATTTCTTGAATAAAAGTGTTTTAGAATTCTCAGTATATCTTTGTTTTCGATTAGTTTGATGGAAATTGTTCATTTAATCTGTTATAATTGCGTCTGTTTGTTTCCAAAGGGAGAGATTTTCCAATTAAATTTCAGTAGGAGCTTTATTGAGAAAATATGTGAATTTTTTTAGAAGATAAAATTCTGCCATAAGCGGAAAAGAAAAATGTTTGCATTGATGTTGAAGAGTTTGCTTTTTTACAATCGTACAGTCTTACTTGTTTATTAAATGAGATTAGCGCTATATCCTCAATGATGACATAGTAAACAAAACTGGAATTCTCATATGAAATTCCGCATCACATTTTCTAAAGGGTAGACAGACTAGAATCATATTTTCAAATCTGTTCTACTAGGAGTTTTCTTCTACAGAATTCCCCTGTAGTTTCTTACTATTCATTCTAAAAAGCCCATGAATATTTTTTTCTTTCAATAATCTCTAAAATCCGCCTCACAGTGTCTTTTACCTCCTTTTTCTTCTCTGAATTTGAACTTTCATCATTAAAAAACAAAGAAGGACTAACAGAAACAGAGATTTGAGAAAGAGAGAGAAGGGGAGGAACTAGGGAGCGAGAAAGACCTGATAAATGTTTCATTTTATAATAATAATTCTCTCTCGTAGGTTATTAAATATACATGTATAATTGGAACTAATTTGATTAATGTTTCTCCAGTTCTTGATGGTCTGTGTTAATTCTTCTTCTTCTTCTTCTTCTTCTTCTTTTTCACAAACCCAATTGTTGGGAAAATTGGGGTATTTGAAAGAATAAATAATACCCTCAAACCCAGGATAATTCCCAAACCAAAAAGATAAAATGACACCATGATTTTAGCGTGGAAAACCCTCCAAATGAGGTAAAAACCACGGGACCCGTAGGCCACTTAAACTTCCACTATAATAATAATGGGATTACAAACTTCACCATCAGGTGGATCTCTCACTCACAAAAATACAACAACGGTATTTCTTCAATTTGTGAAAATACCCTCACAAATTGGCTCACTATTTTCTTCTTATAAAAACTCTCTGTCTAAGGCTCTCTCTATTTTTCTCTCACTCTCCTTTGTGAGGATTTTGAATGATTTGAGGAATGAATTCTGAAGAAGGTGAATGATCCTATTTATAGGGTTATTCCTCACCAACCTCTTCAATTTTCCTTCTTCTTGCGCAGCCTCCACCAACTCATTCAAATGTGTCTGCGCCTAACTCCTTCAGCAGCCTTTGAAATTTCAGCAAACACTGTGCTTATTTTGACTTTGGGGTAAATTACAAATTTTGGTTACAATTTTTATTAAATTGCAACTTGACCCCTTTTTTTTTTAAACATTAGTGGTGGGTCCCACTTAGGAGGGACCCCACCTTACAAATCTCCCCCTCCCGACTTAAGTGGGGAGTGATACCAAGCCTGCAGCTTCTTTACAGACTTCCAACTTCTCTCTTAGTAGAGTCTTCGTCATCATATCGGCCCCATTATTGTTGGTGTGGATTTTCTCAACTTTCAGCAACTTACTTTCCAACACATCACGGATCCAGTGATATCTCACATCAATGTGTTTCGACCTGGAATGGAAAGTTGGATTCTTGCTGAGATGTATTGCGCTTTGACTGTCGCAATAGAGAATATAATTTTCCTGGTTTTGGCCTAATTCTTGTAAGAATTTCTTCATCCACAGGATCTCCTTACAACCTTCGGTGATTGCAATGTATTCTGCTTCTGTGGTGCTTAAGGCAACACACTTTTGTAATCGTGACTGCCACGAGACAGCTCCCCCTGCAAATGTTATTAGGTACCCAGATATAGACTTTCTGGTATCTACATCTCCAGCCATGTCTGAATCTGTATATCCTTCTAATACAGCTTTTCCATTACCAAAGCATAAACAATGATTGGAAGTACCTCTGAGATACCTGAGTATCCATTTGACTGCTGCCCAATGTTCCTTTCCAGGATTCGCCAGGAACCTGCTTACAACGCCAACAGCGTGAGCAATATCTGGTCTAGTACATACCATAGCGTACATTAAACTGCCAACGGCCGATGCATAAGGAACTTTGCTCATTTCTAATTTATCCTCCTTATTCGAAGGACACTGGCTCACTTTTAGCTTAAAGTGATTGGCAAGTGGAGAACTAACAGTTTTTGCCTTATCCATGTTGAATCTTTCAAGAACCTTTTCCACATACTGTTCTTGAGATAGCCAAATCTTGTGATTTTTCCTGTCACGGGTAATCCTCATGCCAAGAATCTGCTTTGCCGGTCCTAAGTCCTTCATTGCAAAGGACTTGCTCAACTCTTTCTTCAACATGTTAATCTTGTCAATGTTTTGACCTACAATTAACATGTCATCAACATAGAGCAAAAGAATGATAAAGTCATCATCAGAGAATTTCTTGATGAAGACGCAGTGATCAGCTGTTGTTCGATTGTACTCATTTTTCTCCATAAATGAGTCAAACTTTTTATACCATTGCCTTGGTGCCTGTTTCATACCATACAAACTCTTCTTTAGTCTACACACCAACTTTTCTTTCCCTTTGACTTGGAAACCTTCGGGCTGTTGCATGTAGATTTCCTCGTCAAGATCACCATGTAGGAAGGCGGTTTTTACATCAAGTTGTTCAACTTCCAGGTTGAGGCTAGCTGCCACACCAAGAACAACTCGGATCGAAGACATCTTTACTACCGGTGAAAATATTTCATCAAAGTCAACGCCCTTCTTTTGACCTAATCCTTTCACAACCAGTCTTGCTTTATAACGTGGTTGTGAGCTACCTTCTTGACTTTTGATTTTGTACACCCACTTGTTCTTGAGAGCTTTCCTGCCCTGTGGTAATTTCACCAGTTCAAATGTGTGGTTCTCATGTAAGGATTTCATTTCTTCTTGCATGGCTTTTAACCACTCATCCTTGTGCCCATCAATAATAGCTTCATCATAGCTCTCTGGTTCTCCCCCGTCAGTGAGCATCACATACTCATAAGGAGAATACCTACAACTTGGTTTTCTCTCTCTGGTGCTTCTCCTTAACGGTGCTTCTTGTTGGACCTGCTCTGGAACTGGCTCTAGTTGTGAACTGTTGGTTGGTGGATCAACATCATCAGTATCTGGTATAGCTCCCCCGTCATTAGAATTTGATGGTGGAGAGACTGGTTCCAGATTAACTGGCATTTCATCTGACTGTGGTTTCTCTTGTTTCTCAAGATCTTCGATTGTCTGATCTTCAAGAAACACCACGTCCCTGCTTCTAATGATCTTTCTGCTAACAGGATCCTAGAGTCTATAGCCAAATTCTTCATGGGCATATCCCACGAAGATACACTACTTCGACTTTCCTTCCAACTTGGACCTTTTATCTTTTGGGATGTGAATAAATGCTCTACATCCAAATACCCTTAAGTGTTTGTAAGAAACATCTTTCCCCGTCCAGACTCTTTCTGGAATGTCATAATTCAATGGAACTGATGGAGAAAGGTTGATTAAATCAACTGCTGTCTTCATTGCCTCCCCCCAAAAGGAGTTTGGCAGTTTTGCATTTGAGAGGATACATCTGACTCTTTCACAGATGGTTCTATTCATCCTTTCAGCGACACCGTTGTGTTGAGGTGTCTTTGGTACTTATTTTTTCAGCCTGATGCCGAAACTTCTACAGTACTCCTCAAATGGTCCGCGATACTCACCGCCATTATCTGCACGTACACACTTCAAACGTCTGCCAGTTTCTCTTTCAACTTTTACATGAAACTGCTTGAAAACTTCTTTCACTTCATCTTTAGTTTTCAAGGCAAATGCCCATACCTTTCTAGAGTGGTCATCAATAAAAGTCACAAAATAGAGTGCACCTCCATGTGACTTATTACTCATTGAACAGACATCTGTGTGTATCAAATCTAGAATATTTGCTTTTCTAGAGGGTGGAGAACTACGAAATGCAACTCTGTGTTGTTTTCCCATAATACAATCAACACAAGTACGCAAAGGTGTACCTTTTAATTCTGGCAAGAGCTCCTTCTTGGAAAGAATTCTGAGACCCTTCTCACTCATGTGACCGAGCCGCTTATGCCATAGCTCGGTGGGAATTTCTTTCCTAGCAACGTTTACATCTCCTTTACATAACTTTGCTTCCATAATGTAAAGAGATGAATCTTTCTTACCTTTGGCTACTATCAAGTTGCCTTTGGTGAGCTTCCATTTTCCTTCACCAAAATAGTTGCTGTAGCCACCATCATCAAGTACTCCGGTGGAGATTAAATTGAGGCGAATATCAGGAACATGCCTCACATCTTTCAAGAGTAACTTGCATCCAAGATTAGTTTCCAGATAAATGTTGCCGATGCCAATAATTTTGGATGCATCATCATTTCCCATCCTCACTCATCCGAAATCACCTTGGGTGAAGGTTGAGAAGAATTCTCGTCTTGAGGTAACATGGTAGGAAGCGCCTGAGTCAACTACCCATGTAGTCTCTTGATATGCCAGATTGACATAGTCAGCATCTTGAATAATGACAACATCTTCGGTGACACTTGCAGTGTCATTTGTTTGATTCTCTGCTTCCTGATTCCTGGATTGCTGTAACTTCCGGCATTCTCTAATGAAATGTCCGGGCTTCCCGCAGTGGTGACACTTTTTATCATGTCTCGATCTAGACTTTGACCGTCCTCTTTGCTGGTTTCTTTTTTAAGAATCT
The DNA here is from genome assembly GCA_037074585.1 of Biancaea sappan. Classification (NCBI taxonomy): domain Eukaryota; kingdom Viridiplantae; phylum Streptophyta; class Magnoliopsida; order Fabales; family Fabaceae; genus Biancaea; species Biancaea sappan. The sequence continues at coordinate 51,799,034 of CM073494.1, read as the reverse complement.
CTACCCTTATTTCTTCCGCGTCTTTCTTGCTTGTCCTGTTTCTCTGTGACAAGCGCTTCGGACTCAGGATTATATCCTTCGTCTTTTCGTCGAGATTCTTCATTCAGCATTCTGTCTTTTACCATATCCATGGTAAGCTTGCCTTCAGGGGCTGAGTTGCTAACCGACACAACTAAAGTGTCCCAACTTTTTGGTAGAGAACTCAGCATCAGCAATGCTTGTAGCTCATCATCGACAGTCATCTTCATCGAGTTCAGTTGATCTACAATACCTTGGAACTCACTCATATGTTCCGATACACTGCTCCCGTCTTTATATTTCAGATTGACTAATCGTCGCATCAGATTAGCTTTATTCTGTGCGGTTGTCCTTGCATACATTTTCTCCAACTTTTGCCAAAGAACATAAGCATCGTGTTCATTAGCAAAATTTTGAAAAATGCTTTTGTCAATCCATTGCCTGATTTGAGCAGCACATTTTCGATTCAGTACGACCCAATCAGCATCTGACGTGCTAGTTTTTTTGCCATCAGCTTTGTCATCCGTCGGAGTTGCTACTACTTTCTCCTTCGGCATCACAATCGGCTTCCATAGATCTTTAATGTATAAAAGATCCTCCATCTTTGGCTTCCAGATAGCATAATTAAAGGTAGTCAACTTGATCATATTGCTACTACTACTGCGAAGGAAGCATGGGTGATTTTACAAAGCTCTTTTCAAGGAGTTGATAAAGTGAAGAGAGTACGCTTACAAGTGTTAAGAGAAGAATTTGAAGACTTGCGAATGAAGGAATCCGAGTCAATTTTTGATTATTGTTCTAGAGTGTTGGTCATTGTAAATCAAATGAAAAAGTATGGTGAAAAGATTGAAGATGTTCGAGTGATAGAGAAGATCCTTCAAACCTTGATTCCAAAATTTGATTATGTGGCTTGTGTCATTGGGTCAAAAGATTTAGACTCTTGACAATTGAACACTGACAATTGAACAAGTCATGGGAGAGTTACAAGCATAAGAAGATAAGCTCAAGTGGAGACAAGAAGTGTCAATTGAACATGCCCTTAAAGCCAAGGCTTCTTTGAAGGATGATGGAAGAGGACGAGGACGAGGACGAGGACGAGGACGAGAACAAGGAAGAGGACGTGGTCGTGGTCAAGGAGGAAGAGGAAGAGGTGATCATGAGAATCAAAACAATGATACAAGAAACAACTCATTTACAAGAGGCTATGGAAAAGCAACAAGAAGAGGAAGAGGCAATTATTCCAAAACAAATGAAAGGAGGTTTGACAAGTCCAACATTGAATGTTACAATTGTCATAAATTTGGGCATTTTTCATGGAAATGCCAAAATACTACTCATAGTGGAGAAGGACAAGTAAATCTAATCGAAGATAAGCAAGAAGTGGAGGAGCCAACATTGTTGCTAGCACTCAAGAATGAAGAAAAGGATGATAAGAGCACATGGTATCTTGACAATGGAGCAAGCAATCACATGTGTGAATGCAAGGAAACATTCATGGAGCTCGGTGAGAAGTTTAGAGCCAATGTTTCATTTGGAGATTCTTCGAAAGTTCAAATTCAAGGGAAATGTACTATTTTAATTTCTTCAAAGGATGGTAGCCATAGACTCATTACAAATGTCTATTATGTTCCCAAACTAAAAAACAACATCTTGAGTTTTGGACAACTCCTTGAAAAAGGGGTATGAAATTCTCATGAAAGATTGTCATATTTGGTTACGAGATCAGGAATCAAATTTGATTGCCAAAGTATCTATATCAAAGAATAGAATGTTCATGTTGAATCTAAACACTATTGAAGCAAGGTGTTTGAAGGCAAGCATTAAGGATGAGTCATGGCGTTGGCACATGAGGTTTGGCCACTTGAACTTTGGAGCACTCAAAGCATTGGGAGAAAAGGAAATGGTGAAAGGGATGCCAACCATCAACCATCCCAATCAATTATGTGAGGCGTGTCTCTTAGGCAAGCATGCAAGAAATTCCTTTCCAAAGGAAGCAACGTCAAGAGCAACTGAGCCTCTACAATTTGTTCATACCGATGTTTATGGACCAATCAATCAGCCATCCTTTGGTAAAAATAAATACTTCTTGCTCTTCATTGACGATTATAGTAGGAAGAAATGGATTTATTTCTTAAACCAAAAATCTGAAGCATTCATGGCATTTAAAACTTTCAAGGCATTAGTTGAAAAGGAGAGTGGCTATGAGATTAAATCCTTAAGGTATGATAGAGGAGGTGAATTTACTTCTAAAGAATTCAATGACTTCTGCAGATCACATGGAATTGGTCGTCCTCTAACAGTCCCTAGCTCACCACAACAAAATGGTGTAGCTGAAAGAAAAAATAGAACTGTTCTCAACATGGCAAGAAGCATGATGAAAGCTAAAAATATGCCCAAGAAATTTTGGGCTGAAGCCATTTCTTGTGCCGTCTACTTGTCCAACCGCTCTCCAACTAAAAATGTGGAAGATCAAACTTCTCAAGAAGCTTGGAGTGGAAATAAGCCAAGCGTTCATTATCTACGAGTCTTTGGGAGCATTGCTTATGCACATGTGCCTGATCAAGGGAGGTTGAAGCTTGATGATTGAAGTGTGAAGCATGTTTTCATAGGCTATGACTCAAATTCCAAAGGCTACAAGTTGTACAACTCAAGCAATGGAAAGATCATCGTTAGTCGCAATGTTGAGTTTGATGAAGAAGCAAGCTAGAATTGGGAGAAACAAGAGGAAAGTTCCTATGATTTTATTCCATCTTTTGGAGAGGAAGATGAAGAAACCGAAGCTCCGATGCAAGATATGACTCCCCCACTCTCACCTAATGTTACTTGTGAAGTATCACCACTTTTTGAAGGAAGTTCAAGTGAAAGACCACGAAGAATGAGAAGCATCAATAATTTGTATGAAGATATTGAAGCTGTGAATGATTTATTCTATCTCTTTGTGGGTAGTGATCCGTTGAGCTTTGATGAAGCAGTGAAAGATGAAAAATGGAGACATGCAATGGATGAAGAGATAAAATCTATTGAAAAGAATAACACTTGGAAATTATCAACACTTCCCAAGGGCCATGAAGCAATTGGAGTTAAATGGGTCTTCAAGACAAAGAAGATTGCTAAAGGAGAAGTGGAAAGATACGAAGCAAAGATTGTTGCAAAAGGCTACAAACAAAAGCAAGGGATTGACTATGATGAAGTGTTTGCACTCGTTGCCCGCATAGAGACAATTTGTTTACTCATCTCCCTAGCCGTTCAAATGAATTGGAGAATTTATCAACTTGATGTCAAGTTTGCTTTTCTCCATGGCTATTTAGAAGAAGTCTATGTTGAGTAACCTATGGGCTACAAAGTCAAAAAGCATGAAGATAAAGTTCTAAAGTTGAAGAAAGCATTGTATGGATTGAAAGAAGTATCCCAAGCATGGAATAGTCATACGTGAAAATGGGTTTATTCGTTGCCTTCATGAATACGCTCTTTATGTTAAGGTGCATGGCAATAGAGATATTTTGCTTGTCTGTCTTTATGTGGATGATCACATCTTTATAGGAAATAGTTCAATTTTGTTTGAAGAATTCAAGAAGGTCATGTCACTTGAGTTCGAGATAACTGATATAGGGCTCATGTCTTATTATTTGGGTCTCGAGGTGAAGCAAATGGAAGATGGAATCTTCATCTCCCAAGAAGGCTATGCAAGAGAAATATTGAAGAAATTCAAAATGAATGATTATAAGCCTTTGAATACTCCTATAGAATGTGGAGTAAAATTATCAAAGTTTGTGATAAAGAAAAAGAAGATCCCACCTTTTTCAAAAGTCTTGTGGGAAGTTTGAGATATTTGACTTTTACAAGGCCTGATATTTTGTATGCAGTTGGAGTAATAAATCACTTCATGGAAGCTCCTATGTCCACTCATATGACGGTTGCAAAATTAGTTCTTTATTACCTAAATGGTACAATTGACTTTAGACTATTCTATTGCTCATCACATGATTTTAAGCTTATGAGATTTTGTGATAGCGATTTTGCTGGAGATATTGATGATAGAAAAAGCATTACTGGATTTGTGTTTTTCTTGGGAGATTATGCCATTTCATGGTCTTCGAAAAAAACAACCTATTGTGACACTTTCAACTTGTGAATTTGAATTTGTGGCTGCCACATCGTGTACTTGTCATGTTATTTGCCTTAGAGGTTTGTTGAAAGAACTTTATTTGGCATAAGTTAAAGCAACTGAAATTTGTATTGACAATAAGTCCGCACAAGCACTTGCTAAAAATCCAGTGTTTCATGATTGAAGCAAGCATATAGACACAAGATATCATTTTATTAGAGAACGTGTTGCCAACAAAGAAGTGGAGCTCAAGTATGTGAAGACTCATCAAGTTGCTGATATTTTAACAAAGTCTCTCAAATTTGAAGATTTTCAAAGACTATGAACAAAGCTTGGAGTGATCAAGAAAATTTCAAATTAAGGGGAAGTGTTGAAAATGAATATAATTTGTAATTTTCTAGGCATCTCTTGAATTTTCTAGATATCTCTTTGAATCTCTAGATGAATCTTTTGATTTCCTAGATAGGCTTTTTAAGTTCCTAGATAGATTCATTTACCTAGAGTACAGTGGTACATAAATTTAGAAATATGTGGTACATGTATTGTATTAATTAGGTTCATGTAGATTATTATCTACTATGCCTATAAATACCCCAATGTACTTGTGTTTGGTTCAAACCAAAAAAAAAACAATATAATCCAAGTAATTTCTAAGAGAAATTCTGTCCTCCACTAATACTTCCTCCTCCTTCTTTCCAACAAAAACATCGGTATTTTTGTCACTCTAAATCATTTATAGCTTATGGTTAAGACTTCTAGAGTAGCTGATGAAAACGATGCCTCACTCGGCACTTGCAGCAGATGCTCAGAAAATTTACTTCTTCAAAATCTAATTCTCCCGTGCGGGAAGTAAAATGTCATAATATACTTATCAGGCTAGGCATAAGGTCTTATTCATAATTTACAATCATCACTACCAAAATGGAATATTATGTTGGGACTGTTCTGACTTCAGATTATTTTCCTGGTTGTCATGATTGTTGATCAATTGGACTTTCTATGCAGAAAAGACGTTCCGCTTTCAGATTATTTTCCTGGTTGTCATGGTTGTTGATCAATTGGACTTTCTATGCAGAAAAGATTGTCAGTATAAGTTGGGCCATCTTGTCACTTGCAGAGAGTATAATCGATGGATGAAGGCCTTAAATGAAATTCCATTTGTTCTTAGAAACCTAACAATTAGTAGTTGAGTGTTGATAATATTGATATCATCCTATGCAGTCTTTATGCATTGATTCTACTTCGATCCAATTTTTCGACACCAATGTTCTGTGTACATTTCTTTATTTACTGCTAAATTTCAAACTATATGATTGATCCCTCTGTAAAATTTTCATTACTGATATCATTCTTAAAGCATGAAGGAGTTGCGTTTATCAGATGTTTAATTGTTTAATTTTTTAGCACAAGTATTTTCAGTTATAACAAAAGTGATACTTTTGCATTTTTGCTGTAATTTATTTCAAAGTTCAAATTGTGTTATGTTGATTTTTTGCCTATATGCAGTTGCGTGGCAAAATACTCATTGATATGATTATGTCTTGACAATATACATGTCCTGGGCAGGTGGATTTAATAAGAATCCTGCTTTTTCGTACTCGGATTTCAAAGAAAATGAAGCATTAGAATCAAACGCAATTGAATCCAATCAGAATCTCACACAAGAACCTCCACCTCTCTCATCATTCGCCAAAAAAGAAGGTAAAGTTTCCTCAGTTCTTGATGTGACATATCTTACATTTTGAGCACCTCTTTCCTTTATTGTGGAATTTCACAATTCGCAAGGGTCCAAGATACTAATTGATGAGCAACGATAGTGAAAAATTATTAGAAAAAGCTTAGAAACAATTCTTTATATTTTTACTATGAATTTCTTTAATTAAAACATAATAAATATATAATTCTTTCATAAATGTATAATTTTTACAAAGCAATTGAATATTGTTTATAATTCATCATTGCGCAAATACTATTTTAAAGAACTTTTCACATATATTCTAATTCTAGTGAGGAACCTGTGACAAAAATATAAAAAATTGCATATAAGTCTTATTCAAAATTATAATAATTCTTGTTTATTGATTTAATTATTATTTGGAATCTATAGATTTTGTAATCAGATTATTGTAGTTATAATAAAGAAGTTTGAGCCCTTTAGATGTTCCATCGAAATATTTTGTTAGTATTAAGAATTTCTTATTTTCATTGCCCATATATGAATAGGATTATGGTCATATAAAAATTAAGTTGTTTTAATTTAGTTTTTAAAAGATTAAGTATTTCAATTTAATTCATGAAATGTTGACTTTGTCTCAATTTTGTCCTTTGATTTATCAAAATAACTTTTTGGCAATGAAAATTTAAAATTTGGCAACTGAAGATTTTGCAGCTTAGTAACAAAAAAAACCAAATTAGAATAAGTGTCAGTTTTAAAAAAATTAAATTATAATACTTGATTTTTTAAAGATTGAATTAAAATAAAAATTATTTTTTTAGAAACTAAATTAGTGATTTTTTCATAAGTAAATGTTTCGAGGCCTTTTGAGAATTTTTTTTCTCCCAAAAGCATGACATAAATGAGACACCACCTATTACTGTCAAAGTCAGCAATGATAGCTTGTCACTTGTAGCAGTTTCAGAATCCTCACCCGAACAGTGTCCATCCTCCCCAGCGTTCTCTCAGCTTGACCTTTCTGCCCTCTCAATTTCAGACTCTAACAAGGCAAAGACTCCAGAAACAAGCAGTTACCTTCTTTGTAACAGGATTCGAGTGTATACGAGCTTCCCAGATATTTCATTCCCTGAGGGAATTACAGTGCTTCCAATTAGGGAGAACAGGTGGGTTGCTGTGAGCCTGGAATTCCCAAACGAAAATGGTCATTAATTAACGGTGACAATAGCTCATTATGTCACCATTCACCAGCTTAGCCAGTGATTGGTGATGTGTCTCAGAAACATGAGGTTTACTGCAATGTTCTTACCCCTGTTGGAATAGAAGGAATTTGGCAAGATACTATACTCGAGCAAATAAATTTGAGATGTTATTTTTTAAAAATGTTTGGTAAGATATTATGTTTGCTATCACATCAATAATTTTTTTTTCTATGCTCTCTCTCTCTATATATATATATATATTACTATGAAGCTCAAACTTATTCATGCCAAGTTTCTTTTTTTAAAAAAAGTAGTTAAATATAATTAAATATGAAACTTAAATATAATTAAATATGAAGTGAAAATATAATTAAATAAATAATTAAATAAATAATATATAATTAAATTAGATTAATTAAAATATATTAAATTTATGTAAATAAATTATATAACATTATATTAGTCAATTAATTTATATATAATTAAATAAGATTAGTTAATATACAATTAAATTTATGTAATTAAATAATTTAATTTATATAAGTAATTTATTTATATACAATTATAATTAGTTAATTTATCTTAAAGACATAAATAGTTATTTATATATAGATTAGTTCATAGTTTTATTAAATTTATGCAGTTAGTTAATTTTAAATAGAAATGGTTAATTTTAGATAATTGATTATATAATATTGTATTTAATAAATTGTTTGTATAGTTAGAATTGGTTTACTTTTTATATAATTACAAAAAAATATTTAATTTACATTTGATTAATTAAATTAAAATTAGTATATAAAGAAATAGATAACGTACTAACAAAAATATTTAAATAGTAGAAAGTAAATAATGTTGAATAACGTTAAAATATACAACAAATAGAAATAATCTAAAAAATGACTGTTTCACAATGCATGTGTATAATTGCTTGTTTTGATCGTGGAATTGCTCAGGTTCTTCTTCGTGGCCAGCTTCTTCTTCTTCTTCTCCATTGTCTCCTTCTTCTTCATTATCATCTCCTAATTCTTCTTCTTGTTCTTCTCCTTCTATGTGGGGCATAGTAGGTGGAGTATTCAAATCCAATACCAACGACTGAAATGATGGGATCAGGTGATCTAGTGTGAAGAACTGTATGTCGAAATCACATTCTTTGGTGGAGGATCCATAAAAAATGATGAAAAATCAAAATGACCTTGTGTTGACATCAGTGTATAATAGTCAGTGCATGATGGAGAAAAACTGAATTGCAGTTGCACAGGCACAAAGTCCGAAAAACTAGAGCCTCCAATGTGTGTAAAAGAGGGACTGACACAATTGTAACCTATGCTAGGATGAGTTTGGCAGTAGGTTGAAGACGCTGCACTCTCGTACAACATGGATGCACTTGGGCGTAGTATGCATCATATGTAATACGCACGATTTTTTTTAAAGGTTTCAATTGGTATAGATGAATATGATCTTGGTGGATGAATTTTTTCTTTTTTATGGATCATGACATGGTACTATAATGGATTTGTGTGTTTGGGTTTAAACCTTATGCATATGCGAGTTATGATGTTTTAAGCATTGGAAAATAATCCGTATGATATGTATGATAAGTTTGAGAATTTTGATTGTGGTTGAACATTTAATGAGAGGACCTAATTGAAAGGATCCTAAGTTTTGGGGAAAAGTTGTAATTTTCAAAAATGAGATGTTGAATGAGTAGTTGGGGTGTTGGATGTAATAATTGCTAAGTATGGGGAGGAATTGGAAAATGAAGTAATTTGATTGGGTTAGTTGGATGAAATACCTAATTTTGCTCTTAAGCCCCTTCTTGGCTTTGTGAAGGAAATAACTAATAAGGGTCCAAGTTGCAAATTTTGAAAGTTGACTCACCACACTTAAGCAAAATCTGAAATCCCTTATCCTTATTCTTATCTCTCTCACACATCTCTCCTCTCCTCTTCCTTCTCTTGTATCTTGAACTCCAAACACCAAATCTTCCCAAACTTAAGCTTCTTCCATGGTTGTTGGTGATTCTCCGACTATCGGCAGCCCACCATCACGGAGGAAAACTGTAAGAACAAGGTGAGGTCTTGATTTTCAAAAATCCCTTTCCATTTTCGAACCTTTGAACCCTAAGTGCAGAAAAGTGGGTTTTGGAGAGATTTGAGTGAAATCTAGGAGTTTTTTTTACTAGACTTTGGTTTCTTAAGCTTCCTTCTCTCAATCCTAGTTGTTTTGGCTAACCAAATGGGTAAAGAGTTTGAGATTCATGGTGGTTTCTGTGGCCACGATAAATAAATTGATAATAAATGGATTTTGGAGAAAACTTAGTTTGATTCTTGTGATTGGTTGTGAAAAACAAGTTGATAAATGTGGTTTAGTGGTTTGAATACTCATTTGGGTGGTCAAAACATGGTAGAAATGTTTGATTTTGGTTTGGGATTGAAGGAGGATGGTTAGAGGTTGAAGAAGGCTAAAAAATCGCATTTTCCACGTTTTGGATGCTATCATGGGCCGTTGCAGTAGCTACTGCTGGGTGCATCAACAGTAGAGGATAGAAGAGAAGGGACCATGCTATAGCCTCTATCGCTGCAACTACAGCCTTTCTTGTTGCAAGATGGCTCCTGCAGCAAAGGTTCTCCTTTCTATAATTTGGCACTGCAGCAGTGGAAACCTCTGCTGTAGCGACCACCCAACGTCCCTCTTTGCATATTTTGGTCTTCTTTGACCTCTTATCATGTTGGAATAATTAGGGGATGATTATAAGTCAATAACTACAACTAATAGCCGAGGGTTGAGGCAAAAATTGCATGGCTAAGAGTTAAGGTGAGTGTCTTATCTTACTCAATGGAGTTATTCATGCTTGATATTCTTTTCTTCTCATGTGAATGGTCAATTTTGAAGAACAATATAAATGCATATATGTTTTGGGATATGTGTGTATGTGTATGTGTGTGTGTGTGTGTGTGTGACACCCAGGGCCGATGAGGGCGGGAAGTGATCACCGGTGCAAAGAAGAAGCACAGACAAGGAGCGATTCCTAGTAAGCTTCTAGGCGAAGGGACACATGAATGAACCAACTCTACATTGAAATGAGAGATATCCTGAAACCAATGTTTTAAAAATCGGATCGATCACTGAACTGGTGAAGGCACCAATTCAAAGTTTAATGGTTGGACTGCGGTTGAATCTTGGTCAAACTGATAGTAATTAAATATATATATATATATATATATATATATTTTAATTTTATATTAATAAATTAATAATTAATCTTATTTTTTATTAAAATTATTATTTTATATATATATTAAATATAAAAATTAAAAAATCATTTTTAATTCAAAATTTCAACAAAGAAGTATTGACTTGGAGGCTTATGTTTCTGAAATAAATTTTTTATTTAGTTTTTTTAACCCTTTTCTGATACCCTACAAGTTAATAAAAAACCAATATATATATATAGATATTGGTGGGGGAGGTTTTGTAATCCTTGGTATTGACTATATACAATTACCATTTATTGAGGTGCAGACTAAGCACACACCTTCTATCTGATTCAATTTGATTTTCAAGGCACTAGCCATCATATTCCTTTTCTCTTTCTCTTCTTTTTTCCTTTTCTCTCATTCGCACTATCTGAGCTATTTCTTTGTCTCTCCATCGTATTTCTCTATCTTTCTTCTCTCTTTCTCTTCATCACCTTGAGCTGTAGGCACTGTCACAAGAATCCTCAGAGCTGTAGTCTCTGTCTTTCTTAATCTCTCTACCGGCGTTATGCATTTCTCTCTCTCTCTATCTCTTTATCTCTCTCTTTCTTCAATTGGTTTCTCCAGTTTTCTCGGTTCGAGACCAGTTCAACTGGTTTCGTATCGATTCAATGGGTTGGATATCGATTATTTTTCCTAACTGGATCAGACCCCATACTGGTCACCAGTCTAACTGGTTTGACTAGCTAGTTCGATTTTTTCATCCTTGCCTGAGATTGTACAGGTATGGTACTGTACTGTTAAGGGATTATGAGACTGTGTAGGTATGAGACTGTATAGTTGAGGAAAGCCTAATGTCACTTCCTAACTTGGCATGTGACTATCACAGTGGTAATGTTCCCTTACCCCGTAAGCCTATAATGTACAACACGACAAACCAAGCATTCACAACATCAATCATAAATCAATAGTGAAATATATGTAACGATAACAACTATTCCTTAAACAACTTTGGTGAGGGAAAAAATTTGATTTCTGCCTTGTTCGTTTAATCATAAAAATCTCATACAGAGAATATTTATCAAGCCCAAAATCAATTTCCAAAAGAATAATTCATAACCTAGTATATAATTCTGATATCTTATATCTCCGGGTCCACCAAGTATTGCACCACAATACATCTACTTCGAAGAGCCACATATAGCACAATTATCTATAAATGCCACACACATCACAAGACAAGCTCCATAAGTGCCAACAATTACGGCACAACATAAATAATCCAAAATCTTTTCATAAAAGAAGATTACTGTTACAATCTTTAATAATACATGAATTATACTTACATCCATGATTCTATAAATACTTACAATTCCGGTAGTTTCAAGTTAGCGAACATACCTACTCATTGATATATTCTTCACTCTTGAATACTAGTAGCCTACCCATATGTGACAAGGAATTCAAGATACCACTGATTTACTAAAAAATAACACGAGTTTCCTTGTCTTATATTTCCAAATTCAACATCATGGAATCACAAGAAGAGCAATTCTTACCCAATATATAGGAAGAACAAATCCAAATATTAAAATATCCTATATCATCAACCAATTTTAGTGAATTCATAGGCATATATAGGACTTCAAAGTTTAAGATCTTACCACAGAAATCCAATTATATAATCATTTCATTATGGAAACCATATTCGTGTCCTTAAGATGGAAATGAAGTGTTGGCATTTTTGAGAATAGAGAAGCATCTTCACTTCCTTACTCGCAGCTTACTTTTACCTTAATCCACCCTACAAGATGTGAGAGATGTTGCAAGGAAGATCTCTAAGCATACAAAAACCATATAACATCAGAAAAGGTGTAAAATCTATAGAAAAGGAAGGCTTTTGCCCGTATAGGCGGGTTAGGCTAGGCAACCATTCCATTGTAGCACATTGCCACCAGAGCGCTGCAGCGAGCTAGTTACCCGCCTAAGCAGGTGAGAGCGGGTGATGGCAAGATAGCACCCAAACCCAGCAAAACTAGCCCCTGATCTACCCTTTAATGCTTCCCAAACACTCCTAGCTCTAAATTCCAAGTTTAACCAAACCTAACCCTCCCAAGTAGAGCTGTCAAAATGGGCCAAAACTTTTAGAGCTGGCTGGGTTTTGTAAACATAGGCCCTTTTTTACCGGCTTTTTAAGCTTAGCCCGCATAACCTATGAGTTATCTGAGCTGAACTCGACTAATCCGCAGGTTACCCATTTTTTTCCTAATATAGCAAGAGCCGAAGGGTCATAAGTATTATTCAGTAGAGAATAGAAGTCTTCAGTCTTTGTCTCCCAAGTCTGTCTCTCAAGTCGACTGAAGAGTACTCTCATTCCGAGGCACAGTGCTCCCAGCCTCCTATCGGAGAAAATCCTTGCACAGCAACACTAGCAAATGTGTCCAGCGACCGGCCAGAACTAGAACACAGAAGGCTAGAACCAGAACTCATAAGCCATACTAGCACAACAGTACTACAGTCCTCGGTCCTCATAAACTCTTTCGGGGACTGTAGACCGTAGTCTTCACAAATGCTTTCAATGATCGGCGACATGGAAGACATTGATGTTTTCCTTCTCTTTTTTCTCTTCTCCGACATCTTTGAGACACTGTTGTTGATTCTAGGTGCACTCTTTTGCTAGCAAGATGAAGAAGAACGAAGAAGAAGGAAGAAGAAGGGATTTGAAGATGAATTTGAAGAAGAAGAAGAAGATCTGAAAGAGGAGGATTTGAATCTGGAATTTTTTTTTATTTTTTCAGATATAAAAAAATAATAAAAAAAGGGCTGTTGGGCTGGCCTATTTAGCCTACCAAATGAGGGCTGAGCCTTTAGAATGTTGGCTTGTTTAAAAAATGGGTCGGCTAGGCCCGGCTCGACCTACTTTTTTCTTGGCCTGACAACGGGCCAGCACGAACAGGTCGGGCTGGCCTATTTTGATAGCTCTACTCCTAAGGATAGCCAAAGAAGTATACAACTCAGCAAAAGCAAGGCATAACCAAAATAAATCAAGTTCTTCCTTAAATTTTTTTTTTCCAAATGCAAGAAACTTTATATTTTTTTGATCTAAAGGAATCCCCTATTTGAACAATACATTTTCAGCCAAATATACAACCATTAATGCTTCCTAAGATATTAGAAGAAACTCAAGAACCAATTAAAATCACACTCATCCCTTTAAACCCAAAATTTCTCCCAACCAACTTTTAAGGTTCTGTATTGTGCAAAAAAGAGCAGAAATTGTAGGGAAGAGGATTAAGTGTTTACTCACCTAGTTTAGAAACACCCTAGGAGGAAGAAGACCACCCACAAAGTCTTCAAAGGGAAAAGAAGGAAGGTTGCAGTAATGGGGAGTCTTGCCGTGGGAAAAGACAAGGAGGAAGTGGAAGCTAAAATGCAGAGGTATGTGGAGGGTTTGTGATCAGGAGAAAAGGGAAAGTGAAAAATAAGAAACTAAGAAATCCCTCCCTTGTCCTTTGACTAACATAATCAAAGGTCAATACTTTTATACTTAATAAAATAAAATTAAGATGCCACATATCTTTTTCATAATGGTTTTACCCATCATAATTCACATATTAACACAAAGCAAGAATTTTCAACCATCAATCCACCAAGAACACACATGTGAATAATTAAAGTCAAATTTCATAATTTCTCCAAATCAAACCATATAACACTTAGGAAAAATCAAGATACCTTTATTATACTAAAGTTTTCTCTTACTACTAATGCCGAGAATTTCCACTACCAAAAAAAAAATTCACAAGCATACATAAGGCATTCATAACTATTATCACCTCAATTATCTACACACATGTATTATTTATTGAATATAAATTTTCAAAATTCCATCACTTAGGCATCACCACCACACCTAAGGGCACGCCTATAAAATCAAAGGTCTATAAGTCACGGATGTTACACTTAAAGGATTTGATAAGTACTACCTATACCAACAAGGTGCATCTTCCTTTTTGGGAACCCATTTCATAAGTATTTAATAGTTAAGCATGTTTAGCTTAGGATAATTCTGGGATGGGTGACCCCCTAGGAAGTTTTTTCGAAGAGCATGTGAGTGAGGACAAAGCATGCTGTAAAACTTGTGTTGATTTGTTGGGACAATCCTCAATCTGGAAAGCAACTCGAGTCATTACAATGTATATATATATATATATATATATATTACCTTAGAAAAGTGGTGAGGGTCTTACCACTTGGGGACCATCCTTTTTCTTGCTTGAAAATGAAAAGCATGATTGTGCTAAAAATCTCATGTTAATACTTCATGTGAGAGAGTTGGATTTGTATGCAATGTAAGATTTGTTGCTTTGTGGTCTTATTGTTTTCAGATTTTCTGAACTTATTGTTATGCTTGAACATTTGCTTTTTTTTTTTTTTTAGTGTTGAGAAATAATAAAGGAAGTTGTGTAGCTTTCCTAGTAACACCATGGATGACCTAAAAGTGGTGAATAGTGGAAGAGAGTCCTAGAGTGATCATGGGAATGGTATTTAGGCTACTTTGAGAATGTGAATGGGAAGCATGTTATACTTTTATGTGTTATCAATTATTGTGTTAGAATGTCTTGTTTCTACTGGAATGTGTTAGTATGTAAATTTAATTCCTTGTTGGCCCATTGATTATGTGCAATGCTATATCAACTCGTGTTGTAAATATAACACATAAGTTTGATAATCTTTATGTTGGATATTGTGCAAAGAGCTTAGTTGGCTCATTTGATAAAAAAAATGGAATAGTGGTAGTACGAAGGGCCGAGTAGTCCTCACACACTATGATTGTTGATTGAGGTAAGAGGAGCTTGTGTAGCCCTCTCTATTATGAATTGGAATAGGAGCTTGTGTCGCTCTCTTTGTATTGATTGGAAGAAAAGCCTGTGTGGCCTTTTTTATTATGAATTGGAATAGGAGCCTGTGTGGCCTTTTTTATTATGAATTGGAATAGGAGCCTGTGTGGCCCTCTTTGTATTGATTAGAAGAGAAGCCTATGTGGCCCTCATTTCATGGATTAGAATAAAAGCCTGTGTGGCCTCTACTATGGGTTGGTGAAGAGGAGCCACTGTAAGCCATTCCAGCTTATGACCAAGCGCATATGGTAATTATTGAGAATCTAGTGAGGAGTCTGTGTGGCTATCTCCACTACGGTATGAGAGAATATAGTGAGAAACCAATGTGGTCCTCTCCACTATGATTCATGAGATTATTAAAGGAAGCTTGTATGGCTTTCCTATTTATACATTATGATGTGATTCTATACTATATTCCTTTCTGTAATTGATGGTCTGATATCATTAGTATCTGGATGGTATTGTGTTATAAATTTTTATAATTAATGGATATTGGAATATGTATTGTGAATTTTTGCATATGTGTACTGAGATACTTTTGTGGCATATTGTGGTGAATTAGAATTCCATGGAACACACTTAGGTCTTATGTGTGGAACAGGTCTATGGTGAAGGGTAGAATTGATCAAAATCTTATCCCTACAAGTCGTACACAGTTTGCTTTTCTTATTTAATTTAGTCTTCACTGGGTATTATATACTCACACTTTCTCTCTTGTGTATGCTTGCAGGTTTTTGGGTATCTAGCAAGGCTCTGTACGAGGAGTAACAGAGCCTTCGAGTATGTAGTAGCATTTTTATGGGTAGAGTCACTCTGTAGTAGGATAGAACACTTATGAAAGTTGTATAAGTGAGTGGGGGGAACTAAAGGATTGTATATATGTATATTATCTTTCATAGTTTGGCCTCTAGAGTTCCTTTCGAATGTCTGTGTTTATATTTTATTTATGCTGTTAGTTAAGGCTTACAGTGGTGGATAGAGTCCATTACTGTGCCGCTCATGTTCCTAAATTGGGGTGTGACATCATAGGGAATAGGTTCCTTTGCAGTGACAAGGCCCCGAGAACGCTTTCCTGGAACTACCTTTGAAATGATTACAACAGGAAAATACAGAGTAGGTGGAGCTAGGTGAGAGAGCCTAAGTT
Organism: Biancaea sappan; assembly: GCA_037074585.1. Classification (NCBI taxonomy): domain Eukaryota; kingdom Viridiplantae; phylum Streptophyta; class Magnoliopsida; order Fabales; family Fabaceae; genus Biancaea; species Biancaea sappan. Next base: position 51,782,792 of record CM073494.1, on the reverse strand, counting down.
CTTTCTGTCTAGCTATAGTAGTAATAACGTTCATAGCACCTTGCTGAAATTTCTCTATTAAATCTTCAGGTCTTGCATCCTTAAGAGTGAGTCTATACAAGCACTATGTCATGTCAACCTACAAACAACATAAATTTTAGAGCAAAGCAGGTAAATTATAAATATAGTTTAAATATGATACTAAATAGGTGATTTACCACATAACCCTCAACATTGCTCATATGAACTATCCATCACTTAGTATGCCTTCAATACCAGCGTATATACCTAGAGCTATGCTATAGCAAAAGTGAAGGATGTTGCAGTTAGATCACCCGCTTATGCCATACATCCCACTGGTTTATAAATTCCTTGTGTACCACCACCCAATTCTTATTAGATTTCCCTATCATCTACAATGCATGATGGGACCAATATTGACCGGTGGCTGAGGAATTGACAAATCTCCACCAAATTGGTGAAGCACATGATCTAGATGATGCCACTTGACGATGTCAAAACTAATCAACGGAACATAGGCACGCTATGCATTGTAGTCAGCTAGGCAATAATTTGGAATCATCTGGAAGACTTCACAGTCGTATGGGCACCAGATAATATGTGAAAATTAAATGTGAAAAAAACATATATAGTATCCTAGTATTTGAAGAATATCAGTTTAAGTGAGACACCTCACTATTTAATAGAAGCTTATAATGCTTTAAGGCTTCTTTAGTTGGCGTAATGGAGTCCTTGGCACCTTTCCAACTGCAACATTCACAAATATATATAGGTGTGCCAACAGATGTGTTAGAGAGTCAGGTAACCACCAATTTCCTTCTATCTAGAGTTCGTTGCCATGCAAAGTTCCTTGTAAAGATGTGCCAATACCACTGATCCCTAACTAAATCACCCACATTCAATGAAATCCTCAAAAAATGGCAGGTCCATGAGATACACCTTATTGCTAGACTTATCTGGCATTAGGTACCTCCACCCAATTAGTTGCAAAATGTAAGCATGTGAAAAATAGGCAACATGTTCATTTGTGGCATCCTCTAGTAAATGACCAAAGGTGTCTGCAAGCCAGTTCTTTCTCAATCTCTAGCCATCTAATTTACTTAATGATGGGGCAACACCCAGAAGTCACTCACATAAAGCCTGCCAGTCCATGGAGGCAGCTCTAGTTACCAGCCTATCACCATACAAGAGACCAAAATGAACTGCTATATCCTATAGTTTTATTGTGCATTCTCTCCTCTTGGTGTGAAAAATATATGTCTTAGGTCACCATCATTCAACAAGTGCCAAGAAAGAGTTGGGTTATGTTCAAATGTACTCAATCGTGTCACTCTATAGAACCAACAGCATGTAAGTGTGGGTGATCGCAAATGGTGGATTGCCTACAAGGATACATCATCGTAGCTGTAAAATGTGATCTCTATGAAATTTTACAATTTTCCATATTAATATACAAGAATGCAGTAATAAAAAAGAAATAGAAAAAAAAGTCACCATTGCAAGATTTATTGACAACGAACCTTGTTTACCCAAACATTTTGAGAGATGTGGTGAGACTATAAGTACAAAAGCAACTTATTGTCAAGACTTGAGTTAACATCCTATTTGGGATATGCCATCTGATATAATCTGCCTATGATAATTAACAAAATCAGTTAACATTTAGAAATTGCTCATAAGAAAGAAAAATACATGATAAAATAAAATAATTTAATGTAAGAAAAAAATTAAGCTGCTCGTTATCTCCAATCTATGTCCATTTTTATCTACATTAATTTTAGTTGCCCTTTCTTTCTAATCTTGGATGGATTTGGTATTAAGTGCAGACTTTAAACCAACAACCAATACTCTTGCCCATTGATAGGCCGAAACTATGAATTATAAGTCATCATGATTGTGTCAAGGAGGTATACACAATCAACCAATTATTCATGGTCAAGATGTGTATGTGAGCAAGTTACTAATACTTGTGGGCACAAGAATTTACAAACTTGAAACCGGCCACAATTACACTAGCATTCAATAAGTCTAAGCCTATAAAGATGATCATGCCTACATCCCAACTAGTCGTATGCCTCCTCAACTTCAAAATTCTTGGTGATCCAATCAAAGACGCGCACAATGTAGAAAGATGCTTTAACCCTATATTCTTCAATCTTGTTACACACAACCTCTAAAAATTTGTCATAAGTGTTTCTTTATGCTACTGTGGCCGATAAATGTTTCTCAAACTATGAACTTAGCCTGTACAATGTGGCATTCACTAATCCCCGTACAAGTAGATATCTAACACCATTGAAGATGTTGTTCATGCACTCAACTAAGTTTGTCGTCATTTAATCCCATCGACGACCATTGGTATCATATATCCGTGCCCATCACTTAAGTCTCATTTGACCTAACCATTATGCAACCCTTGAATTTGAAGGAAGTATTTCTTGGACAACTACATCCACCACATGATGGTCATATGAATATCCTAATTAAAATAATATGTTAGTACACAAATCATTTATTCATTCAATTAATATTCAAATGGAATTAAACACATACCAGTATACTCGAGCCTTGACCCTAGCCACTTTGAATGTAATGTGTAGCATATATTATTGGTCAAGTGCTATATACAAAACATGTGGGGTTGTCAGCCAAGTCTTGCCGCACCTAATACAAGTCCGTGGTGCCTATCAAAAATCAATGTTATGTCAAAATCATGGACAACAAGTTGACAGAGAAGTTGGAGAAACTATAACCAGGAATCATTATTCCTCTTCTCGACAAGTGCAAAAGCAATAGACAATACTTTGTCATTGTCGTCTTCTAATGATGCTGTCATCAAGGTTCCTTGATACTTCCCGTACAAGAATGTACCATCCACCAAGATAATTGGCTTCAATTAAGGCAAGGCCTCTATGCAGGGCTTGTAAGACTAAAAACCTAATGAAATATCTCTTGTGGCAGATCGTCTTTGTTTAGGGGACACAACTGATTGTTCTAAACCATGACAGAACCTGGCATGAAATGTTAGATTGTAACCATCCACCGAGGTTATAAAGCATATAATTGCTCCCACTCCTCAAATCCCATGGCAATGACCTTCCATTTTCTAGCCCATGCCTTATTATAAGAAATATAATTAAATTTGTTTGAATCTAGGCAATCACTTGACTGATTGGGACATTTGACTTGTCGATCACCATGGACATAATATGATTAGCTTTCATGTTTGAATCCAATTTTGGATGATTCTGGGCTAGCGATGCATAGACACGGGTGTAGGGACCCAAATACTTCATGATTAGCTAGTAATTATCAACCTTTTTTTAGGATGGCCCTGACTCTCCCCCACAACCCTATTTAGATCTAGGGCATATGTATATTTCAACATCCTTGCTTTGGTAAGCCATTTTAAACGTTTGATGATTTTGGATAGAATATAGTTTCGTAATATATATTTGTCCCTAAATCACATCTCGGCATAAAGTTTAGTATCATTAATTGTTGGGCTCTTAGGGACTTTGTTATCCATTGCCTCCTCATCTCAAAGGCTTGTTAAAAAGCAGTATGTACGATCCTAGAAAATACTGGTAGGACAAAACTTACCCTGCCTATTATCATAATCATCCTTGGGATCATCCCCATCATCATCACACTCAACATCACCTTCATCATCACCTTTGAGTCATTACCTATAGAAAATTTGCTACCAAAGCACTACTCCTTTAAACTTTGATTTATGCTTGAACACTTGATGGTGTGATGTAAAGAAAGAACATATTTATGTATTTTTTTTTCCTAAAGTAATGTATTGTTATTTTTTCTTATCACCATCAAAGTGTTGTTGATATGTTTAAGTCCATCAATAAATCAATAATCATGTGTAATGAGTATGTTGGGATAAAGGTTATCTTAGGCTTGCAGTGGTGTAGTGAGATTCATCATCCGCACTAGTCACATGCCTTGGAGGGGGTGTGACGTGGAGTCGGTGAATTCTTGATGCCAAGTGAATGGGCTTTGAGGAGAATGTTACTCTATACTTTAAAATGAATTTAGAATTCGAAATTTGAAGAATGCCATGATTAGAACCATGTTTTGAGATAGAATGAGAAATGAGAAATTCTAGGAAAAAATTGGAAACCACTATGGAATGATCTTGGAAGCAACTTTGAATGATGTTTTAAACAAGTTTGGGGGTTAATTTTAGTGCCAGATTGACTTAACTAAGTAGCTCAAAGTAAGAATCATGGGTGACAGTTGAAAGGGGTTTGTTTAGGGCTGTTAAGGCTAGTTCTCTGTCAGATCTAGTGCCAACATGTCTGAGAGGTTGCCCATTGGTGCCCCAGGCACCATGTCCTTGGCAGCCCTGGTTAAGAGGAATGGCTAAGGCTTAGGTAGTCCTGGCCGAAGGTCTCCAAGGTGGCGCCACCTACATGGAGCTTTTAGCTTTAATCTTAATCCTTCTTCATGTTCTCTTATTTCCATAGGTCCTTGAATGCTCCCTTGAGGCTTCATCTATGATTTAAACTCCACAAATCTCCATATAACAAGGGTAAATCCATGAGCATCAGTTGGAGTAAAGGTGAGAGAATTTCTATCCTACTTGTTTGCTTCTCTCTCTATATATATATATATATATGTCATCACCTTAGCCAAGTTAGGATCCCAAACATGATTTCATTATATAGTTTAAAATAAAATTAATTGATAGGATGGCCACACAAAGAAAATATAATGCATGCAAGAACTTGATGTTAAATGGCTATAAGTGCATTATCTTTCCAAGTATAGTTGTGTGTTCAAACATATGCCAATATATGGTGTGTTGTTATATATACTTATGCTTATGTATCAAAATGGACAAATGTGCATGATGAGAACCTTTGGCCATCCTAATGTTTTTGTGAATATAAATGCAAGCAGTATTACGATGACTCTATTCATCATTCTGTATGCATAAGAACACAAAAAGGTGATTGCCACATGAGTTATGTCATGAATACATGATGATAAATGTTGTGAATTTGGTTGACACATAATGCATATGGATGCCTATGTTTGTAAATGTGTATGAGGATGTCAATGAAATAAAAGGCAAAAGTGATCCAAGGGATCCCATAAGGGGAATAAAGGTAGCATAGAAAATTTTCACATATGGATGCATATCATGGGTGGGGTGAAATAAGATCATATCTTATTTAGTCCCAATACAGACGCATATTGCATGGGTTGGGTGAAATAAGGAAAGGTTCAGGAAAAGAGCAAAAAGGGATAGTGACAACTATGTTCTTGTGTTGAATGAATACTATATGGAATGATATGGATGTCTTTACTTGTTCTGCATACATGCAAATGCATGCCGATAATTATTATGCATATTCATGAGTATATGTGTATATATGTATATTTATATTTGTGTGTGGTTGTGGTAGGGTAGACTTTTCTCACTGAGTTGGTGAACTCACCCCCTATTATTCCACCCCACTCCAGGTATCAAGAAAGGTCGCTTTACCTAGTAGCTCGTCAAAGTTAGAGCCTCTCTATTTGAGGTAAGGTATTTGGAAATTCTTTTCTCTATATTCTAGATTGGCTCTGTAATTAGGTAGGTGGGTCCTAAGGAGGCTATGGATTGCATGATTAGATAAGCATGAATAAACATTTGTACATGTATAATATGTAATAGTTGAGTTAGTGTATAACTAGATAGAAATTTTATTTTTAGTGCATGGAAAAATTTTTCTCTTAAAGGGAGGACCCTGATATGTGGAAATTATTGCTACATGATAGTTGGATGAAAGAAATTATGCATACAAGTCCCGAGAGGGACTAAAGTGAAAAGAAAGAAAATGTTGAGTATTCTTGTGTGAAAGAGATAGATAAGGATTTGGGAAGTTAAATGGTGTGGTTGTTGTATAAGATTGGAGGAAGAGGACCATCATTGCATATGGGTCCTTGAGAGGGACTAAAATAAACTAATTTGAAAGACTACATTTGAGAGTGTCTTAAAATGTGAAAAAGGAGGTTTGAAGTAAATTTAGAGTGACGAGGTAAGTTGGGAGTGAGGTGATTTAAATGTGTTGGGTTTAGGAGAACGGATAAGATAGTTCTTGAGAAATTTTTATTAATGACATTATGTAATTAAATAAGGGGCAAAATGGTCATTTGGAGGATATACATCTACTCACATATACCACACGCCTCATTTTCTCTCTACATCACATTCTCCTTTCATCTTTATGCCATGCTTCATCCTCTTAGTGTCAAGGTCTCATTTCTTACCTCCACTACTACCCCCTGGCGTACCTTCTCCCTCCAGCAACCTCCTACCATTGGTGTCTTCAAGGTTCAAGGTAGGTGACCGTTTCCTCCACCTCTCTAGCTTTCCTTTTGAAACCCTAAATGTGAATGATGGGGAATTTCTAGTGGAGGATTTTGCAATGGAATTTACTTTCATGAAAGAATGTCTTGAATCTTGAAGTGGGTGATTTAGATTGAGTGTTATAGGATGAAGAGGAAATTGGGGTAGGTTATACTTCTTGAAAATTTGAGAATGGAGTAGAAAGCTTTATGACCTTTTGGCCTTGTGAATTATGGGAGAATTGTGATGAAATTATGATCATTTGGTGCTCTATTGTGAAAGAGAAGGAGTTAGGAATAAGGGAGGGAAAAAAAGAGGGAATTGTTGTTATGGTGTGGTTGTTGTGGGTTGCCCAGTCCTGGGCACCTAGGTGCTAGGCTTGGCACCCAGGCACTGGGTAGGCTGAGAGTTATAAGGCCTGGTGCCCTGGCTTGCACAAGGTAGGTAGAGAGAGAATGGTGTAGCACCCAGACACCACCACCTAATCTTGCAAGGGTGATTTTTAAATTTATTTATCTTAGGATTGAGTGATGTGTTGGTTCTAAGGGAGCATTCAAAGGACATTTCCTTACCTAGCAAACATCGAAATCGAGGGAGTTAAGCGATGGTAAAATTAGTTGGAATCCAAGTGAATGAATGGTCTTACTTATTGTAAATTAGGAGTTATTTCTCTTATACTGTTACTTTCATTTGTTTATAAGACATATTGCAAACCTTGTTTGTAAATACTAGAGATATTATATAATGAGTACACTAATTGGTGTGAACATGAACAAAGAGTACTATATACATTTATAGAACCTACTTGTATGCATAAATGGATTACCCATGACAAGTCAAAACATAATGAACTCTAATGGAGAGGGGTTAAAATTGTGCTTTTTGTAATGGTTGCGATTTAGCATGAAAATGTAGAATGGTCCTTGTACATTGATGGTGTCATTGATTAGGTGCCTAGCTTGAATGGTTATCTTGTGCTTATTGTGAAGGTTATTGGGATAGATAGGGTAGAGTGGAGATGAAGTGATATAGAGAAGAGTGGAGCATCCTTTGTGTGATTAATATGCTCAAGCATATGAATGTATATCCATGTACATTACCTCAATATTATTGCATTCATACCATCATGTTTGCATGAGGAGCGGAGTGGATTGGAGTAGAGACTACTACGGTGAAACACTCATTGGGTGATTATTCTTGTACCTATGGCTTTATGCCAACTACTAATACATAGCCTTCAGGCCAGGAGAAAATACATAGCCTTTGGGCAGGGAGAAATACTTAACCTTCAAGCATATGAGAAATTCATCATATCATGCAATAATGGCGTGTTACATTTTATTACATATGAATTGTGTTAGGGCTATAATTGCATATGTTGATTAGAGTGTTATGTGTACATCTTGTATGCCACTCTTGTAAGAGTTGTTTGTACATGGCTATCACTTGGCCTATGTTTTGATTTGTGGAATGTATCAAAACATGGAGGGCATTATTTATTGTGGAGTGCGTTATAGGGTAGAGGATATTGTAACTTGTGGATTGTGTTGTGTCTAGTGGGATATCTTCAAATTATGGCTCAGTAAGCATTACTTGCATTGGAGATTATTCTGAGGTGTGTCGAGAACATACTTCCCACTATTATCCTTGCTTAGTCTGATACATATTATTTTTCACTTCGATGTTTGATCAATGCTAGAGATTTCACTATGCACTAGGAGTTAGTAACATTAATAGAGTTTAACTAGTATCCTTGTTGATAATGCCATCTTTCTTACTAACATGTTTATCTCACCCTATTATTAACATTTTCAGGTATTGACAGTGTCGAAGAACATCTGCATAAGGAGTAGTGGATGTTCAGATTGCCCAACTCATCTCGCCTTTGGTATTAGTATTTTGGAGTCCTTTCTTTAACTATGTGTTGAGTCAGCTCTGTAGTCGAATATGACATCTAAGAGGGGGGTTGTTTATGTGTTTCCTTGTATTTCCTCCTTGAATTAGTTGAACATGAAAACTATAATTATGGAGAATTACAATGTGAATTTGAGATACTTAAATTGAGTAGATTTAATCTCGTATCATGTCAATCACTGTATATGTATACAATGGAGTAAACATAGTTGATCTATATGTGTGATTTGTGTATGCTTGGGAGAATAAGAGTAGGAATACATGCTTACGACCAGAGGGTAACTCGACGTTGTGTTAATCATGTGTCTGATTTTGGGACGTGGCATAATATGTGAAAAAATGAATTGAAATCAATAACGATGATATAAACAAATAGTCTCTAATGATAAAACATTTATGCCTTTTTAAGTGAACTACTAGAAATGCAAACTTATATAAGTATAATTAGTGTGAACGATCTCACAAGTAAGGGGTAAATAGGATGAGCTAGGCTTATGGTGGTGGGGCAAGGCTTACCTACCATGCTAGTCACAAGCCCAGATTTTAAGGTGTGACATGCAGACACCATGGCCACCATCTTTGGAATTATGCTTTTCACCAAGTTTGCTTTCTCAATCTTTTCATTCTTTTCATTATTGAAGTTAATTCCAGCCTTTCTAAATCTGCATTCACGAATAACATGGTCTTTCTTGCCACAATGGAAACAAGTAGTATCCTTTTTTTTAAAAAGGATTTCTTATTTACTTTCAAATTCTTGTTTCCTTTGTCAATATTCTTTTCATTGACAAGATTAATAGTAGAACTTGAAGCTATAATTAGTGCTTCTCTTTCACGAGTTTCATATTCAATTTGGATATGAGTTAAAAATTGTTTAAATGTTAATTTGTCAATGGAGTGCAGATTTTTCTTTTTATAATTATTCCGAGAAGAAGGTAATTTAGAGATAATTGCACCAGTATGCAAAGCATATGGAATTTTGATGACTTCAACATGTCTTCATTTTGAAACTAAGATTTGGAGTTCATGGATTTGATTCATGATTGGTTTAGTGTCAACCATTTTAAATTCAAATTATTTTAGAGCTAAAAATTTGTCAGTATCTCGTTTTTCTGTCTGGTAGACAGTCTATAAAGCAAACCAAATTACTTTTGGTGTCTTCATGTTTGAGTATAGATCATATAAACGATCAGTCCATATATTCAGAATGTGTCCTTGACACATGAGTTCATCCTCTTCACATTTCTTTCTTTTTGCTTTGACTTCATTAGATTCTCCTGGATTAGGATCTGGTAGCACAGATAAATGGGGGTCTAGAACATAATGAATCTTTAGGGCAATGAATAGGAAAATCATCTTGTCCTTGCAGCAAGTGAAATTTGTGCCATCTAAGCAATTCGATTTGATGAATTTTTTGGATTTTCTATACCAACGAATGACAAGAAATAAATTCTTTAAAATTGTTAGAAATATAGAAAATAAAATGGCTTTAAGGTTTGACAAACACTATCTTTAAAGAATTTATGTCTATGAATTGAGAAGTTACAGGCAGACTCTTATAGGATACAACAAAGCCCTTTTGGAATCTTTGTCTGGGTATTTTCTATCTAAGTTACCTAGTGTAGAATTTTAATACGATATATATAGAGGTTTGAACAATGTTCAATCTCTAAATTAATTTAGACTTAATAAAAGGGAAATAAATTAAATATCTTTACAAATATCTTATCATGTGGAGCTTATCTTCATTACTTAACCCCACATCAAACGCGTGGGGATTTGCTGCTGAGCGATATGCTGCTTTTCACTTTCAGCAACGGTTTTTACCGTTGCTGAAAGTTTTGGCAACCAAAAATTTGCTGCCATAACTTTTAGCAACGGTAAAAACCGTTGCTAAAAGTGAAAAGCAGCAAAAGCAGCAAAAATGAAAAGCAGCAAATCCAGACCCACATCAAACAGGGCGCCAAAATGGTAAATCAATGTGTGACAAATAAAAGAGCAATAGAAAAGATTTTATTCATCTTACAACTTATGGGAATAGTTTTTTTAATTATAGTTGAATTGAAAATGATAGTTTTTTTTTTAATTTAGTTGAATTGATAAAGATTATAGTTGTTTTAATTAGATCTTTTTTTATGTTAAATCTTAATTTATTGTTGTCAAATTTTGAAATTTTTGTTACTAAAAGTTACATTGACAAAATAAAGGATTAAATAGAATAGGTACTATCTTTTACGGACTAAATTAAAATATTTAATTTTTTAATAATTAAATTAAGATAATTATAATTTTTTAATGACTATATTAATAATTTACTTGTTAATTTACATATAAGAAGGGAGAACTGAAACAGAGACATACAACTTCTTGTTTTTCTTTGTTTCGTAGGACTAATTAACTATTCTATACGGTTATTTTGTTTGAAAAAGAAAACTGAATTAAGGCATTTGATTTCAGAAAAATTAAGATATGAAGCATACTCTGTCAAAAGAAGAATAACATTAATAATCTGAAAATTTATCATTAGGTAGGATGTCTTATCATCCGTTGTGCGGTGTGCATTATAAAAAACTAATAATTGTTACCGTGGTCCACATTGATGTTGGATTGTAATAATATCCCATGGTCACATACTCACATCTACGACATATTGTCTGCATTTTCTTTCATTGCCGTTTAAAGATGCGAACCTGTTGTTTATTCATTTAAATAAATGCGAACCTGTTGTTTATTCATTACACGTGATCCAAAATATAACAGTCAAAAGTCTTGATTTTATATCACAATTACATACTTATTCTTTTACCGAATTTATTCATTTTGCATGGTGCTGTATATGTTAAAATACATAAGCATGAGTAGCAGCCGAGCAGGGGATTCACAACTCTTGTGCTTCTGACCCTCCAAGAGATGACGACGACTTGAATGCATTTTTAACATACAGCCCAAGCACAACAACCATTAAGCTAACCAATATCAGGTACATCAACTTCCTCATTCTCTTTAGCCCTGTGACCAAACCAGCAAGTGATTCCCTATAATCCTGATCAACGGCTGGCCTCAAACTGAGTGTGAAATCTAACATTCGAGTTTTCGTCCTCGTTACAAAATTATTGGTCCTTTGCTTTTCCTCATGAGCTTTAAAGGCATTGCTAGTAGCTTCTGCTGCTACGGTTTTGCCATTTTTCTTTGTAAAATCATCACTTTCTGCATCAGAAGTCTTTGCCTTCTTCTCATCAACCCCATTATCAGATTTTTCTGGTACTTTCCCAGACACTTCATCATCAGAAGTCTTTGCCTTCTTCTCATCAACCATTTTATCAGATTTTTCTGGTACTTTCCCAGACACTTCATCATCAGAAGTCTTTGCCTTCTTCTTATCAACCCCTTTATCATATTTTTCTGGTATTTTCCTAGACACTTCATCATCAGAGGTCTCCGCCTTTTTCCCCTTTTCCTCTGTAAAACTATCACTTGGAGTCTCCTTCTCTTTCTGGGTGTCTTCAGAGGCATCTTCTTGATTCTCTTTAGCATCACTTTTCTCATCAAACTCGTCTCTTTCTGATGGCTTTGAAGTTGTTGTTTCTTGAGGCTTAGCAACAGGAGAGGGAGTTGGAGTAATTAGTTTAGGAAATATGATCTTGAGAGTGCCATTTTCAAACTTGGCGATGATGTCGTTTGAGTCACAATCAGAGGGAACAGGGATTTCCTTGTAAATACGACGCCATTTGTACTCAGTGATCTGTCGTAGAGCACTGATCTTTAGGAGAGAAGCTGAGGTCACTTGAACCTTCAATTGATCCCTTCTGAATCCTGTACATATGTTGAAAACGATGTTAAAATGGTCATGCTTCTGTAAACCAAACAGACACAACCAAAAAATAAATTAATTAAAATCTTATTTTGATCCCTAAAAAATAGAGTATTTTTCAATTTGGGCCATTATAATATATCTTATCAATTTGATCCCTCATAAAATTTCCTTTTCAATTTATAATCTCTTATATATAATTTTTTTCAATTAAATCCCTCACAAATAAATGTGTTAACAATAGTCTCTTTCTTTCTTTCTTTCTTTTTTTTTTAAAAAATAAGACAATAGCATATCAATGTATTATTAATTAAATTAATAAATTTGATGCTATGTAGTTTTATTAATAGAAAATCAATAGAAGGATATTATTAGTAATAATTTGTAAAAGACTAAAAAAATATTTTTAAAATTATTAAACCAATCATGAATTGGAGCTGAAATTAATGGAATAATATACCTGGTAGCAGAACATTGAGGGTAACAACGCTTTCATCTCGATGCCATTCATAAAATGGTTCAATATCTTCGAACACAAAATTATTAGCTGCAGATTGTGCCTTGGGATCCATCAGCTTATGCCTTGATTTGTTGCTCTTTTTATCTTTTAATTCTTCTCTTTCAGCTTGGCGAATTCCATGGCTATGTTGCTTTTATAGCATACAATTCAATGGAATATCAATATAAAAAATTAGTCTTTATTTATGCTTTAATTATTACTTTCTTTTCGTGCAAACATTGGTTGTGTTTGGAAAGAACTTTTGACGGTAAGGCTGTCCATGATGCAAGAAAAATAATATACCTTAATTGTTGAGGATGTTGTGGAGGTGACTAAAGGCAATATTCGCATGTATGACGCATATTTTGGTAACTTATGTGTGACACTTTTTGTCTCTTTTATCTTTTGGAAATATTTAATTGTTTTTTAAAGTAAATTATTGATTTAGTTCATGAAAGAATATAATTTAGTTTCAATTTAGTCCTTAAAAGATTGCATCACTTTGATAAAAAGAAGGACTAATTTGAAACAAATATAATTTTTCAAGGACTTGATTGAGATATTTTAATTTTTAAGGAGTAAATTGAGATAATAGTAATCTTCTAAAAATTGAATTAATATTTTACTCTTTTTTTTTGTTAGACTCACAGTTATCCAAAAATCTATTTGGTTTCGATTAATCTTCCGAGCTGGATTGCAACACATATGTAAGAAGTTTTCGTAGTACTGATTATCTATATTGACAAAGGTAGACTCAGGACATTATTAAGAAAAACAAATGTTGTATCACTTAAGATAAATAACGATAATAATAATAGAGATTAGAAAAATAAAAAGTAAGTAATAAATAACAAAAAACTACATTGAAAAATTAAATACAAACAAAAATTTAGAATTAGGAGGTAAAATGGAAAAATAAAATTAAAAATAAAAATCAGAAAAATTATAAAAAAATAGGAACAAAAAATATAAACGAAAAATAATAAACCATAAATAATAATAATAATGTAATACCTATGATTATTAGGGTATTGTGTAAAACTAATTCTATGAAATAATTCGGGCAAAGGAAATTTTTTCGTCGTGTAGTAAGGAAAATATGAGTTTTAGAGGAGTCTATTGAGTAGTACTGAGAGCACTGAGGGAGTTAGGAGACTGGTTGAACCCAAGAAGGGACTAAAGTGAAATAAAAAAATTGTGGAGCACCTAGGATTTAAAAACACCTGAAGTAGGATATTATAGATTTGCTTTTACCAATCTTAACCAAGGGTCAACTGGAGGGTAAAGTAGTAATTTCACCATGGTTGAGTAGATATAGGTGGCCCCATTCCTTTTCCTCATTTTCTCCTTTCCTCTCTCTCTCTCTTCACCTTCTCTCCTCTCTTTCTCTCTTCCTTCTCTCTACCCTCTCTCCACTCAAATCCATCAACCGAGCTTTGAGGTATGGTTCTCGGGCAACAACGCGAGCCTCCAATAAGCAAGCAACATAGGGAGAGCAAGGAATTGAGATAATAATTTCGATTTCCCGAACTTTTTCCTATTTTCTAGTTTTAAGAGTATTTGGGGTAAAATCAAGATTTTTGTTTTGTTTCTAGATTAAAATTGGGACTTTTAGTGTCTAAATACTCCTTAGACACCAAGGATGGAAGCCCATGGAACAAATTATGAAAAACGATAGAGATTTGGCTGCATCTAAGCCAAAACCGAGAAGGAATCACGAAGGTCACGATTGTGTCTCCCAAGTGCCAGATTTCGGATATTTTAAGAAGATGGCCTTGGAGGCTAGGCGCTAGCCTTCTTGAGTGGCTTTTCTTCAAATGACCATAACTCTTTTATCCAAACTCCGTTTTTAGCAAACTTTATATCGTTGGAAAGCTCTTTGAGTTTAGTTTTCAATGGTATAAGTTTCATTCAAAAATTCATTACCAGTTAAGAGTTATGATAGAAGAAGTAAGTAAAGGTTGGGATTAGTAATAGAGAATTTCTCTATTTTGTAACCTTGATAATTTTTACATTGTTACTTGATAGGGATGGTCGAGGCACAAAGTGGGAGCTGAGAGAGCATGAAATCTAGGTGAGAAATCTAGCTCTCCTTTGTATGGATATGCACATATATGTATATGCATGTAATTTATATTTTAGGAGTTATTCTCCTAAATTGTTTTATATACATTTAATTGTTAACTGTATTATGTGTGAGGTATGTAGTGGGGATTATTTGGGATATGTATTTAAGATTGTTGTGATAATGTGTTTGTGTAAATGCATTGTGTATTATCATTTGCATATTTATATTATGAGAGGAAACAGAGGATTAGTCCTCTGAAATGCGTGGGAACTGAAGGGTGGACCTCTAATAACCCATTGAGGGTTGGTCTTCAATGTGGTAAGTGTGGGAAAAAGCAGGACAAACATTGCATACCATTATTTTCATAATATTTTGAGTATGGTTGTTTGTATTGTTTGTGGGTGGGATGCATGTTCTGGATAAAGGCATAATCTGAGAGACCATATGCATGTT
Source organism: Biancaea sappan (assembly GCA_037074585.1). Lineage (NCBI taxonomy): Eukaryota > Viridiplantae > Streptophyta > Magnoliopsida > Fabales > Fabaceae > Biancaea > Biancaea sappan. The sequence goes on along the minus strand of CM073494.1, from coordinate 51,767,695 downwards.
ATGGCCAGAGTTATGACTCGAGAGGCCAGACACATGTTGTGGTTTGAATATAACCTAATAGGCTGGACACATAATAGGGATTTCTTGAGTGCTAATCTATGGGAACATAAATCCACATAATTAAACTCTCGAGAGTTGGTATATGAGTGCGGACCCTTGGGTAGGGTTATGTATATTTTAATGTGTACTGTGCATGTGTGTGTTTGGGGGAGAACATGATGGGACGTGATACCATATGTGTACCTTCGAGCAGCTTGGTACCTTCGAGCAGCTTTGTAGAATAGGGCTAACATTGGTAAGCCCATCATTTAGACTCATTCCTTCACAGTTGCAAGTGTGGAAGAGCGGTTAGATTGAGGGCTTGCGGAACGAGAATGCCTCCCCATTGTCCGAGGTAAGGTAATTTTTTTTTTATTATATTTCTCTAATGTACTCTATAATTAGATAAGCCACCTAAGATCTTATAGGGAAAATTTAGGCTTGCGATAGTGCTGGTAACACACTGTCCATGCCAGTTACGAATTTGGTCCTACGAATGGTTAAACTTCCAGCCTTGGTTTTGGGTCGTGACAGAAATGGTATCAGAGGGAAAGTTTAGGTCTCCTATTGATTACAGAGCAAGATAACCTTAGTGGGCTCCCCTCTATCGTTGTGAACTATGGTACAACTATAGAGAGATAGTGTGTCTTCCTTTCTTTTGAATTGGGTTCATTCTAAAGGATGCATTTGAATTTGTGAGTGACTCAAACACATACATAGTAAACATGAATGTTTGAAACGCATCCCAAGTGGTATGAGGTACGAGTATTTCGAAGCCACAAGGGCGGATGTGTCAAGATAGTGGGATGGAGAAGAGATGATAATCTTGAAGAAAGTAGAGATTCATGGGTATGCTCCTTGGTAGGAGATGAAGTGAGTCAAGGAAATGACGAGGAAAAAACAGAGAGGCTTGAAAAGCAGTAGAAACAATAAAGATAAAATCCCTCCGAGGAATCATTGATAATTAGATAGTTAGCATGAGAGGCGCTAAAGAGGGAAGTGTTTTAGTAAGTATAGAAATCGTGCTCCCAAAGTACGAAGACTACACAAACAACGAATTAGAAATACATGGAAGATCAGCTTCATCCCTATTGGGAAAGAAAGAGTTCATGGTTGGGGGGGACGTAGCGAGCGATGGTAGGATCTTAGATTCCTCACCTAAAGAATGGGAAAGGTTCAAGAGGACATTCTTGAAATAGTTCATACCTCGGAACCTTTGCTTGGAAAGCTTGGGAGTTTGAAGCTTTCAAGTAAGAACTCATGGTAATGGATTAGGAAGGGAAAGTAAGATCATAGGATGGTCAGGGACAGACTATGAGAGATTGGAATGAACTGGGAATGCACCAGTTCTCGAGAGCTTTCGATATCGCATTCGAAGAACACCGACGCTCATACTACAGGTGCATCCTTATGACCTTAGTATGTTATGCAATAGTGACACAGGATTGGTTGTGTTTTGAGCAGTGGGTATGCATCAAATGTAGGAGATCAGATATTATTGAGTAGATCACTCCTGGGGGTAGCTAGCAGGTTGACACTTGCTATAGGCTTGGTATAGCTAGTTGTTGTCCACGATAGACCCCATCAAGGGGAGGTTTGAGGTCATAGTTTAGGAAGTACCTAGATTGTACGTGAGGTGATTCAGAATATGTGGTAGGGAAACCTCTAGTTGAGGCAAACCCTGGTTGTATTAGAGTTACACAAGGAGTGTGGCGTAGTTCCTTAATGATGCTTCTTCGGAGGTAAGGAATGAGGAATCATGCTAGGGTCAGGTATCTAGAAAGATAATTGACTGAGTCCATTGAGGATTCCTTAGTTCTTTCAGGACTTCTTCTAGTCATGGTGAGACCATGAAGAGGTGGCATTTCTCTCAAAAAGGGAAAAAAGTCTCATGAGAACTTCACTACTATTCTCCAAGAAAGAGAAGATGTGCCAAAGGATGGCAAGAATGGTATAATCCTATCCTTTTGGATAGATTCCTTGATTTAGATAAATGTTCTTGTGTAGTCAAAGAGGGAAAAGACTTTCTTACTTTGTCTGTTCAGGGAGTTTTATCTGTGAATATACAATGAAACTCTTTAAGGAGAAAGCAACTACATAAGAACCACTAATGATGTAAAGATCATGGTATGGGGGAGCATGAGTTTTTGCCCACAAAATAGTTTCTAGTATACAAGAAAGATCCATTGTGGGCAATTTTAAAAAAGATGTTGAAATTCGGGGACGAATTTCTAAAAAAGGGAGGAAGAATGTAATACCCGTGATTTTCAGGTATTACATAAAACTAATTTTATGGAATAATTCGAGGGGAGGAAATTTTTTTCATTGTGTAGTAAGGAAAATATGAGTTTTAGAAGTGGCAAAGTTGTGGAATATTGAGTAGTGGAGAGTAGAAGAGTATATTGGTGGTACTGAGGGCACCGAAGGAGTTAGGAGACTGGTTGAACCTAATGAGAGACTAAAGTGAAATAAGGAAAACTATGAGGTACCTAGGATTTAGAAACACCCGAAGTGGGATATTACGGAGTTGCTTTTACCAGTCTTGACCAAGGGTCAACTAAAGGGCAAAGTAGTAATTTCACCATGCGCGAGTATATATAGGTGGCCTCGCCCTTTTTTCTTCATTTTCTCCTTTTATCTCTCTTTCTCTCTTCCTTCTCTTTACTATATCTTTCTACTCAAATCCATCAACTGAGCTTCGAGGGATGGCTCTCAGGAAATGGGGCGAGCCTCTAGTAGCCAAGCAATGTAGGGAAAGCAAGCAATCAAGGTAGGAATTCTAATTTCTCGAACTTTTCCTTATTTTCTAGTTTTAAGGGTATTTGGGGTAAAATCAAGATTATAGCTTCGTTTCTCAGTTAAAATTAGGGCTTTTGGTGTCTAAATGCTCCTTAGACACCAAGGATGAAAGCCTATAGAAGAAATCATGGAAAATGGTGGAGATTTATAGGATCTAAGCCAAAACCAAGAAGGAATCACAAAGGTCGCGATCGTGGCACCCAGTCGCCAGATTTTAGACATTTTGGGGAAGAAGATAGCCTTGGCGCCTAGGCGCCCAGGCATATATGTGGCGCCTAGGTGCTAGCCTTCTTGAATATCCTTGGGCTTTTTTTTAAAGGATCATAAATTTTTCATCCGGGCTTCATTTTTATCAAACTTTATATCATTAAAAATTTCTTTGAGTCTAGTTTCCAATGGTATAAGTTTTATTTAGAAATTCATTATTGATTAAAATTTATGACTGAAGAAGTAATTAAAGGTCGGGATTAGTAATAGGAAATTTCTCTATTTTGTAACCTTGATAATTTTTGCATGGTTACTTGATAGGGATGGTCAAGGCGCAAAGTGGAAACTGAGAAAGCGTGGAATCCAAGTGAGGGATCTAGCTCTCCTCTATATAGGTATGTATATATATATATATATGTATATGTATTTATATTTATATTTTAGGAGTTATTCTCCTAAATTATTTTATATATATTTAATTGTTAAATGTATTATGTGTGAGGTATGTTGTGGGGATTATTTGGGATATGTGTTTGGGATTGTTGTGGTAATGTGTTTGTGTGAATACATTGCATATTATCATTTTCATATTTATATTATGAGAGGGAAACAAAGGTTGGTCCTTTAAAATATGTTGGAACAAAAGGGTGGACCTCTAATAACCCATTGAGGGTTGGTCTTCAATGTGGTAAGTGTAGAAAAAGCGGGACAAACATTACATATCATCATTTGTATAATATTTTGAGTGTGGTTGTTTGTATTGTTTGTGGGTGGGATACATGTTCTGGATGAGGGTATAATATGAGAGACTAGATGCATGTTATGGTCATGGGTATGACCCAAGAGGCCTGACACATATTGTGGTTTGGATATAACCCAATAGGCTGGACACATAATAGGGATTTCTTGAGTGATAATCCATGAGAACATAAACCCACGTGTTTAAACTCTTGAGATGTGGTATATGAGTACGAACCCTTGAGTAGGGTTAGGTATATTTTAATGTGTACTATGTATGTGTGTGTTTGGGGGAGAACATGATGGGACGTGATACCATATGTGTGCCTTTGAGCAGCTTGGTGTCATGCGGGATAAATTCTTGAGAGGGTTTTATATATATATATATATATATATATATATATTCATATCTATGTAGAACAAGGCTAACATTGGTCATCTGTAGTTTAGACTCACCCCCTCACTGTTGCAGGTGTGGAAGAGTGGTCAGATCAAGGGCTCGTAGAACGAGGATGCCTCCCACTATTCTGGGTAAGGTAATTTATTTTTATTATATTTCTTTAGTGTACTCTGTAATCGAATAGGCCACCTAGGATCCTATAGGAGAAACTTAGGCTTGTTGCAGTGTTGGTAGCACACTGTCTGCGCTAGTCATAAATTCAATCCTGCGAATGGTTAAAATTGAAGCCTTGGTTTCGGGTCGTGACAAATAATAATAATAATAATAATAATAATAATAATAATAATAATAATAATAATAATAATAATAATAATAGTAATTGCTTAGAACAACTTAACCTTGAATAAGCTTCTTTATTCCATATCAAATTAGCATGTCCTCTGACCAAATAACCTTGTTAGCCCTTCTCTCACCCACTCTCTCTAAACATGAATATGCTATCCCATTCAGCTCCAAACTAGAACTATAAATCACATAGGCAAACGATTTCCTTTTTCTTGATTCTTGAACCCTAGCCTTAGTCTTGGATGCGAGAAAGGAACGAGAGAGTAGAGTGACGAAAATGGAAGCACGAGGATAAAGGAGAAAAACCCGAAGCTAGGAATCATTAAGAGAGAAAGCGAGTGAGAATCGAAGGTTAGGCACGGAAGAAGAGTTGTCTGATATCGGGCATTTTTATATACTTTTTAGTCCCTATCTTAGTCCTATTGCTATTTCAATGTTGCCAACTCTCCTATTTTATTATATTTTGAATTTATTGGGTGTAAATTAATTACAGAATTAATATGATTCAAATTCATAATTTTATCCTAATTAATTCATGTGCTTAATTTCAGATCTAATTACTGGAGAGAAAAATGTTGACATGGACGTCTTGCTTACTTGGAGGCTACCTAGACATGCTGACTGGGCATTGAATGGTTGACTAGGGCTGACTGGATTTCTGGTCCCCATTGTTCTACACTTTACAGCAAAGAGGAATGTAATTTCTGCTTTGAGAGCATGGGCCTTCTGCAGCAATCAATGGCAGACAGAAACAGCAAAGGAGTGGAGTAACTTGTCTGCTGCTGTTGCCACTTTTCTACTGTTGTCTTGCTACCCACATCATGGAAGAAGCACCAATGAGGCATCCAATGAGGCATCCAATGAGGCATCTAGGGTAGAATATTCCAAGGCATTGAGGGGATCAATTTTAAAAATCAGAGGACACTTTTATTTTCTGCAACTTAGCAATTTTCGTAGCTCTTTTTCCCTCTCTGTTTTCTCTTCTGTCATTTGCTGTTTTGCTCTCATGGAGGGCTAAGTCTTCATTGTAATCAGTCACTGGACCACTGGGATGTTGTAGCTTGAACTAAGAATGCAAGTTAAGTGTTTTATTCTCTATTTTTATCTCATTTCATTTCTGTTTTGCTGTTATGTTTATGTTGCTGTCAGATTCTGATTAGAGCTTGAGAAGTAACATAAACTGATTTATATATATAAGATATAACCTTGCTTGACTGATTAGGAAAGTGAGAGAGGCGAAATGACTAGTTAGATGATATATTTAACTTGGTTTGGTTGAGATTTTCCACTGAATGCATCTGGTTATAGTAAAGAGATGTTCTTGACTGTAATTAGTAGCATTAAATTCTAGATGTTATTCTAGAACCATTTTCATAAAGAACCAAACACTAGAATGAGAACAAAACTGAATCAATGAGTTAGGTAATGATAGTTGCACTCGTATGAATCCTAGTGATTGATTTCACAGTCTCTTTACTGTCAACACCTTGCAAAATTTCGCTGTTGCTGCTGTTGTAGTTATTTGGTTGTTGTTCTGTTCTGTTTTTATTAGTACTGCCAACAAACCCCCCATTTATGTACTTTTCATTATTTTTTGGGTGTTTAGAACGATTAATTAGTGTTTAGAAGTGGGGCTCCTTGATTGAATACGACTTGGGGATCACTATACGGCAAATTGCCACGAATTCAATTCTGGGCGATTCGGCATCGTAGTGGCGTGAAACAGAATTTTGGCGCCGTTGCCGGGGAGCCAATTCATTTCTAAGTGTTAATTAGTTGTTCTATTGTGTTCTTGTTTGATTTTAAGTGGCTTGGTATTGTTGGAAGTGATTACAAATTCTTCAAGTCAAATTTTCAAGTTTCCTAGTTATATTTCAGCCACTATTCATCAGCTAAAAAAACTAAATCGGATTGACTTGAAAAATTGGTAGTCCACTAAACACGACCGTTTCGGGCATAACTCCTACGACTTTGTCGTGAGGAGCACCGCCCTATCTCGGCAAAATTCCAACGTTTAGACTACTTTTTTCCATTTTACAATGATTTTAACCATTTTTCCAATTAATTGTGATTTTTAGTTTGATTTTTGTAGATCTTATTTTTGAGTTCTGTTTGTTGATTTAGTTCCTCCAATTGGTGAATGATTTTTCCAAGAAAAATCAGATTTTTCTGAGATACTTCATTTTTGGTCATTTTCCTTGGTTGGAGCCTTGTGTTCTTATTTTGCTATTTTTGTTCTTTTTGTTGTTTTCTTGTGATTTTTGCCCTTCCTAGTGTATAAGAAGGTCTCATAACATGGACTTACCACCTTTTGATCCAGAAATTGATAGGACCTTCCATAGGCTAGTAAGAAGCAATAGCATTAGGACTAGTATAATTTCTGAACTTGTTTCTGAAATTGTTGAGCTTGCTGTCAATAGCATAGAAGTTGAATCAAATTCCGAATCTGATATTGTGTTGGGATCTACTGATTCTGAGTCAGCTGGGATAACTGGGATGGATATCCAAAATGCACAAGTGCCTCAAAATAGGCAAGAACAATCAATTAAAGAGTTGATTGCACCTGATGTGCATTATCAACCATTGTGCATAAATTATCCTGAGTTGGATGCTAATTTTGAACTAAAATCTGGTCTAATCCATTTGTTACCCAAGTTTCACGGCCTTGCAGGAGAAGATCCACACAAACACTTAAAGGAGTTCCATGTTGTCTGCTCTACCATGAGACCACATGGAGTTGGAGAAGAACAGATCAAATTAATAGCATTTCCTTTCTCTCTGGATGGGGCAGCCAAGGATTGGCTTTACTATCTTCCCATTGCCTTGATAACAAGATGGGATGAGTTGAACAAAGTTGTTCTTAGAAAAATTCTTTCCAGCCTCTAGAATAGCAGCAATCAGGAAGGATATAAGTGGGATTAGACAGTTGAATGGTGAGTCTCTGCATGAATATTGGGAGAGGTTTAAGAAGCTTTGCTCATGCTGTCCAAACCACCAGATTTCAGAGCAGCTTCTCATCCAATATTTCTATGAAGGATTACTACCTATGGACAGATACATAGTTGATGCAGCTGCTGGTGGGGCATTGGTGGATAAGACTCCTGCTGCAACAAACGAATTGTTAGCCAAGATGGCCCAAAATGCTCAGCAATTTGGCACCAGATTGAGTGATCCAATAGTTACTGTCAATGAAGTAAGGACACCTCCCATGGAGCAACAAAGGATAGAAAATAAATTGGAAGAGTTAGCTTCAATGGTGAGGCAATTGGCATTAAATCAGAGAACACAACAACAAGCCCTTCCTCCTTCAGTCTGTGGTATTTGTTACCTGAATACCCACCATACTAATCAGTGCCCTCAGCTGCAAGAGACCCCAACTGAGTCATGTGCTGGTATATTCCCTAGTAGACCCATGCAGCCACAACAACAGAGATATGACCCATATTCCTCCACATACAATCCTGGGTGGCATGATCATCCAGCTTTCAAGTATGGGAATACCTCTAACCCCCCTTACCAGCCACCCCATGCAAGATACAATCAACCTGAACCTAACCATACACCTCCTCCAGTACCTAAGAAACCTGAGCCTAGTCTTGAGGATCTAATGAAGCAACTGACTGCCAATACTCTTCAGTTCCAGTAGAGAACAGAGACCAATATGCAGAATTTGGAGACTAAGATTGGTCAGTTAGCCACAATAGTCAATGAGCTAAAAAGTCAAGGTTCAGGGAGTTTGCCATCCCAACCAGTGATCAACCCAAGAGGCAATGTGAGTGCCATCATCTTGAGGAGTGGCAAGCAAGTAGACAGTTCAGCTTCTGAATCTGAACCAGAAAAATCAAATGTCCAGCAAAGTGTTCCTTCATCTTCAACCAGTGAGCAAAATAAAAAGGATGAAGAAGTGGTTCAGAAAATTCCTCTTCCTTTCCCCAATAGGCAGACTCAATCAAGGAAAGCTTCTGAATCTAACATGGATAAAGAGATCATGGAGACCTTCAGAAAAATAGAGGTTAATATCCCACTTTTGGAGGCCATTAAGCAAATCCCTAAGTATGCCAAGTTCCTCAAAGAATTGTGCACTCATAAGAGGCGTTTAAGGGGTAATGAGAGAGTCAATTTGGGGAGGAATGTGTCTGCACTCATCCAACCACCTATGCCACCCAAGTGCAAAGACCCTGGAACTTTCATAATACCATGTACAATAGGCAACATGGAGTTCTCCAATGCTATGTTGGATTTATGAGCCTCAATCAATGTTATGCCCAAATCAGTATACTCAAGCCTCAAGATTGGTGTTCTTTCACCAACTGGAGTGATTGTCCAACTTGCCAATAGGAGCACAGCACATCCAGCAGGAGTTCTAAAAGATGTCCTAGTAAGAGTCAAAGATCTCATTTTTCTTGCTGATTTTTATGTGCTTGATATGGAAAATTATAATACTCCTGGCCATGCACCATTAATACTTGGTAGACCTTTTTTGAAAACTGCAAAAACCATTATTAATGTGCATGAAGGGACTTTGTCAATGAAGTTTGCTGGTAATAAAATTGATTTTAACATTTTAGATGCCATGAAACATCCTATGGAAAATCATTCCAATGTGCATGTGGTTAACTTTTTGGATTACTTAGTTGATGAGGCATGTGATGATTTCCAAACTGAATTAATTTCTGATTTTCCTGAATTTTCTGATTTGGTAGATGCCTTTGAATGCAATTGTGCTGGTTCTGAATTCTGTCATGCTTACACTAAAATTGAAAATTCTCTAATTGCTGACAATTCTGAATTGCATTATAATTTACATAATGGATTCGATTCTGATGTGCATTCTGATTCTGCAATTTTCTCTAGCTTAGACTTAGATTCTGTTTCCATTTTAGGTAGTTGTAGGTGTAGTGATTTAAACTGTAATGTTGTACATTCTTCATCTCTTTCCTCTTGTGCTGTTAACCCTTCTTCCTTTTTAGCCAAGGATTATGTCTTTGAGCAATCTGAATTTGTAGGTGCCTCCTTGGATGTGACTCCACAAAAACTGATTCCATCCTCCATCCAACCACCTGCATTTGAGTTGAAGGCTTTACCAGAAAACCTCAAATATGCCTTCCTAGAAGTAGGAGACCAACTTTCAGTGATTGTAGCCAACAATCTAGAGCCTGATCAAGAACAAAAATTGATAAGTTTGCTGAAAAAGAACAAGAAGGTAATTGGGTGGACTCTAGCAGACATTCCTGGGATTAGTCCTTTTGTGTGCATGCATCGCATTCTTCTTGAAGAAGAGACTAAACCAGTCAGGCAGCCCCAAAGACGACTTAACCCCATGATTCTTGATGTGGTTAAGAAAGAGGTAAGTAAGCTCCTCCAAGCTGGCATTATTTATCCTATCTCTGATAGTAAGTGGGTGAGTCCGGTACAAGTAGTGCCAAAGAAAACCGGGGTAACTGTTATAGAAAATGAAAATAATGACCTAGTACCCACTAGAGTGCAAAATAGTTGGCGTGTTTGCATTGATTACAGGAAGTTGAACCAAACAACTAGAAAAGATCATTTTCCTCTTCCTTTTATTGATAAAATGCTTGAAAGACTTGCTGGAAAGTCTCACTACTGTTTTCTTGATGGTTTTTCTGGATATTTTCAAATTCACATTGCACCCGAAAATCAGGAGAAGACTACCTTCACCTGTCCCTTTGGTACTTTTGCATATAGACGCATGCCTTTTGGTCTCTGTAATGCACCTAGTACTTTTCAGAGATGCATGATAAGTATATTTTCTAACTTGTTAGAAGATTGCATGGAAGTGTTCATGGATGATTTTTCTGTTTATGGAGACTCATTTAATGCCTGTTTGAAAATTTTGGAGAGAGTACTTGATAGATGCATAGAAAAGAATTTGGTTTTGAATTATGAGAAATGTCATTTGATGGTAGAGCAAGGGATAGTCCTAGGCCATATAGTGTCATCACATGGCATAGAAGTAGATAAAGCTAAAGTTGATGTTATATCCTCTTTACCTTACCCCGCTTCTGTGGGGGAAGTTCGCTCTTTTCTTGGCCATGCAGGATTTTATAGAAGATTCATCAAGGACTTTAGTAAGATCACTCTACCTGTAATACCCGTTAATTTCGGAATATAACTCGCTTAAGAGTATTTTAGAATTTTACAACGTTACTTTAGTTATTTATTTTGGTCATATTTAATTTTCATATTTAATTGTTCTCTTTGAATATTATTTATGAAAATTGAGTTAAATGACTGGACTAAATATTTGCACAATGTGGGATATATTCTAAGAATGGTGAAATTCATGGAAAAGTGGTTTCAAAATGGTCAATTAGTCCATTTATTGTAAATTGACTGGATGGGTTTGGATGTTGGGTTATGGATACCCATGGGTTATTGAATAACCCATTAGAAATATTTAATATAAAGTTTCAATAGTACCCCCTCATTTTTTTTTCTCACGCAACCGAAGCCTGAGGAAGTTTTCTCTCCTTTCTTCATTCTCTTCTCAAATTCTTTCCTTGATCTTCAGAGCTTTGATTATTTGTTTGGTTCAAAGGCTTTGTAAGGATCGAAGGTAAGCTTTAATCTCATTATTTTCCTTAAATTTCAGTTTATGTATAAGATTAGAGGAGGTTTTGTTCTTGAAGATTTTGATGATAATTCATGAATCTCAGTTGTTTTAGAAGTTATATTTGAGTTATAATCGGTTAAAACAGTTGAAATTCTGGTTTTGAAACAAGAAAGGAAAGGATGAATTTTTGATAGATTTTTCTGCAAAAATTTGAGTTACTGTAGTGACCAGAGATTTCGGAAAAATTATGGAAAATTTTCTTCGAGTACTGTAGCAGTACTGTAGTGCCGGCAGTCAACGTTACTGTAGCAGTCAACGTACTGTAGCGAACCGTTACTGTAGCAAACTGTTACTGTAGCAAACCGTACTGTAGCAAACCGTTACTGTAGTAATCAGAAAATTTTACATATTTTCGTGATTTTGTTTCCTTTCTTATGTTTCCTTGTAATATATTTTACTAGGAAATTTTCCTACACAAATTCTAGTGTGGAACAAGGTAAACTTGGACAAACATCAAGGTGAGTGAATAACCTTGCTCAGCCAATTTGATATTACTAGTCAAAGTACAATATAAGTTCCATTTACAATATTATTTGGATAATAAGCAATTAATTTTTCATATGGGAGTATATGATGATCAGTAGAAATAAGAGTATGTAGAAATTATTTATTTCATGACAATTGTACTATGTGATGAATTCTCACTATCTTATTAATGAGTAAAGATCTACGGGATCTAATACACGAGTGTGAAAGGGTTAAAGTCTCATACTACTCTGTGTATGTCTAAGAAATCTTATACACGAGTTTGAAAGGGTTAAAGTCTCATACTACTCAGTGCATATCTATGAAACCTATACACGGGTTGAAAGGCTTAAAGTCTCATACTTCTCGGTGTATACCTATGAGATCTTATTCACGAGTTTGAAAGGGTTAGAGTCCCATACTACTCGGTGTATATCTATGAAATCTTATTCATGAGTTTGAAAGGGTTAGAGTCTCATACTACTCGATGTATAAGACAATTAATTATATGAGTAAATGTGGTATTTGTACTTTTGATATTTTATATAGTACAGTTATTTACTTACTGAGTTTTTAAATAAACTCACACTCCCTATGATTATTTTTTTCAGATACAGAAAACAAAGAACAAGAGTATCCGTTTGAAGATTAGAAGCCCCTTGGGATTATTCTCTATTTCTGTCTGGTGGGATACCAGTACTTATTAATGTGGATACTAGAAACGCTCTGTACTTTCTATAGGTCTCCTAGGCTTGCGATGAGATAGAAATATCAGACTATGTATGTCTATATTTGCTTATCAGATGAATATAATTCTGTAGTGTGGAATGAATGATTAAGGTTGAATGTAAAACCTTACAGAATATATGTAAATAACGTATGTTTGAGAATTTTATCAAATGAGTAGTATCTTTTCACATGCTCAATTTTGGGATGTGACACTACCCCTATCTAAACTCCTCTAAAAAGAAACTGATTTCATTTTTAATGATGCTTGTAGGTCAACTTTTGATGAGTTGAAGAAGCAACTTACCTCCCCTCCTATCATCCAACCTCCACAGTGAGAGCTTCCCTTTGAGCTCATGTGTGATGCCTCAAATTTTGATGTGGGAGCAGTACTTTCACAAAGAGTAGAGAGAAAGTTGCATGTCATAGCCTATGCGTCCCGCACCATTGATTCAGCTCAATCAAATTACACAACCACGGAGAAGGAGTTTTTAGCAATTGTTTTTGCTTTAGAAAAATTTAGATCATATTTGCTTGCCTCCAAAGTAATTGTGTTTTCTGACCATGCAGCACTGAAATATTTGTTGAAGAAACCAGATGCAAAGCCAAGATTGCTTAGATGGATGCTACTCCTCCAAGAATTTAATATGGAAATCAAGGATAAGAGTGGAGTAGAGAATGTAGTAGCCGATCATTTAAGTAGGCTTTTGGAGCCTCCTTTGAAGCATCTTCCTATTAGAGATCACTTCCCAGATGAGTGTTTTTCCATTTTGCATGGTATTAGTGAGCCTTGGTATGCTGATTTAGTGAATTATCTTGTTGCATATGAATTGCCTGCATACCAAAATAAACATCAGTTGAATAAATTAAGAAGCGAGGCTAGGTACTATGTGTGGGATGACCCTTATTTATGGAAGATTTGTAGTGATCAAATTGTTAGGAGATGTGTTCCAAATCATGAATTTGCATCTGTGCTGAATTTTTATCATACTCTTGCATGTGGTGGACATTTTGGTCCCCAAAGAACAGCTAGAAAAGTGTTAGATTCTGGTTTATATTGGCCTACTTTGTTTAGGGATGCCTATGATTTTTGCAAGAACTGTTCTAGGTGTCAAAGAACTGGAAATGTGTCTAGAAGAAATGAAATGCCTCAACAACCTCTCCTCTTTTGTGATATCTTTGATGTTTGGGGTATAGATTTCATGGGTCCTTTTCCTGTTTCTTTTGGCTTTATGTATATCTTGGTTGCTGTGGATTATGTGTCAAAGTGGGTGGAGGCAAAAGCCACTCGAACTGATGATTCTATTATTGTTGTAGACTTTCTTCGTTCACATATTTTCTGCAGATTCGGTATCCCCAAGGCCATAATCAGTGATCAAGGATCACACTTTTGCAATAGAAACATGCAAGGGCTATTAAAGAAATACGGTGTGGTGCACAAAACCTCTACACCTTACCACCCCCAAACCAATGGGCAAGCAGAAATCTCCAACCGAGAGATAAAGCAAATATTAGAGAAAACTGTGCAACCCAACAGAAAAGATTGGAGTAAGAGGCTTGACGATGCGCTTTGGGCCTATAGAACCGCTTTCAAGACTCCCATCGGCATGTCTCCATACCGCTTAGTATTTGGTAAAGCATGTCACTTGCCGGTGGAGATTGCACACAAGGCATATTGGGTCGTTAAACAATGCAATATGGACATGACCCTAGCCGGTAAAGAAAGAAAGTTGTAACTTCAAGAACTGGAAGAACTAAGGCTAGCAGCTTATGAGAATGCGCGCATCTATAAAGAGAGGACAAAAGCTTTACATGATCAGAAAATTGAGAAAAAAGAATTCCAAGTAGGAGACAAAGTCCTTCTCTATAATTCTCGCCTCAAGCTAATGCCCGGTAAGCTTCGCTCTAGATGGGTTGGCCCTTTTGTTATTACTAATGTCTTTCCTTTTGGTGCAGTAGAAATTCAAAATAAGGCCACCAACAAGCAGTTCATGGTAAATGGGCAAAGGTTGAAGAAGTTCTACGAGGGCTTCAAAGAAGAAACTGTAGAGGAAATCCAACTCTACAATGTTCCGACTCTATGATAAGGCTGTACTCTTTCCCTCCTTTTTAATTTATGTCCTCTTCATTTTATTTGATTTTTGGTAATAATTTGCATTGAGGACAATGCAATGTTTAAGTGTGGGGGGAGAGAATTTAATTGGAGCTGATTTTCAAAAAAAAAAAAAAATTTTCCTGCTGTCTCCTCTATTTTCTCTGTTTCTGTCCAGAATTTTTGAGCTGTCTTGCATGAATTTTCTGTACTGATTGGCTACGAATTTTGCTAGTTTCTTTACATGTTTTTAAAGCTTTATATGTCTTCTAGTTGTAGAATTTTATTTGGTGTCTTTCACATTTGTTTTGGTGTAGTTTTGTGTCAGTAAAGCTGAGTCGTCAGAATTTCTGCAGTGCAGAATTTTGCCGCTCTGCTCTGTTCGAATTTGATACTCTATTTTTGAAAAATTGATTAAGTTTTTGTGTGAAAGCATGCGTGGTGAAATAGCTTAAGTTGTGAATTGACTTAGCATGAAAAGAATTCAGTCTTTTTTTTTCTAAGGAACTCAAGTAAAATGGCAATGACGTTGTTTTTAATGAATTTTTAGTAATAGTCTTTAAACCGTGAGAATTTGAGCCTTCACTGCAAAATAATATTCTTTCTTGCTGTGTGTATTCCCTATCATGATTTTTACTCCAGAATTTGTCTTGAATCTTTGTTAAGGCTACATTACATGTATATGCTTGGAAATGATTTAGGCATTTGTTTCTTATAATCATTCTAGCCAAATAGCCATCCTATGTGTTGTTTCCATTGTGTGCCACTTTGTACCTTACTTCCACCTTTCTTTCTTGTGTTTTCTAGCTCTCTCCAACTTTAAAACAAATCATTTCTTTCCCCCAAACTTAATATTTGAAGAGCTTTAGAAACCTCTTTCTTTTGAAAATAGATTGAATTGAGCATGTGCAAAAAGAAGGATTTGTGGGCTATTTTGAATTTCAGTTTTGCTACTCAAAAAAAAATTGATAACTCTTCATGAAAAAAAAAAAAAAAATATATATATATATATATATATATAAATATATAAATATATATACCTTATGGAGATCAAAAAAAAAAGAGAGAAGAGATCGAAAAAAAAAACAAAAGAGCAAGAAGGAGAAAAGAAAAGTAGCATTGTTGTGCCCAAATTTCATAGTTCAATCTCTTGTAATCTTATTGATTGATGCTCTTCATTTCTTTAAGTTCTTGTTAAATTTTGTTTTGTGTATTTCTTTCTACCTCCCAATCATTCCTTCACCCAACCTTACAACCTTCCAAAGTCCTAATAATTCAAGCATGTATGTGATTCAAGTAGTGGAGATTTAGATTCTTGACAAGCTTATGGTAGTGAATTCTGTGATAAGTTGAATTTCGAGTGATTTACCCTAGACACTTGAGAGAATAGAGAGTAAACACATTCCTGGTGAGGAGGCTAATTACTTGAATTCATTCGTATCAAATTAAATTGCCATGATGCTTGGAATCTTAAAAATTTAAGATTAATTTTCTTCAAGTGCTAAATATTTTCAAAATTTTAATTATTCCATTCTAGCATGCTTTCCACGCTTTTCCTTTGGTGTCTTTTGGTGTTCTGAATATTATTTTGCTCAGGAGTGCAAAAAGGCCAAGTGTGGGAGATTTGATATCGGGCATTTTTATATACTTTTTAGTCCCTATCTTAGTCCTATTGCTATTTCAATGTTGCCAACTCTCCTATTTTATTATATTTTGAATTTATTGGGTGTAAATTAATTACAGAATTAATATGATTCAAATTCATAATTTTATCCCAATTAATTCATGTGCTTAATTTCAGATCTAATTACTGGAGAGAAAAATGCTGACATGGACGTTTTGCTTACTTGGAGGCTACCTAGACATGCTGACTGGGCATTGAATGGTTGACTAGGGCTGACTGGATTTTTGGTCCCCATTGTTCTACACTTTACAGCAAAGAGGAATGTAATTTCTGCTTTGAGAGCATGGGCCTTCTGCAGCAATCAATGGCAGACAGAAACAGCAAAGGAGTGGAGTAACTTGTCTGCTGCTGTTGCCACTTTTCTGCTGTTGTCTTGCTGCCCATATCATGGAAGACGCACCAATGAGGCATCCAAGGAGGCATCTAGGGTAGAATATTCCAAGGCATTGAGGGGATCAATTTTAAAAATCAGAGGACACTTTTATTTTCTACAACTTAGCAATTTTCGTAGCTCTTTTTCCCTCTCTGTTTTCTCTTCTGTCATTTGCTGTTTTGCTCTCATGGAGGGCTAAGTCTTCATTGTAATCAGTCACTGGACCACTGGGATGTTGTAGCTTGAACTAAGAATGCAAGTTAAGTGTTTTATTCTCTATTTTTATCTCATTTCGTTTCTGTTTTGCTGTTATGTTTATGTTGCTGTCAGATTCTGATTAGAGCTTGAGAAGTAACATAAACTGATTTATATATATAAGATATAACCTTGCTTGACTGATTAAGAAAGTGAGGGAGGCGAAATGACTAGTTAGATGATATATTTAACTTGGTTTGGTTGAGATTTTCCACTGAATGCATCTGGTTATAGTAAAGAGATGTTCTTGACTGTAATTAGTAGCATTAAATTCTAGATGTTATTCTAGAACCATTTTCATAAAGAACCAAACACTGGAATGAGAACAAAACTGAATCAATGAGTTAGGTAATGATAGTTGCACTCCCATGAATCCTAGTGACTGATTTCATAGTCTCTTTACTGTCAACACCTTGCAAAATTTTGCTGCTGCTGCTGTTGTAGTTATTTGGTTGCTGTTCTGTTCTGTTTTTATTAGTACTGCCAACAAACCCCCCTATTTATATACTTTTCATTATTGTTTGGGTGTTTAGAACGATTAATTAGTGTTTAGAAGTAGGGCTCCTTGAGTGAATACGACTTGGGGATCACTATACTGTAAATTGCCACGAATTCAATTCTGGGCGATTCGGCATCGTAGTGGCGTGAACCATTGTCCTCTCCCCTGAATAAAGCCATGACGGGTCACTGTTCTTTGAAATCCCAAGGCTGATCTTCTCTCGATCGAAACCAGCCTTCAGATGATGATTCGAGATTATACATGGTGACTTGTGATGGCCCTTAAGGATGGGGGCCCACCAATTCAATATAAGGCCTAAAGTGATAGGGTGGTTGTTTTGTAATTCTAAAAAGTTGTTGATTGTACTAAATAACCCAACAGAAATAAAAAGGGGTAAGACAGTAATTTTATGTCTGACTTTTCACTTTTTTCAAGTAAATCTCAGACACTCAAATGATCAATGGTAGAGACTAAATTTGAGGAGGGCATTTAAGTAAAAATACTTATTACCTTCCACCTTTACCCCTCAATCTGATGGATGGCATTATTTTGCTAAGTGTAACCTAGGTAATTGCATTCAAATATATTAATTTCACTTCCTGAAGTTTAGCCACTTCCAAAAATACTTCTCCTCTCTTACTATCTTTGGCCAAAATCCTCTAGGGTTTTTGTATGCTAATTATGATCCTTCCTCATCGTGCCTTTTTGTTTTCACTAATTAAAAGGTTGAAGACGTCGACCTTATTCCTCCGGTGGTCCTTTCTTGATGCCAATAGGGTTTGTCATCATTAATGAAGGAAGCCGAGATCTCTATATAAAATGATTAGAACACAAGAAGAAGAATCCTCCAGTGACGAAGGAAAACTGAGAAAAATGAAGAAGGTCAGAAAATAAAGAGAGAAAGAGAATGAGATCATAGAAGAGAAACAAGATATCCCTGAATAATACTTTTATTTCTTTTCATCTCATCTATTTATACTATTATTCTTCTACTTTGATTCTTCCCTATTTTGTAACAAATATGGTGGAGAGAATTTCTCACAGCTAAAATCATGGAGTATAATGTTGAAATGGTCACCAACAGACAAGGGACTAATTTTCTGGAAATTATAAATTCGTAATGTATTGCAGCATAGCCATTGTAAAAATTAATTTGTAATATTAAATAGACCCTGGACTGTTCTGATGGCTTCAGCCCTAAGGCTGATGACATGGCTACTACTGATGACGTGGGTGATGATTTGGACAACTGAGTCATATTGGCAAGGATGTTGATGTAGGAGTGATGAGCATAGTATATTTATTTATTTTTTGTGATTTATGCCTTCTAATTATGTATGTGCTATAGACGCTTCTGATGCTCCAGTGAGGGTTAAGCTAAGGGGCCATGGCCTGCTAGATAGATATCGATATATAGTGTATTCCTTCTGGTGTATAGCAATAGCTCGAGGGATGTTTGTATGTCTCCTTCGATCTATTAGCCTGGGCTTATGTTTTCTGTCAAATATCTGTGGGCTGGGCCGTTCATGTTACTATGCTATCTCTGCTAAAATGGGTGAAATAGGTGGTTTATTGCTACTAATTGCTGAAAGTTATTTTATTCTACATAATAAAAAACAAGTTAATAAATAAATTATTTGTCGATGCTTTATTTTTTGAGGCACATGAGAACACGTGACATGGCTGAAGGATTCTGTCAGAGCCTCTTTGGTAGAGAGCAAGGAGCGAAGGAAATCACCATGTTCCCTTGTTGTGCACAGTGTTCATGGCTAAAGTGGTTCTTCGATCAACGTCGGACGCAGGTGAATTCGATATTCTCCTAGTCTTATTTAATTCTAATCATCTGTAAGGTGTATTTTAATAGTTTTTTTAATTTATTTGGGGTTCTGAATCTTGGCCTCTAAGGTAAGGCAACTTTCGTTTTCTATTGGGTTCAATCTGGAAATTGACTGTGATATGCCTTTCGTTTCTTTTCGAGCAATTAGGATTACAAGATTTTCACTATGACCTTCTTTCCTTAGCATAGAATCCATGATATCAGAATAAGGCTTTGTTTGAAAGGTTGTTTGTTTGCTTTGCTTGTGAGATTTTGATTTCTCTAATTGCTGCCACTAATTCTAGACTCCCTTCTATAATATGACTAACTGTTTCTTTTAAATGTTGGTGAGATATATGTTCTTGTAGTGAGTTTTGATCCTATGTAATTGTAGATCCTATTCTTTAGTCCCGACTATCATGTTTATTAGTGATTTTAGATGGCCTATTTCATTTTCTTATGTTATAGTCATTGAAACTTCAAGATTAATCCATTGCAATATTGGTGATTGTTGACCTTGTTCTAGAATTTCTTAATTGTGTTCTTGAATGCTAGGCTGGACTTGAATATGCATGACTATTAGCTAGGTCCAAGCCTCTTTTTTGAGCTTCCTTAATTCAGGCAGAACATGAGATTATGGATACTGTATGACTCTGATATGATTTGATCCTTGCTTTTAAAGTTGTGGAAATCCTTTTTGAAGGCTTGAATTGTCATCATATGGTCATGCTTTAAATTTCAAAGATTTAAGGGATGTTTAGGTTGTGTTCATCTTGATCTCTGTGCCTCAAGTTTAAATTCATTGATTGATCATGTGCTTGTCTACCTTGTCCTTATAGTTGGGTTTCTTAGTTCCTATAGGAAAACTAGGTAGTGGTGTTAGCACTAATTTATTTTATGTGTATATATAAGTATATATAATTATTTGATGAATATATATATTAAGTGTTAACGATTATTTGGGTAGACTTACATATAAATCGTGGTATATGTGCACATATGTTGGGGCATATATATCGTTATTCGTTAATTAGGTTCAAATTAAGATCTTTATAAATTATTTGTTTGAGGGACCTATTTAATATATTTAAAAGTTAGTTTGGGGTGTTAGTGAAAATATTTGTGTGTAGATACCATATTCTAATTAATAATGATGATGAGCATTATTAAAAATGGGCCAATCTATGGGTTGACCCATGGGTATAATAGATGGGTTATGGTTCCTCGGGTCATAGAGTGAGTTTGGTTTTTGGTGAAGATAAGTGTGTGTCATTTTTTCCATCTCACAAAAAATTTTGATTGAAAGAACCTCTCATATCCTTCCAAAAGAGTTTGCCTAAATGCAAGACAAAACTTCATGCATTAATGTACACTATTTTATTATAATTTTCCATGTATTTTGTTTATCTATCAAAATCATACAAATAACTAAAATGTTATTAGAACATTACTGTTCTAACTAACTTCAAATTCCGCATTTGTGAAATCATGGTTTATAGTTGTTTGGCTTGAGAATTTTTTTAAATTCCCTTCAATTGGTATTAGAGTCTGGTTTTGATAGTCAAATAGAACCATGACTGAGATTAAATTTGAGTTAGCGTTCATAATGGTGTATTTTATGAAGAATCTTAAATTTTTATTTTTGTCATGATAAGAAGAAGTTTTTGGGTTGCTGATAGTTTTTCCCTCGTTAATTCATAGTTTTGAACTTGATCATATGTGTATGTTATAAAATCGATCAAATTTTTGGAATTTCTATTAATTGGGATATTTTCTGTCAAGAATCCTAATTCTTCATTTTTATGGTTGAGTGTGATTTTGGGTGAATTTGAGTCATTTCAATGATTATATTTAGGAGCTTTTATTCAATCCTTGTGTCTTTTAAGTTAGAATTCATGAAAGTTGACATTTGGGTGTGATTTGGAAGTTTTGGGATGAAGAACATCGCATATTTATAGTTATTTGCATTGTTTCAGATCACGACGGTCAACTAGTTAGATGAGCAGTCGACTGGTTGCACTCTGTCAAGTGACCAATCGACCAACCAGTGTTAATCAGTCAACTAGTCACCCACTGTGGATCAAAGGCGTGAGAGATAAGATAAAATATATGGATGATAATGATGTGTGAGTATAGTAGAATAACCATAAGGAGTGAGGCAAATCAACTGTAAATGAGTTTTAAGACCAAATAGGACTCGAGTGGTAATATTGAAAGATATAAGACACGCTTCTGGCCAAAGGTTACACTTAAAAGGAAGGCGTAGACTTTAAGGTGTTAGCCCTGAGATATTATGCTATAAATTTTGATGTATGTGAGAAGTGTATTTCATATATGTCTCTCATGTGCTGCAAGTTAAGCATGACTATATTATTCAATATGTAAAGCTTTATACATGAATCACGCTCTTTACAATGAATTGGACTAACTTTTTGGTTTGCAAGAAAAATATCCTTTATATAGTTTGGTTTAAAATAAGAAGAGTAAGCATTGGATTGAAGAAAATGAAATACAACATCATGCTTCACTCAAAGGAGCAACAAACAAGATAGATGCTCCAAGAAATGAAGAATTAGAAGTTCTGAAGTTTTGAAAGTTTAGTTGCATCAAGATGGCCTATAAGCTTAACTAGGTATATTTACAATAGGCTAAGAAATTTTATGTCAAATTCAATGATTCAGAACTTGCATTTATTGGCTCAATGAATTTTGAACAAACACACATGTTTTAAATTTAAACAAAAAAATAGTGAGATATAAATTTTTTCAAAACTTTGATTATGACCTTTGATCACTACTTTTATCATTTCTCCTAAAATATAATGAACATTTGAACAAAACTTATGTCATTTGAAACTAGACTCGATGGACTTTTCAACAATAGGCATGTGCTCAAAAAGAAGCTCAAATGACAAAGTTGTAAATTTTTAAATTAAATCTGAAAATTGCAAGTTGACTAGTAGCACCAGTAAGTTTGCTACTTTAGACCTTTGGTCATTTGAAACTAGAGTCAAAGAGCTTTCCAATAATATATCATTTACTTAAAATGAAGTTCAAATGAGAAAGTTATGAATTTTTAAAGTGGACCAAAAAGTCGCAAGTCGACTAGAAGTTTTCCAAAGAGTAAGAGGTCAATTGCTTACTAGTAATCAGTTGACCAGTTGCCTAGAAACTGCTTATAATGGTCTATTTGAGTCGACGGTCGACTGATAATTTTGGCAATTGACCTATACATGTCAAAAATTCTTTTTTAAAGTAGACAACAACTCTTTTCGGTCTCCAATGGCTATATTTCAAAGAGCTCTATATAAATGACCTTAAAACACATTTTTATGACAAATCCAAGTGTTATAATGTGATCTTTCACTTGTTTTATCATCTTTAAGAGAGATACAAACATCATTAAGCTAAAAGTTGTATAATCTCTACCATTTGAATTATTAGAGCTTCATTTTGTATGTATACTCTTAAAGAGAGCTTGTTTAAGTAATCTTTTTCTTTCAAAAGCTTTGTAAGACAAGGGTGGTCCATCCCTGTAAGAGAAACCAAGAGTGGTGAATCTCTTGGAGTTATTTACTCTAGGAAGAGAGAGGTGCTCTAGTTAAGAGTGAGAATCAACTCTAGTTTGAGTTGGAAGTTGTAGAGGCCCACAAGTGTCTGATTAAACTTGTGGTATTAGTGAAGAAATCTCAAGGGAAGTCTTGAGGCTAGATGTAGGCTTGGGATTGAAGCTAAACCAGGATAAATAATTTGCTTTCTCTATCCTACATTCTTTACATTTCAAATTGATTATTTGATGCTCTATTTTTAATTTGATTTTTGCCTCAATAATCGATCAATTGTTGCCTGATTTACTTCATTTAATCCATTTCAAGTAAACTAATTGTTATTTGCTTTATTTTCCTTTAAAATCACCTTCATTAGAAGTGTTCTTGAAACAATTTTTTTAAAAATAATTCAAGTTTTTTTATAACACCTAATTCACCCCCTTTTTGGGTGAAATTTGCCTTGTCTAACATAAGGAAACCTTCTTACATGTTTCTTCGAAAGATTCCTTTAGAGTCATAATGACACTTGTAACTTATTATGATCTGAAGCTACATCAAATGGATGTCAAAACAATGTTTCTAAATGGAGGCATTGAATAAACAATATACATAGGGTAGTAGGAAAACTTTGAATCTTGGGATTCAAACACCTAATATGTAAGCTTAAAAAATTCATTTATGGTCTAAAACAGGCATTCCGACTGTGGTACCAGAAATTTGATAAGGTGATCACATATTTTGGATTTAAAGAGAATCTGATTGATTAGTGCATATACCTTAAGTTGAGTATGAGCAAAACTATGATACTAGTCTTGTATGTTGATGACAAACTACTAGCCAATAATGATATGACCTTTTTGCATGAAACTAAGTCTTTTCTATCTAGTAAATTTGAGATGAAAAATCTTGGTGAGCCATCCTTTGTTATGGGGATTCAAATCCATAGAGATCATACCAGACACATGTTGGGATTATTGCAAAATGCATATATTGAGAAAGTTTTAAGTCAATTTGACATGTAGAATTGTGTACCAGTTGATACACTTGTAGCCAAATGTGGCATTCAGTTTACTCCAATGTCCAAAATTAGACATAGAAAAGAAAGAAATAAAGAAAATCTCATATGCTTCAGTTGTGGGGAGTCTCATTTATGCACAAGTGTGTACGCATCCAGATTTAGTATACATTGTGGGAATGTTAGGCAGATACTAAAGTAACCTAAACATGACTAATTGGAAAGCAACTAAATGGGTTATGAGGTACCTTTATAGGATGAAGGATTACATGCTTACTTACTAGAGATCAGATCAACTTGAAATCACTAGGTACTCCAATGTTGATTTTGCAAGATGTGTGATTCTAAGAGATCTACATCAGGCTATGTGTTCATGTTGGCTGAAGGAGCTATATCTTGGAAAATTTTTAAATAGACACTTAAAGCTTCTTCAACTATAGAAGTTTAGTTTATGGCCTGCTATCAAGCATTGGCATTGAGAGTCATTTGAGAATGTTCTATGATAGTAGAGACACTGAGTTGTATTGTAAGAACAACTAAAGTTTGTCTAAGTCTAAACACATAAACATTAAGTTTCTAGTTGTGAAAGAGAGTTTAAAGTCTTGTTGTGTCAGTAAATCATGTTAGTGTTGATCATATTATCACGGATCTGCTAGCTAAAGTTTTACCATATAGAGTTTTTCATGAGCATGTGGCTCATATGAGTGTGGTAAAACTTTTAAATGGTTGAGTGATTTGTACAGTTCATTTTGTAATGATTGTTGTATATAATTGTTTTCTCTTGCTGTTTTGCACAAATGATTTAGCATAACGTTGAGAAAGCAAAAGAATCTGTTAGAAATAGACATGAATAAAGATAATATGCATGTAATTTTCATGCTATACATCCAAACTAGATCTATGTCATTAACTATATTAGCATTGTGACCACTGTTGGGTTTTATTTTAATTTGAGTAGTTACAAAAGTCTCTTTGGTTTTGTGCTGGTATAATTAATGGACTAAATTATTGTAATATATTTAATTAGATAACAAGTTGTATGTACTAAAGTTTATATATATGTATGATATATACATATACAATTTTAAAATCATATATAATCTAAGTGAGAGAATTGTTAGCATTAATTTATTTTATGTGTATATAATTATTTTAGAAATAGACATGAATAAAGATTATATGCATGTAATTTTCATGCTATACATCCAAACTAGATCTATGTCATTAACTATATTAGTATTGTGACTACTGTTAGGTTTAATTTTAATTTGAGTAGTTACAAAAGTCTCTTTGGTTATGTGCTGATATAATTAATAGACTAGATTATTGTAATATATTTAATTAGATAGCAAGTTGTATGTACTAAAGTTTATATATGTGTATTACATATACAATTTTAAAATCATATATAGTCCAAGTGAGAGAATTGTTAGCATTAATTTATTTTATGTGTATATAATTATTTTATAAATATATTAAGTGCTAACAATTATTTAGTTGAACTTACATATTAATCATTGTATATGTGTATATATATTGCTCTATGTTAATTAGGTTCAAATTAAGATCTTTATAAATTATGTGTTTGAGGGATCTATTTGATATTTAAAAGTTAGTTTGGGATGCTAGTAAAAATATTTATATGTGTAGATACCTAATTCTAATTAATAATAGTGATAATCATTATTAATAATGGGGGGTCAACCTATATGTATGATGGATGAGTTATGGTTTCTTGGATTATGAGTGAGTTTGGTTTTTGGTGAAAGCAAGTTCGTCATTTTTTTTCCATCAGATCAAAAACTGTAAGGGTTCGTTTGGTATCTAAGAAAGAGTAGGAATGAAAAGGAAATAGCAAAATGGAAAGGAAAAGAGAATGGAAAAAAGAGAAAAAAAAGAAAAAAATTTGCTTGGTATGCACTAGAAAAGAAAGGAAGAAAATAAGATTATTATAATTTTTTAAAAATAATAGAAAATAAATATTAAAAAAATTTACTGTTTTGCCCTTCATTACTTAACCCCAAGAGCAGCCGGTCGACCAGCTGCTAGGCACCGACCAATCGCCTAGTGCCTGCCGAGGTAGAGATGTAGGAGAAGATGAGAGAAAATAGAGTTTAATGTGAGAACTGATGAATTGGAGACACCACCGCATGCACGCTTCAAGAGGACTTAGTCGAATGCTCCAACAACACAGGGGAGGGTGACAGGGGGAAGAGGCAGACTTTACAGTGGCGAGAACAAGCACACACGGGACCTTGAACAAATGTAGGGTAACATTGAATGGCAACATTGGCAATCTACTGAACAGTAAGGGACAAATGGGACAAGTTGTCTTTCATTTCTATCGAGATAACCAGGTTTCCATAGCTTATGCGATGGAAAAGAAATCTGTCAAAATGATGGAAGAGAGAAAACCATTTTTGTTATCTAGCGTCTACAGTATGACTAACCAAACGCAAGAAAAAATAAAACAGTAATGGAACTCTCATTTCCTTTCCAGCACTTTTTCACGTACCAAACGGTCCCTAAGTGAGAGAACCTCTCATATCTTCTTAGAAAAGCTTACATGAATTCGAGACGAAACTTTATAAATCAAGATACGCTCTTTTATTATAATATTCAATGTGTTATGTTTGTCTATCAAAATCATACAAATAACTAAACTATGATAAGAACATTATTGTTCTAAGTAACTTCAAATTCTGCACTTGTAATATCATGATTCATGATTGTTTGGCATGAGAATTTTGTTAAATTCCCTCAACTTTTTTTCTTTTTAAAGATAGACTAAATTACATAACAATAAGTAAATAACAATAATATCTAGTATCCAATGCTACGTGTGTAAAAGAAATTTTCCACTAAAATTAATTTGAAGATTTAATATAAAATGTGTCTTTATTTTTAATATGATAGAAAAATTATTAAATAATTTTATTACTAAAAATACATATTTTTAAAAAGTTGATTTTTAATTAAAAATAAATTAAAAATGTGAGTGCATTATTTAAAACTATAAAAATATTATTTAGATTTTAGTCAAAATTAAAAAAAAATACTGTAAATTATCCATGATTTAAACATAGGTTTTCCACATCAAAAGTAGTCTCTGCTGCATTAATTATACATTAGTCTAACTCTCATGCACATAGTTGTATGACCCGGATCGACCCGGCCGAGTCGACCCGGAAACCGGCGACCCGGGACATGACCCGGTCCGGGTCAGGACTTTAGACCGTTTTGTATGTGACCCAGTCAAAACCCGGGCGACCCAGTGACCCGGCGATCCATTGACCTGGATTTCTTTTTTTTTTTTAAATTTGTTTAAAATTTTTTATGGCTAACATTGATTAATAATCCTCAAAAAAAAAATTTGTTTTATTTACTCTAAAAATTAATGCTTTCTTTTTCTTCATATCTACATCGTTCCATTACAAACAAATTGAAACATAATATTCTCACTTTATTTCTCTAAAAATATTAGTTAAATTCCTCTTTCATTTTCATAAATTTTATTTAAAATTGAAGTTAACTTCTTAAGGTTAAAATATTTCAAAGTATAACGTTAAACAATAAACGTTTTCAAAGTAGTCCATAACAAATATTGGTTTCAAATTAGTCCTTTAAATTTATAACAAGCTATTTAAACTTTTAAAGGATTAATTTGAATTCTACACGTGGTGGATTTTTTTTAATAAAATTGAAAATAATATAAAATAAAATATCAAAATTATTATTTTTAATTTAAACAGGATAAATTAATTTTTTTCTTAAAAATTATGTAATTTTTCTTAATTATTAATGACTTTATAAATTATTATGGATGTTTAAGGCTTTAAATGTATGAATTATTATATTTGGATGATTTTATTTATGACTTTATGAATTATTATGAATATTTATGACTTTATGTTTAAATTATTATAGATGTTTAGAAATTATTTTGGATGTTTATGACTTTAAATTATGAAATTTACATGTAAATTATTTATTTTATTTATTTTTTAATTTATTTGTAAAGATATATAGGTATATATATAATTTTAATTTTTTTTAATGCATTTATCCAAGTTAGTAATTGATCCGGTGACCCGACGGTTAAACCAGTGACCCGGTGACCCGACGGTTGAACCAGTGACCCGGTGACCCGACGGTTGAACCAGTGACCCGGTGACCCGAAGATCTGTCTGGGTCAATGGTCGGGCCGGTTCTTACAACATTGCTCATGCAGCCAGATGGATGACGCGACTCTGGAAGGGCCGCAGAATTGACCAACAGCACTCAAATGTAATACAATTTAATGGTTCGGCATGTTATCATCGTCGTTAATGAATAAATAAAAGAGTAAATTACACTTTATTTTTTCTCTATAAGTTTTTAAAATTACATAATGTTTTCTTTTTTATTTTAAAAATACAATATACTTTAATTTAACTTTATATTTTTATCAAAACAATTATTTAAAATATAATTTTTGAGATCATTTTTTATTAAAATACCTTTTATTAATATAAACATCAATTTTTACATATTGTAATATTTTTTTTTACTATTAATTCAAAATAATGGAAGACCAAAAAGGACACTTAGAGAAATTATTGAACGGGATCTTTTAGTAAATGAGATATCTAAAGAGTTGGTCATTGATAGAGCTCAATGGCGTCGTGCGATCCATGTAGCCGACCCCACTTAGTGGGATAGGGCTATGTTGTTGTTGTTGTTGTTGTATTAATTCAAAATAATATGTCGCAAATATACATTTTTTTTGTAAAAAAAAGTTCCAATATACACTTATGTTGATTTATGATAAAAAATAATAGGTTAAAATGTAAAAAACTCCCTTAAATTTAGAAGTCTCTTCACTTTACATCCTTGAACTTTTAAATTTATCAAAATATCCTATCAAACTTTTAGATTTATGCGAAATCCCCCTCCTTTAAAATTACTATTTGTCAAACCGTTAATCAACTGTTAGATTAACAAGATGATGTCTAGTCAAATAAAATATGTCTGTGTGTATATTAAGGTGACAAAGTCATTTTTGCTATTTTAACAAAACAAAATAAGGTTTTTTTTTTAATTGACAAGGTCAAATAAAATATATATAGTTGAAATTTTTCTTTTTTAAAATAAATTTTCTTATGTTTTAGCGATGTTGTTCATTTTAAAAAATAATCCTATTTTGTTAAAAAACCAAAAAATATCCTTCCTCCTAAACATACATATGGACATATTTTATCTAACAAGACATCATCTTACTATGGTAGTTGACTAAGAGTTTGTCAAATGAAAATTTTAACAAAAAGGGTATTTTACATAAGTCTAAAACTTTGAAGAGATATTTTGATGAGTTTAAAAGTTAAGAAGAATAAAGCAAACTCTCAATTTTAAAGAAATTTTAGTCATTTTAGTCAAAATAATATTTAGTATTAGACTAACAAACTCTAAAGAAAATCGTAATAGACTTTCTTGAATAAAAAATATAAAATTAAACTAAGATATAAGAATTTTATAATGATGGGAAAGGAGAATAGATATTTTGAGAGAAATGATGTGTAGTTTTAAAAATTTAAATAAAAAGGAAATGTAATTATAAACTTTTCTATATAAACCTGTAGAAAATATCATTTTGTTATAAAAGTAAAAGTCAATTCATTTAAAAACAAAACCTAGTGCACAAATTTAAAAATTTAAGAAATTTATTGTCATCCATTAAAGTTTCTTGATAATTGAGTGAAAGAGGCGATGAAGTCGGATTCGTTGAGCATGATGATGGAGCTGACGTCCACATCGCTACACGTGGCTTTCAAGACTGATGAGCTCGGCAGTGAGGCACTAAAGTGAATGCTGAGAGTATCTAGAGGGATTGTTTGACGGTGACATTTTCCTTTTTCTATTTATTTATATGGAATCCAAAGTCTGGAGCATCGTTGCCTGAAAACTACTCTGATTCTCAGAAATGGATGCGAACAGCAAAGAAACGCCGGCGGCTCTGGTTTTTGCCGTTAATAGAGAGAGGTTCCAGCTCTCCAAGATTGACCCATCAACTACTTTGCTAGAGTTCTTGCGTACTCACACTCGCTTCAAGAGTGTCAAGCTCGGCTGTGGCGAAGGTCTATTTCTCTCTTTGTCTCTGTATTTTGAAGTATTTCAGAAGTTTTTGTCAATAATGAATTGTTATATAAGTTAGTTAGTGTAGCAATTCTCTGAGCATCGCTCTGCTTTAATTTTTAATATTTGGGTTGTGTAATGCAATTTATTAGTAAATATTGGCTATGGGAATTTAATGATCTCTTGTCTGTTGTGTTTCAATGTTTGGCTTTGGCTTACATCTGGAATGGGATTTATTGGCTTTCTATGTACTCGAAACTTAATATAATAATTAATACTTTTTATGGTAATTGGGTGAAATTTTGTTATACTACGAGAGTTTTCCGAGAATTTTTCAGTTCAGACAGCAATGTTTAGTTTTCTAACGTAATCAAGCAAAGGTAAATCATACTTTATGGAGTTTGTTAGTTAAGCAACGCAATTTAAGCTGAGCACGGCGTTATTGTCTACCTAACGAAACTTCAGTTCAGACAGCAATCTTTAGCTTTCCAATCTAATTCCAACCGAATTGATCTAATCGGATCTAAGCAAAACTGATTAAATAATTGGATTGATTGGATGAATTTTTCAAATCGATTGTTGAATAGCTGTAATAATCATCCAATCCATACCCACCATCCAATTACATATTATATATATATTTAATATAACATATTATTTTATTTTATTTTATTTTTTTTGCGTGGGTGGTGAGTATTTTAGATAGATGGATTTATGATTAAATATTAATTATGTCATGATGTTGGACTTGGATTGATTTGATGTATTATATTATTTTTTATCGAATATCCTTAAAGAGACATTTTATGTATTATACGATGGCGTTGGAATAGTGTGATTTATATTGTTGAAAATGTCTTTTTTTTTTTAATAGTTGAGATTTATAAAATTAAAAAATGTATAATTTTTAATTTAAAAAAATTGAACACTTCAAAAAAAAAAATCGACCATCAAATCCAATCAAAACTGATTATGGCTAGATTAGATTGGTTCGGTTTTATGTAAAATGATCGGATTGATCGGATGGAATTTCTTCCCATCCAATTAGATCGGTTCGGTTAGTCTTAATGACCAATCTGATCCAATCCAAGCTGATGAACACCCCTACTACCCTATATGTTTACTCCTTCTATATAAATATCTTATATGAAATATAGAAAGCGATTTGCTCTTGCATCACAAATCTTTCTTTCATTTTTCTCTGATATTGAGTTTGGAATAGTTTTTCTATGGGTTACTTGAAATTTGGCTTGCCCCTATTAACTATCTTTTCATTTAATTATGTATTCTTTCTTTTTTATTGGACATCTAACTTGTATGATATGCTCTTTCTTTTTCCCTAGAGAAACAGAGATTATAGAAGAGTTCGATACTGAAACTTGGTTTAGTTCGATACTGAAACTTGGTTTACTATCATCATTGTTGGGAGACCTAGGCTACAAACCCTGTGCTGGTTCCAATTTTTTATTTGGCCCTATGGATGATTTTCTTATATAGCACATGTTGTTTAGAACATAATTAAAAGAGAAAAAAAAAAAAAACAGAACCTTCCTATTATTTCTTCAGAGTTTTTTTGTGAATATGAAGATAAAGTTGGCTCTTCTATGCATCCTGATGTTTGTTATACCTTTTAATAACTTTCAATATTTCTTCATGTTACTTCATGTCTGAACATAACTGGTTTCAGGTGGTTGTGGTGCTTGTGTTGTTTTAATCTCCAAATATGATTCTGTTCTTGACAGAGTCGATGAATTTACTGCAAGTTCTTGTCTTACACTACTTTGCAGCATTCATGGGTGTTCAATAACAACAAGTGAAGGCTTTGGAAACAGTAGAGAAGGGTTTCACCCAATTCATGAAAGAATTGCAGGATTCCACGCCACTCAATGTGGCTATTGTACACCTGGAATGTGTGTTTCGTTTGTTGGGGCTCTTATCAATGCTGAAAAGAGCGATTGGCCTGATCCCCCTTTTGGGTTTTCTAAATTGACAGTTAGTGAGGCTGAAAAGGCTATTTCAGGGAACCTTTGTCGTTGTACAGGATATCGATCCATTGCTGATGCCTGCAAAAGCTTTGCAGCTGATGTTGATATGGAGGATTTGGGGTTCAACTCATTTTGGAGAAAGGGAGAGAGCAAGGACGTAAAGCTTAGTAGGTTGCCTCAATATGACCATAATCATAGAAATAAAACATTTCCCATGTTTTTGAAGAAGGAAAGAAAACCTGATGTGTTATTGGCTTCTGAAAAACAAAGTTGGCACAGTCCTACTAGTCTAAAGGAGCTTCAAAATTTATTGGAAATAAACCAGGCCACTGGAACCCAGATAAAACTAGTTGTTAGTAATACAGGTATGGGTTATTACAGAGATATAGAAGGCTATGATATGTACATTGATCTAAGTGGCATTTCTGAGCTTTCAAAGATAAAAACGGATGCAACAGGAGTTGAAATTGGTGCGGCAGTGACAATATCGAAAGCTATTGAAGCTTTAAAGCAAGTGAAAAGATGTGGATTTCTTGCAGATTTTGAGATGATACTTGAAAAAATTGCTGATCATATGAGCAAAATTGCCTCCGGATATATTCGAAATACAGCCAGTGTTGGTGGCAATTTAATAATGGCACAAAAGAACAATTTTCCTTCAGATATTGCTACAATACTTCTTGCAGTGGATTCAATGGTTCACCTAATGACTGGTACAAACTTTGAATGGCTTTCATTGGAGGAGTTCCTGGAAAGACCACCATTAGGTTTGAAAAGTGTACTTTTAAGTGTTAAAATTCCAAGTTGGGGATCCAAAAGGAATGCTTCTCCAGAACAAAGTAAATTCTTCTTTGAAACATTCCGAGCTGCTCCTCGACCCCTTGGAAATGCCTTACCTTATTTAAATGCTGCTTTCTTGGCTGAGGTCTCTCCCTGCAAAGATGCTAGTGGGACCATGATTGATTCTTGTAGGTTGGCTTTTGGTGCTTATGGAACCAAACATGCAGTTAGAGCAAAAAGGGTTGAGGAACTATTAGTAGGAAAACTGCTAAATATTAGCATTTTATATGAAGCTGTCAACTT
This sequence comes from Biancaea sappan, assembly GCA_037074585.1. Lineage (NCBI taxonomy): Eukaryota > Viridiplantae > Streptophyta > Magnoliopsida > Fabales > Fabaceae > Biancaea > Biancaea sappan. The sequence continues at coordinate 51,734,882 of CM073494.1, read as the reverse complement.
GCTTACAGCTACAGTTGTACCTGAAAATGGGACTTCAAGGACCGCTTATCGGTCAAGCTTGGCAGCTGGCTTTCTTTTTGAGTTCTTTAACCCGTTGATTGACAGTTCTGCTGAAACCTTTAAGGGCTACTTAGATGGATATACTTGTTCATCATTCATGAGGGCTTCTGAATTCAAAGAAACCCATACACAGGTTCATTATGATAGAATTCCAAGTTTAATATCATCTGGAAAGCAAATCCTTCAGTTAGGTAGTGAGTATTATCCCATTGGGGAGCCAATTATAAAATCTGGAGCTACACTGCAAGCCTCAGGTTTGTTTGTACCATAAACATGTAAATTAAGTTACTGACAGCCTCCTTTTCTCTGCATTTTTACTGCCATTAAAAGTAATAAACAACTTAGAATTATAATTTATATAAATAGACTTTTTTCCCAAAAGAAATTTATCAATCAATTTGTCATGATCAAAATTGTTTCTATTGCTTGTTAGAGGTTTGTAGCTAGCAAACCCATAAGAACTTGCTGTCTACAGATTTTCCCTCCATCCCTTCTCATATATTGGCTTGAAGTAGTCTTAGATTCATATTTTGTCATTACTATCACTGATTACCATCTAACTGAAGTCAGAACACTGAATCAATTCTCTTGGTTTGAAGCAATCTTGGATTCATAATTTGCATCCTCTTGTCACTATTTCTATCTAAGGTTAAGACAACTGTGGTTGAACTCTTGCAACCCATTTGCTGTGTTCCAATTAATCGTGGATGCATTTTTTGCAACCCACTGTCATTTATTACAATCCAGCTAAAGTGAGAATAATTTGATTTTAAGCTGACATATTTCTTACTTTTAATGCTTGTCACTATTCTTTGTCAAATCAACTATGCTCTTTTTCTCTTTCTTTTTTTTTTTTTTGGGCTGCCTTCTGTCTTATTTTATTTTATAATCTCCGTTAAATAAGATGTATATATTTTACAATTAAGTCATATAGGTGAGGCTGTGTTTGTCGATGACATTCCTTCACCAGCAAATTGTCTGCATGGAGCATATATATATAGTACAAAGCCTTTGGCACGGATAAAGAGTATAAAGCTGAAGCCTGAACTACAACCAGATCGAGTGAAAGCAATTATTTCAAGTAAAGACATTCCTGAAGGTGGGGAGAACATTGGTTCTAAGACTATATTTGGTATCGAACCTTTATTTGCAGATGAGATCACTAGATGTGCTGGTGACCGTCTTGCCTTTGTGGTGAGTTCTTGGATTTCTCACTTTAGTTCATCAACATGAGCTTTCCTTTCAATTATTGTGGAAGTACAGTACAACATGAATGCCTTCCATTTTAGTTACTGGTTGACTCTTTAGGTTGCAGATACACAGAAACTTGCAGATATTGCTGCAAACACTGCAGTTGTTGGTTATGAATTTGAGGATCTTGAATCACCTATTCTTTCTGTTGAAGAAGCTGTGAAAAGATCAAGCCTTTTTGAAGTTCCATCTTTTTTATACCCAAAAGAGGTTGGTGACCTATCAAAAGGGATGGCTGAAGCAGATCACAAGATTCTTTCTGCTGAGGTACTAATATTATATATTATATCTTTGTTCTCCCTCTCCTATCCTTTCACACCTTTGTGATCTTCTCTGTTTTTGATATGATGTTGAAATGGTTATGCTGGCCAAGTATATTCCTTGTCATCTATCAATTCAAAATGCACCTTTTCTGTGAATATTTTGGAACTTTTCACATCCCCTTCTATATCTGAATAATGTGAAATCCAGATCAGACTTGGATCGCAATACTATTTCTATATGGAGACACAGACTGCTCTTGCTGTACCCGATGAAGACAACTGCATGGTGGTTTACAGTTCATCTCAGTGCCCTGAGAATACACATTCTGTTATAGCAAGATGCCTTGGTGTTCCTGAACATAATGTTCGTGTAATTACAAGAAGGGTTGGGGGAGGTTTTGGTGGAAAGGCTGTAAAATCCATACCTGTAAGAATCCTGTGGCATTTTATTTCTATGTAGACATTTTTACTACTTTATTATTACACCTCTTTCAGCTTTGTGGTCTGAAAACAACTGTGACAATTACTATTGAATAGAGTGTAGATATGAACTGATTTTTCTGCAGTTTGGAGTCACTAATAAATTGAAATGACAATTTTGTGTCCATTGTTTTTGTACTTTGAAATATTCAGCAAATGAAAAGAAGATCCTTTGATTCTGATTTTATCTGCCACTGACTCTCTGGGTGCCTGTGGAATATTTCTTCTGATACTCGCATGTGTTGCTGTGCACATTTTCTCCAAGCAATCTTTTCTCCTTTACTATGTCGTGGTTTTCATGTAGAATTAATTAGAACTTTAATCTCAGCTGTCAAAAAGTAACCATAATTTTGAAGCTGTAAAGTAACTCTGTTTGGAAAAGCTGCCAATGAATCTAAGCGTAGGGAGGAATGGCAAGGATAATACTAATAATATGATCTAATTAAATACAAATGCAACAATTCTTAATTAGATATTTAGTTTCTTCTATTGTATGCAGCTTTTTTAGTATAGTTGAATGTCATTTCTTTTTCATAGATATGAGGCTGTTATGAAATGAGAAAGAGATGGTTATCACCAAATTGGCTTTAGAGTGTGCCTTTTACGAACTAACATGAAATTGATGAAAGCTGCAAGCAAATATGAATAGTCTAGTTTGGGTTGCACGATATCTTGTCTCTGTAATATAATGCAAGATATTATCACCATATTACTTATCATTATATTGCCTATAACATAATTGTGAGTTGTTTATGACATGCTGTGGTACATGCCATGATGAGTAGTGCAATGCCAGAATGCTGCACCATGCAGTACTTTAAGAACTTTGGTGGGGCAATTGCTGAATCTAATAAGAAAAATTTGGTGGGGCAATTGCTGAATCTAATAAGAAAACTTTGGTGGGCCAATTGCTGAATCTAATAAGAAAATTGTAGACCAGTGGATGATTTCAATCAACTAAGCATGGGAGCTTAATGTCAGATGCGGAGTCATACTTGAAAAGCTTTCATGTGAATAGCTTACTTGACCAGTGAATCAAAATAATTCCTTTTAAAGTTATACTTCTTTCAGAGGGCAATATGAATGTTCTATTATATTCTATCAACACATTGAAAAGGTTATACAATATGTTTGCTGTGGAAGTAGGCCAACATTTCTATTGGCAATTGGGGGGAGGGGGGTTCCAAGTCCATGCTCAAGTACTTATTACTTCTTGGGTTGTAATTGCTATTTTTATAGTTTCAGCCATTCTAGCTGTTCGAAATCCAAAAACCATTCCTACTGACAGTCAGGATATCTTTGAATATTTCCTTGAATTCATTTGAGATGTGAGCAAAACTCAGATTGGAGAAGAATATGGTCCATGGGTTCCCTTTGTTGGAGCTATGTTTCTATTTATTTCCATGAGCTCCAGGAGGTATATTATAACATATAAGCTCATATGTGATGTTAAAGTATCAAATCAGTATATGATGACTACTTGGCATTGTTAGAAAAATTGTAATAAAACTATTCAGGGGCCTTCACTTAATAGCTTATGCTTTTGAGTTGAAAAGGTTTCTGACATGGTACCAAAGCCATTTTGATCAAGTGGTCAAGTGTTTTCCTCACCAACTCTCATTCTCTTAATTAAAAACATAATAAAAAGTTTTATCACAAGATATAATTGGCCGCTTTGTCCATGCTCAAGTCTTAAAAAAAGGGAGCTTTCGTGTGAGGAGGCATGTTAGAGAAAATATAATAAACTGTCCAAGTGTCTTCATTTAGCAGCTTATGCTTATGAGTTGAAGCGGTTCTTGATATCATGTCAAGAACCATTTCAACTCAAAAACATAAGTTGTTAAGTGCAGACCTTTGATTGTTTCATTATAATCTCTCTAATAGTCTTGTTGTAAAAAAAATTGACCTCTATGCATGAATAATTTAGGGCATGTTTGGATGGGAAAAATGGAGGGGAAGGAAAGGTTTCATTGAAGCCTCTCATGTTTGGCAGTTCGTTATAAGGAGGGGAGGAGAATAGGGGATTTTCAACTAACTTTCCAAAGTCCTCCCTTAGATCCACGGTAAGGTTGCTGCCATGTGACTTGGAGGTCACAGGTTCGAGCCGTGGAATCAGCCTCTTGCAAAAATTGTAAAGTAAGGCTGCCTACATTAGATCCACAAAGTGGATCCGGCCCCTCCCTGGACCCCGCGCATAGCGGGAGCTTTGTAGCACCAGGTTTGCCCTTTTTTTTTTTTTTTCCAAAGTCCTCCCTCCCTTATAATCTGAAGTTTGCCCAGTTTTGGGAGATTTTGGAGGAGAAAGTATAAACATTAAGAATTGTGATATTCATTATTTCTTCCAATTGTTTATTAATAAACAAAACGAATATAATTAATCATTTTAGTTAAAGTTAAACTTGTGAGAATATATAAATAATTGATATTTTTTTTTTGAATCTTTTCAGTTTATTACCTTGTTAAATGATTTAACAATCCCTTTGCTCTCCTTCTCTCCCCCTTCTTTTTCTTTGGACACCTTCCCTTCCGACAAAATATCATGTGATTTTAACTTTTTTTTTTTTTCTACTTTTACTACAAGATGCAAGGGGAAGAAATTTGATAGTACATACACGTTGTTTACATAATATTTAGTGCCATCACTCATACTGAGATATTTCAGGTTGCTGCAGCTTGTGCACTTGCAGCACAAAAATTACATTGCCCTGTCAGGATGTACCTGAATCGTAAGACAGATATGATGATGGCTGGAGGAAGGCATCCTATGAAGATAACCTACAGTGTGGGATTCAAGAGTAATGGGAAAATTACTGCATTACAACTTGAGATATTGATAAATGCAGGGATACATGTGGATATAAGTTCAGTAATGCCTCATAACATAGTTGGTGCACTTAAAAAGTATGACTGGGGTGCTCTGTCCTTTGATATAAAGGTATGCAAAACAAATCATCCAAGTAGATCTGCCATGAGGGGCCCTGGGGAGGTCCAGGGATCATTTATTGCTGAAGCTGTAATAGAACATGTGGCATCAGCACTTTCAACAGATGTAGATTCAGTGCGAAGCATTAATCTTCATACATACAAAAGTCTTTGCTCATTCTATGAGGGTTCTTCAGGTGAACTTGTTGAGTTTTCCTTGCCTACAATATGGAATAAGTTAGCTGTTTCTTCATTCTATGACCGGAGGACTGAAATGGTGAAAGAGTTTAATGGAATTAACATTTGGAATAAAAGGGGCATTTCTCGCATACCTATTGTGCATCCAGTAATTCAGAGGCCAACTCCAGGAAAAGCAAGTATTTTAATGGATGGGTCTGTGGTTGTTGAAGTCGGAGGGATCGAACTGGGACAGGGCCTCTGGACAAAGGTGAAACAAATGGCTGCATTTGCTCTGAGTGCAATTCAAAGTGATAACATTGGGGACCTCATTGATAAAGTACGGGTTGTACAATCTGATACCTTGAGCTTGATCCAAGGGGGATTTACTTCTGGGAGCACTACATCAGAGTCAAGCTGTGAAGCAGTTCGAATGTGCTGCAATATTTTGGTTGAGAGGTTGAGGCCCCTCAGCGAAAACCTGCAAAAGCAAATGGGTTCTATCAAATGGGAGACACTTATTCTTCAGGTAGCCTTATTTTGATGGTCAAGACGCCCCCCACCCCCCACTCTTTTTTTTTTTACCTGTTAATGTGTCCTATCCTGCCAGCTGTATTTAAAAGACCAATGCAGTTTGTGTTCCATTTATAACAAGAAAATGGAAGAGTTGATGTTTTGGGCTTTTGGGCTGTGGTTAGTAATAAATACCCATAAAGCATGTTTATAAACACAATGTTTTGCAGTGGACATGCACTTAATCAATGTAGCTTTCCCAATTTCATAAGGACTTCAGAAGTATTATACCGTGGATTTGTGATAGAAAGATATAAAATAGAAGAGAAGAGAGAGAAAGACCATGTTGCATGCTTTATAAGGATACTTTAAATGTAGGTATATCATCCAATTCTTCAAGTCTTCATGTATTTCATTCATCTCTGCTTCCCTAGCCATCATAGAAGATCAATGGCTATATCGAAGCTGTTATATCAGTTGTTATGAGCTTGAGGAAATCAACTACTAAAATACTATCTTTAGGGAGTCTAGACCTCCTAAAGTGGTGTACTCTAAGGGAAACCTGACCTGATAATATTAGCTTCTAGAAACCTTAACAGAATCCTTTACACTCATCATCGAGCTTGATGGAACTTACATATTTCTAAAGAAAGAACATAAAAATTACTTCTTTTAGCAACTGCACTATTGATTCTCATCTAACTAACTGACTCGTTCTATTAAAATTTGTTACGGTCCACTTCATAATCATGCTCCTACCATGAAATTCTTTTTAACTGCCTTTTGCTGGATTGTCCATATTGACAAACCATTTATGTTTGATTGTGGAAGTTTTTTTGCTTGTCTCGTTCAAATACTAAGTTGAAAGGTTTGCCAAGTTATATTATGGAGTTCATGTTGATACCTGTGTCTTATTGTTTATAAATGTGAACAAATATTTGCTGTCTATCTTTTCCATTTTTTTGTCCCATAGTATGCAAGAAATGGATTTCAATTTTCACATGCTATCATTTTATAAGAACCTGATTAACCCTTTGAATTAGGAGCATATTCTAGGAGCAAACGGTGCAGTGTCTTCTTTTTTATTCAATATAGCATGAAAAGTATACTTACTAACAACTTATCAAAATGCAGGCACATTTGCAAGCTGTAAACTTATCAGCTGCATCTTTTTATGTCCCTGGTATCACTTCCATGAGCTACCTAAATTATGGTGCTGCTGTAAGTGAGGTATGTTAGCTTCTTAATCCAACTGCTTTCCTGGTGCACAACTAAAATGAAAGTGTTATTTTTCAAGCTCAGAAAATTCCCTTTCGTGAATGTTGACTACTAGTGCCATATTGTTATATGAAGCATATTACTGAACCAAATTAGCAATAATGCTGAGCTAAACATTGGAGAATATTTCACAGGTGGAAATAAATCTTCTGACAGGAGATACCACAGTTTTGCAAACAGATATTATCTATGATTGTGGAAAGAGTCTCAATCCTGCTGTTGATTTAGGACAGGTTGGCTGACTATATTTATATTTAGTATTTACTACTCAACTCTAGTGTTCAATTATTCAGATCTTGTTCTGTTCTCTGATCCTTTACATTATCATTTTTTGTTGCATAAAATTATAATTTTCTTATCGGAATGCAGAATGGATGGCCTGATTTGTTCATGATGAGATGATAGGGCAGTTGTTATAGTTGTTATATGGTTATGGGGTAATTAGGGAATAATTAGAGGGTGAGTCTCTTATAAATAGGAGAGTTGGACTGTGAGAAGGGGGGAGGAAAAAGAATTATAGTTGTTGTGTAGGAGCTTTACTCTGTGGGGAGTCTTGTGACTCTAGGAGGCTTAGTCTCTGTTTATCTTTCTCTTGTTAGTTTTGTTAGTTTTGTTCTATTTTCCATCATCTTGAATAAATCTTCAGTACTTTTTCTTGAATCAAGTCTTGGATTCTCATCAGTTCACCTAAATTTGCCATATTACTAAATTGACATCTGACACTTTTTTATGATTTATGATTTCTGCTATCAGATTGAAGGAGCTTTTGTCCAAGGGCTGGGGTTTTTCATGCTAGAAGAATATGAAACAAACCGAGATGGATTAGTGTTGGCCGAAGGCACATGGAATTACAAAATCCCTACAATAGACACCATACCTAAACAGTTTAATGTTGAAATCCTCAATAGTGGGCATCACAAAGAACGTATTCTCTCTTCAAAGGGTATGGTTTATCAGTTATTATAGTCTTGTCCCATTTTCAGATTACATCTGTTTATCTATTTCTCCTAGAAGATGCCTGAGACTTTTACTTTAAACAGAGAGACTTATGCATTTTCTTTCACTAGTTCAATTTAGCTGTAGGGATGGTTTGAGATTGTGTTGTAAAATACATTAGAAAAAAGAACAGAAGTTAAAATTAGGGGGATTAAAAGAGAAGAATGTGAAATTTAGAAGTGTGGTAATTTTGGAAGGCCTATCAATTAGTGTAGGATAGAGTGACAAGCTGAGGAGTGTGGATGAAGGATAAAGTTTAAAAGTTATCTCTTTTTTCCCCATCTTTATGCTGGGAGTTTGTCATTTTCTAATAGTAATTATCCCTTTTCATTTTCCTTAGGAGTTGTCATCCTTTTGCAGGATTACAGTTTGTATTCAGATCTATCTAGTTTAGTATAAATATGAGAGGGGAGATGACAACCACTGAGAATATAACGTGTACAAGTGTGTAGACCTTGTCTTGATGCCATTTATGTGTTTGTAAAGCCTTCTCAGTTGACCCACTTTTTTTATTTTAACCATGAATTTCAACAGATAATATCATAAGCTTAGAATTTGACTATGCTTTTTTTTTTCTTTGCCATTAATTCATCTTTTTCCATATCCTTTTTGTTTCACCTCCACATACTGAGTATATATTAGCTGCTCTGTTTTAAAATTTATCGCAGCATTTTATGTACCAATTACTGAGTGAACTAAACAAATTCTTTCTACAATTTCTCTACTGGTAAATTCAGTCACACACAGTTAAGGAATTAATTGTTTGAACCATTTTTATCTTGATAATGACATAGTTTTACTTTTATTTTATACTATGTAACTATGGTCAATGATAGACTTTTCCAGCCATTCTCATCATTTTATTTTTAAGCAATTAAATGATTATCAGAACAATGGAACGCTAGCAGGATTTTTCTTGTTAAACTACAGTAGTCATTGATTGACTTGGGTAGATCTGGTTCTTGCATACAAGGTTGCCCAGGGAAGTACTTTTTGGTTTGCTCTAGTTGGTAGCTGGCTGTTTTTACACTGTTGAACTGGATGCTTTATATTTTTGTTGATTCATTTTGAGATACTGGAGAATCACACATGGTTACTTCTATCTATTGGGGGGAGAGGGAGAGAGAGAGAAAAGGAAAAAAAAAAAAATGGCTATAGGTGAAGTTGCTTGGACAAGAGATCAATATCATGCAACAGTACCTTTGAAATAAATTGTTAGCTATCAAACCCAAGGATGTAATTGATTCGAGCAAATGAGTATTGGAAATCAATTCAACTTTAGCTGGAGATCAAACCGAGAAAACTAACCATGGTTGTAGACATATTGCTGCATATAATAGTTTGAGGAAAGTCTTGCACATTATGGTTAAAATATCTTATGCTAAAACCAAACATTTTCTATTTTGTTGCCGCAGCTTCTGGTGAGCCGCCATTACTTCTGGCAGCTTCAGTTCACTGTGCTACTAGGGCAGCCATTAAAGAAGCCAGAAAACAGCTTCTTTCATGGAGTAACATAGATTTATCTGATCCAGCATTCCAGTTGGAGGTCCCTGCAACCATGCCTGTGGTGAAGGAACTCTGTGGACTTGACATTGTGGAAAAATACTTGAAATGGAAAATGAGTGAGAAGTAAGGAAAAGGAAGCTGTCTCTTGGGAAAGAGACATGTACTTTTCTTTGATTGCATTATCAAACTTTTTGAAGCCCGTTTTCAATAAGAAATAGGACGTAACTTAGGTGTAATTTGTGTTTGCAATTAGGTTTCACAATAAAACACGAATTTTTTTTTTTAATAACTCATCACCACGTGATTAAAAATTTCTTTTTTTTTTAGAAAATCCTCCACGTCATATATTTTTCACTTTTTTTTTAATAACTCATCACCACGTGATTAAAAATCTTTTTTTTTTTTAGAAAATCCTCCACGTCATATGTTTATTGAAAAATATGATAGCAAATATCGAAGAACTTTACCTTGGTTTAATCTGGTGCAAGCAATTGTAGTCCTTGGATAAACTATTCAGAGGTAAAAAAAAATTGTAGTCCTTGGATAAACTATTTAGAGGTAAAAAAAATTGTAGTCCTTGGATAAACTATTCAGAGGAAAAAAAAAAAAGTAAACCACATTAATCAGGAAGAGATGCACAAGATTTGCTTGACATAGTCTACTTGGTGTACTTATCTTCTCAGGAACCAGGCAGTTATTAAGAGTTTTTCTAAACTGTTGGATGTTTATGTAGCTTCAGGATTAATGAATCTGGAAAGTTTTGATGCAAATGTAGCTGTCATGTTCATCTTGTTTGAATTCTCGTTTGAAATATCAAGTTTTAATATAATTTCAGATAGCGATATATGCTATACTAAGATTATATGTATCCATTTTCGATATCATCCCCCGCCTTACTTTTAAGATAATTTGTCCGCATTTGATTGGGATAAAAATTTATCTTTAGTGTAATTTTCATTTTCTTAGTCCTGTCTGAAATGGTGATCCGAGTTGTTATTGCCTTATTGGAGAGGTAATAAACCAATAGCTAATTGGTATTTTCAGGAGATTCAGATTTAATATACATTCACTTCTATGGAACAGACTGGATCACAAATCGGATCTGGATCTTTTGTAATATTGCAGAGGTGCAATACTTTTAGCAATAGTTTTTTTTATTGTTAAAATTTTCAGCAACAATTTTTTCTGTTATTAAAAGTATTGCACTATGCAATACTAAAAGTATTACAAAGAATCCAAGTCCGCACAAATCACCATATTTATGGTGAACATTTTCCAGTATTTATTGAAGATTTTTCAAAAATAGTATAATATATGAATAACTTAGGATGTTATAATTAATTTTTGACATTATTCTATTGGATAACTAAATAAATTGTATTTGAATTTTGTTATAATAAGTTATATATATACGATAGATTAAAACAACTTCAGTCTCCACAAATTTAATGCCTATTGCTAATGACGTATTATGATGTCATGCAATTATTATTTGTTATTTCTATAATTTGTTAATTCCCTAATTTACAATTTGATTGCATGATTGCATGGTTAATGCATGAATTAAAAAATTAAAATTAAAATTTTATAACCTTTTGATTTGATTACATCTATAATTAATACGTGAATTAATATTGACTTTAGTACGTGAAATTAATATTGAATTTGATTCTTACCAATCAATTGTATTGATTTTATGCTATCGTTTTTTATTTAAGCAAATTTAATCAAAGCCTTGACACATTCCCTTCATACCTTACACACACACACACACACATACACACACTCTCTCTCTCTCTGTGCAAAACCCTAAATCAAACAAGATTTTGCAGCCACATTCCCACATTATAGATGGTCGTAACGAGATTAAAAGCTAAGACTTTGGCTTCAAAGATGTCATATTTCACTACCTTCCTCGCTGATGAAATACTATCCTTCATCATCTCCAAGCTTTCCATACATGAAAAAATGAAAATTAGTATCGTTTCACATAGATGGAAGCCACTTTGACGATATACCACCCACCTTGAAATAGATGAGAAAAGAATGATCATGTTATTTTTTCAAAGGAAAAACTCATCCAATGCTCAGGATTTAATGTCCACTCTCAACCAAGCCATACAAAGAAGATGTAAAAGGTACAGGGTTTAGACTTAAACAGGATTGAGGTCACTTTAATTCATTAACTACACATTGAATAGTGCAACTCCATTCTAGGGATGCAAAACTCTCAAAACCCTGGTGCTGAAGAATGTGAATGTTGTTTATGCAATCCTCTACGATATTTTGAGGAAGTGTACGGGGTTGGAGGTTTTTGGTCTCAGAGTTTATAGGGTTCAGCAAACTGCATATCCACAACCTTAATTTGAAGGTTTTGCAGCTCTAAGATGTGCAAGTGTATGACTGGTAATTGATGATGAGAAGCTTGAGACTTTAATACTTTATAGGCATGTTTACAAACAACATCACTAATAATGATTTTATTTGTGTCTCTTTACCATAATTTATTAGGAAGTTGAATATAAATTAGCACGTTTTTTAAGTGATTTGTATTACATATATATATATATATATATATATATATATTTCTTAGAAAACAACAATAAGAAAAAGATTTCACCCGTTGTAGTTTTTGACCATTTGCATTTTTAATTTTCCCACTTTATTTTATATGAGTTTTATGACCTCAAAATAATAACAAAAAAATAATAATAAATAAATGTTCAACTAAAATATATAAGTCAACTTCAATCTAAATTTGTTTGATAAGAAATATTAAGTTATTTGCAAACCTAATTTAATAATAATGACCAGGTTAACGTAAATGCAAAAAAAAAAGTCCTGCTGATGAAAATTAATGCAATTACAACTTTAATAATGATAATGATGATGATGATGATGATAATAATAGTAACAACTCAGCCTACAAAGGTACATAAATAATTTATCATTAAGAAAATTTTTATATAAACTCAATTTATAAAAAAAATTAAATCCGTTATAAAAAAATATATCAAATATGTATTTGTGAAAAATTACCTATAACATGCTTTAATAAATTTTTATAATTAACATTAAATCATCATCGTCATCCTCTTCATTATCTTGATTATAAGACAATGGAGGGTTGGTTGTTGGTGTGGAACCATCTCTACTCCCTTAATCAAAAAGTTGAATTTATAATAAAAAATTGTAATAAATTTATTAGCCGTATAGGAAGAAAAAACTAATACAATTGAGGGTCTAATTTACCCTTCATGCAAGAAGTTGAGGAGGAAGCTAATTTTGGCGGCTATAGAAGAGTTGCATCATTTCATTGTGTTTTCTAGTCATCTCCTCCACTTGAGACCTAAGACTTGCCATCTCTTCCACTTGAGACCCAAGACTCGCAACTTCCATCTTTAATTCATGAACAGATTGACCCGAAGATGATTTGCCTTCAAAGCGCAAAGTGCGTCCAAACACTTGAATAAGGCATGGTCCATATCCCAAGCCACACACTCGTCCATGACACTCTTGGCTTCCTAAAGCCAAAGCCAATGTGTCCAAAGACAAAACTCCAGTGGATGCAGTCCCCTGCGACTTAATCATAGAGATTTTTCCTACACACCCACATATAAAATAAAAACATTATTAACAAACTAACAATTGAATAAATCAACTCACATTTCAAAAATTTAAATATAAAGCAACTTACACTAATGGCTCTCACTTCATTGCTGACGAATGACCATCATTCTTCTTGTGAGTCACATTCCAAAGTTCTGCTTTACTGACGGGTCTACCACGCTTAGCAGCCTACAGAATTAAAGTAAGTTAATTATGAAATAATATTGTATATTTTGGTTTACAAAGTAAGTTTACCATCCCGACTCCTCTTCCAACCAAATTCTTTGTGCCTCCTATGTGATTGAGTGTCTGACGTTGTCTGTTCGCCTTATATTTTTCAGCTCTCTCCTAACATTTGGATGAAATATGTTATTAATTAAAAAAAATAATGTTTCAAAGTGTCATTACCTGATAGCATGGGTCCTATCGTCTCCAAACGTAACTAGCCCAATCCTCCCTTGAAATTTCACTCACAACATATGCTATTATTTCTTCTCTCGATCTCATCCTGTAGTGCCAAATCTTGTAGAGCTCCAAGCACCCGTTCTTCCAAGCCACGCCATTTTTCTTTAAAATGTATTTTTTTTCCTTAGCATAGTTAACAACAAATCTGGTTTGAAAAACAAAATTAAAAAGATTAATGAGAATATATATAATTACAAAATTTATAAATCAGTAATCGAAAATATTACCACTATTATTTAAAAAACGGATTCCTCATGGTCGATTGGAACTTTCTTCCAATCCAGATAAGAGATAGGTAACGCTGTGAAGTTACATCCCACAAGACCCATGCATGATTACAGTAGCCCTGCAACCTCTCCAATAGGCTGCACAAGATCATTCCACTGCAATATGACCCTCCAACTCGAGGGAAGAGCTCGTAAATCATTCAGAGATAATTGCTCAATATATACAACATCATTTTCATTTATAACAATTGAAATTTTTTTAACCTATATATAGATAACATTAAAATTAATTAGTGACATAAAATTGAAATAAATTATCAATCATTTCTACCATCTAATAACCACTGTGGTGAAAACACTGTGTGAAAGAAGTCTTGGGCTGTGGTGATGGAATCCCGGGCTGTGGCATTTGAGTCTAGAGTTATGCTGATGATGATGACGTCTGAGGAGTTGTTTGAGTGTCAAGTGGAATGACTAACTCCAAGCTTCGTGGCTCTGCGCTAGAACTAGCTGGTGAACTTCGTAGCGAACTATCGCTACTAGAAGCTCCATGTCTAACAGTGGGCCTGATATATTATTTTTCTTAAATAATCTCTTCATTCTTATCCAAGTTAATTCTATCTCTTATCATATATGGCCTTGAAACAAATTCTAGAACTGACTCTACCATAAGTGTCTCCCCATATCGAGACCAAAATGTGTAACCTTATAGGAATAATTTGAGAATTAAATGTTCGTGTACATCTTCTCTAACTTGCCACTTTTTTGAATTTGCACTTGGGACATGGACATATGATTTTACCCTTAACACTATGATTTGCAAATGCAAAGTGTAAAAACTCATTTAGTCCCTTTAAATATTCAAGAGTATTTTAAAACTAAAGTTTCTACTATAGTTTCTCAAGTTAAGAGACCAACTAGAAAATTTCAGAAGTAAACTAAAGTTAAGCTTTTATATTTACTAAAGCAATCCACATGCAAATAAATATACAATTGCACACGATGGATTTCACGTCTTATAATCATACTATAGCACATTAAGCACAACACATACCAAAAAAAAAAAGAAACAAAATGGAGTTCAAAACTAGAAAAAAACATCGCTAGGAATTGGAAAAAGAAAGTAACAAGAAAAATAATTAACATGAATAATAGATAAAGAACTTGGTATAGGACAAAAACCCAAATGCAATGATCCTCCCTAGTAAATGTAATTGCCCTAAACAAAGAAAAAGTCCAATAATAACATGTATGATGTATAACAACAAATTATCACAAATGCATGTGGATGTATTTTCTTCCCTCCACCCCTAAGACAACTTCCCTGTGGATGTATTGTTATTGCTACTTATTTCCCACCTAGACTTTGAATTGCTAATAGTGCCATCAGATTCGTTTTGTCATTTATATAAGAATTAATAAAAACTGAAATCACCAAAATTGGGTGTTGTTCTCATTGATGGGCATTGTGATATATAGCTTCACATGCACAATCTAGAAGCAAATGTTAGGCCACTAATCAATTACAATCAAAGAATCAAGCAAATTATGATAGTTGTTCCTTTAATTATGCTAGGGTGAATAAGACAACATCCATATAACTGAGTATGTCCAAGTGAGGTATGCACAAAAATCAAAACCTAGCGCAAAAATCAAATATTAGATTCATACAAATAGTAGGATTACATAAATAAAAGACAAACTCTAGGCTATGTGCTCAAAAAATGATTTATTTCACCCAATGCAAATAAGACATAACCTAGCAGCATTTCAAGCACCTTGGTCTTAAATGTTTGCACTTCTTGAGTTTCATATAGGCTCTAGTAATACTTCTTCATTAACAGATACAGGGTATGATGATAATCCTATCTTTAAAAATGATACAAAATTCATGTTTAGCTCAAGAAAATACATAAAATGCATTGAATAGGAGTTTAAAAGGCTCCTTTATCTATCTATATGGAACTAAAACATCAAAAAATGCACGATTGGAGCTTTCACAAGCAATGCTAAGAAAGTGAGATAATGAATTCAAGTATAGCATTTCATCAACAATGATAGCCGTTGTTATGAAGAATACACATTACATAGATAGTTATTGATTCCCATTCTCTTTTTGGGAAACTAAGCATTTAAATGATAGTAATCACGCTTTTAGAATTTATAGATTAAAGCAAAAATTATCCATGGTAGAAAACTGCAAGTTAATGTTCTCAGATAGTTTCCAATGGCGTTTTCTCTGACTAATAAACCAATTGTTAATTTGCTTCTAGTCTAGACCCGTTGACTTACCTAGTGCAATTTTATCAGCTTCCTAAATTTGGAAGTTATACTTTGAGGGTAAGCAATACATGTAAGCTAAATTCACATTAATATAAAATATTTTTACAAACCAATTTTCACCTAGAAAGGCCAAAATGATTGATAATGGCAAACTTAATCTTATTAGCAATAAACCATTGAGACCCAAAAATCACCCAATCATGTAATTAGAATAGCAGACCCAACACAGGACGTTAAACCAAAAATTGAAACCTAAGTAAACCCAAAATACAAAGACGAGAAACCAACTTTTAGAGAAAGACAGACGAAAGAATCGGGAAGAAAGCAAAAGGGCATTGCATTCAATGTGAGTAAGAAGGCGCGTAAATTGAAGAGGTAGAGGAAAAAAGGGTTATACTTAGTGAAACTGGAAGAGACGACAATGACCACCAGTGAAATGAGAGGACAGCCACCACCAGCAACACAATGGAGAGCAATGAGATGATATTGACTAGTGAGATCACCGGTGGATGATGGAGAGCACAAGTAAATGACGACACCAACAGTGTGTGAAAGAGCAGCAGATGACGCAAGAGGAGTGCAACAAAAATAGCAAAAATGGGTGAATGAGGAAACTGACTAGGGTTAATTAAAAGGCTTAGTGGCGTTAGAATACAAAACGCCACTATATAGTGGCGTTTGTTTTGTCAAAATGTCACAATATAGTGACATTTTACCCACAAATGCAACTATATAATGAAATTTAAGCACCCTAAATTTACTCTTTAATTAACTTTTTTTCTCATTTCTTCAGCAAAAGTAGGCTATATATCTAGTTATATCATGTGCATCCAAGTTTTTGGACAAAAAATGTTACAATCAGTTTAATTTATCTGATTCTGTAATTGAGACTGTTAGGATAAATATATTTAAGATCTAATGGAATTAAATATATTTAAGGCCCATTTATTTATTTTTGATAATGTCTTCTTTTATATTGTTTGGACTATCTTATAAGAACATTTATTCAAAGCTCATATTTGGCCTACTTTCATTTATCTATAAAGCCTAATTTTATATATTGCTCTATCTCCAAGAAAAAGATCCTCCTAACAACTTTTTTTATTTCCCTATTCCTTCCACAGAAAAGCTCTTCTGATAGGAGTACAAATCTTAAGGATAAAAGGCAGCTGGCAGGAAACAGAAAGGGTTTTTAGTAGTTCATGGGAAGTTGCACCAAAATTCAAAATGTCTTCTCCTTCCCTCTTCGAGCCACTCTTCCTCTGACCAAGCTAAGGCAAGCATTAATGGAGTTCTGCAAGCGTTTATTAAGAGAGAAGTTAAACCGACGGCTAATTTATGGATAGCTCTATTTAAAGCTTGATGCTACTCTTGAAGAGACTAACGAAAATATTGAAGAAATTTATTGTTGCATTCATTTCTTCACCTACTCTCTTCTCTAAATTTATTCTTGAGTGCTTTGTGTGAGCTTGTGCTTTAATTGTTCTGAGTATTGTCTTAGAGAAAGAAAGTTTCTTTCATTGAATTTAATCTTCTTGGTCTTGATTTGGTTTAAAAAGGTTGTAAAAGTTGTTGAGCTAATCCTTTGGTAAAATGTTGTAATTTATTTTCCTTAGAGAAAGTATTTATGGTGTGTGAGAATTTTAGGAAGTAAAAACTTTAGGAAGCTTGTTTCTAATGAGGTTTTCTTGTAAAGTTCATGATCTTCAAAGTTTAT
This sequence comes from Biancaea sappan, assembly GCA_037074585.1. Lineage (NCBI taxonomy): Eukaryota > Viridiplantae > Streptophyta > Magnoliopsida > Fabales > Fabaceae > Biancaea > Biancaea sappan. The sequence continues at coordinate 51,717,135 of CM073494.1, read as the reverse complement.
AAGAAATCCCCTTTGCTTGTGTACATTGGTAGGAAGACGTAGGATCTAAGTGGATGTGATTTGAACCACTTTAAACTTGTTGTGCAAATCTTTCTCTTATTCACTTTTGTCTATTGAATTTTATTATCATTTAACCTCCTAAGGAAGATATATTATTTTCAAGAAAAAGAAGTTAAGATTACTCATATACACAATTCAACTCCACTTCTTGTGTCTAACAGAGGCATAAACTTAATTGCTCAAATGATAAATAGCATAATAAGCTAAGGGATCGAAGTACCAATACAAAGACCTTGAAGTCTTGCAACACAACATTAAATAATAACCAGTGATTTCAAAGTTTTAATATATATAGGAGAAAGAAGTATGATAGCACGTTATTCCACTATCATATTCAATTTGCACATATGTATATATGGTGACCAACAAGGAAAGGAAGCTCACAGGTGAGATAATAGTGCCTATCAACTGAGAAAGTGGATAGTGGCAGTAAAAATTAAAAAAAGACACAATCATCAATAGTGGAGCAAATGAGTAGAAGAAATTTAGGATAGAATTAAAATCTCAGTAGTTGTTTTTAGGTAAAATGCCACTATATAATGGCGTTTGTAGTAGAAATGCTATTATATAGTGGTGTTTCTACTACAAACAATGGTGTTTCTACTACAAACGCCGCTATGCGGTGGCGTATTATGGAATATGCCACTACAGAGTAGCGTTTTAGTTTCAAATGCCACTATATAATGTGTTTGTTACAAATTAAATCACCACAATTTTTGTATTTAGTGTCGGTTGTTTTAAAATGCCACTAAACAACCGCTACTATTTCACAATTTTTTTGTTGTTCTTTTTCTTATTTTGCAAAAAATAAGATTTGTAGTTTTTAACATATCAACATCTCCAATAATTACTAACGTTACAAATTGTAAATTCTCTTCATACATATTATCCATAAAGACTCTTGATATATTAATAAACTTATTTCAATATCTTTACTTTTTTTCTTTTTTATATGAACACAATATAGATATGAATAAAATGAAAAGGAATCCCACAAATGCTCTCAACAATTGTAGCTTGATTATCTTTGATAGTCGCACATGTCAATCTTCAAGGAATTTGAATATTAGTTCTCAAATTACCTCATCAAACAATCATTGTAACAAAGAGAACAAGAGAAAGAGAAGGAAGTGTTACTCTCAAAAATCTTTTGTTAGCCAAACAAAGATTAGGGATACATCGGGTAACCATGACACAAAATTATTTTTAATTAATTTTTTTTAATTATACATAGATTATATTATATAACTTAAATGATTTATATTTTTGTTGCAAATAACTTGACTCAAATTATACCAATGTCGAAAGAAGATAATACATTTTATTTAACAACTAATATTTAAAATAAATAAATATAGTACATAAATTATTTCTATATATAAATTTGTTTGACAAAATTTTCTTTTGTATTTAATTATAAATCAGAGTATTAGGACATAGGTGATCCAATCTCAAAGTGTCAATTTTGTAAAGCTAATATATGGTATGAAGAAAGAATAAAGAAAGATATCAAACCAAGATCACTATAGTTTACTATCTGTTGCATAAATGGAAATGTTCAGCTACCACTTTTGTAAAATCCTCCTGAAGAACTTGATAAATTATTGAATAATAGAGATCCCAATAGTATCCATTTTCGTAATAACATTTGAGGATACAACATGATATTTGCATTCACATCTATGGGAGGAAAAATTTATAATGATATTAATAAGGGACGTGATCCTTATGTCTACTGCTTAAGAGGTCAAAACATATATATTATGGGTAGCTTACTTCCATTGAATGGAAAACGTCCTAAGTTTTCACAATTGTACATATATGACACAAAAAATGAGATCTCAAATCTTATTTTACTAGAAAAGTATGATCTACATTTTACATGAAAGTTTCACTATAGAATAATTCATTTCTTGATTAATTTGTTTCTTATTAAATTAATATTTCAAATGTCTATTATTTTCTTCCAGGTTATCGAATGAAGAGAATTTGTTTGATGCTATTATTGTCCAATATCTGAAAAATATGCTGGATAGATGCAATCCAATTATCAAATCATTTAGAATGACAAGAGAGATGTTGGTAAATAATAATTGTTGTGAGATACATCTTATATTAATCTGCAATAGGACCTCCAATGCAAGAATATATAATTTACCAATATGTTCAAAAGACACAAGAATACAACAAGAGATATTATACTCAAGTACAAAACGGGGTTGACATGACATATTAGTGAGCTTCATTCATCATATTTGTCTTTACAATACCCGTGGTTATTTCTCTATGAAGATGATGGATTTAGAGAAAACATTCCTATTGGAGAAGAAAACTTTTTTCTTCATCAGAAAGAAAGTGCGTAAGCATGAGACAATTTTTCACTTTTAGAATACAAAACCAAGATGAAGAAGCTCAAACTATTGTGGGTGCTAACAGATTTTTTTAATAATTTTTGGTCGATGGATACACGATTATTAAATAAAAAAGAACTCATTGATGTCATTCTTAGAGGAGAAACAAACCCATCAACCCAAGGCAAGTAGATTATTTTGCCATCTTCATTTACTGGTGGAGCTCGTTATATAATGCAAAACTATCAACATGCAATGGCGATATGTAGGTGAGCATGTTATCCTAATTTGCTCATATCATTCACTTACAATCCAAAATGACCTGAAGTTTCAAGGTTCCTTGATCTAAATCATTTAATAGTAAAAGATAAACTAGATATGATCGCTAGAATTTTCAAGATTAAACTTAATCAATTGATGAAATATATTAGAAAAAAAATAAGCATTTTGTTAGAGTCATTGCAAGTATTTTTAGAATCATTATCTAAAACATGTATGTTTTTTAATATTTTAAAAAAATTAAAATCATCATATATAATTTAATATTTGTTCTTTATTTGTTTCTATGACTGTTAACCATTTATACCATTGAGTTCCGGAAATGCAACTTACCACATGCACATATATTACTATTCACTACAAGAAAAGTGTCTATTATCGGCGGTCATTTTTCGATGTTTTTTAAAACAATTGGAAAATGAAATGTTTTCCGGAAGTTCTATTAACCATTGGAAAATAAGATCAATTACCGGTAGTTTTTATGATTTTAATGGCGGTTTGTGACCGCTGTTAATTGCATAGCATATTATATATGCTTTCTCGCTGAAATTCCCTTTATCTTTTCATTTCCCTCTCTAATAGCATGTTTCATCTCAAATTTTCCCTCCTTCCTATTTCATTTTCATTGTCTAACTAGTGTTGTGACCCTTGCGATGTACAAGTAAATCACAACTCTAAAAATTTTTATAACTTATAAAAATAATAATAATTACAAGTTATTTATATAAAACTTATGAGTCATGACATATACTTTTTAAACATAAATATTATGAATTGATTTATCGGTTCCATAATCAAATCTATTTTACATACTCAAACTTTGTGTAATACCCATGAAATAAAATATAAATGCATATTTGCAAACTATGGTTACTATGCTAGTATACGGTATTGTTCACCTATATAATACTATTTACGTATACGATACTGTTCACTTATATAATTGAAATGTCAAGTACTAGATGTGGTTTGGTCATAAGAGAAAACTAGAAAGAAGTTCGTAGGAGAAAATGACGTTTTATGAGTGAAAATACCCTCATGGACTAAAATGAAAGGACTGATTTGAAAAGAAACTTAAATATTTAAGGTGAAATGACAGTTTTTCCTTTAAGTTTTAATAGTAACCAATAATTCAGCCGCCTGCGTTTTGCACAGTTAAGCGTGAAATATTTTATTAGAAATGTCATTTTCATGAATAGTAAATTGAATATTTTATTAGTGCATAGTGACAAATAGTACCGTTGACTTTTCCTATAAATAGGCCCTTCCATTTCACTTCTAAACTCACACCTTCAACTTCTCTTCTTCTCTCCTTAAGTTTCTCTTACTCCAATGCTATACCTCTGAGATTTTGGGCCTTTCCTTTTCAGTTTAGGTAAGGATACTATGCCTTTTCTATGTCTTTCAAATTTTAGAAGTTATTTTCTTAAGTATGCTCTGTGGTTGCGGCTTTGGCTGATCTTGCACATTAGAAAAACTGTCCTTAGCTGTTTACATATTATTTTGATTTTCTGATTACCGAAATAGGATGTAAACTGTGAAAAATACATGTTTAGGAAAGTTCTGGCTAAGGAAAGACCTGGTTTTTAAGTGTGTCCATTGTGACCCTCCACTCTTTCCTGGGAACTTACCTGGTGTACTCTTTTACAGATTGTATTCTCTATTTCTGATATAAACAGTCTCCGTATATATGAATAGTGACTGTATATATGAATAGTGTCATATGTATGAAAAGTATCTGTATGTATGAACAATATCTATACATATAAATAGTATTCGTATGTATAAATGGTGACTGTATGTACGAATAGTATCTGTACGTATGAATAGTAACCATATGTATGAATAGTGACCATACATATGAATAGTGACCGTATGTATGAACAGTGTCTATATGAAAACAATCCTAACTTGTTTTCTCCAATCTTTCATGAAAATCTCTGTAGCGGAATACTGAAATTCATCTGTGTACTCTTGTCCGTAACGACTTAGAAAAGTGATACTCGTACGGAATTCAGGTGAGTGAAACGACCCCGTTTTAATAAAGTTTTAGCATCACTGGTGATAAAAAGTATGTCGTAGGACACTCTCAAGATTCATAGGGGGAAATTGGATTCAGAATGACGAATCTAATGAGATAATTAATCCAGAAGTATAGATAAAATGAAATAAGTATCTCATGATGATGTGAAGTTTGAATCTTTTCAAAAACAGATTAATTGTTATCTTAATTTGTGGTTTATAAATCTATAATATAGTTATATACTATACATGTTATATGGATGAATATTATATTGTGCTTCTGATTATGATATGAAATACTGTACTATTGATTGTGATTGAGCGAGACAGTACCCCCTCTCACGGCAAGGCGAAAAATCCGGTTGAAAGGGTGTCTTGACCAATGAGTGTGGAGACAACGATTCCCTCAGTAGGAATATAGCCCGGATTGGTGATAAATCCGTGAGGCGCCCAAGCTAAGAGGATGAGGTTGTGCGTCATGGCGAAAATATACAGAATTGGTGAGGCGGAAAACCTGGTTGAAAGGGTGTCTTGACCAATGAGTGTGGAGACAACGATTTCATCAGTAGGGATATAGCCTGGATTGGTGATAAATCCGTGAGGCGCCCTAGCTAAGAGGATGAGGTTGTGCGTCATGGCGGAAATATATAGAATTGGTGAGCTGGCCTGTGTTCGCTCTCCGGGATATATTGTCATTGATGAGTACTAGTAACGTTTGTTGAATTGGATGAATTTTTATCTTCTTGTATGTCATTTCTAACTATGTCTATTGGTTGAGTATGAGCCTTCGGATATACTTGCATGACTGGTAATGTATTTGAATTTTATTAACCCGAGGCCGATTCGCTCACGGAGTTTAAAAGCTCACACTCTCTATACAATTTTTTTTGTTTAGATCAGGTTGCCAGCGAAGAACATCCGCTAGAGGAGTAGATCACTTTGAACCTTCCCGCTGTCGGGTAGGCCCCTCTTTTGTTGTAGACTATGTTGCTCTGTAATCGTATAGGACATCTAGGTCAGGGGTTTGGCATTTGGCTTGTATGTCAGTATAATAATGTATTTTAAATTGATAATCTATTATTACATGCAAATCATCTCTATGATTTTCAGATAAGAAAATTTGATATATTTTCTTCATATTTATTAAGGAATTGTTACTTTGATAACATAGAGATAATCACTAAATAATTTAACTCATGGGTAGAATTTATCGAAAGGCTTACAGTGATGAGAGATTCATCATTGTGCCGGTCATGTGCCCAGAAAACGGGTCGTGACAAAGTTGGTATCAATGCAATGGTTGTTAGGTCTCCTAGTGATTACAGAGCAAGGTAACCTTAGTGGGACCTCCTCTATCGTTGTGAACTCGGGCACAACTATAGAGAGACGGCTCTACTGATGGTCCTGTAGGATGTTTCCATTTCCTTTCCCTCCAAGACTTATCTCTCCTTAGGAATTATGTTCTCTGTTTTAGTTTTAGACAGATGTGGCTACACTTTTGAACTTAGTAAAGGAAAGGTTATTACTTGTTTTAATTCCATTGATGTCGGATCAAATTTTATATGGTGGGTTTTATAAGCTGAATTCATGATTGATTTTGTGTAGCTATATTATTTTAGGGTACCAGCCAATAAAAGAAACCACTTGCATTAAAAAAAACTGAAGGATTACATTGCAAAAAAAAAAAGAAAAAAAAAAGAAGTTTACTCGTGCATGAGTAATCTAAAGGCGAGGTGGTCTCGGATTAGGAGGGTTGTATTGTATCATCACCCCTCGACCATTCCTTGGAGCGAAAGACATAGCAATGTCACGGAGGGTAGTGTGAATTCCATTCATACAATCAACACTTCTTTGCTGTTGATTGCAGAAGCATTGGGTGGACCAATAGAAAACCCAATCTATTCTCGAAGTCATTGCCGCGTTATTGCGTTTGGTTAACTTCTCCAGATCCTCTATCATCTTCTTGAGATTCTTCACCTCCTGCTCTAAATAGGTGATTTTGTCCTCCGAGCTATGGCCTGTGCTAATCTCCTCAGCTTCCTCATTCTTCTTCATCTTCTTCTCCTTTTGATTCTCTTGAGATCCCTCGAGAGGCCTTTTGCCCTTGTCCTTGCCTAAACTTAAGTTTAAGTCAAGTTCTTCTTCCTTAGCCTCTACTGTGAGATCAATGTACTTTCTTGTGGCCATGATTTGGAAAATTTAGAAATTTTTGTAAGAGTATGAGGCGAGAGGAATGCTGGGAGATTGTGGGCTCAGAGATGATTACTCTTTGTGGTGTGGTAATTGAGAACGCTGAGAAGGTTTTTATAGAGAAAAATTAGGACTTAGAGACAAAGAAGATATCTCTTCGCCGCACCCCTACACGCTCAACTTATGGATTTCTGCAAGCTGGAAGCCAGAAGTCTAGGGTAGGCGTGCACACCAATAGCACGTTGCATTAATGCCAAAACCGTGAAAGTCAATATTCGGTGGATTTGCGGCCGATTTTACTTGGTTTTCCTATTTCTCCCGTTGGCATTTTCCGAAATTCAAAGAAGTTGACGATGTAGTCATTAAGGATTGCCTTGGATGCTTTTATGATGAACTGAAATGTATTTCTCTGATTTATTATGTTGTTCTTGAGAGCCTTTAGTTGAGTATAATATACATAACTGATTGAATCATGTTGTAATTACATGTATGTATGTTATTCATGCATAATGAGTGAAGGCTACGATCAAGGAGAATATGTGATGATCCTACATATACTCATAGAGAATGAGAAATCAAAATGACTTGGATAGAATGAAATGTGTAAAGGATAATACATCTTCATGGTTACACAAACTTACATATAATGCTCTCGTGGGCAAATGAAAAGCAATGATTTTCTTGCATCATGATAATGTTTACTGCATGCGACCGTAAGTAGTTAACTTTGTTTTAAAATATATATATTTACATATATATTATGTGTAAATCCAAAATAAAGACACCGATTAGAATATAAGATAAGGCTAATATGAGACTACCCGATCATAGAGAGATATCGTGATATGAGATTACACTGTAAGACAAGTATAGAGTGAGGAAATCATAGATTGAAACAGCAATTAGTCGAAAATTTTGAGAAAGGTCAAGATTAGCCAAAAAAAAATTTCAAGAAATCTTTGACTTATGTTAATTGCATTAAATTATATTTACTATTTATTTGCATGTTCGACATTAATTGCTGGCATTGCGACGTATGTGATTTGTAAACCTCCTAGCAAGCGACGTATAGGTTGTGGTAGCTTTAGGTCCAGGGGCTTCGGGTTGTCTATAAATCTTGTACGCCCGTTACCCCACTCATCACACCAAGTGAACTTCTTTCATTACATATCTATTCCTCAATCTTCATTCTTTTCTCGTTTCAACTTCTTTCTGAAATCCCTAGAGCAATGGCCGATAATAAGTCTTTCAACTTGAATTTTGAGACTGGCAACGTAGAGCTTGATTTAAATCTAAGTCTCGGAGACAACAAAGGGAAGAGACCTGTAAACAGGTCACCAGAAATTAAAAAGAGAAAGAGGGATGTAATAGAGTTGGAGGAGGACAGTACTGCAGCATCCTCAGAAAATAAGCTTACACGCCTCGAGCGTAAGATAGAAAACCTGAAGCCTAAGATAGAGAGCCTGGAATACAAGACAGAGGACCAGAAGCGACTAATAAATCGTCTCTTTGAAAACCAAGAGAAACTGATAAACCGTCGTTTCGAGGAACTAGCTAATCGAGTTGATAGACATTCAATGTTTGCAACTCAAAATTTTCGTGACCAACAAGCAAGGTGTATTGACTGTATGAACGGAGTGACTTCTGCTCTTCGCCAAATTTCTCAGGCGCTTCCTCCAGAAACCCTTTCTAGGCTGCAACGATTAGCTTCTTCCTTAAGGTCTGAAGCACCTTCCTCTTTTAAACCTGGAGCACCTTCTACATTTCAAAAGCCTCCTCGTCCTTAATTTATTCTTTCTTTTGTTTGTACCTAAAGCTATATTTGGTCTAAGCTTCACGTATTAAAATTATCTATGTACTAGAAATAAAATTTAAGTTAGTATTTAGATCTCCTATGTTGAAGTGATTTCTGAAAGAACTTGAGGAATGAGAAGATGTTGGACTTGTTATATTTCGTACTTGATTATGGAAATTCTAAAGCAGAGTATGGTAATATCCTTTTGACTGAGCAGAGTTACTAAAATGATATTTTATTACACTTCTAAACTATGGAGGAGTGCTAAATAAGTATTTTATGAACCTATATATAGAGAACTATGGGTTTGTCCTAATCATTGAAGGGATACGACTCTATATGAGTCATTGAGGTGAGAGGAATTTCTATATATATTTATTTTATAATTATGCATGAGGAGTAAGTTATTTACTTAACACATTTTCTAGAATTGTTCTTCTTAGAGATTTATGTAATGATTTCATGTGATTTTTCCTTTTATATGACGCCTTCAGCTGAGAGTATCGCCTTAAGATAGAAGGATCGCCTTCGGGCAAGAGTATTGCCTATGGCCAAAATGATGTCTTAGGTGGGGTGCTTGTATTCGTAAAAGTTATAAGCTATATGTGTGGTAACTTGTGTTCTGATATTCAGTATAAACTGGAAAGACCACGTGCCACTTTTGAGAAGACACCTATTTAAGGTTTTACATAGAGACATATTTCGTCTCTGATCAGATGGTTTAAGTTTGGTAAAGGTTATTAGGATGAGACACTTTATGGTACAAAAGGTTGTAAAGAAGATCAAACTGATGAGGAAGAGATTGTTTGCTGTTTAGAAAAGGCAAAAGTCCTATGCAAATTATTGATAATGTGGTCTAGAGTTCACAGTCGATGGTATAGTGTTCTTGTAAATCTCACCAAGGGTGTGATGAGGTTTAGGAAGAAAGAGATGCGAAGAATGAGATATGGACGAAGTAACCACACTTATTTCAGTCTTGAGATGAGTTTTGAATTCGGGGGACCGAATTCTCTTAAGGGGGTGATAATGTAATACCCATGAAAAATAAAATATAAATGCATATTTGCAAACTATGGTTACTATACTAGTATACGGTACTGTTCACCTATATAATACTATTTACGTATACGATACTGTTCACTTATACAATTGAAATATCAAGTACTAGATGTGGTTTGGTCATAAGAGAAAACTAGAAAGAAGTTCGTAGGAGAAAATGACGTTTTATGAGTGAAAATACCCTAAGGGACTAAAATGAAAGGACTGATTTGAAAAGAAACTTAAAGGTTTAAGGTGAAATGACAGTTTTTCCTTTAAGTTTCAATAGTAACCAATAATTCAGCCGCCTCTGCGTTTTGCACAGTTATGCGTGAAATATTTTATTAGAAATGTCATTTTCATGAATAGTAAATTGAATATTTTATTAGCGCATAGTGACAAATAGTACCGTTGACTTTTCCTATAAATAACCCCTTCCATTTCACTTCTAAACTCATACCTTCAACTTCTCTTCTTCTCTCATTAAGTTTCTCTTACTCCAATGCTAGGCTTCTGAGATTTTGGGCCTTTCCTTTTCAGCTTAGGTAAGGATACTATGCCCTTTCTATGTCTTTCAAATTTTAGAAGTTATTTTCTTAAGTATGCTCTGTGGTTGCGGCTTTGGCTGATCTTCCATATCAGAAAAACTGTCCTTAGCTGTTTACATATTATTTTGATTTTTTGATTACCGAAATAGGATGTAAACTGTGAAGAATACATGTCTAGGAAAGTTCTAACTAAGGAAAGACCTGGTTTTTAAGTGTGTCCATTGTGACCCTCCACTCTTTCCTGGGAACTTACCTGGTGTACTCTTTTACATATTGTATTCTCTATTTCTGGTATAAACAGTCTCTGTATATATGAATAGTGACCGTATATATGAATAGTGCCATATGTATGAAAAGTATCCGTATGTATGAACAATATCTGTACGTATAAATAGTATTCATATGTATGAATAGTGACTATATATACGAATAGTATATGTACGTATGAATAGTAATCGTACATATGAATAGTGACCATACATATGAATAGTAACCATATGTATGAACAGTATCTATATGAAAACAATACTAACTTGTTTTCTCTAATCTTTCATAAAAATCTCTGTAGCGGAATACTGAAATTCATCTGTGTACTCTTGTCCTTAACGACTTAGAAAAGTGATACTCGTACGGAATCCAGGTGAGTGAAACGACCCCGTTTTAATAGAGTTTTAGCATTACTGGTGATAAAAAGTATGTCGTAGGACACTCCCAAGATTCATAGGGGGAAATTGGATTCAGAATGACGAATCTAATGAGATAATTAATCCAGAAGTATGGATAAAATGAAATAAGTATCTCATGATGATGTGAAGTTTGAATCTTTTCAAAAATAGATTAATTGTTATCTTAATTTGTGGTTTATAAATCTATAATATAGTTATATACTATACATGTTATATAGATGAATATTATATTGTGCTTCTGATTATGATATGAAATACTGTACTATTGATTGTGATTGAGCGGGACAGTACCCCCTCTCACGGCAAGGCGGAAAACCGGGTTGAAAGGGTGTCTTGACCAATGAGTGTGGAGACAACGATTCCTTCAGTAGGGATATAGCCCGAATTGGTGATAAATCCGTGAGGCGCCCTAGCTAAGAGGATGAGGTTGTGCGTCATGGCGGAAATATACAGAATTGGTGAGCTGGCCTGTGTGCGCTCTCCGGAATATATTGTCATTGATGAGTACTAGAACGTTTGTTGAATTGGATGAATTTTTATCTTCTTGTATGTAATTTCTAACTATGTCTATTGGTTGAGTATGAGCCTTCGGATATACTTGCATGACTGGTAATGTATTTGAATTTTGTTAACGCGAGGCCGATTCGCTCACGGAGTTTAAAAGCTCACACTCTCTGTACATTTTTTTTTTGTTTAGATCAGGTTGCCAGCCAAGAACATCCGCTAGATGAGTAGATCACTTTGAACCTTCCCGTTGTCGGGTAGGCCCCTGTTTTGTTGTTGACTATGTTGCTTTGTAATCATTTAGTACATCTAGGTCAGGGGTTTGGCATTTGGCTTGTATGTCAGTATAATAATGTATTTTAAATTGATAATCTATCATTACATGCAAATCATCTCTATGAATTTCAGATAAGAAAATTTGATATATTTTCTTCATATTTATTAAGGAATTATTACTTTGATAACATAGAGATAATTACTAAATAATTTAATTCGTGGGTAGAATTTATCGAAAGGCTTACAGTGATGAGAGATTCATCATTGTGCCGGTCATGTGCCCAGAAAACGGGTCGTGACACTTTGATTTGAATTAATTTATTTATTTAATAGAATAAATTTAAATGAATAAAATAAGTAAATTTGTTAGTTTGCGAATTATTTGTTACACAGATTGATGATTGATTGAATATTGATTCTATCTTTACTTTTAAATGTGTCTTTTTTGTTTCGATCGGATTCAAAGAAGAAAAACACTGAAGGTTGCTGCTACGTTTGGATTGATCTCCAAGTCTCAAATTTCGTCTTTTAAGAATTTGATTTTCATCTTTTTCTTCAGTCAAGGGATTATAATTTAAAGATTCATATCTCAAACGTTAACTTCTATTAAATTAAGAACTATTTTAAAACAAAATCAAAATAAAGTCAAATAAAGTAAATTTTTTAATTTACATATCAATTCCACAATCAAGTTTATTTTACTTACTAAAAAAATCCTTTAAAACACTACAGTGGTCAAATAATAAAGGTAATTGTTTTTCATTTTTAATTCAAATCGTTTAAATCAATTCAAATCAAATAATTAATATTATGTGATGTCACTAATTTACCAAATTTATCAAATTTATTAATTTACCTAATTTATTTATTCATTCAAATCAAATAAAATAATGAAATTGACTAATTATAAATTTCATTAATTTCACTAATTAATAATTATGATAATATATTCTGAAAAAATATATTCTGCTATTCACTTTAACAATAACCCACATAATATATTAAATACATTAGGAACCACATAATATGATAATAATACTATAATTTATAAATTTGTAAAACTTATGAGACTTATGAGTTATGACATATAATTTTTAAACATAAATATTCTGATATAAATTTTGATTATTTATACCAATATAAATTATAATTTTTAATATAAAATTTCTAATAATAAACGACTATATTATATTATGATATAAAATAGGCTATCAAATGGAATAACATAATGAAACGTATGTATAATCAATAAAAAGTTTTTAATTTAAATTTTTTTAAAAAAATAATAATCAAATTAAAAATGTTCTAGGATAGTCAACTGTAAAGAAATTTTATATGTTTAATCAAGAATTGATGCCAATATATCTTGATCCTTGTATATGTATATTTCAATAATTTATTATGTATTCAAATAAATTCAAATCAAATAATAAAGGTAATTGTTTTTGAATTTCAATTCAAATCAAATAATTTATTTAATATAATGTCATTAATTATCTTACAATGGTGAAATAATAAAGGTAATTGTTTTTAATTTCAATTCAAATCATTTCAATAAATTCAAATCAAATAATTAATATTATATGATGTCATTAATTTTACCAAATTTATTAATTTACCTAAAGAAAGAAATGATGACATGTGTATCAGTTTCTAATTCAAGGTTTTTCACTAGCTTACAATTTAGACAATGCAATTACAAAACATAATTTCAGGGATACTGATTGTAATAGTATAGCACGAGGTTCAAGTTTATATGAGATTAATTGTACAAGAAGAATCTACTCCGAAAGTCAGATAGAAAAAATATTAAGCTATGATGAAGATGAAAGTTTACATACCTCGAAAAGTTCACATGGACTGTCTTGACGTTAGACACCATTCTTCTTACTATTACTAACCAGAAAGCCCCTGCATTTGAGATATATGAGAAAATAGATAGGTTTGAATTTTGGGATAATAATTACTACGATTTAGAAAAAGATAGAGGTGAGTCTCTGATAATATTAAAGCCTATACAAATATGGAAAAAAAAAAAGTTCATGGAGTAAGGATACATGTTAAAAATATAAATTTTACAGAATGTGTAAGAGAAATGATAATATACTTACAACACAAATTAAAAGAACTTACCAGTATGAGAATTATAAAAAAATAATGCTTTTGAGCTTCTTCTTGTAGAAAATTGTGCACCTCTTAGAGGAAACAAATTGTTGCAGTAATAGGTTTGGAGATTGAGTAGATAGTTTACCAGAGCTATGGAGGAACACGGTGCCAGGGAAATAGTACTAGTTCATTGACCATGATCTTCTTCTTCGATTCAGAAAAATAGTGGCAGGAAAATAGTGTCTGTCCATTGTATCATGATCTTCTTCTTTGAGATATATATATATATATATATATATATATATATATATATATATAGACAGAAATAAAAAATTGAAGAAACGTACCTCAAGGGGAAAAAAGGCTACAGCCTTAAGAAGCCATATCACCAGGTGTTGGTTAGGTTCCCGATCGACATGAGGAGGTGATCAAATGGTGAAAAATGAGCAACGAGAGATTGGTTGGGAGAGAGGGCGTTGTCAAGTTGCACCAGTGGATTCAGAGAAGGAAAATGGACATGCATGATGGAGAACATGATTCTGTAGTTTATCGCTTCTGAATATAGATATATGTCAATTAATTATTTAATTATTTGTATATAATAAATGCTAATTTACCAAATGACAACATATTATATTTCAATTGAAAAGTTTACCTAATTTATCAATTATATAACAATCATAGCAATTATATACCAATTATATATTAATTATAGTAATCATATAGTAATTTACCATAATTTTTTCAAATTCATTTAATGTGATTATATACCAATTATATACCAATTATATACCAATTATATAACAATTTACCCTAATTTCTTCAAATTTATTTAATGTGATGTGATTAATTTACCTAATTTATTCATTAAATTTATTTTATTATACATAATTTAATGACTTACTTACAATTAATACTTTAAAATAAAATTGTTTTAATCTATTATATAGATTTCTTGTTCGCCATTTCATTCGTCTTTTGTTTTTCATCTTTCATTTTATCTCAAATCTCCCTCCGTTCCTACATTCTCTTAACCTTGCATTTTAGATTGCAACTTTCATTGGTCATTGTACAAGCACAATCAGAGGAGCATTTGACGGAGGAAGTTGAGGTGGATATCAATTTGCCATTGAGGTTCCTCTTAGTTTCTTTGTTGTGATTTTGCTGAAAATGATGTCTTTGTTAGGGTTTAGGGTTCATCAGTGTATTTGATTGTGGTTGCAGGCATTGCTTGTGGAAGATCTCTGATTTTCAAGAATCAGGAAGAGGAAAAGATGAATCAGTGCTGGAACTAGCAAAACGCCTTCACAAGCAGCATCAGGTAGGTGAATCAATGTTGCAATGTTCATGTGTCTACTTCTCTCTTCGTGCATGTGTGGCTGAATAAAGGGAAATTAAATTTTTCCACCAGAATTTTGATCTAGCAGCAAGCCTACAAGGATTAGTGGTGGTTTATGGCCGACTATGTGGTTGGAAATAAAAAGGAGAAAAAGAAGATGGAAGCTGAGGAAATGGAGAAGCTGAGCAGAATCTTCAACGGGTAAGTAAAGAATTAACTGGTTTTAGATTGAAAAAATATGCTCCTTTGTCTTGCATGTGTGTGTGTGTGCTGCTAGGATTTTATAATCTTAATTGGTTTCTAGCAGAAGAATTTAAAGAGTAAATAATAAAATTACGAGTTAAGTTTTCTCCTTTTTGGTTAAATGTTACATCATAAAATTTGAACTGAGAAATTTGTGAATAATCAGATGAAGAATTGGGTTTTCTACACAATTTTTCTTCTTGTATTCTGCTACATTCTGGAGAACACTACCCATAATTTTTTTGCTTTTCAAATTTCCAAATTTTCAATCGCCATCTCATGCTCTATAACAAAGGAAACTACCACTCACAGTTAAACTTTTCCAAACTCAATATCAACACACCACACCCATATGAAACCCAAATGACCAAAAATATATTCAACCCAACATAACAATCAGCCAACATAATGGAGGGAAGATGGGGCAATGGTCGTGTGGTCCTAGCGTTCACTACAAAAAAAAAGGGAATATAGCCTCGGTTTTTTAACGTCGGTTTCAAAAACCGACGTTAGATGCTGCAACTAACGTCGATTTCTATAGCGTCAGTTACAACCGACGTTAGATTCTAAATTTAGCGTCGGTTTCTATAGCGTCAGTTAAAACCGACGTTAGATTTTGTATTTAGCGTCGGTTTCTATAACGCAGGTTAAAACCGACGTTAGCTGTCGCATATAGCGTCGGTTTCTATAGTGTCAGTTAAAACCGACGCTAAATGCCTTATTTTAAGAAAAGAAAAATAGGAGAATTTCTTCCACAAAACATGTCATTCACATATCTCTTTTGTATTTTAGTTTCACTCTTCTTCTCTATTTCAATTCCCCTCCAATATTTTCTCTCACACCCACCTCTTGACCTTAATCCTTCCAATAATTTCATTTTTAACCATAATCCTTACATTCTAATCGTGAGTGTGAGAATGCTGGAGAGAATAACAACTGTGTTGGGTTAGAGAGAGAGAGAGAGGGATGTCATAGACAAGGCATCAACGTGAGATAGTCTTTCTCACACTTCATGAATTTTCGACCTATTTCTTCCTCATCATGATTTCTTGGTCTCAAATTTAGTAACATCTCCACCTCAATGTAGTGTATACATATATATATATATATACATATATATATATATACATATATATATATACATATATATATATATATATGTATATATATATATATGTATATATATATATGTATATTTAGTGGCAGTTTTTGTAAAAATCTCCCACCAACTTCATCTCAGCTCTTGTCTCAAGTCCAGCCCTGGTAAGTTATCCTTCCAAGCTCGATTGCTCTTCCCTTTCTTTGTGTGATATGAACACTTATGTACACTTGCACACTTAACCTTCAGCCATAGCTTCACACACACATAAGCACCACTACCCACTTTCAGTGAAGACTTCTGAACACTTACAATTTTTTTAATCAAAATGAAGTCTAATCATTTAAATACACAATTTTTCACAGGTTAGAATACCCACAACTTCTTTGAATTTGAAAGGTTATGCAATTTATTTTATTAATGTCGCGGAGGGTAGTGTAAATTCCATTCATACAATCAACACTTCTTTGCTGTTGATTGCAGAAGCACTGGGTGGACCAATAAAAGAACCTATCTATTCTCGAAGTCATTGCCGCATTATTGCGTTTGGTTAACTTCTCCAGATCCTCTATCATCTTCTTGAGATTCTTCACATCCTGCTCTAAACAGGCGATTTTATCCTCCGAGGTATGGCCTGTGCTAATCTCCTCAGCTTCCTCGTTCTTCTTCATTTTCTTCTCCTTCTGCTTCTCTTGAGACCCCTCAAAAAGTCTTTTGCCCTTGTCTTTTCCCAGACTTAAGTTTAAGTCGAGCTCTTCTTCCTTGGCCTCCACTGTGAGATCAATGTACTTTCTTGTGGCCATGATTTGAAAAAAAAAATTTAGAAATTTTTTTTGTAAGAGTATAAGGAGAGAAGAATGCTGGGAGATTGTAGGCTCAGAGATTATTACTCTTTGTGGTGTGGTAACTGAGAACGCTGGGACGGTTTTTATAGAGAAAAATTAAGACCTAGAGACAAAGAAGATATCTCTTCACCGCACCCTACACGATCAACCTATGGATTTCTGCAAGCTGGAAGCCAGAAGCCTAGGGTAGGCGTGCACACCAACAATGCGTCGCATTAATGCCAAAACCACGAAAGTCAATATTCGGTGGATTTGCGGCCGATTTTACTTGGTTTTCCCATTTTTCCGTTGGCATTTTTTTCGAAATTCAAAGAAGTACACAATGTAGCTATTACAGATTGCCTTGGATGCTTTTATGATGAATTGAAATGTATTTCTCTGCTTTGTTGTGTTGTCTTGAGAGCCTTCAGTTAAGTATAATATACATAATTGATTGAATTATGTTATAATTACATGTATACATATGATATATATGCTATTCATGCATAATTAGTGAAGGCTTTGGCTAAGAATAATATGTGATGATTCCACATTTACTCATAAAGAATGAGAAGTCAAAAATTTAAAATAACTTGGATAGAATGAAATGTGTAGAGGATAATACATCTTCATGGTTACACATACTTACGTATAATGCTCTCGTGGACAAATGAAAGGCAGTGATTTCCTTATATCATGATAATGCTTACTGCATGCGACCGTAAGCAGTTAACTTTGTTTTAAAATATATATATATTTACATATATATTATGTGTAAATCCAAAGACACCGATTAGAATATAAGATAAGGCTAATATGAGACTACCCGATCATGGAGTGATATCGTGATCTGAGATTACACTGTAAAACAAGTATAGAGTGAGGAAATCATAGATTGGAACGGCGATTAGCCGAAATTTTTGAGGAAACCTTTGACTTATGTTAATTGCATTAAATTATATCTACTATTTATTTGCATGTCCGACATTAATTGCTGGCATTGCGACGTATGTGATCTGTAAACCTCCTAGCGAGCGGCGTATAGGTTGTGGTGGCTTTAACTCCAGGGGATTCGGGTTGTCTTTAAATCTTGAACGCCCGTTACCCCACTCATCACACCAAACCTATTTCTTTCATTACATACTTATTTTTCAATTTCCATTCCTTTCTCGTTTCAACTTCTTTCTGAAATCCCTAGAGCAATGGCCGATAATAAGTCTTTCAACTTGAATTTTGAGACTGGCAACGTAGAGCTTGATTTAAATCTAAGTCTTGGAGACAACAAAGGGAAGAGACCAGTAGACAAGTCACCAGAAATAAAGAAGAGAAAGAGGGATGTAATAGAGTTGGAGGAGGACAGCACTGCAGCATCCTCAGAACATAAGCTTGCATGCCTAGAGCGTAAGATAGAGAGCCTGTAATATAAGATAGAGGACCAGAAGCGACTAATAAATCGTCTCTTTGAAGATCAAGAGAAACTGATAAACCGTCGTTTCGGGGAACTAGCTAATAGAGTTGATAGACATTCAATGTTTGCAACTCAAAATTTTCGTGACCAACAAGCGAGGTCTATTAACTGTATGAACGGAGTGACTTCTGCTCTTCGTCAAATTTCTCAGGCACTTCCTTCAGAAACCCTTTCTAGGCTGCAACAATTAGCTTCCTCCTTAAGGTCTGAAGCACCTTCCTCTTTTAGACCTAGAGCACCTTCTACATCTCAAAAGTCTTCTCGTCCTTAATGTATCTTTTCTTTTGTTTGTACTTTAAGTTGATGTTTGATATAAGCTTCACTAAGCTTGTTGTCTGTAGGTTATATACCAAAAATAAATTTTAAGTTTTCAGATATTTTGTTGAGGTGATTCTTTTATTGAAGGAACTTGAAAAAATGAGAATAAGTTGGACTTGTTATATTTCGTACTTGATTGTGGAAATTCTAAAGCATAAGTATGATAATTCTTTCTTAAGTTTTAGTGTAATAGAGAAATTCGGAGGACCGAATTTCTTAAGGGGGGGAGAATGTAATACCCCGAGGATTTACTTGAACATCTTATTATGTTGTGTGGAACAAATGAATTGTTGTGAAAAGTATAAAGGAATAAAATAAATTACAGGGACTCAAGTGAATGAATTTTACAAGTTAGAGTGGTTTTGAGGAATTTTAACCAAGGAAATCTAATGACCTTACAAGGGACAAGTGTAAATCTTACCTCCTTTAGATTGAAATTTGGAAGTTGTGGGGAAGCTTCATTTGGTGAAGCTTTCACGAAGGGAAAGAAAGGAAAAAGAAGAAAAGGAGAATTAGTGGGGGACAATTGTTGGATGTTTGTTGGCTTCTTAGAAAGCCTCCTCTTCGTACAAAGAGGATGGAGACCAAGGGGAGAGAGAAGTCAACATAGAGACAAGAGATGGGTGATATGAGAAGGAGATCAAGAGAGAGATGAGCAAGCTACTATTTCCCTCATGACGTCCACCACCATGGTCAGTGTTAGTGTCCTTCTTGACCGTCTGGTGAGCTGCAACTTGGTGACCCATGGTGGTCGAAGGAGGTTGTAGTTGGTGAGGGAAAGCACACGGGTTCAAGGGTTGAAGTATAGTATAAAGAAGGAGATGAAACCTTAATGAATCCGAGCAGAGGAAGACGACTATGAGGTAAGTTTCAAATTCATTTCTAGTTTCTGTCGCAATTCATGATCTATGAGAATGAGGGCTATCTTATTCTATTATAAAAGTGGAATTATGAAATGATTTGGAGGATCAAACAGAAAGAAAAAGTATGACAGTAAACTACAGGGACTAAAATGAAAGTACTGAAAAGTTTTCTGGGGTTGATTTAATTTTGCAAGAAAATATGTATTTAATCTATGGATCTAGATGAAGTGAAATATGGACTTCAATCAAGAAAAGGAAATAAGGAAAAATTAACTAAGGGGCTGTGAAAGGAAAATAGGATAGTTTAAAATACTTTTGTTTTTAGGTGTTTTTTTTTTATGACCAAATCAATTCTTAAAATCATAAAATTTTTATGGGGAGCTCCTAACACGTTATTAATCTGATCTGGACAGTTTCAAGCTCATCAAAATTGGTTTGATTGGTCAAATAAACATGAGAACAATACTTTGTTCAGTGTAGAGCAAATTTGAACAGTTTCGAAAATTAATTCGGTTTTAGCAGCTAAAGATTTTATTTTGGTCTACAAATTTTATTGTACTTAACAAAAACATAAAGCTAATTATATGCAAAATTTCATAGCATTTGGACATGATTAACTAAGTCTAAAACGTATAACACTGTACCTATTCAGAATTTTGACAGCTCTGACCTTTAGCCACTAATAAGGTCTTTAGTAGGGTCTAACGATAGAGTTAAATTCTGAAATTTTTATCCTAGTATGTTAACATACTAATAACGATTTGTACCAAATTTCATAATTTTTGGAGCTATAGTTTATTCCCAGAAATTTCTTAAAGATTAGTCTTGATTTTAACCTCAAAACAGAACAAAGCTAAATGAATGATAGCCTATGTTCTGATTAAGTGTTATCTCCTTGCTTGGCATGATCTTTAGGCCTATGATGAATTCCTTGGCATTTATCCTCTGATTTGAAGTGTAGAATTTTAGCTTGGAATCGAGGTGAGAGATCCTACCTTACCTTGTTTGCTTATTTAATGTATATATTAAAAGTATACTTATATATATATATATATATATATATATATATATATATATATATATATATATATATATATATATATATGTGACATGAAATTTATGCATTCATGATATACATTGAAATGTGTAAATATGATTCTGTTGTGAACTTTTCCTAAAATGGAATGCATATGGTTGCCTATGGTTGTATAATGTGATTGTGTTTGATTTCGAAAGAAATGGAAGTAAAGTTCATGGGATCCCCTGGGATGAAACAAGGGTGGAATGAAATCACTATGGCCATGTGATATTGAATATGATATTCGTCCTTTTAAGGACAGGGTGAAATAAGGTTGGATTACAGATTTGTCCCTTCGAGGACATGGGTGAAATAAGGGAGGATGCGGCAGGGGCCGTGGGGCAACGGCCACTTATTGTGGACGGGACCCGAAAAATGTCTGGGAACTTGATTTGAAATTGTATGAATTGTTTGAATTGTTTGGAATGTGATTTGGCTTGATCTTAAATATCTTGTACACCAAAACTTAGATCAATTATATATATCTGTATGTATACATGTATACCTATATTGTGTGTGAATGTGGTAGGATTCTCTCAAGTAGAAGCTGTTTTCAGTTTCAGGTATGGAGAACTTCCTAATTCGATGACGTTCACGCCAAGATTATTATTTTTGTTTGTTTAGGATAAAAGTTTAATGTTTAGTATTTATTCTAGAAAAGCTCTGTAATCGGGTAGGTTTGTTCAGCGATGTAGTGTGTATGACTGTACCATGTATGAAAACTCGATTTTGCCATACTCTCTTATCTTTTTGTGAGAAGAGAAATAATTCTCTTATTTTAATTCTCAAATTATGTAATTTAAATTAATTACATTTAAAAGAATAACTAATTAGTATCGTGCTTAAGAGAAAAATAGGCATACGGAGATGAAGTGAAATTCATCTTAGTTCTATTTTCTATAACAATATGAAGATCTTATTTTATTGTAATATTATAAAGAATGAAAATAGAGTATTTTATTAAAATATTTGAACTTTAAAAAAAATCTAATGTTTTTAAAGAAAATAATTTGTTCTATTTTGTATAACAATATGAAGATCTTATTTTATTGTAATATTATAAAGAATGAAAATAGAGTATTTTATTAAAATATTTGAACTTTAAAAAAAATCTAATGTTTTTAAAGAAAATAATTTGAAATTTTTTTTACTATATTTTTTATTATTTTATCCAATAGATCATTACAAAAAAAGTGAAAAAAAAGAGAAAAATATTGTTTAATTTACTGTAAAAAAAGAAAATTATGCTTATTAAAAATGAAGTTTAATTTTAAAATAATTTTAATAGTATATTTTATTATCTAAAATATTGTTTCTTATATTTAAAATCTGTATATATCTAATATTTTAGATTTCGTACAAATTAAAAAAATTTCAAAGTTCCCACTCACTCATTTAAATTTTTGAACTTCCCACTGACACACTAATTCAATTTTTCCGACTTACCACTTACCACTCACTCACATCATTTCAATTTCACACTTAGCCAAAGAGAGTTACTAACCCTAAGCCTTGGTGGAAGCCAAAGTGGGAAGTTATTTTTGTGCAAGAGAAAGAGGGGGAGGCCGATAGAAAAAAGGGGTAGGGGTGCAGCGGTAAGAGATTGAGGCAGAAGAAGAGAGAACGACGCCGTGAGATGCCACCGTCAGCCACTGTCTCTTCTCCATGCCGGCCAAGTTCCCCTTTTCCATTCTTTACAGCCTTTCTGCCCTCCCTGTATCCAAGTCGAGATCTGATGCGATTGCAACAGAGAGCAAGGTGTCGTGCCTCAGGTTGCCGTCGCCTACGCGGCTATGCCCTTGATATGCATTTTGGTTAGTAATATTTTGCTATTTGATATATATATATATATATATATATATATATATATAATATGAAATATTTTCCATGGGGACCATCTTTAATGTGCCACTCCTTGTGCTTTAGATCTGCCCGCAAGGAATATGTTTTCTGCAGTAAATTCCACCGTGAAGAAACTAGTTGGAGGGAACAAATAAAGGAATAAATTCTCAGGCACGTGTTGCCCGGCCACCTGCTGAGGGAAGGGGCAAGAATCAGTTACTTCCCTGGTACTGGCCTTGACTAAGAGCTGTAGCAATTGTCTAGAAATTATCTTTAAAATTTTTTCTTTTGGTCTTTTGAACATCTAGAGTAATCTAGTATTAGCAGGATTTCATCATTTGTTTCCTTTAACGTTATCAAAGTTTGAAGTCCACTGTAGTACCATTGTTTAAGAAGGTGTTGAGTGCTATATAATAATAGAATAGAATGACAATTTAGTGTTATAATAATAGAATGACAATTTAGTGTTATAATAATAGAATGACAATTTAGTGTATTGTTTGTTGGGTTGGATTTGAAACTAATTTACTGCTGAAAAATTTGCACTAAGGGGGCCATAAGAGGAAAATATGACAGCTTTTGATGTTACTGGTTTTATGTGTCTTTGAATGACCAAATCCACTCCTAAAATCATGAAACTTTGTGGAAAGGTTCTTTATATTGTAATAAATTGATCTGGAAAGTTGTAAGCAAGATAATGCTGGTTTTCTTGGTGAAATAAGCATGAGAGCATCACTTGCCCAGTACAGAGGAATATCTGAACAGTTTAGGAATTTGGTTTGGTTATGGTAGTTAAAAGTCTCTTTTTGAGCTGAAATTTTTATGGAATTTAGCCAAGACATAATGCCAATGATCTCCAAAGTTTCATTGCATTTATATATGTCTAAGATGGTCTGTTGCACATAAGAACAGAACTAATGGCAGAATTGGGAAATTCTGATATAGGAGTACTAAAGTGATCATTTGAAGAGCCAAATCTTGGATTTTTGGGCTGATATTTTTTTTCTAGTATGCCAATACATAAATAAGGACGTATACAAAATTTCATGAATTATGGAGTTCTAAATCAATACCAGAATTTTTGTTAAGTCATGGCTAAAATCAACCTTAAAACAAAATTTAGGTGCATGCTTAGTTCCTTGAGTTTGGGTACTTAATTTTCTATTTTAGGTGTGCAAGATGAGTTAAAAAGGGAACTTAATAGTTGGCCCTAAACTTAATATAGTTTGTTCATTTTGGTTTCTTTTCCTTTTCCTCTGTTATATTCAATTGTTTTGAAATTGCATAGTGAATTAAAAAATAAAGGGAAGCTGAAAATGCTAGATTTCTTAAGCCCATTCTGTAATTTAATCCAAACTCTTTAGGTGAATAATTTGTCAATATGATATCAAAGTGTCATTAGTTAAGTGATCAAGAACTAATTTACGAGTTAACCCCTTAGTGTCCTGTCATTGGACCCTTGTGCAATGATGATTAATTGGTCAGTGCAATAAGAAATGATATTTTTTTTATTGATATTTATTTCTATTTCTTTGGACTCATTTTTTGTTGGTTATTGATATCTATTTCTATTTCTATTTATTTCTAATTTTAACTTTATTTATCTTAAACAAATATTATTTATCTTAAACAATTTTAACTTTATATAACTTTAGATTTATTAATTCATTATTTTCATTTACTATGGACTCTAATAATAAATATTATGTTTACAGGCACCTGAAGCAAACAATGCATGAGCTTCACCTCAAGGATGTCGACGTTCTTCTGGAGCTAGTCACAACTTATAACTATGACTAGTTGTAATATTTATTTTGTTAGGACATGTGAAACTTGTTCTTTTAGAATGTATTAACTTGTAACTTTGAATTTGATGTAAAACTTATGTTTAAAAATATATGTTTTTATTCAAATATATTTTCTTTTATTGTTTGGCTATTATTATTTGTTAAATTTTGACTAGATAATGTTGGTTTTGGAAATTAATGGTAATTTCAATTTAATTAAACTAAAAAAAATTGCCCAAAGTTATTTAACATCGGATAAAATTGGTTTTAAATCAAACATTTAGCGACGGTCGACACCGATGCTAAATGATAATAACAAAAAAAATTCAAAAGTCATCTAATGTCGGTCAAAACAGACGTTAGATCACTCACATAGCGTCGGTCACAACCGACGTTAAATGACCAAATAATCATCAATATGTGATCTAACGTTAGTCAACATTGACATTAAATTATAACTTGACGTTAACTGTCAGAATTTAATGTCGGTCAAAACCGACGTTAAATCACAAATTTAACGTCGATCAAAACCGACGTTAAATCACAACTTTAAATTTCAGTTATGACCGACGCTAAATTTCAGAATTTAACGTCGGTTTTGTCAAAACCGACGTTAAAATCATCTAACGTCGGTTATTCCCACGGATATCAAAACCGACATTAAACAACCTCGCAACGGAGCAGATAAACCGACGTTAAGTCGTTTAGCGTCGGTCAAAACCGACGCTAAAGGGTAATTTTGACCGACGCTAAATTCCAATTTTTTTGTAATTGACAACTATCACCAATCCAACAACAAACACTCCCTTGCACCAATTTGGATAATAGAGAAGAGAGATTTCCAAAAAATGCTTCTGTAATTTGGCCCTTAGGTTTTGAAAGCTAAAGGTTCAAAAATGACGCCCCCTAAAACCTAAATGACGATCCATTAACCCTACCATGGAAGCACACTTTGTCTCCAGCCACATGTTTTCATTTTGCTGACTAGGTGAGATGCTCATGCCATGCTGGAGTTTAACGAGACACGCAAGCACATAACATGCCACATCATAGATCACATGGTGAAAATGGACATTTGGACTAACAAATATAACAATTTCATCTTCCAAGGACTAATGGTTATAGTGCCAATCTTTCAAGGACCAAACAGAGCGTGAGGAGATCTTTCAGGGACTAAATTGTCAATCTAGTCAAATTAAAAACTTAAAATGCGTTTGGATGGTTTATTTTTAAACAAATTTTTAAGAAATTAATTGATTCAAATTCAATGTATATCATGCACTATTTTTGGATCTGGCCCGGCCCGGCCCGAGACCCAGTGACCCAAGGCCAGGACCGGTCAGGGTCATGAGTTTTGGCCCAGTCGTAATCGACTCGCTCAAGACCCGACTGAGTCTTGGCCGACCCGACGACCCGGCTAACTCGGGTTGACTCGGGTCTTGCCTTTTTTTTTTAAAAAAAAATATTTTATTATCTTTTTTTTTGGAAACAATCCCTTAATTTCTGAAACTAACCCAATTAATTTTGTGACTAACATATTCTCATATGTTCGATGGCACAAAAAATTAAATTAAAATTATTTTTAGAAAAATAAAACTAAATCAAGTTGACAAATATAAAAGTTTTTTCTAACATAATTTTCACAACAAAAATTTCATGATTTAAGTCATAAAATATGACTGAGAAATTCAAATATACATTCTTGAAAAAAACTGATATTCTGCATATTAGTCATATTATTATATTTGGATGATATTATTTATGACTTTATGAATATTTATGACTTTATGTTTAAATTATTATGCATGTTTATAACTTTAAAGTTTGAAATTTGCATATAAATTATTTATGTTACTTATTTTTTAATTTATTTGTAAAGACATATATGTATATATATTTTTTAATTTATTTATCTGATTCAGCAATTGACTCAATGACCCAACGATTGAACCAGTGATCCGATAACTCAGAAGCCAACTTGAGTTAATGACCGGACCGATTCTAAAAACATTGATATAATGTGTATGTAAAGTTGTGTTATTAATATGTGTGCATATGCGCATGTGCATGGTGTAATTTCGTGTATTTAATAACGTGTCAGATTTAGTTGTACATAAGCATGTGTGCATATACAGATTGTGTTTTGTATGTATGTATGTTATTCTGTCATATGTGCATGTACAATATTATGTTGAATGCAATGCTCTTGTTCGGGTTGAATATGTGTATATACGTGCAAACTTGAAAATTTGTGGATGGGATTTCCTGTCGTATAATGTGTAAGAGTGCACAATTGTGTGGGCATGTGCAATGTATTTATATGTGTATGCCATGTCGTACATTATCATGTTTGTATGTTTTATTATGTGTATGTATGTTTTTGTATATCAAATAAGAGGAGTGGTATTATGCAAGAGGTAGGTGAGAAGAATAAATAAACGCAATTACATTACAAATCAATTCTCAATATTGATGGAAAAATCATTAATGTAAAAATTACATAAAAAAACATTTTAATGCATGTGTGGTTATCCCTTGATTTCCGTGTTAATGATTTATGTATTAATCTACGCCATAGGTTTATGATTTAATAATTGATTATATCCTCATCTTATGTTTTTTCATAAACTTCGTCTCTCTTAATATCCTCCTTAAACACACCAATGATTTGACACACACAAATGTAGTATACTGAATGTACTTTTCTTTTGAATTTTTTTTAAATGTTTTTCAAAATAAAATTAGCTTCTTTATAATTTTCTTTTAAATGAATTATAGTAATTTTTATTATATTTTAAATATAATAAAAAGTTGTGAGAAGTTATTTGACTTTTACTATTTTTCACTTACCCTTTTTTTTTTTCTAAATATCTCTTTTTCTTACCACTTATCTTTGAACGTTTGTCAAAATTTTATTGATTCATTGGATGGTAGAACTGCCACATAACTCCATGAACCCAGAAAAGAAAGCGTTGATATTTCTTTTTAATAATTTTGATTTGGCTCTTGAGATCGTTTAGAAAGAAAAGACAGTCTAACCAAAATTTGAAGATACCTTAACCATATATATATTTTTTTATAAAGAGATGAGTCTCAGCTCATAAAATCACCAAATTTATCATTTGATACTAAGAAAATTGGAACCCCTTAAGATGATGACATTTTTATAGAAGTAAAATTGTAAGGCGATATATTTATTAGTATTGTGCTGAATCTCACAAAGTTTGTCTACGAAAATCATCTCAAGGGGGTTAACTCCCACACGAGAGGTTTTTCAGACGGCAATTCTCTATCTCACCAATTTGACAGTTAGGAAGGCTCCATGTCGAAATGGTATACAGAAAAAACCATCAGAACTTGGAGAAGTCATCTCAAAACAATGTTTCAGTACTTGGTAGGTTGTGTAGTCAGTCCAAACCCAAATGGGAAAAGAGGATCATAGTGTTTATCACCAACATTCATGGGAAGCTGATCCACTGTCTTGAACCAAGTTCTAGCCAGCTTACCAGTGAACCCATAATCACCAAAGAGAAGGTCAGCAACGCCTTGGCCTTCAGTCCCAGGAAGCCATGCAGCCACAAGTGCGTCTATTTTCGAGAGATACGGCTGGATCACGACCGGTCGGCCGGTGACGAGAACAACTATGCATTTGATAGACCCACAGACGTTGGTGATAGTGCTTGGGCCTGGCTCGGGTATTGTCAGATTCAAACTGTCACCAAATGTTTCTGCATACGTGTGTTCTCCAACTACCACTATGGCATGTGAAAACTTGTTGGACTTGACGAAGTTCTCGTCGGGATTCTCATTGTACACCACTTCTGTGTCAGAATCAACTGTTTGTTTTACAGCATCAAGGATTGTGGTACCTATTAAGCAGAAAACGCAATTAATTATTCAGTGATCATCCAACAAAACTACTGGAATTTCAATAAAATATTCTGTACGATAGAAATAACGCTTTTCGAGTCAGCTTACATAGGTTAAAGACAATGTTACAAATTCTAATAGACTAAAACCCCATTTTGGACCCTCATATATGCCCTTTTTCTCAATTCAATCCCTCACATGTTTTTGTTCTCAATTTGGTCCCTCACATTTTTATTCTTAATTTGCTCCTTCACAAATCCATTTCCAAACATTCTGAATTTAGTCCCTCCATGCGGTTGTCGTTAAATAAGCTAATGGAGGTGTTGATTTGACTGTTAAATAATTTAATGGTGTCTGCATCAAAGAGTTAATTGCCAAATCAACCCTTTAGTTAAATTATTTAATGCCAACTGCATTGAGTAGCTTAATTGAAAACATTTGAATATGTGAGGGAGCAAACTGAGAATAAATATCTAAGGAATTAAATTGAGAATGTCTACATCTATGAAGGATCAAATTGAGAATGTCTGGATTTATGAATGATCAAATTAAGAATAAAAATCTATAAGGGACCAAATTGAGAAAAGAGGCATCTGAGGGACCAAAATGTGATTTTAGTCAATTCTAATATGTGAACTATTTATTGGATTTCACTTAACTGCTGAAGTTTTTAAGTTAGAAATGGTCATTGACAGCTGCTCAAGTCTATTGATCAGTCAAGAGTTTGATCTTTACTAAATCCAATTTCTAGATTAAAATAAAGTTTCAACGTAAAGTACAATGAGTTTGGTTATGTCCATATTTCAAGTCCATGATTCATGAGTCTTCACTAAACCATTTGAGTTGAAAGGATCCTTGACGAACAAGCAAAATTACTAACTTTTTACATGTTTGAATGTGGTCATCTCTTCGCTTCTTGGATAATGGCTTTCAAGATAATTTTCATAAAGACACTAAAAATAAAATAAACAGGTTGACTTACCCACTGTGAGATTGTTGCCTTCAAGCCCCTGCCAGGTGATTGTCCAACCTCCACATTGATAGCCCAAATTGTCAGCATGGCTACCAGCAACAAGTATTTTTCCAGTTTTCTTGGGTAGGGGAAGAATTGGCTTCCCAGCAGCTTTGCCATTCTTCAGTAACACAAGTGATTTCCTCACAGCTTCCCTAGCTAGCTCTCTATGTTCCTGTTTAGGACACAATATTTGTCAAGAAACTATTTGCATTCGGAAAAGTCGGCCATCAGGGTATCCAGCATATGTGGAAATGTCATCCTTAAGAAATTATATATACCTTACTACCCAGTTGGTTGGCCAGGCTAAGATCAGCATGTGGGTTCTCAAATAGGCCCATGCTAAATTTTACTCTCAAGACTCTACTCACAGCATCATCAATCCTGCTCATGGGGATTATATTGTTCTTTACTTGAAAGGTTAGGTCATCAATGAACTCAGTGTAGTCATAGGGAACCATGATCTGTAAAATATTAAACTTTTCAGATAAAAGTAAAGTCACAATATTATGTTTCTAAATGACAATAATATTTACCATATCGATTCCAGCACTGATAGAAGCTTGAACAGAGTATGAGTAATTAGCATGAGGAGGGGAGGTAATCCTGTCAATACCCTGCCAATCTGATATAACAAAACCCTGAAATATGCAAAAACAAAGCAAATCTATCATGCACCTTAACTGATTAACAATTTTATTTCTTTCCAGACTTGTTTCATTAGGTCAATTTGAAGGGTTGTTCTATGTTAAGTAACCATTATCGATAAAAACAAAAAAATTGAGAACAACTCAAACCACTATTCTGATTTTTAGTACCCTGAACCGCAATTTGTTCTTGAGGTAACCAGTGATAAGATCTTTATTGGCATGCATCTTCTTCCCATTCCAGCTAGAGTAAGAAGCCATGACGGTTGAAACACCCTTCATGATGGCGTCATAATATGCAGGCATGTGAATGCTTAGCAATCCATTGTAACTGATCAAAGTGTTGTTCTCATTGATACCCTTGTTTGTTCCCCCATCTCCCACATAGTGCTTGGCACAGGCTGCAACCTTGTTCCTGGTTAAAATAATTAAATGAGAGGAATTGTCATACCACCTTGATATATGCTACTGACTTAGCATGCACTAAAGTGGGAAATGAACAAGTTTTCTATGAAATTTATTTTAAATGATTTATTCAATTTAAAAATAAATTCTAATAGTTTAGTGCATTTTAAAATAATAAAAATAGTAGTGGGAAGTTATTAACTTCTAAATCTCCCACTCCCACATCCTTTTTCTTATATCATATTTTGTAATTTATTTCATAACATATGATTTTAGAGACAAATGACTAGAAAAACTCAACGCACGCGCACACGTTATATTGCCCCACATCAACCTAGTGTATTTAGAATTTTAATCTTAGAGTAGAACGAGGAATCAAACTCAGCCTATTACAGAGAGATGGAAAAGGGCAAGCTCAGTGTACAAGGCTAGCCTATTACAGAGAGATGGAAAAGGGCAAGCTCAGTGTACAAGGCTCTCAACTTGTGGGATCTGAAGAGGGTAGATGTACGCAGCCTTACTCTTATAAACGAAGAGGTTGTTTTCAGGATACTTGAACCCATGACCTCCAGATCATAAGGCAACAACCTTACCATTGCACCGAGGCGTACTCTCTACTTAGAGATGGAATTCATATAAAAAGTTGGCAACTTCAGCAATGAAAAGAGAATAAACTGATGCCACTGGTGCATAAGACCTAATTAAATTATATGTATATTCTGAAACTAAATTGACCAAATAAACCAATCAAACATACAGAAATAAAATAAATAATTCTTTTACCCAATCATGATCCATATTGATTCATAGTCAACTCAATCAAAATTTACTTTTATAATTAAGGCGAGTTTGAAGCCACCGGTCTAAACTTTTAAGATTAAGAGTGGCTTTCATGATTCCTAACCATGTCCAATTTCCCACTCCCTACTCACAAGACCTTAAAGCCATCCTTTGTTAACTCAAAAAGGAAAAAAAAAAAATCCTTTCATATTAAGCTACCAGTATGATTCTTACCTTCCAGCAACGAAGGGAACTCCCTTTCTGGAATTGGCAGGGATGTCTCCTTGCAAGCCAGGTATAATTTCAGTCATCAATCGAACAATCTGAGGATCCTCACTGTAGCTTTCATAGCATCGTCCCCATCTTGGATCTCTGCAAACCTGTTAAACAAGAGGCAATTGACATATTAATTTACATGGTTAATACTTTATGTCATCTGAATAACAGAATACTTAAAAATAATGCTGCTTAATTACCGCAATGCATGGAGCAAAAGCATATTGAATTCCAGTGGCTCTAACTTCAAGGGCAGTTGCTTCTCCAATCTTTTTTATGAGCACTGGATCCCTATTCAACAGCAGAATTCATTATAATTATAGATGTTAATGCAACCAAACAGGAGAAATTTGCTTATAGATAAAGAATACGGATTATGTTTTTTGTTTTGGTCTACTATTTACTAACAGAAAAAGGCAAATGACAACAACAACAACAACAACAAAGCCTTTATCTACAATTTACTAACAGATAAAGGCAAATGAATCAGTGAAAATATAAAGGATATGCCTATTTGTTTCAGCAGAAGAATACTTGCCTTGTGACTCCAAGACCAACATTGTGAGGAAAGATGGTGGCTTTGTAGACATTATTGTGGCCATGGACTGCATCTATCCCATAAATCATTGGAATCCCAAGGCGTGTAGACAAGGATCCATCTTGGATCTGATTCACCAATTGGGCCCATGTCTCAGGGGATGCATTTGGAGCTGGAACACTTCCTCCACCACTCAGCACACTCCCTGCCATCCATGTATATCTAAAATGTCATCTTCTTTGCGGAAAAAAAAATCCAAATATGCAAATCATCGTGCGCCTAGATATGGTAAAGAATAAAACATATGTTTGGGATGCGTTTGCTATATTGACATCTTGACCCTATCTTGGATATCAATCAAAATTCAAGATGCTTGTGTTTGCACCCTTGTATCCAAATTGACGGGTATCATCCAAGAAATCAAGATGCCATATATATCATTCCACTCAAAAATTATAGGGATCTCACATCATACCCCTTTTATCAATTTAAACTTTGTTAACACTTTATAAGATACTATTTGTATCCTCTCTATGACAATTTTCAATTCAAATTGTCATATCAAACATGGCATCCTAAATAACATGGTATCTTATACGGATATACCATGGTATCTAAGATACCTTAATATGAGCTTTGATTAGAAGTCCAAGGATCGCTTACCAATGAAGTACTTCTTCATCACTTCAGGCGTGGCATTAACCCGTTCAATCTGGGTCATTTGGCCTATCTTTTCCTCTAGAGTCATTCGTTTCAGTAAATCTCTGATTCTAACATTAAGTGGTTGTTTTGGGTCTTTATACCTCAAATATTCTGCTTCTGAAACAGAAACCACGCAGAGCAATAGCAGAATACTCACAATGAGTATCGAAGATCTACCCATTTCGACGCACCTGAATCCGTAAGTAAGATGGAGATTAGAAACCGAAAAGAAACAATAACAAAAAGAGAAAGAGGAAGATTTAGGAGAATATGATGATTGAATGAATGAATGGTTAAGAGTACAAATAATAGTATTTATAATGTGAGCAGCTAAACAGAAAGGACAACAGAAGCGTATTCTGATGAATGTTGATAAAAAAACTCTCTGTTACTCATAACCATAAATCTAAGTAAAAACTCTGTTACTCATAACCATAAACCTAAATAAAAACTATTTGTTACTCATAACCATAAATCTAAGTTTCCTTTGTAGGTCATCATTTCAGAATTCTAATGGTTAAGAGAAACTAAGTTTATTAAACCGTTGAGAACAGAATACGACTGAGCTTCTGTCATTTATACTCGTTATATAAACAGAGTAAGATATTTAATGACCAAAAAATAAATAAAAAGAAAAAAGACCATCACCAAAACATGGATCAAACATTAAGAAGGCAATAATGAGATTCATCTGAAGAATGCACCAGACACACAGATTCCGAAATCCATTTCCAATACCAATAACTTGTGAATCCCATTCGCATATCAAGAACCAGCACTAACAAAGAATTAGAGAGGAAAACAAAAGACACTTCGCAATTGAAAAGAGCGAGAATGGAATGTAGCCATTAAAGAATAGAATAGAACTGACTTGCTGGATTGAGTTGCTTGCCCAAACTCAAAACCGTCACAAGAATGACGAAGATATTATCCTTCACCTCTCTCAATCTCTTTCAAGACGTGACTTGTTAAACGCAAAAAGTGAAAAATGTGGAGGGTAGGTTTATCTTTAGCATATGGGGACTAAGTAAAAATGCAGTGTATATATAGAAAGAGGAAGCTCCATTATCATACTGTTCAGTGCGCAGTGGGGCGACTGGTCCCAGGTCCCCAGCTGTGCTCCTCAACTAGCATATTTTAAAATTATTTATTTTTTGGCAATATCATTAGTCGGTGAGTGACCCTTTGCTTATATATATATATATAACTATTTTTTAAATAAATATATTTTTCTAATTAAATAATTATATATTAGAAATTTCTCTAATTTTTTTGGTACATAATGAAATAAAAGTTAGAACTTGTAACCACTTGTTAGTTATCCTCAGTCCTCATCACTAGACTACGTATGGTTTAACATCATCTTTTGTTTAAGCTGCTCTTAATTTTTCTAGTTGACACAAAAATTAATTTGGGTCCACTAATTTTAAATAAAATAATGTTGTTCTTCTAATTTATTTATTAAAATAATTTAGTCTGTAATTTTAATTAAAAGATACTTCACCTATAACTATTTGAAAAAAATAATTGCAGCGACACATTTAAGTTATATTTATACGGAATGACAAAAATGTAACTATTATCACCTATAATTATTTGATTTAATTTTTTACAGATAAATTTAAAAATGCTGCTAATATTAAAATTAAATTGGCTAAATTACTTAGATAAATTAAAACAAAGAAAACACTTAAGTCAATATTTAATTTCATTCTTTTTATAACATGTGTGCTTTTATTTATTTGGAATACATTTAAGTATTTAGATATGTAATAAACGTGAATCCGTTGAGGAGTTGAGATAATGATGGCATGTAAGAAGAAGTTTCAGAATTGAGTAAATTCCATCCTCTATTAACAAGTTTGCTGAGATGGCATTTAATGGTTCATACGTGGCAATTAAAAATGGTATGACATACGGAGACAAGGAAGATGAGTCATTCGAGTAGAAGGACAGTGAATCATGACAAAGTACAAAATTGACAAAAGAAATGATTTAGGGACTAAATTGATAAAGAATCAATTTTTCAAGCACTAAGACAACAAATTACTCTTCCAAAATTTAATGAATTTATACATAATATTTTAATAAAATATTGTTTCAATTTAATCATAAAAAATCAGCCATTTTAATTTAGTCTTAATAGTATTACACTTATCTCAATCCAATCTCTCTACCCATTGAAGTAACTTTTGAAAATGAGAAATTTAAAATTTAACAATGGTAGATTTAGTAATTTAATAACTTAAAAAGTTAAATTAAAACAAATACAATATTTATATACAATTTCATGTATTTTTGTCATTAGGTTATCTAAAAAAAAAATAGTACATGTGCAACATTTTCGTGAAAAGAAACCAATAATGAAATGCTGAGTTATAAAAAATATATAAATATTTTTACAAACTATACAGTTATCATATTCTAAATGAAAAAACATAGACTTATTGTATTCTAATTAAACCAAAATATTTGGATTTGAATATAAGTTTTTTTTTTTGAAAATTGAATTTAGATGCTTACTTTTGAAAAATCAAATAAAAACAAATGTAATTTTTAAATATCAAATCATTAGGGTACTAATAATAATTTCATATCAATTTCTCAAAAATTCAGATCTCACACAAGAATAATGACTTTTTTTTAAACAATCATCATATATTTGAACACTAAATTATGAGTACCGAGTAATTCAAATTTAAATCGAATAATATTATAATAGATGATAAAATTTTTTTTACTAAATTTTAATATAATTTTATTCTTAATAATTTAAATTTAAAATTTCTAATTAAATTAAAATAATTATTTATCAATTAACCTATTGCATTTGATAGTAAAAATAACGACTTCATTAGGTGGCTTTAGACAGAAGCGTTAATTTAGTTGCGGGAAGATAGGGACTGTTGTTGGACGCTATGATAACGGGCTTAAGGTCCAAACTTTAAAGCTGGCACGGAAAACGCGGGATATTATAATGTAGAAAATAACAATATTAAATAAAAAGTGCACGTAATCCAAAAGAGAATAAGCATCATATGTATAAAAAGTGTACCCTATTTTTGAAAGTAAAGAAATGGATTGCTAAAACTACGAATCAATATCGAAAAATTAATGGACGAATCATTATCAACGTGCATTAGGCAAACACGTCTCTTGCACGTTTGGCCTTTTATGCAAAGTCAATATTGGACCGTTGGGGCTGCCGTTGCGTCTTTTTGAATCGGATGCCTCCTTTTTTGTTCTCCTTTCTTTCTTATTGTTGCAAAGAGATAAATACGAAATTTTGTTGCAGAAGAGAAATATTCTTTCTTTTTTTTTTCCTCTTTGATAATCAAATTTTCTTGGAAAAAATGCAGATAACCCCTATGAATTTTTTTCAATATATAGAAAATTTTCATGAACTACTTAAAAAATAACCCTTATAAATTTTTTATTTTGTGCAAAAAAACTCTTATATCTAGTTGATGGTTAGTCAAATTAACCGTCAGTGTTGACTAGGATTACATTATCACTTTGTCAGCACAAATTTTTCACATCAATATTTGACTTGGCTAAAATAATGTCATGTTAGCATGGTAAAAAAACATTACCCATAACCCACACTTGACCTGTTGACCCACACACCCTTGTCTTCATCTCCTCCCTCATCAAACTCTGTCTACTTCATCTGCCACCTCCTCCTCAAGTCCCAAATCCTCACACACCTATGGGATTTCAACTCCCTCTGGACTGTTTGCTTCCTCCTCGTCCTCTTCATTTCCCTTTGGGCCATCACCGAGCACCTCTGCATCCCTTTCTTTCGCCTCTGCTACCTCTACCCCTCCCTCCCCTCCCTCCCCCTCTCCCACTAAGCTGACCTCTGCAAGTTCCACATCGTCCTCTTCCTCGGCTTCTTTAGCTCACCTAACCTTTGTAAGTTCGTTTTTATTTGTTTGCTTTATAAAGAAAGGAAAAAAAAAGAAAGAAAAGAGCCTTATCTTCCTCTGTGGGCACGTGAATCCAACAAAGAAGGAAAAATGGTTTCAGAAATTGTAATTTATTTGAATGGATGAAGAAAGGGATAATTAATTTGTATGGGATCCAATCCCAAGAGGAATGAAATCAAAAGAAGATGATAATGGCAAACACTAAAGAGAACAAACCAAAAAGATAATGATGAAGGAAAAGACATAACACAAAGAGGCATGTGGGAAGCTTGTGATTTCACAGTGTGGAATGGACACGTTAAAAAAAAAAAACACAACTGTGTGTGCCCCTTTGCTTGCTCTCATGTCAGTAAAACAACAACCTATTGCCATACAGGGCTGTATTTTCATTCTATCTTGATCCGTGACATCTTAATCTATGTCTGCAGGGGAAAATGAAGAGGACGAGGAAGAAGTGAACAATCTAGAGGGAGGTGAAATCCTAAAGTAGGTAAGGATTTGGGACTTGAGGCAGAGGTGGAAGATGAAGCAGAAGGAGAGGATGATGAAGGAGGAGATGAGCACAAGGGTGTGTGGGTCAGCGGATCATGGGTGGGTTGTGGGTTATATATATATATATATGCTGACATGGCATTATTTTAGCCATGTCAAATGCTAATGTATAAAATTTGTGATGACGTGGCAGTGATGTAATCTTAGTCAACGCTGACCGTTAACTTGACTAATAGTCAACTGAATAGAAGAACTTTTTTGCATAAAAGAGAAAGTTTATATGGGGTTTTTTTTATTGAGTTTTATCGTTCATGGGGGTTTTCTACACATTAAGAAAAGTTTATAGGGGTTATTTGCATTTTTCCCAATTTTCTTTCTTATTTACATTGGTTTTTTTCTTTATATACCAATATTTGTTATATGAAATATCCTATTCTTTATTATTTACTTGCACATACCATCTTGACAAATGATTTTTTTTTTTCACTTTTCTAGGATACACATAAATTGTAAATTTCCTTTTTTTGGGCTTTCAATCTAGTCACTAAAATATAGTTTTCTTTCATTATCAAAACCACAAGTTTATAGAGACCCGCTAAATTTTGAGTAAACTAGTTTAAGGTCATGTTAAACCACAGAGATGTAAATATCCCTTGACGTTGATTTTCTTTTTTCTTTTTTCGTTCACAAGACTTGAACTTAGAATCTTATCTAAAGAAAAAATGTGTCGAAAATCAATTTTAGATCATCGTTAGTATAAAATGAAATATTTGATAGAAATCAATCTCAATTTTCTTCCACTCAACCATTTTCTTTTTTTTTTTTTCAGTCTCCTAATCAAAAACAAGAACTTCAAAAGTTTTTCATATTTTAAATTGCATATAAGGTAATTTATTTGTTTTAATTTAATTATTTTTACCTTGTATAAAAAGGAATTAACATTTTTGCCTTGAAGTTGAGCAAGTGACCCTTTTATACATTTCAAAATTTGCTAGCCATTAGGAGAAGGCTACTCATTAAATTCGTCAATAGTCAATTCATTAAATGCTTAAGGATCATTGATAAGATTTGTTTAATCTATGTGTGATCTTGATATCCAAAGTTGGAAGGTTCATGCTTTTATGTTTCTTGATTGCTGGAATTTTTGAATCAGCACCCTACTAAACTTTCTTTTTTTGATCCTTCCATTTCCCATGCCATCAAAATGATATTTTTCCTTTCTAATGATTACTCATTAATTAGTAGATATTCTGGTTGATTGACTTCGTTGATAGGCCTTGATTATTGGAATCTTCCGAAATAATCAAGACCCTGACAAATTTTCCTTTTCTGCACCATCCATTTTTTATGCCTTCAAAACGGTCAGCTTCTTTTTAAAGCTCCCTCAATAATTTCTGTAGCATTGGCAACACTGTAATGCTTTGAATCATATATGTGAATTTGGTTCCTCATGGAAATTGTGTGACTTAAGAAGGGAGATAAATCTCCAATTAGTTGACCACATTTGATCTTCTTTAATTGCAATAGTCCCCTTCATTAGTTGCACGTAATATTATTTTTTATGAGCCAACTCCTTTTATGTAGCTTCCATATTTGATTTCTTTCAAACAGTCATTTTCCTACCTTCCTTTTCTGTGTGATACTGGTCAGATTCCTTTTCTGCTTCTTGAATGTTTCCATTCATTGCTTCCATAGAGATAATTTCCTTATTGTCTTTCAGTATTTATTCTAACACAATTATCTTTTGATTCTTTCCTATTTAATTGTTCATATCTAGCATCCTAAGTTCACTCCTAATTTACGTTAAATAACCTTGTAAATTAAGTTCACCACCTCAAGAGTATCACAAACCCAAATTTTGAGTACCTTTTAGGTACTTGAAAATCCTTTTAATAGCAATAAGGTGGGATTCCTTAGGTTCAGCAATAAGTTGAAAATCCTTTTACATGATTCATCTTTTTCATCTTATGTATTGTCCCCATCGGGGTCTTGGTTTCTTTAGTCGTGTCCATCCCGAACTTCTTTAAGAGTTCTTTTATATATTTAGTGTGGCTAATGAAGATGTCATCCTTGGTTTACTTAACTTGTAGTCCAAGGAAGAAGGTAATCTCACCCATCATGCTCATCTTAAATTCACTTGTCATTAGTTTAGAAACATTGGCAACCAACACTCTCCAATTCCAATAAAGAACTGGGACAAGCATTTAGAATTTGGAGACCCAATAGACCAACTAGATACCATGGTAAATGAGCTCAAGAGTCAAGGTTATGGCAATCTAACCGTCCAACTAGTGGTCAACCCAAGCACTAATGTAAGTGTCACATCCCAAGACTGACTTATAACCAGCATGGAGGAGTACTCACTCTCCCTCATAAGCCTTACTTCTACCTAAAACCCATAGCAATATATGACAATCTCAAGCCTTATTTCTACTTAGTATGGAACATTTTTCTTATTTCATGAATTCCAACTCTATCATAAAAATGTTATTTTTTACTTTAAAAGGATTCTTAACTATCCTTGTAAAATTGTATTCTTTCACTCGTTATATATAATAGATATTTTAAAAAAAATCTAAATTTGAGGATATGACTAAAAAAAAGGCATGCTTGTTGTTTTGGCTTTAGAAAAGAGAAAGGTTTATATCTATAAGAATAAAAGTTATGGAATATGTTTGTGCTTATGAAGCACTTTTTTTTGGTTGAAATACATAATGATTATGAAAGCTATATGAATTTGAGTTCTTTTGATTTAATATCTATGGGAAATGGCTCATTATGTATTGAAAGGATTTTACCATTGAGTTCTTGAGGAAATGACTAAAAGTAATAGTTTTCAATGACGTTATGGAAGTTACATTGCGAAGTTGTTCAAAAACCGGAATTGAGTGATAGAGTTTAATTGTCTAATATTGTTTGAGTTTATTGATTAACTAAAGCCTCGCGATGTAAATTGCCAAGTATAATTTATTCGCACAATATGGTCTTATGTGTGTATCTACATGTACTAATTGTATAGTGAATTGTAAATGGGACAGTTTGGCTTTGTTGTCCTTGGTCTCACATTGTTGTAAGCACAAAAAGGGAAGAACTGAGAAGGATTCTTATGCTTTTGTGGTCGTAAGTTGCTTAGGAACGATTGGCCTACTGTCGCACGAGTTATTATCTATGATGGTGATATGATGTAGCAAAGTGAATTCTTGTGATTGTAACCCTATGTATATGTTGCATCATCTCTTGTGCATATTGTACCCGCATGATAAGCTGTCTCATTCATCTTGAATTGTTGGCATCAATCATATGTAAAAGATGCATGCGCATTCATGAGGTAAAGGTGAGACGAGGAGGCTTTCAGTTGGATAAGGCTGGACATTGGTCACTACCAAGGCCTCATTATATCGTGTGCATGATGAGTAGGATAAAAGGGGATGTTATGTTGTGCCTTTGATAATCATTGAATGCAAGGGGGACCAGTATTAGTGAATCACATTCTCATGTATTCATGGAAATTAATTATTTATCTTTGTATTTTTGTATGCTATTTCGTAAATTTTAAATATGTACTGGAAGTAAAGAAAGGTATGAACGTGGTTGTAAATTTCACCGAGCCAGTGACTAATCTACGGTTTCTCTAAAATGATTCGAATTGTAACGTTAACAAGTATAGTGTACCTATTAAAGGCATGTTGCTACTCCTATTTAGAATATTATGAGTATATGTAGAAGTATTTATGTTTGCATCTGGCAACTTATATTGTCCAATAAAATGTCCTTGTATAGTGTAGGGTAATTCTTTCTCACTAGGTTTTCAAACTCACACCCCTATAATTTCATGTACCATAAGGAAGATGTGTAGTTGATCCGGCTTTGCCATTGTCTTGTGTTTGAGGTGTCACTTGTGTTGCGAAGGGTATCCGTTGGAGGAGTAGTGGGTATTCTCTGCTTGACCCTCTTGTTTCGGGTTAGTGTCCTTGAGTATAATTCTGTTTATGTCTTGTCTAGAAAGCTTTGTAGTCGTATAGGTCACTTAGATCCTTAGGAAGTTAAGAGTGAACGGTTGTTAATTAAGATGTGCATTTCATTTTAAAAATTTTGATTTTCATAAAAGTAAATGCTTTCGATGTTAGGAGGAGTGTGTCCGCTGATTACAAGATTTTCATCATAAATGAGAAGATATATGTGCATTCATAAGTTAGGTTTTATCATAAGTACACAATTATATTAAGGCGTGTAATTAAATGAGTTTAGTAAAATGTTATGGTATGTGTCAATCAGGCTAAGCCTAGGCTTACAAACCGAGGGACATGTCCCTAGGTTTGTGCTGATCGCGTGTCCGCTTGGAGGTAATGACATAACCTAGTTAACTTACCCGAATATAGAGTCATCTATGAAACAAAAGAAAGGAAAGGAAGGATCAAACCATTACTCTGAACAAGTGGAGCCTGATACCAACACTTGCTACCACCACTATACTTCCTTCGTGCCTGAAAATATTGAGGCATAAGTCATACTGACCCAGTGAAGAAAACTCTACCCTACCTCAGCACATAAACATAATGTGGATAAATATATATAGGAAAGTATACATATATTCGTACCTATAGTTGGAAATATACTCACAAGATTGTACCATAATACCATTGCCAATTCCAAGACAATACCATATATCACTGCAATGCTCAAACCAAAGTATTCCAACATAACCACTAGTATTATCAAGCATCGATATTTACCATATAAGTCCTACTTATAGCCTTGTTACACAAACAAGACAATACATGAGTGATTTATACACTCAGTGAGCAAACAACATTATTAGATATGCGCATTCAAAAATAATAAACATGTTGAACCCATTGCAAGATAATATATCTTGTTTTTTATGATTTACATACAAATTAAAATAAATATATTATTGTGCTTAAATGTTTTATTATTTTAGGAATACATGAATCAAGTCAAGGCACCAAGAACAAAGAGCAAAGAAAGGAGTAAATTTATCCTTTGTAGCCTTAGGACTTAGATTCTTTGTAAAATTATTTGATGGCAAGAAAAAGAGCTTTTGATTTTATTTTAAAATGTTTTTAAAACTTCATCCAAGTTAGAAATGTTTTTACAAAAGTTGGTTTAAGGTTATGTTGAAGAATAGACATACATACCAGTTGCACAAGTAATATAGTGAAAAGAGTAAAGATTATCGTTCCCACAAGGACTAACTCGCTAATTACTCAAGAAACTCAAACGTATTAATTAGACAAGACAATTTGGATCGAAGATAGCTCTAAGTTAAAAACTGAAAGGTAAATTCAAGTGACAAAATACTTTTATACTTTTTCACAAATAACAATGAACGCACTCACAAAATTGGATGAAATTAATTCAACAAAAGGCCTAGAACTACTAATCCCCCTCTTCCGTCCTAAGAATTGCTAAACTCTCTCTAACACTTGCAATTCTAATCAATTATACACTCTAATCTCAAGTTTTCTAATGGCTTAAAATAATTCTCCCGAATCTAAATTAAGTTATTCAACTCTAACACAATCCCTAATGTGAGTTAAGCCTAATAAGCAACAACTGAATTTGCTTAAACAAACTAATATTCCTATG
The DNA here is from genome assembly GCA_037074585.1 of Biancaea sappan. Taxonomy (NCBI): domain Eukaryota; kingdom Viridiplantae; phylum Streptophyta; class Magnoliopsida; order Fabales; family Fabaceae; genus Biancaea; species Biancaea sappan. The sequence continues at coordinate 51,674,158 of CM073494.1, read as the reverse complement.
AGTTAACAAGCAAAAACCTATAAGATTTAAGCACTTGCCCTATTCACTCAATGTTCTACAAACACCTCCCTAGTTAAAGTTCGATGAAAGCAACTTGCAATTAATAAAGTGATTAGATTTAAAGCAAGCACAATATAGATAAATGATAGGAATGTATTAATCTAAAAGAAATCGCAAGTGTAGAGAGAAATACAATTCCTAATATGAAATTAGGTTCATAGTAACCTTTGAACAAGAAATTAGCTACTCATAACTCTAAAACTACCAAAAAAAAAAAGTAAAAGATAGAGAAAACTCTATGAATCCAAGGTTGAGTTAACAAAAATTAGGATAAAAAAGCTTTGGGAATGGATTCGTCTTTCTCCTTCAACAAAAACGGTGCCCTATCCTTCTATCTTGTTCTCAGAATGCCCTAAAAACTCCTTATTTTTGCTATTTAAACCTCCAGTAGAAACTAGTAAAAATTGACCCACTGCTATAGCGGCACAATCCCACCGCTATAGCAATAGTAGACATTTTAAAAATCAGAAGTTCAGTGCTCACTGCTATAGTAGTATAAGCCCACCATTATAGCGATGAGAGGCAGAAAGGGGCTTCAAAAGCTCTTTGGTCAAGGGGCCATTGCTATAGCGGTGAAGTAGCTGGCAGAAAGGTAGACTGCAACAAGCTCTAATCAGGGTCTTGCCCCTATAATGACACATGTTCACCACTATAGCGGTGGAAGGCAAAGGAGAACTTCTTTTGCAGTAGCTTCAGTATTGTAGCTCTGACACGATCCACATCTAGCACGAGCTTCACACTAACTCAACCTATAACAAAAGACCAATAAACATCATTAATTAGCAAATTTGAATCATGAAATAACCCAAATTACCCTAAACTCTAAGAAAACTTAAACTACTCTAAATTACTCAAAATATGGGTTAAAACATGTAAGTTTAAGCAAGATAGAGATCAAAAGAAAAAGTAATTAGCACCAAACTAGTGCTAAGTTGAGAATTTAACACTCCCTTAAACTTAAACTTTTGCTTGCTCTCAAGCAAATCAACCCTCACAATAGACAACGGTGCAAAGTAGAAGTCAAATAAGCAAATTCACAAACAAGATATGAAAATAATTGAACTAAGCAAGGGAAAAGAGTGATTTGTGCAAGCAAAAATTGAACCATCTATTAAAGTTAAATTCAAGAAATACTTTTACTAGAGAAAAGCCATACTTGCAATAATATCATGGAAACTAAATAAAAAAGTCAAATAAACACCTTGATATTTCAAAAACCTCTTAAAGCAAAATACAATTAGCTAAGTTAATCTTTCCCTTTTAAAATTTTTACACTCTCAAGGGTTTTTATTCCAAATTCTGTTGGATTCATTCAACAAACTAAACAAGAGATGTAGCTAGTAGGAAGCAGAATCTGTGCGCCTTATCCACATGACTCTTCCTGCGCTTTCACACCCGAGGAGAAAATTTCAAAATGAGATAAGTGTCTATGCGCTAATCCACACAACACTTTCCTATCCCTTCAGTCTCTTAAACCAACTGAAGGTATAGTTCATTGGATGAAATAGTGTCCGTGCACTTAATCCACACAACACTGCTTCAACATAAATCACTCTTTCTAGCCAGTTAATTATTCTTATTTATAAAAAAAATGTCATTTTTTATTTAAATGAAATTTGCAATGTACACCCCTTATTGAGCTCACTTTTGATTTTAGGAAAGCTTAACTAAAGTAAAAACAATTATTCTAAGAGTTCCCAAAACTTAAATTAGGCTACAATAAATTTTGAAAGAAATTTCCTAATATTATTAAAAGTAAGGCTAATTCTCTGTTAAAATCAATTTAAAAGAACTTAATTTTAACAAAATTTTTTCTAGTTTTTAAAACAACAAATCAACTCCTTTCCTTTACAAAGATCTAATCACAACAAAAATTTTGAAAATTTTTGAAAACCTGACATATCTGAGCTATGCTTTTCACACCAATCAAACAAACACACAAAACAAAAACAAAACTTATCTCCCCCAAACTTGAATTTGACAGTAACCTCACTCTCCCAAATCAGCAAAACAGAGAAAGAAGAACAGACCAACAACATAACAACCAAGAAAGAGAAACACCTCAGATAAAATAATCAAAACAAAAAATAAAACAATTAAAACTAAGAAAACAAGAAAACTTAGGTTGCCTCATAAGAACGTTAAGTTTATAGTCTTCAGCTAGACTTTACCAATGCTTGTTTAAGGTGGATCTTCTAATGTTGGCAGCTTCTTAAATGTTTTCAACTAAGTAACAACCATGTTTGTGATGTCAAGAGGTTTGAATTTAATGAGATCATCACAAAACTTGGCATAAGCCTCTAAAATTCCTAGAACCCCCTTATTTTTTTTTCCACATCTTCATCATCCTCCAACCAATCTTTACTCAACTCATTATAAAAGTATCCATAAGATTCCTCATCAATCATCTTTACACAATAGCATTCCTCCAGGTCATCAGAAGCTTTCATTGCCTTGTTCATTTTAAAGGTGACCTGTTGATCGTTGACCCTTATGGTTAACTTATCTTTGTGAACAAAAATTAAAGTCCTTCTAATAGTGAAAAAGGTATTAGGATCTCCTTGTCTTCCTCATAGTCCATGATGATAAAGTTAGCCAAAAAAATTAACTTGTTCACCTTGACAAGTACATCCTCAATAATTCCATTCGGATAACACAATGAACGGTCAGTTAGTTGAAGCATCACTGTCGTAGGCCAAGCATCTGCCAAACCCAATTTCTTGAAGATAGAAATTGGCATTAAATTTACATTGTCTCCCAGAACACACAGTGCTTTACCATCAAATTTTTTTTCCAATATTGCATGGGATTACAAAACTACCCGGATCTTGCATTTTAATGGGTAACTTCTTATGAAGGATGGTGTTACATTCGTGAGTCATAGCAACAATCTCAAACTCAAACAAGCACCTCTTTCTTGATAGAACATCCTTCAAAAACTTTGCATGGCTAGGCATTTGTTTTAATGCCTCTACAAAAACTTGTTAGCGATTTGGTATGTGTACTAGTCGTATAAGTAATATAGTGTAAAATGAGTAAGAATGTTGATCCCACGAGAACTAACTCGCTAACTACTCGAGAAATTCAATTGTATTAGTTAGACAAACTAAATTGGATTAAAGGTAGCTATATTCAAAGAACTGGAAAAGAAATAAAATCTGTAAAATAGAATGCAATTAACAATGGCCAATAAACGATTCCATTAAATTAATATAAGTAAAAGCCTACAGTCATTAATCTCCCTCTTCCGTCCTAGAAATTATTAATCTCTTTCTTACACATGTAATTCTAATTAATTATACAAGTTAATTTTAGGTTATCTTATGGCTTAAAATGATCCTCTCGAAAATAAATTAAGCCACTCAACTCCTACGCAATCCCTCACGTGGGCTAAGTCTAATACAAATCAACCTAAAATTGATTAAACGAGATCAACTAATATCCCTATCAGTTAACAAGCAAAATCCCTTAGGTTAAGGTCATGCACTTGTCCCCTTCAATTAGAGTTCTACTCTTATTTCCCCTTCCCGAGATGGATAAGAGCAACGTGTAAACTATAGATTGATCAAGTTCATAGCAAGCTCAATGTAAATAAATGAAAAGACATGTAAAAGAAATCACTAATACAAAGAGATAAATAATCCCTAATATGGAATTAGGTTTATAGCAACTCTAAATGAGAAAAATTAGCCACTCATGGCCTTAAAACTACATAATACAGTAAAAGATAGAGAAAACTCTATGAATCCAAAGTTGAGTTAATGGAAATTGGGCCCAAAGAGCTTCGAAATGGGATTCTTTCTCTTCCCTTTGTAAAATTAGCATCCTCTGACTTCTCCCGAACTCAGAATGACCTAAAAACTCCTTCTTTTTGCTATTTAAACCAACGTAGAAACGCGATCCACGGCTATAGCAGTGACTACCCATCATTATAGCAGTGGTAGGCAAAGAAAATGGTCTTTAAAAGGCTGATGTCTAGGGCTTGCCACTATAGCAGTGGATGGCAGAATAGAAAGCTTCACTTGATGGGTTCTAGTAGCCACCATTATAGCGGTACAAGACCACCACTGTAGCGGTGGGTGGCAGTGGGAAAGCTTCAACATCTTTGGAAATGCAGCTTCACATGTCCGTCTTTGTACACTAACTCATCCCTAACTTAACCTATACTAAAAGACTAATAACACCATCAAAACACAGGGCTAAGACATAAAATTACTCAAACTAATCTAAATCTGATAAAACATAAAATAATCTAAAACACTCAAAACAAGGGTTAAGAATCACAAGCCAAGGCAAGTAAGAGATAAAAAGATAGAGCATTTAGCACCAAAATGGTACTAAATTGAGAACTCAATAGATATTAATGTGAAGTTGCTTCAAGATCTCTAAGAATTTTTTATATTGTCAATCCAAATTGAGCTTTTTATGCCTCTGAGGATAAGGTAATAGTGAAATAAAATTTCCAACCCTCATGTCTTACATTGTATTTTCACCCTTACCATTAGCACCTAAAGTATTTACTTTCTCAATCGCCTTCTCTTGAGGTTCGATAACTTTTTCATTCTCTTTTCCAGTGATCACCCCTTGCTTCTGATCATGTGATTTGACAGCATCAGGGAGCTCCTTGCCACTCCTTAAGGTAATGGCATTACAGTACTCTTTGCCCTCCCTTCTTGGGTTATTTTCAGTGTCACTGGGGAGATTACCTTATGGCCTATTTTCAGAGCGAGTGCCAACTGGCCCATCTAAGTTTCTAAGTTTTTAATTGCAACATTCTGAGTTTGAAACATCGTCCACTCATCTCTATGAACTTCATGAACATGTCCTCTATTGATAATTTCTTCTCTACTTGAGGTGGTAGAGCTCTATTTTGGGGAATGTAGTTATTCTTATTATTGAAGCCTAGAGGTTGAGAAGGCTTACTCAAAGATAAAGATGAAAGATTCAAACAATGGTTATTGCTCCAGGAGAAATTTGAGTGGTTTCTTGTCCCCATATTATAGGTGTTGGAATATGGGTTATTTTGATTCCTCTGTTGATTAACCATATAGTTCAGTTGCTCCACTGTAGCAATATCCTCACAACACCCATTGATATAAGCACTACTACAGAAATCACCCATTACCTCTGTTGTGGCTATTGTATTCACTTTTGCTGATTCTAGTTGTCTCGAGCACAACATATCGACTTTCTTAGCCAATGCTTCATTATAAGCCAACAGAGTGTTGAAGGTGTCTAATTCCATAACTCCCCTCCTTGAAATATTCTTAGCTCGGCTAGAAGCAATTTGCCCTGCCCCATAGACTCTATTATCTCTGAAGCTTGCTTGATTGGTTTAGCCATCAAAGCACCACCAGTTGCGGCTTCCAGTTTATCTCATGTCTCATATTTTAGGCCACTGTGGAAGATAGTGAGTTGTTGCCACTCTTGAATGCCATGATTTAGGCATTTGTTCAGCGATTCCCTAAAATGCTCCTATGCTTCAGATTAATTTTCTCCATCATGTTGATAGAAAGCAATAATATCATTCCTCAACTTGACTGACTCTGAAGGAGGAAATAATTTATCCAAGAATTTTCTCTAGAGTTAATCCCAAGTAGTGATGCTCTCTTTTGGTTGAGAAGTCGACCAACTCTTTGTACATCCTTCAAGGAGAAGATGAATAAACAAATGCGAAGAGCATTATCACTCACTCCATTCAGCTTAACCATATCACAGTTGTCAAAAAAAATGTGTGATGTGGTTATTTGGGTCCTACATAGGACTTCCCTGAAATTGATCCTGTTGAACCAAATTTATCAATACTGCCTTAATTTCGAAATTATTAGTACTGAGCAGAGGTTTCACTATATTGGAAGTGTGTCCAACATTAGTGGGTGAAGCATAATCCCACACAGCTCTATTGTCATCCTGTTGCATATTTCCAGCACCATTAATCATATTATTTCCAATATTATCTGTTATTTCTTCTTCTTCTTGAGAATCTTGTTTCTCTTGAATTTTTCTTACTCTTGCTCTTTTCTGGCTTTCCTTGCAAGTTTCTCGATCTCAGGCTCGTATAAGAGTTCAGACGGATCAAGAGTACCTCATATACATAGCAAAAATTATCAATCAAAATTGACAAAAAGGAAATTAGGAAAACAACTGTTAATTTCCCAATTAACATGATTTTTGTGCACTTTTTCTTGCATTTGAACTTGATTTTGCTTGAATTTTACTGATGTAATTCTTTGGCATCAAGATTTTCTAATTTGGAATTCCCTGAGCTCAATGTTACTTTCTTGATTTACCTTTATTTTTATGTTAGTAAATTAGTATTTTATCTTATATTTCAGGGGTACAAAGATTGATCACCAATTAGAGGAGAGCAAACCACTACATTCGATTCCCAGCTTTCGACGCTGCATTTTAGAAGAGGAATTCTTGCCCAGCAGCCCACCGCTTAGTGCTAGCTATCTAGCGCTCGGTGCTAGAGCAGCAGATTCATCAACAGTTTGCTCTGCCTTCTACCGCTGAAGTAGTGAATTCACACTGCTGTAGTATAAGCTTACCGGTACCTAGCGTTGGCTATCTAGTGCCCGGCGTTGGAGTAGCAGTTTCTTCAACAATTGTTTCTGCTCTCCATTGCTGCAACTATGAGATCGCATCATTGCAGTGTGAGATCCTCCACTGCTCCCTTAAGTGCCATGCTGATGCTTTTCTTTGGTCTATCTCTCTATGCTCTACCTCTGCAGCGGTGAAAATGTACCACTACAGTGGTGGTGCGAGTTTTCTGTCACATCAAGAATGCTTTAAATAGCTACTGAGGTTAATTTTTTAGGTAATTCTGATCCGGAGAAAAGTGGAGAATGCCGTTTTTGCTGAGAATCGAATGAGGAATCTAATTTTAAAGGCTTGGGGGCTCAAATCCATCATTCAACATCAGAATCATGCTTTTTCTACCCTTAATTCTACTTTCTGTCATTTTTATTCCATGAGTAGCTAGATTTTCCTTCTAGGGTTACTATGAACTCAACTCCAAATTAGATTTTGTCTTTTCTCATATATCTATAACTTTTATTCAATCAATATAAGTCTTTTTATTCATTTTACTGCTGCATTATATGGACTTGATCAATCTATATTTCTACTTGTTGCTGTCATCAATCTAAGGAGAGGGAGGTGAGAGTAGAATGTTGAATAGGGAGGACAAATGCGTGAACCTTAACTTAAGTGTTTTCGCTTGTTAGCTAAAAAGAATATTAGTTAATCTTGTTTAATCAAAGCTAGGTTGGTTAGTACTCACTTAACTCATTTAAGGAATTGAGTAGGTGTTAAGTATCTTAATTGAGATTTAGGAGAATTTTTTTAAGTTATTAGAATAACCCAGGATTAACTTATATGATTGATAGAGTTATAAGTGCGTTAGAGAAGTTTACAATTTCTAGGACAGATGTGAAGGATTGTAGCCTTAGGCTTTTAATTAGATTAATTTCAATCAACCTGAGTATTCATTTGCTGTCACTCATAAAAATTATTGTCACTTACCTTTTTACTTCGTCAATTCTTGACTAGAGCTATCTTCATTCCAACATTTTCTTCTAACTAATTTGGTTAAATTTCTTAAGTAGTTAGCCACTTAGTCCTTGAGGGAACAATATCTTACTCATTATTCATTACTTGTGCAACTGGTGCGCTTCTCACATCGCTAACAACTCTAAAAGTAAAAATTACTAATTAAAAAAAAAAGAAAGAGAATTAAAATTTAAAACAAAACAAAATAATTTAAAATAGAAAAATCTCCAATCTAGCACTTTTAAATTTCTTAAAATATTAGCTGAAAATCATTAGTCCTCGGCAACTGCACCAAAAACTTGTTAATGAATTGGCAAGCGCACTAGTCCCACAAGTAATACAGTGAAAAAAGTAAAGATTATTCTTTCTACAAGGACTAATTCATTAATTACTCAAGAGACTCAAACGTATTAGTTAGACAAGCCAATTTGGATCGAAGACAGCTCTAAGTTAAAAACTGAAAGGTAAATTCAAGTGACAAAATATTTATATACTTTTTCACAAATAACAATGAATGCACTCACAAAATTAGATGAAATTAATTCAATAAATGGCCTATAGCTACTAATCCCCCTTTTCGTCCTAAGAATTGCTAAACTCTTTCTAACACTTGCAATTCTAATCAATTATACAATTTAATCTTAGGTTTCGTAATGGCTTAAAATAATTCTTTCGAATCTAAATTAAGCTACTCAACTCTAACACAATCCTTTATGTGAGTTAAGCCTAATAAGCAACAACCTAATTTGATTAAACGAGGTTAACTAATATTCCTATGAGTTAACAAGCAAAAAACTTAAGGTTCAAGCATTCGCCCTATTCACTCAATGTTTTACAAATACCTCCCTTGCCAAAGTTCAATGAAAGCAACTTGCAAGCAATAAAGTGATCAAATTTAAAGTAAACACAATATAGATGAATGATAGGAATGTATTAATTCAAAAGAAATCACTAGTGTAGAGAGAAATACAACTCCTAATCTGAAATTAGGTTCAGAGTAACCCTAAAACAAGAAAATTAGCTACTCATAGCTCTAAAACTATAGAAAACAACAAGAGATAGAGAAAACTCCATGAATCCGAGGTTAGCTTGACAAAAATCAGGATCGAAAAGCTTTAGGAATGGATTCTTCTTTTTCCTTGCAAAAACAGTGTCCTCTCCTTCTGTCTCATGCTTAGAATGCCCTAAAAACTCTTCCTTTTTGCTATTTAAACTTCTAGAAGAAACCAACAAAAATCGACTCGCTGTTATAGCAACACAATCTCACTGCTATAGCGGTAAAAGACATTTTAAAAATCTGAAGTTCAGTGCTCACCATTATAACAGTACAAGCCCACTGCTATAGCAGTGAGAGGCAGAGAGGGGATTCAAAAGCACTTTGGTCCAGGAGCCACCACTATAGTCGTGGTTGGCAGAAAGGTTAACTACAACAAGCTCAAATCAAGGTCTTGCACCGTTATAGGCAGAGGAGAACTTCTTTTACTTAGCTCCAGTATTGTAGCTCTAACACAGTCCACGTCTCGTACAAGCTTCACACCAACTCAACCTATAACAGAAGACTAATAAACATCATTAATCAACAAATCTGAATCATGAAATTACCCAAATTACCCTAAACTCTAAGAAAACTTAAACTACTCTAAACTATTCAAAACATGGGGTTAAGACATGCAAGTATAGGCAAGATAAAGATTAAAAAGAAAAAAGGTAATTAGCACAAAAATGGTGCTAAGCTGAGAACTTAATAGGTTATTAAGTCTTAGAACTATTTTTCTAAGTCTAGTAGCTACCAGTCGACCAGTGTATAGGCACCAATCAATTAGTTGCTTTCTGGTTCATATTTTGAACATACTTGATAAACCTACCAGTTGATCGTTGGTCTAACAGTAGTTAGGTTGCTCTCTGTCTATAATTAAAATTGAATTCTAGTAATTACCAGTCAACTGATAGGTTCTAGAACAAATTTAATCTGGGTAACAGAGTGTTACTAGTCAACCGCATGGCCTTGACTAGTCGATCAGTTGCTCATTAAGAGCCATCAGTTGATATTATGGTTACAACAGTTGACTGATAATAAGCTGACGTCAGCAATAACAGATAGTTTTTCAAAAAGTCAGCTGATATCTTTTGTAAAACTCTTCCAATAGTTATATTTCGATTGGGCCTATATAATGAGTTATGGCCAGTCTAAAACTACGTGGAGAGGCTAAAATTTCCTATCATTACTCTGACAAATTATCTTGCTAATCAATTACTTCTAGTTGAGTTTCATTTGTAATATCTACTCTTTTGAAGAGTGTTTATATCTTGTTGATTTTGATCAACATATTATTTTTGAGTTGTATCGGGTCGTAGAGAAGCTCAGATTCATAAATTCTCTATTGTGGTTCAACAAGTACCTGAATCGAACGTGTTGTGGTTTGCAAGTACCAACCTATTACAAACTTGTAGTGGTCCCCAAGTACCCAGATCGAACTTGTGGTGGTTTCAACAAGTACCAACTTGTATAAACTTGTTGTGGTTTGCAAGCACCAACTGTTTACAAGCTTGATAGTGAAATACTCAAGTGGTTTACTTGAGGACTATATGTAGGCTTCAAATTAGCTAAAACCAATATCAATTATGCTATGTTAATTCTCTTGTCCCTTACTCTTTTAATTTGTGCATATATCTGTCTTTGATCCATGCAAACATCTAGAAAATCATTTTAACATCCAACAAAGTTTTGTGAAAATTTTATAAAATTCAATTCACCCCCTCTTGGGATTTAATCATTACTATCAAAACATCACCAAAGAAGTTTCCTTACTCTCAACCATATATGTAGCCAACCAATCTGCAATATAAAAGAGGAACCATAATAGAATCTAAATTAACTTCAAGTGCCAATAACTTCGACATAATATAAATAAGCACAAGTGCAACACCACGGCACAATCTAATCTACCATAATATGCCAAGGAATAATAAATGCAACCAAAATACAATGTTTAATAATGAATCAATAATCCATGAACCAACATTTAAATTGAGAACCATAATTCCAACATTTCAATTTAAAGAATATTCCGGTTTGACAAGTACTTAATACACCCTTGGCTTTTAACAGAAGTAGTGCCAACTACTTGAAAATAAGACTTGAATTAAAGATTTTAGAAGATAAGGTTGTTCCATTCACAGTATAATACATTAGTTTAATCACAAAGGTGTTTATCCTTTATTTGTTCAACGATCATACTTTGTGAATGACAACACCCACACACTCACCATGCCATTACAAGATTTCTCTTAGATGTTATCAACAACAAATTTACATAAATGAGAGCTCATGAATTTCCCACAAAAAATATATATTCTACATCTTAATTCATCCTTAACAAAATCAACAATTAATTTAAGAATTCAATCACAATTATGATATACTACACTACCACGACAACATCACATACTGATCACATGTCCAATCATTGGCTTCTTCTGTTTGGACTTTGCAATCCAAATGGTAAATTTGGCTAGCATGTAGAGAGAGAGAGAGAGAGAGAGAGAGAGAGAGAGAGAGAGAGAGAGAGAGAGAGAGAGAGAGAGAGAGAGAGAGAGAGAGAAATTCCTCACTTAATAATATAACATGGGGTCTAATGTTACAAAAGTGAATACAAATCACACATGTCCGATCATTGGCTTCTTCTGTTTGGACTCTGCAATCCAAATGGTAAACTGGCTAGCGTTTTCTATAAGCAAAGCTGGACCTATATTCCACAATTTGAAAAACACAATTATCAATTAAACACATGTGAACTTAAATATCTAATCTTGCTAGAGACTAAAATTAACATGTTTAATTTTCCTTTTCTTCTGTCATGTAGTTTATCACAATACAAAATTTTATAGAGCATATATAACAGTCAAAATTTATACAATTAAGGTCATAATCTTTTTCAATAACACAGAATGTATTTTATTATATGACTGTAATTGAATATTTAATTATTACTAATTGAATTTAAGTTTTGGCGATAATTGTGTAACACTTTGTGAAGTTTATACTAAAAAGGTAATGAACTAACCTTATTAATCTAGTAGAAATATGAAATGACAATTTTAAAATTGTCGTTAGTTGCTTTTTGTGGTAACTATTACTTCACCAATTTTGACTCGTTTAATTAACTTTGGCCTCTTTTAAGTGCAATTATTTATATATATATATATATATATATATATATATAATTTATTGCAGAACGACAAAATTGTGTCAATGCTAGTAATTTGTTAAGTGTTTAAACATTAATAATGATATTAACTCTATTATTTCGTGACGCTCAAGGAATTGGATATGTATCAACCACCTAAGAAAATGTCGAATACCAAATCGACTCAGCATATTTATTTAATGTTATTATAATCCTTGTATGGAAACTTGCATTTAAATAGATCGAGTGACTGAAAAGACGCAAATGTGAACTTAAAAAGTAGAAAATTCTTCCATCTTTTGTCCAAAATTTCTCCTTTGGTTATTCTTTTTGACTTTCAAGAATTTTCAATTCCAACTTTTACAAGCTGTTGCCAAGTTGCTAAAGTTTGTAAACTTTAATTCACTCTGGATTATAATTATTTTAAATTATAATAACTAAAGCTAGTGTAATAATTTAAAGAGCTCTAAATAATATGAAATATCTTTAAAAAGTTGAGATATTTCATATGATATTTATTTCGTAACGCTAAGGAGGTATTTGAACCGATCTTCAAGTTATTTATTTATTTTTTTCAAAGAATAGCTCATAGGTTTATTGTTGTCAAAATATCGATTTAAATTTTAAAATCTTATAAATTTATGATTATATTTCAAATAACTTGAATGATCCCGATCTTATATAAGATCTAAATTTATTAGGATATTAGTAGGATCTCAATTTAAATCTTAAAATCTTACGATTTTACGATTTTATCGATCCTATAACACTTTAAATTATCGACCTTTTTTTATTTATTGATATATTTTTAATCTATTAAGTCAATTGGAATTAAAAAAAAAGGTCATTAAACTAACTTAAGTGTTTACTAATGTTATACAATTATAATTTTATCACTCATAATTTGTTTAATAATTAACTTAGTTTAGTGAAGGCTGACAATAAAATATAATATTATAAGTTTTGAAGAAGAAATTGTCTATTTGGTGAGAAAAAAAAAAGATTTCTAAATACAATAGAAAATTAGGGTTGCTCTCTATTTTTTTTTATACTAATTGTATGACATTTGAATTTTTTTTTGAAATATAATGAGACTTTGATAATTTTGTATTATTTACAAAATTTATATTATTATATGTTTTTATATATTATTTTATATGATCTTATAATCCTCAATTATATTTGATCCTACAATTTAATTTATCATGTGTCCCTTTTGATCTTGCATAAGATATCGATCTTAACAACCATGCTTTCATTTTGTGTTCCAATATAAACCAAAGATATTTCATATGATATTTATTTTATTCTTGTATAATCACATCAAGAGAGGAGTTAGATTTTCCCTTGATTAGCCATACATGCGATTTTTTTTTAATTCATGTGTCGCATCAAAGGCATGCAATAGAGGGGTGTGGGTTCTTTGCCACGATTTTTTCTGCATGGACTTTTAGTAACACTTTTTTCTGTTGCTATAAGTTTTAGCAACAGAACAAACGGTTGCTAAAAAAGTATGGCAGAGAACCCAGGCAGAGAACCCAGGCAGAGAACCCACACCCGCAATAGAAAGGCAATTTTTGATTTATTAGTATTTTTTAAAGAAGATTTCTCCTTAGCAAGACATATAAGTTCGTGAATTTACAAATACTTCCAAGATATAAAAGCAAAATACTTTTCTTCATCTTTATAGATATAGGGATCTTTAAAATCGAACCAAATCCACTAAATCAACTCAAACCAAACTAAACTAACAAAAAATCGACCAATTTATATAATATATATTATTCATAATATATCAAAATAAATCTTATACACTAATGCACCAATTTTATTTCATATCATCATTGGATGTCAATTAAGATATATTGTCACAAATCTATATAATATACTAAAAAAATCCACCTCTAAACATTTAATGCAATAATTAATGATATAATATTACATCAAAAAAAATAAAATTTGTCAATAATGTAACTTTTTTATTTGATTATATGTTTAATACATGAATTAAGATTGACTTAATTTTTGCCAATCAATTGACTTGATTTTAATTATTTGTCACCACCAATTTTTCCATCACATATTTTTTTCCAATTGGAATTTTGTGACATTTTATGCATGTAATCCAACACTAAAATGAGTTTATTTTATTTGACTTTGATTTCTTTCCAAATTAAAATAATTAAAAAATAATGCACTTTCCTTTTATTAATTTTGACATGTGATAGCTTTTATACTAAAAGAACTTAGAGATTTGATAATCATAAAATTGTTCCAGATAAAGAATTAAACATGTGCACAATTTTGAGATACAAATAAACAAAATTAGGAGCTATATTCGAAATTCCTTTTATGCTATAGTTTTCTATTTAAACAAATTCAATCATGTGGTAGAAAACAAGAATTTGGGATCTTTTTATTCTTTTTCTGCATGTACTTATATTCTCATATAGTTATGGTAGCTTTGGAATAGCTTCTAGACTTATTCCCTTCAGACCTCTCTCTCTCTCTCTCTCTCTCTCTCTCTCTCTCTCTCTCTCTCTCTCTCTCTCTCTCTCTCTATGTATGTGTGTGTATGTCTGTGAAACCCTATGTTTGTGAAACCCTAAATGGAACCAAATTTTGCAACCACACTCTCACATTAAAGATGCTCATCACGAGATCAAAAGCTAGGACTTTGGCTTTAGGGATGCTAGATTTCACCACCTTCCTTGTTGATGAAATCTTGTCCATCATCATCTCCAAGCTTCCCATAGATGAAGCAGTGAGAACCAGAGTCCTTTCACATAGATGGAAGCCACACTTTGTTCACACATCACCTGCCTTGAGATCAATGGCAAGAGAATGATCATGTCATTGTCTCAAAGGCAAAACTCACTCGAAGCTTAGGATCCAAAGTCCACTCTCAACCAAGCCATAAGGAAAATACGTAAATGATATGGTCTAATGGTTTCTCTCTTATTGGCTCGTCACTCTGATGATATTCATATTTGTCATCTCATCCATTTCCCATACAACATCACTTGTGAAGAAGTTGTGCCATGGGTTAAATACATAATGAAAAATAAGAACATAAAAGATCTCAAGGAAGATTTCAAGTAACTTATTATCTCCATAAATAATTATGTTTCGTTTCTTTCTATATATTACTTATTACTTTATCTTAAGGTTCTCTTTGAGTGTGACATGGGCAGGCATTAGGAAGATTTTAAACTCTTTATATGCTTCTAGACTATTAATCAATCCAAAAATAGTTGAATAGCGTCGCTTTATTTCAAGGTTGGTTGTTTACTGTTTCTTATGTGTTCAATATTGCAAGCTAAAACATGACTATTTCATTGAATTATATCTATACATGTTTGTACAAGTTAGGCATGGATGACAATACACTATGTCAGCCTCTGACGCAATTATCTAGACCATCAAACATGTTCAGTTCTTATACACTGCTAAATGTTCATGATCGAAGAACACTAAATGAAATCCTGAATATTCAGAAAGTAATATTATTGTTATATTGTCATGTCATTATGTTAATTTATGATCATGATATTATATATGTTGATTTAGCTATTTGATACTTTTAATATTTTCGCATAAGAAACAACATGTGTTACCATGACAATTATGGTTAGCATTCTATAATTCTTGTAAAAAAAGCATGAAGAAGGTGTTCCCTGATGGTGATGAGTTTTTTTGTGAGAAATGCGATGGAAAAACTCCATTAGTTATTGCACAGAGAGTAGATTATGATATTTATAAAATTTATCTTTTTTATATTATTGTTCTTAGATTTTCTAATTATTTCTATGTTCTTTATGTCAATTGCTATTTAGTTTTAAATTAGGGTTGAACATAAGTGATTCCAAAACAATTTTGAGTTTTATTATTTTTGACTGAGAGATATCAAAATTTCTACAATGTAGGGTTGCAGATCCATGTGATTTCGTTTTTGCAATAAGTTTATTGCTAGTAAGTGCATTGATCATGACATGAAGTTTCTTTTCCTTTTTGTTTTAGCAATCTAGTAATATTAGTTAAACTCCCAAGAGGTTAGATAAGTTTTTTGAGAAGAGATTAGTTTTCCGAGTGCAAATTACTAAGAGAAATCTCAAGGGACAAAGTTTAGTTTATATTGTCACCCACATCACTAAGGATGATGAATTGACCAGTCAGTGTTGTGCTCCCACTGATCCAAGACAATATATTATTATTATTATTATTATTATTATTATTATTATTATTATTATTATTATTATTATTATTATATGTTCATGTTTAAAACTCGTATTGATGGTTTTTATTTTAGTATTCAACAAAGAGTATGGAACTCAAAGTGGCAGTGTAATACTCAAGGCCATTGGGTATTAGTGTCATCAGACTTCAGGGTGTATATGCTAGTATGGGGGAAATTTTTCTTCTGTTTTAATAGAATAAAAAAGAATTATGCTAGTATCTAACTTACTTTGTTATTAATATTTTATAGTGTGATGTGATGCTTGGAAACCTTGTAAGGCATGCTTTCATGTTGTGTATGTGGAGATTTGCTTGTGCTATGTGTAATACTCTGAGGGGGGTAGAAATGGGGATAATGGACAAATTGTAGGGACTTATCTGAAAAATGCTAATTATATGAGGATGCTGGTAAAAAATTTGATGAGGAGTAGTTTGGTGTAGCGTGGCACTTTTATGAGAGTAAGTGAGATAAACAAATGAATAAGATAATAGAGAAAATACATAAAATAGCGTATGGATAAAGAGTAGAGATAAGTAAATAGTGTAAATAAATAACATAATGTAAGTTAGATAATAAAATAAATAGTGAAAGAGGTCTGTGACTTTTTAAAATAAATGAATGGATAACAATATAAAAACATAATAATATAAATAAAGGATTGGCTAACCACATGAGTGTATAATAATATAAATAAATGATAAAATAACTACATAAAAATATAATAAAATAAATAACTGGATAACTACACAAAAAATAATAATACAAAAAAATAAGGAGAGAAGTCCCAGTCCTACACTTAACCTAAAATGCAAAAAAGGGAAAGAGGAGTCCTAGTCACACTCTTAAAATACAAAAAAAAAAAAAGATGACTCCTAGTCTCACACTTAATTAATCTAAACTAGTGGGCGGCCAATACAACCCTAGATGCTACTTGAACCCTAGATGTCACTCAAACCTTAAGTGCCACTTAAGTGCACTCAAAACCCTAGATCACCTATATACGCCACCTCAAGAAGACTCTAACCCTAGATCACACATATACGCTTCCTCAAGAAGACTCGAAACCTTAGCCAGCAAATCACTCCTAATGCCACCCTAGAGAATCTCAAAACCCTTACTCCTTTGTGTTCTCTGGTGAAATCCCAATCACCGACAACCTTCCCTGACGTTGAAAAACTCCAAGGATCAAGGTAAGGACTAGAATCTTAAATCGGTCATACTTTCGTTGTCATGAACCCTAATTCATATGTTTAGAGAATTGGGTGGTTTCAGTTGGGTAAAACATTTAATTTTGACTTCTTCCTGTAACCTCTTGTGTTGTAGTTGTTAGAGATTGATCCCAAATCTTGTTATGCTTCTTTTCCAAGTAACACATGAAAGCACGGTAAAGTTGAGTGTTGGAATTTATGTGACGGAACTTAGCCCTAGGACTTTTCTTAGTGTGGTAAATTATGTAATACGTGATATGATGAAATCATGACTAATGTACCTAAAATCTTACATGCTTACAATTTGAACAAGCATACTCGTGTGTGGATGATGAATGAGAGTAGCATAGGGGAATGTATGTTATGTATGAAACATGTAAATGAATTGCAGTAATTGTGGGTAGTATAACATGTTCGGTAATGGAACCAATGCATACACATATGTATAGTTATATATACATATATGTAAATATATATATATATATATATATATATATATATGATTACATACATAAGGCTTATGGGATCGGGGAGATGTTACCGTTATGTATGGTTGTGACTGTGTGAATTTATTGCCTTGTGTATTTTATTTTCTAGGATTTTGTTTCCTAGAGTTTAATTAAATTCAAATATGTGATGAATGATGATATGTTGGCATAATGAATTATATGATGTGCATGCAAGGAATTACGAGAATATGCAAGTAGTCAATTCTAATGTTTATGCCATGAATGTGAGATAAGGAGTTGACTTGAGCAGGAGAGTTATAGCGAATCTTGTATGTGTATGTGTTTGTGTTTCGTGTATGTGGCCTTCGGGCGAGATATGCCTTTCGGGCAAAGAGTTATAAGTATATGTATTCCTTATCATGGTTGCCCTATTATGAAAAGAGAACTTATATACATATTCACCTTGTGAATGATAGGTTGCACAAGGAAGAAGACACGTACTATGAATTTGAGCGTTATAATTATGTTTACAGTGAAAAAATGGGATTAAGATTTGGAAAACCTCAAATTCTAGTATGTGTAGAGGTTAAGTTATGAAAAAGGGGCTTCGACCATAATTTTAGCAACCATGAGAGGAGTATAATAGATGATATTGTGCTATATGGACATGTGTCGACATGTAGATGATGTGATGTGTCGACATGTTCTATAATTAACACCCCACATGGAGATGTACATAGTCAGGGCGTGTGTCAAAATAAGGGGATACAATGAGATGATGAGATGTAGGAGGATGATGATGAGGGGAGATGGTGGGAATGAAAGCATGTGCAGTGCTTGATTTTGTGATTGCTTAGTAATGATATGTGTTGAGCTTGTATGACCATGTAATGACTTGTGTTTGAATTTGTATTGTGGATGGGGAAACGTGTAGATGTGATATCTGTGTAAGTTGTGTTGGCTATTCCGTTTTGACGATGTCATGTGATCGATTAGCATACATGTTTACATAATTGTGCATGACTAGTGTTGAGCTATATGATAACTGTGCCTATTGTCGATTATGTTGCATACTTACTTTTACATGCATTTGTACATATGGTGGGAATATGTTGTACATATAAGCACAACACAATTGACTGGTTGTGCTCACATGATCATGCATTGTATCTATGTGTTTTTGGCATGCATAGATGTGTGTGTGTGATAGGTAGGGCTATTTCAGTAAATTAATGAATTAAACTCACCTCCTCACAGTTTCAAGTACCAAAGTTTGATTAGCCGATATTATGCGTACCGAGGATACCTCCCCTTTATTTGAGGTATAATAATTGTCTATTTTATTCTGTAGTGGTAATCTTAGAAAGCTCTGCAATCGGGTAAGCCATATAGTGCTACATAAAGGATTAGGTGTACTCTATATGGTGAATGTTGATGAGTATGGATGATTAATTGAAACCATTTAATTATAGTGATTAACAATGTATTATTCATACATTTATGTACTTTCTGGAAGGGAAAATGACATTTCACATTCTTCCATGCATTTGAAATCAATTTATTCATGTATTTAAAATTGTGTACTAAAGAAAATGTGGAATAACTGTGTTGGGAATAAGGGTATCCTAGGCTTGCAAGGAGTGGGTTTAGATACCGTCCACGCTGGTCACACCCAGATTTGGTGTGTGACATGCAATGAAGTTTTTTAGGTAATTTTTTCCAATTTCTATAGTTGAAATAGTTCACTATATTTATTGTTGTTTATTCGTTTTAGAACAGTTTTGATATAAATAAGTAATATTTTATTCTCAAGATTTTAATTTTACTACTAAAGAATTTGGAGTTGGAACTGATTCAGAGCCCCCAAAAAAACTATCAAACAAGCACTGAATGAGCAAATATTACTAGTGCAGAGGATGATAACAATATAAATGTTCGACTATCGTCAAATGCAAGCAAAAGAAATAAGATTGAAGATGAGAATGCAAGAAATGATCGTTTATACAATAGTCCAGATGGCCTAGGTGACAATATTCATATACAAAGCAAGTTTGTTAATTTTTTTGAAGTTTAGATCGATTTAGTTGCAAGTAATGGTGGTGGGAAGAAAGTGGCTAAGAATAATAATTAGTGTCTTCATCATACTGTTTTTTGATACATTAAGTGGTTTGAGTTAAGAGTTGATATCCTATTTTCAAGTATTATTTAGGGTCAATATTTGTTTTGAATATTAGTTAATGTTTGTGCCATAAATTCTATTTAAATTTATTTTATTAGATCATGTTCTCAAATTAAACGAATCGACTTTTTTTGGATAAAAGATTAGACTTTTTTTTGTGTTTAAATAAAGTTATATAGAAGTCACTAAATATAAACATATTAATAACATTATATAATATCTGTCTCTCTCTCACACACACACACATTATAATACATAATATACATACATAGAGTGTGATTATATCTCAAATCCCCATGGAAAGAATTTACATGAATATTTCAACAGTACACAACTTTCATTCATGTTTAGAAAGTAACACCTAATGTGACCGATGAAAACTCCTCTTGTAGTTTCTCAAGACTATATGCAAATCCAGTTTACCTATTTCCAACAATATAATATTAAAATCTAATTAATTAATTACTATAATATCATTTCATCTTCCGGGCAGCATTCACCGCATATCATTCCTATGGTTACATATAAATTAACAGTAATTCATATTTAACATGAATTCATTGTAGTGAAAACAGACATTCATATAGTCACAAATAACTTAATATTAATTCATATTTAATGCAGAATATTAGAAATATTCATAAATTTTTTAACCTTGTAATTAATGTTGTTAGTAATGACTTTTACATGCCTAATAATTTATTACATATTCCAAATTTTCAATTAAATATTTTCATCCATATTAAATGTAATTAATTTGATCAAGTGAAGAATATATCAAGCATCAGTCAAATTTTGAAAAAAACAAAAAAAAAATGAAAATCAACAAATATGTATACATACCTCTTACAATAATTGAAAATTATACTTCAGAATACAGTGTAAATAAATTAATATTAATTTATATTTAATGCAAAATAATAGAAATCTTCTCAAATTTGTCAACTATATAATTAATGTAATTAGTAATGACTTATTCGTGCTTAATAATTTGTTGCCTATTCCAAATTTTCAATTAATTATTTTTTATATTAAATGTAATTAATTTGATTAGCTAATGAATTTCAAGCGTAAACCTAATTTTGAATAGATACTTAAATTGGAAAAGTGTCAATGAAGATGTACAAATATTAAATTCATTTTGGAACATTTTTCTTCTATATTAAATGTCTCTTATGGTAATTAAAAATTTTATTTAGAATACAGTGTGAATAAATTAATATTAATTCATAGTTAATCTATAATATTGGAAATCTTCACAGATTTATCAACTTTGTAATTAATGTAATTAGTAATGGCTTATATTTGCCTAATATTTGTTCTGCCAATTAAATATTTTTCCATATTAAATGTAATTAATTTGATTAGCTACAAATACTCATATTGGAACAATGTCGATAAAGATGAACTGATAGAAAATTAAGCTACTCCATATACAAATATGAAAATAGACTTATATATGATGATATGTCATATGATCAACCTCTTCTAGAGAAAGAGCATTTTAATTCAATTAAATTGTTAAACACAGATCAATTACATGTATATACAGAGGTCACTATTGTTGTTAACGCAGACAATGGGGGCATTTCTTGTTTATGGATATGGAAGTACTAGAAAAATATTTATATGAAAAATATTATCAACTGCATTTAGATAGAAAAGAATGATTGTCTTAAATGTTACATCAAATGATATAACATATTTTTTACTTACTGGTGGAAAAACTACTCATTTTTTATTCCGTATTTTCTTACAAATTACTAAAAACTCAATCTGTAATATTAAACAAAAAAGTGATTTTACAAAATTTAATATCGAGACAAAATTAATTATATAAAATGAGACAAACATGAAAAAGAAAATCAAGATCTTACTACTAACATTAACTTTCATAAAGTGCAACAATATGTAAAATAATATTTATAATTTTCTATCTAAACAAGAATATAAAATGTTAGCTTATCCTTTTCATTTTAATTTATCATAGTTACTTTCTTATTTCTCACAATAAAAATAAATAATTTGGGCTGCTAATTAAAATTCTTTTGTTTTGTAATTTATAATATTTTTTCCTAACACTACCAGACAGCACTAAGTGCCATAATAATAATTTTGATAAAAATATCAATTAAGTGTAAAGTGCAAGAAAAAAAAATACAGTTAATATGACATGACATAAAGTACAATTTAATAATTTATTGCCAATTTAAACGTGCTGGCAAACTATATTTGGGAGAGGAAAACTCAAAAACTCAAAATCTTTCTATAGACACTGGTTAGACGCTTAATTAATTCATACGTTGCCGTTAATAAAAGTATTTATCAGTGTTCATCTTGCTATTTTAAAACTATTTCTTTTAATACTATCATTTTGCAAATGTCGAGTTCATAAAAATTAACTTTCACTTTTATTTTTTTTTTCAGCAGAGGTTACACCATCTGCAATTTTCTTTTCTTAAAAAAAGGAAAATCAAGTTCTTTTAACTCGACTTTCCTCTTTGTCTCTGTATGTGCGTGTGTGTATATATGGTGTGAATATATATATATGGTCCAGCACGTGCGTGACTTCGAAATTGATTTTTTTACTTTATGGAACTCAATTTCCTAATTTTTTACATATAGGAAATTTTTTTGAAATATAAGAAAGTTCCGTTTTTCTTTTTTAATTTTTCTTGTTATAAGCCGAGTAAAAAAATTATTCTTTTCACTAGTTTTTTTTCTTTTTTTAATATTCTAAATTGAAATTATTTTTCTTAAAATTATAATTTTGTTATGAAATTAAAAATTATCTAAATGAATATAAAATAAATAAATAAATAAAGTATGGATGACCTGACTAGACAATTTATTTGGCTAAATTATTTAAGCTTATTTTCAGATGAGACAATTTTTTTTTTTTAATGTGTCCATGTCAAACCATTTGACAGGGTAAATAATTTGCCTAGTGAGCCATGATCCATTTGGACATCATCATCATCATCTCTCTCTCTCTCTCTCTCTCTCTCTCTCTCTCTCTCTCTCTCTCTCTCTCTCTCTCTCTCTCTCTCTCTCTCTCTCTCTCTCTCTCTCTCTCTCTCTCTCTCTCTCTCTCTCTCTCTCTCTCTCTCTCTCTCTCTCTCTCTCTCCATATTGGCTCATGAGTCAACGCACCCAAACTTAATTAACTTATAGCATATAAACAAACTAGCCGATTTATGTCCATCTTAAATGGGCGACCATTTTTTGATCTAAGCTTATTTGTTTAGTTATAGAAGTTGAGAGTTTGATAATTAGAGTAGAGTATAAGGATAAAGTGACAATTTTATTTTGGGAAAATATTCTTGTTACATTAAATTTATCATTTGCACTATCTCCCATGGGAATGAAAAAAAAAAAAGGAATTTTGTAGAACGTTTAATTTCCAGGAATGTTACATTTCCCTAAAATCATTTTCTGAAACTGCATATTAAACTTGGGAATGTGACATTCCCATATTACATTCATGGAAATTATTTAATATTCCCATGTACCAAATACTGTCAAGGTTTAATTAGTAATAGATCAATTATCCATAAAGCATTTTTACCAACACTGCGAGAAGTGTGCACAGTCACAATTTTCTTAAATCCCATGATGAATTTCATTTGACAAGAGGAAATTAAGCATTCAAAATGTCATAGTGATTCATTGTTTAGTATGTACGGCAGTACTAATAACCCTTCAAATTATAAAGTGGATAAAAACATGAAATCCATCATGCTAATCAATGAAGCTTATGACCTCTGGAAAAAGATTACTTCAAACATTGGCATTTCAAAATCATTTCAGAGTAATCACAAATCTGCTCACAAGTTCAAATAAGTTGTGAAAATATTCGTGCTTTTCGCATTACTCAGATCAGCCCCTTTTATCACCCACAATTAGCTTAATGTTCACCAATTTAGATACAAATTTCCCTCAGCCTATATACAACTCAAATAAAATTACTCAATCATATATATATATATATATAACAACTCTTAGTCATGAAGAATAACCCCAAACATAACCTTCTTATTACAGAAAAGATGTACACTGCCATTTCTATCCCAAATACGATATTCAACTACTAAAATCGTTACTCAGAATTCGCATCACTCTATGTTCCCATGTTAGAAACAGTTACTCAAATGCTTGTTAACAAGACAACATTTAATTTCAGAGAAAATGACCCGCAATCATGTAGAAAAACCCAATTTATCCCACGGTCTCATGCCATGTTTTTTTCGTCTCGATCCGAACCAACTTCCACTAATTTCAAACCATGCTTTTCAAGTTTGACATTGTCAGGCTTATTCCCACTACCCTAAAATCAACGAAGCAATTAACACAGCAGAGTTCTCAGTTGAAATTTCAAACCATTTAAGTACTCTGTCAAACAACTCTCCCTACTCGATGTGAGACTTAGACATTTTACAGGTCCAAATTCCCATCATAGCTAGCACCCTTTTTGGACTAGCCGATGTCCCGGCAGTTGCACTTGCATACTTCACTTTCACTCGGTCCTTTTCGGTCAACCCTTTCCCAAGCTAGCTTCCTCTGGATGCAATAACCTCAACATGCAATAACCTCAACCCTTACACATTCTTATGTTGTATTTATATGGAAATAGAATCAATGTCCATAACCTCTTCTGTGTATTTGGAAGATTTTTTATTTTTAAAATTTTTTTGTTTTAGAGATTTTTAAATATATTACCATACTAATAATCATAGTTGCCAAAACCAGACCGATCAAACCGGGAACCGGAGGGGTCACTAGACCAATTTAGCCGTCTGACCGGGCAGTGGTTCGACCGGTGCTAAACTAGCCAAACAAGGAAAACCAACCAAAACCGGTTGGTCAACTGGTTGAAGCGCAGAGGGCAGATTGGATGATTTGCACTGCATTAGCCTATAATTGTGAGCGTGTGAACCCACCACTTCCCTTAGCCTCTTATAAGCCCATTAACATATATTAGTATATAAAGCTTTTTTCCTTCTTTATTCTAAGCAATGTGGGACTTACTCACTCTTTTACAAGGTTTTTTTCACAACTAAAATTTAGTTTGAAATTATGGATATTATGACTTGTGATGAATTATCAATTATGGATTAATTTTTTTTATTTCCTTCACTTATTGTTATGAAGTATCAATTATATTAAGTATTTTAATATTTTAAATTATATATATATTTAATATTTTAAATTATGTATATTTTTAATATTTTTTAATTACCACATGTTCGACCGCGGTCTGACCACTGAACTTTGAACTACTGGCTCCACCGGTGAATATTGTTGTTAGTATAGGACAAGTTATAAGTTCATTTGCAAATTTTTTTCCCTAGATCTAAGTATAATAACAAAGTAAGGAGTAGGAATGTAGGATACTTAAATTTAAAACATGTGTGTGAAATGTCTCTTCGGGAACATTCAATAAAATTAGGACGATACAAAAAACGTGTGTGGAATAAGGTGCTTAAAACTTGTGTGGATATGTAGAAATAGAATTTCAACTAAGGTCATTTCCAAAATACAATTTAAGTTATAGAACATACCTGTGAGTTTATTAGAGTTTGTGGACTATTGTGCTATTGGTATGGATTCATCTTTCCCCATGATTTTATGTTATTTTGTATGTTGTTTGTAAATTTGGGTGTGTCTTATTTTTAGGGGAAGTCCTACTGAAATTTTGCTAGATTTATTTGAAACATGTTATTTTTTAACAATAAATATATAATTAGAGATGTCACTATGAGAGAAAGGAGGTCGTGGATGGGAAAGAGGAGTGAGGATCTGGTGTTTGTCCTGTAAAGACAAACAGATGGGAAAGAGGAGTGAGGATCTAGTTAAATTTTAAATCCAACGATCTAAATTTTAATTTTTTTTTTAAAAAAATTATCAAAAATATTATTTGAAATATGAAATGTTGAATATAAAATCTAACGATCGTTATAAAGACAAGTATAGTACTTATCTTTACTTATCCTCACTCAGAAAAGAACGCAGGGTCCTTTCTGACCAAGAGACACCATCCATGAGTACTAGACCGCTGATTGCGCCGACTTCAACTCTTCTTGCAATGCTACCATTTCCATCTCTTTCTTTGACTCCTCATGGTATTTTTTTGTACATTAAATATAACTTAATTATGTATTGTATTCTTTCATTAAAATTTTGTAATTTTTGGAAGTAAGTTTCACGCAATGGACTAATTCATCAATGACTTTGTCTTCTTCATTTTCATTAAAAAAGACAAAAGATCAGTCTTAAGTACCTTCTATACTTTTGTCTTGTTTACAATCAAGTTGTGATTGAGATATTCTCATAACAAGACTCAAATATATATGTTGCAGTAAATATACAAACAAAACTTTGTAGTGCTTTACTGATGAATGGCTTCCAAATAAAAATTTCAGGTTTAAACACCCCACACACACAATTGTTTCAAGGATAAATTGATTAGTTAGAACAATATTCTTCTAATTATAGCACTACTAAAAAAAAGGTGAGATTAGCAGTGCTTAAAAAAGTTACCGCTAAAATTGTCGCTAATTTTTTTTTTTTTGGTATTTAGCAGCGATTAGGCAACAACGTCACTAAATGTAAATAGTTCAATATTTAATTAATATAATAATTTAATATTGATAATTAATTAATATAATAATGTAACGTTAATAACTAATCAATTTATTTCGTATGATGTGAACACTTTGAAATTCATAAAATATTTTTTACCACGTTAAATATACATCGAAGGAGATGGCTATTAATTACCAATGATCATCTCATATAAATCACATTAATATCAGCAATATGTCAGATTGAGTGATGTCAAATTTGAAAAACTACCAGCTAAAAATCAACGAAATCAATTGAAAAAAGAAGAAGAAGAAATTATTTATTTAATTCTTAAAACAATGCAATTATTTTAGTTTCATCTTAAAACTCTATAAAGTTTATGAAATTTTATATTTACCTCAATTTCATCCATTTCTTTTTTAAAATGACTTTGAGCAATAAAATTGAGCAACAAAAAATTTGGTGATTTAAAAGTGAAAATTTGAGATAAATAAAAATTTTAAAGGAATAAATTAGGACGTTCAATCTTTCAAAGATCAAATTAAAATGACTACAATATTTTAGAGACTAAATTAATAATTTTTAAATAAAATTTTTTAATAATATATTATGACTAAATTCAACCCTAAAATAGATATAGGTGAACTTGCACCGTTATTAATACTATATAAGAATTAAATTTATCAGTTGTTTAGGCTTTCTCAAAAATTATTATATTGTGAGTATGCTTTGAAAAAAATATATGCATTTTTTTGTTCAGAAATGCGAAGCTACTGACTAATAACAGGTCCTATTACTACATTTGGAAAACCTAGTTCCACACATTTGTCATCAAACATGAATAACTTCTCGGGATGGGTCATCAAAAAGTAAAAATTCTTAAAATTTAAACTCTAAATCTTAAATCTTAAACTTTAAAACCTTCAACTGTACATCATGAGCCAAAGCGGATTTTGGACCTCTCTTTGGTCCTTAACCCTCCTTAGTCCTACAAGTCCTTAGATGAGTGAGGCCCACTCATCCAAAGTTGGGTGTGGGCTAAGGAGAATCCCAAAGTGAATTTGGAGCCTCTATTCATAATAGAATTTTCTTATCTGCAAATATATCTAATAACTACTGTCCAATCCTTGTTAACAAGATTTGTCACCGTTCTGATCAAGGTTCTAAAAGGATGCATTTCAAGACAGTCCTTCTTCACCATACCAACTGCAGTTTCAGAGTCAACTTCAAAAACAACCTTCTTCAACCCTTTTTCCCATGCAATCTCAAGCCCCATTATCAGTCCCCAAAGCTCGGCATTGAC
Source organism: Biancaea sappan (assembly GCA_037074585.1). NCBI lineage: Eukaryota > Viridiplantae > Streptophyta > Magnoliopsida > Fabales > Fabaceae > Biancaea > Biancaea sappan. The sequence goes on along the minus strand of CM073494.1, from coordinate 51,646,396 downwards.
CACGTTAGACGTACGTGCCAATATTCCTTTCGAACCCAATGATCTAATCTCCAACTGCATTTCTAATGACTCCATCGCATCCTGCTGAATTTCCTTCAAAATGACAGAACTGTTAACATTGCATTTATGCCACCCTTCGTCCGGAAACCTCCAACCCACTAAAATCTCTCTTTTAATATTCAAATCATGCCCTAAATTAGAGTCTTTATTCACAATCTCTTTTTCTACCATGTTGACTTTCCAAAACAGATTGATCACAGTGTCTTCAAATATAATGGAGTTTCTATTCTGACAAATCCTCCACAAAGTAGACCCAAATAAAACTCTCTATTGAAACTTATCATCTCTGGCCAAGTTCTTCCTACTGTGGAGATGGATCTAGTCCTTAGTATTACAATTAAAGAAATCATGCCAGTACCTCGGATCCAATCCTTTGAGGTCCTTGACATGTTTGCAGTCCCAAACAACATGCATGGTCGTCTCCACATAGGTAGCACATTTGGGGCAGTAAGGATCCTCAACAAAGCCACACCTCACTGTTTTCTGATTGGTAAAAAAAGTTTCATTAGAAAGGTTCTCGTTTTTTGTAACCCGGAAATTTCCATATTAATTTCCACAATTGTTCCTCACCTTGTCGGTTAACCCCTATTGAATCGAAAACTATTACTTTGTGAGAGTAATATGACCCCACAACCACTTTGGAAGAAGAGGATTTGAGTCTTGGTGCTGGCCTAACAACAAAACACAGGTTTAAAAAGATACAAGAAGTAATTGAGTCACAAGTAAATGCATTGTTAGCCCAAAATACTAATGACCAAAAAAAGAAGGAAATAAGGCTTTAATTATGCTCATTTAAGCCCAAGAAGATCAAGGTCCAACATGAAGTGCTTCATCATTTAAATCTGAAATATTTTGGAAGAACAAGAGTGAAGAGGCACCATTTTCTTATTTTTGGTGGAATTTTCATGCATATTTATAAGTCTTATAGATGTGGAAGTCTTTTGGTGTTCTTAAGTTAGTTTTTAGTCTTTTAATCACCAAAAATCAATATAATAGTCCATATAATTTCCAAGTCCCCTAATTGTTATTTATTAGTGTTTTTTATAGTCTTTAATTAGAGTCGTTTGGTTGTCTGAGTTATGTGTTGCTCTATTTATAAATCGAATAAATTATTGATTCTTAATTATGTTGATTCTTAATTATTAGAGTAAATTATTGATTTGATCTTCAAAATATTATAGTTATTTTAATCTAGTTTCTTAAGTATTAAACATCTCTATTTAGTTCATAAAAGATAGCATTTGTTTAATTTGATCCCTCTTCATTGTTTGTCAAAATAACATTTGGTAACAAAAATTTGAGACTTAACAATAATAAATTTTGTATTTTAGTAATAAAAATGATTAAATTAAGACAAATATAATATTTTAAAAATTTATTTCAAATAGTTTATGTTAAATCAAATTGAAATAATTATAATATTTAATACTACTAAATAATTTACTCTAATTATGTTGCATATGTAGTTATTAAGAGTACAATTGTAAATATTTAACTTAATATTTTACCTAATAAACAAAAAAAAATGTTCCTCTTTGCTGTAAAAATTATTAGGTAAAATATTAAGTTAGATATTGATATAAACAGTATAATATTAATAGTTTATTTTTTAATGGTCTCAAGTCTAATAGCTTAGTTAATTTTGTCAACAATTTAGATTATATCAATAATTAATAAATTAATAAATATTATGGGGATAAAATTGATTTAAAAAATAAAGACAAAATTAAATTTGGACCGAGTTTGGACTCTTAATTATTTTTTCCCTCCTTTTAAAAAATAAAGTGCCCAGAGCCCTCTCTTCCTCTGTAGACTGTAGCACCGGAAGAGAGGGTTCAAATCAAAAGGCACCGGAAGAAGTTGTCGCAAAGAAGGCACTCACAGGCTCGTAGCTTCTCTTGGGTACCATACAGAGCTTAAAGACGGTGGTGAATTTTTTACCTCAATCAATTTCCGAATTTTGTCTGTGAGAGAGATGAATCCCTTAACCCTAGTGAAGCGGATTCAGAATATCAATTCTAAAGAAGCCGCTCTAGGCATCGGCGAGGAAGCTTCATGGCACGCCAAATACAAAGATTCGGCTTATGTATTTGTGGGTGGCATTCCCTTTGATTTGACAGAGGGGGATCTCCTCGCAGTTTTCGCTCAGTAAGTCTTCTTTCTCTGATTCAGTAGCTGGATTTATTCTTGGAATAGTTTACTGTCTCATGTAATATTATATGTGGGCTACTCGTTATACAATATTTATGGGAAGATTGCTTGTTTTTAAGTCCTTTAAGCTGGGGTCATGGTCAAGTTTATGAGCTTTTACCTATGGTACTTGTAATTGTAGGCAAATAGTTCATTTATGCTGTTTTATTAGAGTCTGGAGAATCGTGTCATCTTCCCTCCAAGGAATTTAAAAAAAAAAAATCAGTTCCTTTTATAGCTGACTTGTACTTTACAGAATCTGATTTTGATCTGCCGATGATGTGCCAAAATCCAGATATGGGGAAGTTGTTGATGTTAATCTTGTTAGAGATAAAGGTACTGGGAAATCAAAAGGTTTTGCATTTCTTGCGTATGAAGATCAGAGAAGCACAACTCTTGCTGTAGGTAGGGTTCTCTGCCGCTTTATAAAATATTGACAGTAATGACGTCTATTTTTTTGTACAGAATGATAAGCTAAATTATTTTCTAACATATGATTTTTCTTGCAGATAATTTGAATGGAGCACAGATTTTAGGTAGAATCATTAGGGTTGATCATGTTACTAAGTATAAAAAGAAGGAAGAGGAAGATGAAGAGACAGAGCGACAGAAACGGGAGGAACGTGGTGTTTGTCGTGCTTTCCAAAGAGGTGAATGTACTCGTGGAGCTAGCTGCAAATTTTCTCACGATGAGCAAGTAAGATGAAAATTCTAAAATATTGCCCAAAAAAACCATTGTTTTATTGTCTTCTAATCCTACAAATCTAAACTTCTGTATACTTTACTTCTGTACAACAAAATGAAAGTGTATATATGCATTAATTTTTGGCTTCTTCTTATGATATACAGCTCCTGAATTCTTTTTTTGTTCGCATTAGAGTGTTTCTCTTAATTATAGAATGTTGCCACACCCAGATTTGGAAGTAATGCTTTGCCAAATTTTATATGTCTCGCTAACATATAATCTAGTGGTTTGGCAAATAAGTCAACCATCCCAAAGTATAGATGTCAAAGCCTCAATGGCAAATCTGGATTGAGATTTCCAATTATGAAAATAATTAGGTCTTGTTTGACAGTTGGTTGGAATTGAGCTAGCTTCAGAAATGAAATTTGGACCCCAATTGGAAATTTACAATTTGGTGTGCCTGTTATAGTTAAATTTTTAATATGCAACTGTAATTTAGTATTCTGGTGATAAAGTCAGTTATCTCGATATAGATGCTAATGCCTCAGTTACAGATATGGATTGGGACTTTCTATTATGAAAATATTCAGGCCTTTTTGGATGGTTTGGCTTGGAATTGAGCCTGGACTCAATGTTCAAAATTGAAGTTCGGCCCCCGATTTGAAATCCAAAATTTGTTGTGCCTGTTGCAGTTAAAATTCCAATTTCTTGTAATGATTCCATGGAATTTTAAAATAATTGCATGGAGCCTGGCCTTTTAGATATTGGAATATTACAATTTCAAAGAGATAGGAAGTTAAATGTACTAGGCCGCCTCACTCAACTTCATTTACTTGAGCAATTAAAAGTCCAAACCTTATCACCACTACACACAGCATACTGGCCACCATTTCTAGTAAACAGCTCCAGCTGGCTGCTGACATCAGCTACTTTTACTCTTCTTGCTGATGTGCTTGGTCCCCTTTCTCCCAAATTCTGTCCCTTCACCTTGGATCCTCATGGGCTTTGATAAGAAAAGGAGGCGAAAAGCAGCTTTTACAGTTTCCTGGTGTATTTTGTTTGAGGCAATGCTTGTATACTAAAGGGTGTTTCTTTGCCCCTCTACATATATAACGAGATAGGATTGTGTTTATGGCATCTCTCATGCTTTTGTCATGATTGTTTTAAGGGAATTTCCATTTCTAATATGCAAAGTGATTGGACAGCTTTGTTGCATTTTTCAGCCTCTGGCTCAATGTTTTCTTTCATTTTCTCTGATGTGGAGGATATATTACCCTCTTCCTAATTCTACTTTTCATTTTCTCTCCAATTTTTATTGTTAAAAAAAAAAAAGAGCTTTTCTCTTTCAATGGTTATGGAACTTTTTTTTTTGCTTGCTGTTCATGGGGTTTGCTATTGAGCTATATGTTTAACTTGCCAGGCATTATTAGTTAATGTGACTCTACATGTGGGTCTGTGGGGAATATTGGTGGTAAAATTCGAACAATTCTGGTTGTTGAAGGGTTTGCACATGAAATGGGTTCAGTGCTAAAGTTTGTTGGATAAAATATAGCTTTTGCCCTTAGTTAGAATATTGGAATGCAGACCTCACCATAAACATTGTTGAAGCTGTGGTAAATTTGATTCTGCACTATTTTGCAATTATTTTGACATGGTTCATCTGAGATTTAGTCTGTTCAATTACGCTTTTAGGGAAATTGGAAACCACATTCGCTCTTGAGCCTTATGATAACCATTAATGAGATAAACCAAATGGAGTATATTACTTCACCCCCGTTCTGTTGATTGATAGTTTATTACACGGCCCTCCCTATAAACCAAAAGTTACACTACAATTAACCCATATTGACCAAAATGTCTCTTTTTTTTTTTTTAAGTGCCATTGTTAAAGTCCTTGTAATTTCTTGTCCTTGTAGGTTTTCTCTGGTTTATTTAGTTTCTCTTCTCAATTTGCATTGTACATAATTTAACTTTTGAAGTTGTTTAAGTTATTAAAAGTGCTGGATTTTTTTTATTCTAACCTTCTGCATAGTTCATGATATTAGTTTGTTTGGCTACCTTTTGATTATTTGAATTCTTTAATGTCCTTGTGTTCCAGAGAGCTGCAAACACAGGTTGGGGGGCCCCTGGGGATGATACATCAAAATGGGGTCATGACAAATTTGAGGGTCACAAAAAAGAGAAAAGATCTGGAATCAATCAATCAAATCATATTCCTGATGCTAGAGATAGAGATTCACGCTTCAGAAACCAGGGCAATGAGATGGGATTAGGCAGCCAATCCAAGCTAAGTGATAGGAGAGAAGAGAAGGTATCACAGAGACACGATGATGAGAAATTTGAGGGAAGAGAAAATAATCACAGAAGAGAGAAGAGATCGAGAACACATGAAGATGATGAGTATGCATCTAGGTCAAGAGAAGATCGTGATAGAAGGGAAGATAAGAGATCAAGAAGGCGTGAGGACCATGATATGGAACCTGAGCTGAGAGATCATCGTATGAGGGAAGACATGAAGTCAAGAAAGCCAGATGATGTTGAATTTGAACCCAAGTCTAGAGATTCTGATAGAAGGGAAGAAAAGAGGTACAGGAGGCAGGATGATGATGATTCTGGTAGTAGGTTAAGGGAAGATCATGCTAAAAGGGAAGAAAGAAGATCAAGGCAGCACAGAGAACATGACTCTGCACTAAGGTCAAGAGAAGATTATGATAGGAAACTAGAGAATAGATCGTATAGAAATGATACTGATAGATCAGAGCCTAAAGAAAGATATGATATGGACAGGAGAGAAGAGAAGAGATCAAGAAGGTAATTATCTTTTTACTATATTATGGAACACCGGATCAGGAGGTTAGAAAATGGGCATTTCATCCTCCTTGGGTATGGAGAGAAATCAGTATTTGAGTGAGTTGAACAATACTTGATAACCTGAAATGCATGGCCATTTTATTTGCGTGCGGTATCATTACTTCTGCTATGCTATCTGAGAGCAGTTGTCATTTTCCACCTGGTATAGGGAGTTTTTCCTTCTTTTTTTATTTTTTTTATTTTCCCCTCCTTAATGGTAATCTCTAGTGTAAGAAGTTTGATGACATCTTGTTTTGATTAGTTCATGTATCCAATTACCAATGGTAAAGCAGCATGGATGCAATATTACTGCAACTATCATCTTTTTTTTTTTTTTCCTAGTTGCAAGAGTAAGAGCTCTCTGGCATTATCAAAGCTCCAAATGTCTAAAATCATTGTCTACAATATAAAAAATTGAGATTATAAGCTGGTTTTGGATGAATAATAACAATATGAAAGTTCTAATGCTTTTCTATGACTTGATTGCTGAGATTTTATCGTTGGATTTGAACTATAGTTTTCTGTTTTATAAAAGTTTAGTCTTTTTAGAGATTGATAGGTATGTGCACAATCGTATTATGTACATTTACTGTTTGAACACAAATTGAGGATAGGTACATTGGGAGTTTCTCAAATGAGTAGGAATGCTGGGTAATTGTTATTACCAGTCAATAATTTTCAGGGTTGTGGAAACAGCTGGTTGTTTGAAAATCGGATTTGCTTTCTTAGTTTGTTTTAGAGGGGTGAAGGGAAGGCAGTAGAAGGTCCGATTTGAATCATTACACGATTGCTTGCACTATACATGCATTTCTTTCTTTCTTTTTTAGGGTTATTCATTTGTTCTTTACTTTTAAAGGTAAATTGTACTTTAGAGTCATGGTAAGTACACTTGCGCTACTGAGAAAGAGCCATAATGATTTCTACACTGCATTATCATAATCAAAGCAATATCAGAGAATTGTTTTACCCCCCATGAAGACACCACTTTGGCCACTTCACAATCATACACCATAACATGCTGCAGCACTGAACTTGAACATTGGAACTGGATTCTTAAGCTGGAGGACAAAAACTAAGGAAAACAAAATACCAATTTACAACTTGCATACCCGTATAAATGCTAAGTTTACAATTTCAAAAGGTATTCATCATTAATCAGGTAGTTCATTGACTGATTCTTGAATGCTGAGTATGTGAATAAAGGAACAGCCTGATTTTTATGAGAGATGTGTCAGGCATACACTGCTCCTTCAAAGCATCTACACCAATAGAGAATCAGAAAATGACTAAATTCTTGAAATTTTTGGATCTGTCCTTGACAGAGGATGCTGGTGGTGCCAACCCGGGCAGAATATCCTCATATTCCCATTAATGGCTTATGGCTTAAGCACATTTTAAATAATGCAACAAAGAGCATCCATCAGTTGCTAATTCTATCCCAGAGGAAAGGAGGAACTTCAGCCCAATTCTTTGCTGCTTCAGTCTGTGTTATTAATAATACCTGAATAAGAAGATAGACTTTTAAGGTAATAAAATGGATAAAAAGGATATTAGGTAGAATCTAGTCCAGTGAAATCTTTTTGGCAGCTTGGTAAATGTCCAGACAGATAACTTCACAATTCCAGTAAATTTTAGTTCCTTTTTAATCTAATAAGGATGTATACGTAGGATCTCAATCTGATCAAGTATCATGATCGTCTAGGATGTAGCAACGATACTAAAATTTCCACCGAGTGTTATAGGATGTTCAATGTAACATGCATGGTGGTGAAATTATAATCTACACTTTCTATCATGGTGGAAGCTTTCTTGATGACATACATGCCAACCCAATGAGTCAACATTGTCCTTACTTCATATTCATCCTATCTTGCCAAGTCGGATCTCACGACATTTTTTTGGCTAGGATATAAAGTTGACATAGCATTAGCAGTTACTAAAATAAACTAAGATGGGTTGGGGCAACTTGTAGATAGCCATCTTTTGGTTATAACTTTCGTTTCAGTGTTCACTTAAGGGGCCATAGCTGAAGATTCAGACAAGGTAGCAACTACTAGCACTTTATGTGATTGAAATGGTCCATTGACGTAAGATATAATGAATTTCTCAAATGCTCGGAGGCTAAATAATTTTCCTTGCCTGAAGGCTAAGTATTTCTCCTTGTTCAAAGGCTATGTGTGTCTCCTTGCCCGAAAGTCATGTATTTGTAGTCGGCATAAAGCCATGGGTACATGAATAATCACCCAAGGAGTGTTCTACCGTAGTGGTCTCTGTTTCGCTCCACTTCTCATGCAAATATGATGATATGGATGCATTCATAATGAAGTAATGCACATGAATATGCAATTCATATGCTCAAGCTCATTAATCATAAAACACATCTCAAGGAAGCTCCACTATTCTCCACATCACTCCATCTCCACTCTACCCCTTCCATTCCCAATAACATCACAACATGCACATGACATTTACGCAAGCTAGGCATCACTTAAAAGACACCATCAACGTTCAAGGAAATGTCATTCTACATTTATCACTCTAATTCACAATCATTACATCAAGCACAATGTTAGCTCCTCTCCATTAGGATTCATTATGTTTCAATTTATCATGGGAATTCTCCTTATGCATGCAAATAGATTATATATATATATACCCCTCCTTGGTCATTTACACATCCATTGGTGTATTTATTATGTAATATTTCCGGTGTTCACAAACAAGGTTTGCAACATCTCCTATGAACATGTGCAAGTGATAGTATAAAAGAAATAAATTTTAATCTAAGTAAGACCATCCACTCACCTCAACTCCAATTCTTGGGTGTTTAGCAAGTTTTGAGGTAGTTCAATAGGCTTCAAGAATCATCCAAGGCCCTAGAAGAACAAATAATCATGAAAGGGGGTCAAATTTTGAATTTCTAACATAGTTCCTTAGACTGACCAGCCTAGGCCAGGGTAGGCACCCTCGCGTGTCCCTCAGCCAGTGGCTGCCCGGGCAACTGCAGCCATGGCTGAAACCCATCCATAACAGCCCCAAAAATAGCCCCAAACCACCTATCATCATTTCCTCTGCTTCTAGCCCCTTAATTAGGGTTCAAAGGCACCCAAAACATCCTCCAAATTCATACAAAACAATCCATCAAGAATTAATTTCTAAGTTTCCTCCTTAAAACTCCTAGTTTCTTTCCCATGTTCATATTATGGTTCTTGGTTCAAGATTTGCTTCCAATATGAATTCTTTATTTTCTGAGTCTGAAATTGTTTAAAAGCATAGAACAACATTCCCCCTCAAAACCCAACTACCAATTTCATAGTTTCATACCAACCTTAACTGGCTCTCCTAGGTATATTATATGGGTGACCCCAATTGCTGAAAGTGGTGCATTGTGGGAAGAGCCTTAGAGTAATTGCAGGAAATAGTTATATGATTCAATTTACATTAATAATATGTGATGTGTAGTGGGTTATATAATGTGATGGACGTCCTATTGTCCGTAGAGCCTACGGGCGATCTATATATTGTTTATGAGTTGCAATCCTTTTTTATATTGACATTACATCTTATTTTGAATGTCATTGATGAATGTTGTGTATTATATGAGAAGCATGTATGGCTCCCTTGATAAAGGTGGATTAGTGGTAGTACAAAGAGCTGTGTGACCTTCTTGCACTATGACTAATAATATTGTATAAGGAGCTTATGTGGCTCTTCGATGATGATGGATTAGTAGCAGTATGAAGAGTTATGTGGCCCTTTTGCACTATGACTAAGGATATTACTAAAAATCTATATGGTTCTCCTAGAGATGATTGATGATAATATTATGGGAAAGCTATGTTGTTCTCCCATATATGATCAATGATGATGCACTGAGAAGCCTGTGTGGCCTTCGCAATATCATTGATGTGCACATGATGATAAGCCCTTGTGGCTTTCACGAATACAAAGATGAGAACATAGTGAGAAACATGTGTAGCTCTTTCAACTATAAAGAATGTGAGTATAATGAAAAGCCAATGAGGCTAGTAAATTTCTTGGTGATGCATTCTAAATTATGCTACTTGCATATTCATATATCTATTTGATTAGTGGTATAATTGTGGTTGAATTGTGTAGTTATATCGTGTTGGTATCTTAATACGGTGTAGATTATGTGGTGATCATACATATATGGTGAAGGATGGGACTTTGTTTAAGCCCATCCTTGTTAGCGGTACACATGTTACAATTTCATTCTATGATTGTTGATGGTATACTTGTTGTCAGTTTGTGTTTCCCATATATTGGATGTTGATACTGGATGTTTAGTTATTCATGTATATACATATACATAACACATACACCTATAGAAATAAGGTGATAGATTGGAGATGAGGTAAGACGTATAGATGTTGCTATGCATTCTCTACTTGTGAGATCACTTGTTAAACATACTTATATCTTTATATATTTATTTTATATGTTCTTTTGACATGCATATTCGTATATTCTTGATAGGTTAGACTGTTTTTAGTGAGTCAAGTGAATCGAACTCACCTCCTCATAGTTATAGGTGAATAAGAGCCTATCGTACGGGACGTGCATTTCAAGGATACCTCTCATCTTGTTCGAGAAATGGTAATATTAGTTTTATGTATTTGAGTAGCAATGCTAAAAAGCCATGTAATAGGGTAGGTTATGTTTTGTTATGTAATATAAATGATTGTAGTGTGTATGAGAAACGTTGAAAATGTAACAAACAATTATGACTTATGAAATTTGAAATTTTATGAAAGATTATTTATGTCTAAATATGTATTTATGAGAAGAGAATTGATTCTCTTGTGTTATTCAATTATTTGTGAACAATGATTTAATTTGTTTAAAACAAAGGCATATTGAGCTGATGAGAATATGTGGGTTAAGAGAAAAAATAAGCTTACAATATAGATTAGACATAGTCTACGTCAATCACATACTCGAAATTAGGGCATCACACCATCGTCTCCTTCTTGTGCTAGACTTACAAAATCATGTCATGTCAGAAATATTTTTTTTTAGTTTAATATTTGGCCTAATATGGGACAAGTGCTTTAAGAAATATTAACTAATGTTTAAAACAATATTACTAATATTTTAAGCTAAGAGAGAAAATATTATATGAACTTTTGCTTCTAGTTCCATTTTACCAGAGAAATTTTAATTATTTGCTTATCTGACAATATTTTTTTTTTGTATTTTATAAATTTTTCGATAACGCTATCAAATAGCGCGGAAGTCTTGAAAGTTCAAGCCATGTTTGAATGTTATTTTATTTTTTTTATTTTGAAAATGAGTTTTATAAAATTATTATAGATACTAATTTTGAAAATAAAAAATAAAAAATATATTTGAATAATGTTTTCTGAAAATAATTTTAAAATTTTAGAAAACAAAAAAATATGTTTGGAAGTTTTTTTTTTGAAAAAAAATTTTAAAAATCATTTGATATAGAAGTTATGTGATGTTGTGATAAATTCAATATAATGAAATGATTTATAACAGTCTTTTAAGGAGAATAAAAAATACAAGTTGACTATATTAATTGTTATAGTCTGAAACATTTCGATGAATTGATTAAATTTACTATCAGTTGCAAAAGTTATTAAATATGTCTTTGCACAATAACTTAAATCAATTATAATTTTAATATGATAAAATGGATTGATAAAAAATAGTTTAAAATGCCTATATAAAAAAATACTAAAAGTGACAATTTCACGAAAATAGATAAAAGCATAAGTTTAGAATGTTAAACAAAGAAAAACAAAATTATATTTACCAGCAGTCATTAACCACCATTATATTTGTAAAAGTAAGTTTTAGATTTTTACCCGTGATTAAACCCGTCGCTAATATATATATATATATATATATTGAAGTGAATTATATTTATATAAATGTAATTATTTATGAATATGTCACCACCTGTTTTTGGAATACTGTTTGTTCCGATTTTTCTGTGTTATAAACAAGCTTTCAAAACTAATTTTTAAAATAAATTTCTTCAAAACAATACACCCAAAAAGTTATTTTTTTTGTTCCTTTTATTTTTAAAAAAATAAAAAAATTTTAAAAATAAAAAACAAACTGGCATTTAGTTTTTTTAAAAAATAAATTATCAATTAATTGAAACTATTTAATTTCTTTCATAAGTGATGGATGGGAAATTTGAATTTAAGGTAACAATTCACAACGCGTCCGTATTACACCTCACTATGAGAGCACATCTACTCATTTAAATTATGAATATTTTGTTGAAAAAAAAAACTATTTGCATTGTTATTTTATATAAAATTTATAGTACGTGCAAAGTGTAAAGTTTTAGAAAAAAAATAAAAACAGTCGTGCAGAAAGTTTGACTTTTCAAAAAAAATAAATTATTGGCATCAATTTTTGTTAAAATTTATATAAAATAATTTTGTATTATTATATACATAGATATTAAAATAATGTAACGATTACAAATTCTTCGTCAAATCTTTCAACAAATAACAACACTACTTATATTTATTGCCAATTAAACGTGTACTGCATGTTTGGAGGAAACTCCAAAGTCAACTCCGAAGAAGGTTGCATTTTCAGGACTTTTTAAGTAAAAGTATTTTTATATTTCTACTATTTACACAAAGTTTTAATTTTATCTTTAATTTATTTTATATTAATTATGTCTTATATGTTTTATTTTTATTTAAAATTTATCTATTTTTCTAACGTCATATATTTTATTGACAGAAAATATTAATTAATAATTAGTAAAAATAATAAATTTAAAAAAAAAATAAAATATGTAAGACATAGTTGATAGAAAAAAATATTATAAATAAAATTAAAATTTAATATAAACATTTAAAAAATAAAAAATATTTTTACTATTTTTTAAAATAACTATATACTTCTAAGGTGGATTAGAAGCCCTTGTATTATTATTATTATTATTATTATTATTATTATTATTTGTATATTTGCAGTCAATTCCCAGACAAAAATCTAACTAAACTAAAGGTACATAATTTTTTTTAATAAAATAGGAAATCAAAGCTTCTAAGCAGTCATATTTGTTCCACACCCACTTTGGAGCAAGATTCATTTACTTCTCGCCTTAAAAGTGAAAACATGCTTACATTCATCAATTGTTTTTTAATTATTATTTTTTGGTTAAATTATAATTTTTTGGCACAAGACAATCATAAGCTTATAATTATAATTTACTGACCAAAAATAATGTATATAATTCGCCTGAGAGAGTAAAAGTCTAGCTAAAAACTGTAATTTAAAAGCAAAACCACTTTAGATGGATTGTTCAGGCCTATTAGCCCGGCAGGTCAATCTTGTATTGAAAAACTAAATAACTATATTAATTTATCACATAGCCCTCGTAAATATTAAAAAAAAAAGTCCTCGTAAATAAATATCACAATCAACGACTCTCCTACAAAATTTATTTGTTGATAGCATATATAGACTTTTCTGCAGCTTCTAAATGCTATTTTTATATTAAATAAATAAATAGCATATAGGGTTCGACAAACATTATATTTATTTTTCTGTAAATTTAATGATCTAAATTTTAATATTTTTTATTAAAAAAAACATAAAATATGAGTCACTAGATTTTATATATAATAATTTACAAAGAGATAAATATAATCTATTCTCATTTAAAAGTGTTATATATACACACACACATGACGGAGCTCAAGGGAAGCTTTAAAGCAGTCAATTTATTTTTGCTGCGAGTTTCTGACGACTTGAGTTGAGATTTTAATTTCCTTTTATTAATGAGTAATGACTAATTATTTCTATACAAATTTTACAATGCAATTTGCACAATGGACATTAGAAAATTTCAAATTATAAGGTATTACTTAAAATTACATTTTAAGGAAATCAGGAGAGTGTCGGCAGGAGAGAGACAAAGCAGCCCTTATCTTCCCTTCGCGCTGTGATTTCGTCCTTTTTGGAGTTTCTTTTTATTTCTTTTTGTGGGAGTTTAGTCTTTTCTTTGTGTAAGTGTTCGTTTTTTCATTGTAGAAATTTTTATCTCTTTATGGTAAGAGCTTATATTTTCAGATATGATTTCAGATCTTGTTTCTTTGTAAGTTTTTTTAGTTTCTGGGTTTTTGCTTTCAAATATGTGTTCAAATCTTATTTCTCTGTATGATTTTTGTTTTGTTTATTGTTTTTTAGGTTGTTGTTGTTTGATTTTCATTCCTTTGAAAGAGCTTGAGATCTACTTGTGACTTTAGAAAAAATAGAACTCATTATCAGTCAAAATATCTCAATAACTGTCAATATGATATGAGGATGGATAGATGAAACAATTTCAAAAGTTCCAGTGGTATATATAAATTTGTCTTTTTTTAGTTAGTAAGTCAATATATGTTTTTTTCTCTAAATTCCTTGATAAGTTTCAAAGTTTTCTTAAAAAAAATTTTCTCTGTTCGTTTTTTATCGCTATTTTCTTTTAGGACCTTTATTGTATCTAACCAATAGATGTTTATGAACTTATTTTAATATAAGCTGTTATGGGCCTCTGTGGCCATTATCAAAAAAAAATTACATTTTAAGAAATACATATATAACAGAAGATAAACAATAAATTACATAAAGTTGTTTTTTACAATTTCATATTATAACATGCAGAATTGATTGGTGTTTTGGGACGTTGGTCAGGAAAATAATATCCAAAATATCATATATGTTTTTTTTTTTTGACACAATGAGAATCTGTTATTAATACGGCACCAAGCATAGTCCTGAACTTATGTGAAGAAGAAAAACAAAATTTAAGACAATACAATGCATAGTCCTGTGTATGGAAATCCTTTCTTCACTTAATCAAGATTACGGCTTATTCTTTATTCAAATATAAATAAAGGGGAAATTGATACTCATGACCCTTCTACTAAAGCACCATATGGATTATGATTGGAGAGGCATGTTAATCGTACATGCCTCTAAAAGAATGGTCTATTTTCTGAGTTCGTGCGAGATGTTTTACTACGATACAAGCATGAATTTGATCAGTCAATTATAATCTCACCACTAAAGGTGGGACATATAAAACAAATAAATCATTAGATGGCCAAATTACACAAATCTATATTGCTTTAATATAATTGCGACATTCTAGAAGGAAACCGCTGGGAATTTATATCACAATATCTTTTTTCTTTTCTTTTTCAAATACTGTCTTCTTTCACTCCTTATTTTAATATATATATACATATATATTTCAATCTCCTTGACCTCTGAACAAGTTTTGTTGTGGTATGAAAGAAGCCCCATTTCAGAAAGTTCCATAATCCATGGAAATTTATGATTTGATTGAAGAAAATTATCCAAATTCAGCTACGATGGTAAGGTTGTCAGTCTGCAATGTCTAGCAATCTTCTCTCTTCAATTCTTATTCACATATTTAAATAGAAATAGATGCATCATTTATACCCGTTTTGCTAGCTAAGAACAAGGGCATGAAACTCCTATCCATTTTTCTTATTCCAAACATATTCTAAAAGACCAAAGCGTTATATTTAAATCTTTTTTTTTAAAAAAAAAAAAAAGAACTAAAATTTCACTTCTCTTCCCCTCCATTCTCCTGAACCCATAACATATATGCCAAGAAAATATGAAGAGAATGACTTGACTACAAACTGGACTGTAATGTGAAGAAGAACTAAGTCCTAAAAATCATTAATAATTGTGTTACAAACTAGCTCTATATAATTTTGACAATGCCAAATGATCTACATGGCTACCTTTCTTGGAGGAATGACCACATTCTTGTTTCCTGGAAAGGCATTTCGAGATATATCAACAAGCGCCTTGAAGCTATACGGTTCATGCATGGAAATCTCCGACAAAACCTTTCTGTTGAGTTGAATATTCTCCTTCATCAGCCCATGCATAAAGTTCCCATAATTAACCTGCTCAATACAATCAAAGAAAACAAATCATAGCCACACAAGAGTGGATGCACAAAAAAATATCTGTAACCAATTTTAAAATGAGAGGAGGATGTCCAGAGGTGCTAACAAACAATGTAGTGACATATAGGGAGAATTATAAATAAGGACATTTTTTATACAACAAAATCTATATATATATAAGGACTTATCTAATATCTTCTTGTCAGGACCAAATACTAATGCAGTAAGGTTTAGTTTATAGCCTTACTCATACTTTGAAGTTGAACTGAATAATTATATTGTATTATTTTGCCGCTACTGATAAATATCATCAAAGTTGGGTTTGTTACTATAATTATCCCAAATATTTG
Organism: Biancaea sappan; assembly: GCA_037074585.1. Classification (NCBI taxonomy): domain Eukaryota; kingdom Viridiplantae; phylum Streptophyta; class Magnoliopsida; order Fabales; family Fabaceae; genus Biancaea; species Biancaea sappan. The sequence goes on along the minus strand of CM073494.1, from coordinate 51,630,308 downwards.
TTTGCTACATTCTTTTGGGGATTGATTCACCTTATATTCAGTTCATCTGAAGTTTAAAAATGAATCACCCACTTGCCTTATTTTCATTCCATTACTAACTCCACTCCCCCATGTGAAAGCAACATAACAGAACAACAGCATCATAGGCTAGTAGTAAAATTATGAGCCTGCAGCTCAGAGGATTAGAGCACCTGGCTATGAAGCACAATGTTAGGGGTTCAAATCGTTCCTTGCCCACAACTAGCCATAAGGGGAAGGACCTTTCCCTGTGGGGATAGGAAAATCATGATGGGGACAGCGAACCCAAAGCTATGGAACTTGAGTAAAATGTAGTTTCAATATCAATACTAAATGTACATTGTTGTAAAATCTAGTTTGCCCAAAGATGAATTTAGTAGTTGAAGCCCAATTAAAAATTCCAAGCCAGAAGAAAAAGAAAAAAGAAACGAAAACAATTTTAAGAATTTTTATTTTTTAATCAATGGTTACTTGATAGCATATGGCACTTCCCCCTCCGAGTATAAGAGGTCAAATGTTGGTGAAAAATTGGAACTTGTTTTTGTGATAGTAAACATCGACATGGCTGCTAAATAGGCAGCCAAAGTAAACCTTAGGTAATAGGAAGGAAACAAGTTTAGATGAAAATCATTTTTTAGAAAAAGAATCTTGTGACACATGTAATGATGTAAAAGCAACATGCAAATTCACTTCAATCAATAATACTATCAAAATATTCATCCTCCTTCTAAGCCATTATTTTTTACTTCCAAGATGCACATTTTCAAATTCTTGACCTCCTTTTTTTGGTTATATCCTTCTCTAGGACTCCTTTTCATTTTATAACACTTCAAATGGAAGAAAAATAGTCTCTGGGAAAATATTTTATAACATTTCAACTGGACGAAGAAATATTCTCTGGGAAAAGAAACTCTTAATCTTATGCCCACACATTCTTAGATTATCATAATCATCAATTGATTACAAAAATAGAGAAGCCTTTCTTTGATTTCTCATCAGCTAATGCTCCATCATCTAGAAGTAACTAAGCTTCCATTTCCAGCAAATGAGAAGTGAAGAAAAAAGTAAATGATGAACCTTACTCAAGTTTTCACTAGCATAAAGAAGCAGACAATAATTGAAAAAAAAAAAAAAAAGAGTTTGATGGTAAGAATTGGCAGCAACGGGATAGTTCATATCACAAATGAAAGATAACTGTATGCTTACAAAACAAAGCATAAAAGAAAGTTGAGTAAAATTAAGAGGCTCAGAGGAGAAAACCATGTGAAAACTAAAGAGTAGAGAAGTTGATCCTATAGTATCAAACAGTGCTGATGCTAAGGATCTCAGGTAGCAAAATGACAGAAAATCTGAAACAATCCATTGAAACGGCACGTAACTTTCAGATAGTTGGACACATCATCCAGACAAGTGCGAGGCATCACATTTCAAATCATCCAGACAAGTACGAGACTTCAAATTGCAAATCAGAATTCACAAAAATGAAAGTGATAGGCCCATGGTTACTAAGGCATGTAGCAGAAGAGGTCTTGGTTATTAATTGTCATTTAAAATCCATGATTTTTCTTGAATTTTCCCTCCACGAGTCTGCTTAGAATCGTGCGTACGACAACCTTAGAAGAGGTAAGGGGGCTAATGAAGAGATTGGGCCTCAAAATGGCCCAAGAGTGTATTCTAGCAAGAGAAAGACTGTGGAGGCAGAAAAGGGAATTCGAAGGGAATACCAAGTCTGACACCGTTTGGGTGTGGAAGGGTAGCAGAAGGCAAGTAATGTTTTAGAAGTATTGAGACTATCTTTGTTACCTTAAGTGTTTTCTGATGTTGCTTAGTGTTTTTCTGTTGTGGTTCATTGTCATGTTTGTGAGTTGCTGCTATGTTTGGGTCTGTGAGATTTCATCTTGTATCCTGGCAGTGGTTCTACATTAGATTTTGTTGACAGTGAATACAGCAACATATTTGAGTATTTTAGCAGGGTCTTAACAGAAAGAAACTCAATAGTCTTCTATAACAGAACAACAAAGCAAACTAGATTCATTGGAAGTCTTGAAGTTCAAATTCTGAAAAGATCTAAGGAGAAAATTATGCTTAAAACTAAACACCGAGAGAGAGGACGAGGAGGGGGAGAGGGGGGGGGGGGGGGAAGGCACTCCTATGTTGTCATAATTCTGAACCAAATAATATTAGGTAACATCATTACAAGTCCACTATTCTCTATCAGAACAGTTCTAAAATACGAAAATACGCATGCACCATTGTACAATCATAAAGCATATCTGTAGCTTTGAAAGCTTTCATGTCATGAGCATATATCACCATTAAATCACCATCTTATATTTCATTCAAATACAATTTGAAATAACAGAGGGAGAGAGCCCTAAAAGACATATTGCTTTAAAATATTAAGGTTCTACTTAAAATTTATTGACACATATCCAAAGACTGATACCTTGAGATTTTCCAAAATATTAAGTTAAAATAAAGTGAACACAGATATAGGCAGAAGGAGTTACAGCAAGATTTATAACAATGCTGCTGCTATGAATTGAATCAATAATTGAAGTTCTGGTAATCACACAAGGAGCAAACTAACCATCTACATATGAAATAACAAAATAATAATAATAACAATAATAATAATAATTAGTCAGAGAACAAAAGGAATAGCAAGCGTACACCATGAAGACGAGTGCCAGCATTAATCCGTTGGATCCAAAGAGAGCGCATGTCCCGCTTTTTGTTACGGCGGTCTCTGTATGAATATTGCAAGGCTTTCTCCACCCTCTCCCTTGCTATCCTTATGCAATTCTTGGCTCTCCCCCTGAACCCCTTTGCTAGCTTGAAGATTTTATCCTTATTCATATTTTCCTCTTATTTTCTGCTTTGCAGTCATAGTTTCATCAACAAAAAAAAAAAACTCATTATCGAAACAAATAGTTATTTATATTTTCTTTAACTACGATAATTTTCCCTTAAAAAAATACCCAGCTTCTCTCAGTCTTAATTATTCTACTTATTTCATCACATGGTTCATGCTTCATGGTTCTTTCTCCTTGGTTATTTGGGCATCACCGACTGAAGAGAATGACGGCTAGAAATTGCTAGAACAATGGCATCAGGCAAGCCATACTCTTTAAATACAAAATTTCAAGTGCATTTCCTAAACTTATCTGAAAAATTTGCCACCATTCTGTACCTTTCAAGACACTTTTTCCACTTTGAACCTTGGAATCAAGTTATACCCTCTACCATACCCCATGAAAAGCATATAGAAGAAAATCGATCTAATCAGTCAAACCATCCAGAGAGAGAAAGAAGCTATATGCATATACTAAGATAAATAAATGGAAATAGAACCTGACGAAATGCTCAAGCCCGATCGCGAGCTACTGTCGCGGTTATTGGTGGCGGCGACGGAGAAAGGGAAACTGCTGGAAGACAGGAAGTGAGACCGAATAAGCAGTATAGCCCGAAATGAGTGAGCATGAAATGTGGTAATTCTTTGAGAAAATAAAAACGTAGGAATATATCTAATTAAAGTTTATCTATATTTCAAATTTCACTATATTAATAACTAAACTATGAATTTTTAGAAACTTAATTAGTATATTTAAATAATTTCTTATTGAAATAAATTGAACTCTTTGATTAAAAAACATTCTTTCTCTATTTTTTTCCATTACAAAAGAGGTACAAGACTTAAAAATAATAATAATAGTAATAAAGGTGTGTAGGAAAAATTAAATCTTCATATAGAGCCGTCAAAAAAGTTTGTTCTGACCCGATCCCAATTCTATTAAGGCTAGTTGTTATTGGGTTCTGATTCTTTGCTTGGAATTGTCATGATTGGAGTTTTAGCAATAGTTAAAACTTTCAGCAACAGTAGTTAAAATTGTTGCTAAAGCTCCAATTATGCCTCTACCTTTTTTTTTTTCTAAGCAGAGGATCTGCACGTGTCATTATGGGTTATTAGGGTTGACCCGAATTAACTTGTTTTTAAATATGTGCCAGAACTTCTAGCCTAATTGGCCTAGTCAAGGCCTAAGTCCTTTGGCCAAAGTGCTTTTCTTTAATAAACTTTTTATTTTAATGAACTCCTTTAAGGCCAAAAAATATATTTGCAACTAATTAATATCAAATATAGTATTTACATATATATATATATATATAAGTAGTAACTAACATATTTGTTGAAATATTCTTCAACTTTTCCAATATTCTCCCATCTTATCCAGCTCATCCCCCAATCTTATCTAATAAGTGTTGTCTGTAACTTTACATAATATTCTCTTCTTTATTGCTGTCTATATAGTGTGAAATTTGCTATCATATAATTATGTCTTTTCCTTTAGAATATTTTGCAGTGCATATATAGGTAGTCTTGTTGTACAGATAAAAGACATCAAGAAATATATTTCTCTCTGAAATTCTTGTTATTCCTATATTTCCCCTGAGTGAAATCTGACATGGTATCAGAGCCTAACAGTCAAATCCTCTAATCTTTAGTGATATGTAAACATGAGTCTAGCATCTCATCGCCCACACTGGAAGTCTCCCCTCCTCAATTTCGGCCCGTCCCCGAAGTCCGGAAGCTCATTCCGGTGCACGTAAAACTCACGCGCCACTCCGTAGTTATCAAAAGATAGAAATTGTGCAATGGGGTATAAAAGGTTGTTTTGTACTTTTTCTGGTTCCTTCTCAAAGAGCAATGGGTAAATGAAGATCTTGGTCACTATTCTCAAAAATCTCATTTTCATTCTATAATTGATGGTTAAAGATCATTACCTCATTTGAAGGATTGGATTCTTGGACATGCATAGGTTCTAGAACGACCATTTTCTTCCTTGTAAACACCTTGCCTTTGCCAAATCTTACTTCTTCAGGAGCAAGGTTCAAAGTGTCTTCTGTTTCAGGCCTGGATTCTTGGACATTGGACATGGGTACTGTTTCAAATTCTGTTTCATGGTTATTGTCCTCTGTTTCAGGTTTAAACATGGGTTCAACCACTGTTTCTACTATTTTTGTGGGTAAAGGATTAGACCCTATCAAAGGAATTAATGAAAATCAAGTAGGCACCCATTGCACCCATCATCATCCTCAGGTGTATTCTCCCCCTGAAGATAATGGGTAGCAAAATATGGTTCTTGCTCATTAAAAGTGACATCAGCTAAGACATAGATTTTTCTTGTGGGTGGATGATAGCATTTGTACCCTTTTTGAGTTTATGAGTACCCTACAAAAACACATTTTAGAGTCTAATTTTTCTCGATTTTGATGTTGATATGGACAAACGACACACACCCAAAAATTCTAGGGATGAGATTGTTTGTAGTTTTCAGGGTTGGGTAGAAAGTTGAAAGGATGTCCATGGGACTCTTGAAACCCAAAGCTCTAGAAAGTAAACAATTTATCAAGTATGTTGTTGTAAGAACAGCTTCTCCCTAAAAATTTTTAGGCACATTCTTTTGAAATAACATTGCACAAGCTTGTTCAAGAAGATGACCATTTTTTCTCTCAGCCACTTCAATTCTAACGTGAATCTCACGCTCTGGTGCGTGTGACGGTCGTTCAGCTTTATCTTTATACTTCCGGCATCAACTCCCTGTCTCCAGCACATTCCTAGTATTAGTTTGGTTATTAGAGCACTTTTGTATTTCTGGTATCTCCTTGTTCACGTCTCTGTTGCTGTTTCTCGAAATAGTTTCGTGAAATAGTTTCTTTTGGCCTTAATTGCCATTTTAAGTGAACTTCATTGTCATTACTTGCCATTACTGAATTAGCTCTTTCTTGGCCTTTATTGCCACCTTTAATACTGAGTTAGCTCATTTATTGACCTTAATTGTCATCTTTGAGTGGCCTTCACTGCCATTTCTTTTTAATCTCACCAATTTTTTTTCAAGACTCATTGTAGTTATTTCCTTAACTATGTCTAGAATTGAACAAACTGAGTTTAAAATTCAACCATAGGAGATTACCCGTATAGGAAAATTACCAAATATTCTTGCTTCCTATAGACTGGATGGAAAGAACTACCTCAAGTGGTCTCAACTTATTCATACAATACTGAAAGGAAAAGGAAAAATCAAACATCTCACAGGTATGGGCCTAAACTGGAAGATCCTAAGTTTGAAGCATGGGATGAGGAAGACTCCATGATTATGGCATGGTTATGGAGCTCCATGACACATGAGATCAGTAACACCTATATGTTTCTAGCCACTACCAAAGATATTTGGGAAGCACTTCAGCAAACATACTCCAAAGCCAGAGATGCTACCGAAGTATATGAAGTAAAAGTGAAAACTATGGCTGTAAAACAAGGTAACAAAACTGTTATTCAAATCAATTAAAATCTTTATGGCAGGAACTAGATTATTATAGGGTCATAAAAACTAAATGTTTTGAGGATGTTGTTGTCCTAAAAGATCATATTGAGTAAGACAGAGTGTATAATTTTTTGGTGGGATTCAACCCAAAATTTGACCAAGTTAGGGTCCAAATTCTAAGGAAATTATAAGTTTCATGTTTTAATGAAGTGGTTGCCCTGATTGGAAGTGAAGAAAGTAGGAGAGAATTGATGCTTGAACCTAAAGTCACTGATAGCTCTGCTATAGTGGCTAAATCAACTACAAACCAAGAGAGGGTCACGAGTCTCGAAAGGAAAAAATAATGGCCAACAGAGAAATCAGAACTGGGATGAGTTATGGTGTACGTACTGCAAAAAGTCTTGTCGTACACAAGAAAAATGTTGGAAACTTCATGGAAAACCACCAAGTAAAGAATAGGGTCAAAAAGGAGGGCAACAATGAAATAGTAACCAAGTACATGTTGCTATAACATCATAAGGAGAGTCATTGCCACAAGAGCAGAACAACCTTAATTAAGAATAAATTAAGAGGATAAAGACTTTCATCAGCAACATGGAAAAACAAGAGGGAGCCTCAGGTACATGCTCCATAGCTTATTCAGGTAAGTTTCCATTCTCCATTGGATTCAATGCCTCAGATATTACTTTTTCCAACTCTTGGATCATGGATTTAGGAGCAACTAACCATATAACTCATTCATTTAAATTTTTCTCAACTTATTCCCCATGTCCCAGCAATAAGAAAATAGTTATCGCTAATGGGTCTTTGACCACTGTGGGGGGACAAGGTGATGTCAAAATTAGCCCAACTTTTATTTTTAAAAGTGTCATATATGTTCCTAAATTAACCACAAATCTAGTCTCCATTCAAAAACTCATTGAAGATTTAGGTTGTAATGTGGTTTTTCATAAAAATTACTGTGAATTTTAGGATAAATGGAAGATGATTGGACATGTTAGGGAATGGAATCGCCTCTACTACCTTAAGACCTCAAATAGAGCTAAGAGCAAGATACCCTTCACTTTTGTTTCACAGTTTGCCACATCCAATAAAGAAAGAATTTTTCTTCATCATTACTGTCTTGGACATCCATCTTTTTCAATTATTAAAACTTTGTTTCCTTCATTATTCAAGGATTTAGATGTTGCAAATCTTCATTGTGAAGTGTGTGAACTTGCCAAACACAGGCATGCACCTTTTCAAATTAGTAATAAAAGAGGCCTTGTTCCATTCTATCTTGTTCATAGTGACATTTGGGGGCCTGCTACTATTTCTAATGTTTCAGGGGCAAAATGGTTTGTTTCTTTTATTGATGATTGCACCTGAGTTATATGAATATTCTTGCTCAAACAAAAATTTGATGTCAGCTATGTTTTTCTCAAGTTTTATTCTATGATAAGAAACCAATTTAGGATTAATATCAAAAGACTTATGTCTAATAATGCTAGGGATTATTTCAATCAGAACCTTAACTCGTTTTCTGAAAAGGAGGGAATTATACACGAGTCATCATGTGTTTATGCCCCACAACAAAATAGAGTGGCTGATATCGGGCATTTTTATATACTTTTTAGTTCCTATCTTAGTCCTATGGCTATTCCAATGTTGCCAATTCTCTAATTTTATTATGTTTTGGAATTTATTGGGTATAAACTATTTATGGATTGAATGTGTTTCAATTTTATATTTTTAGAACTTGAATTGTAAAATGCTCAATTTAATTCCTACAAATTTTAATTTTGGAGAGAAAAATGCTGACATGGACAAAGATGATGATTTGGATGCTAATGTGGCACTTTTTGGATGATGCAGATGCTGACTAGGATATGCCGGATGTGGGGCCCACTTGAACTCTTATTGAATGCCATGTAGTCAGAATTTGAGGGCATGAATATTAAATTTCGTAGGTCAGAAAGCAAGGCTGAAATATCAATTCTTCCATGCTGTTCTGCTGCTGCCATACCTATGTTCTGCTGCTGTTTGTTACTTTCTGCTGCAGAAATATTAAATCTGCTACTGCCATGCCTACTTTCTGCTGCAGAAACATTAATTATACTGCTGTTTTGCTGTCAAAGTGCTGCTACATCATGGAGGAAGCATCTAGGGTAGAATATTCTAAGGCATTGAAGGGGCATCAGTTTTAGAAATCAGAATACTTTCATTTTAGGCAAAGAGACTTAGGAAATTCGCAGCTCTCTCTTCCCCTCTGTTTTTGCTTCTGTTATTGGCTGTTTTGCTCTCATGGAGGGCTAAGTTTTCATTGTAATTAGTCACTAGACTACTGGGATGTTGTAGCTTGAACTAAGAATGCAAGTTAAGTGTTTTGTTCTCCATTTTCATCTCATTTCGTTTCTGTTTTGCTGTCATGTTTATTTTGCTGTCAAATTCTGATTAGAACTTGAGAATGTAACATAAACTGACTTATATATAAGACATAACCTTGCTTGACTGATTAGGAAAGTAAGGGAGGCGAAATGACTAGTTAAATGATATATTTAACTTGGTTTGGTTGAGATTTTCCACTGAATGCATCTAGTTATAGTAGAGAGATGTTCTTGACTGTAATTAGTAGCATTAAATTCTAGATGTTATTCTAGAAACATTTTCATAAAGAACCAAACAATGGAATGAGAACAAAACTGAATCAATGAGTTAGGTAATGATAGTTGCACTCCCATGAATCCTAGTGGCTGATTACATAGTCTCTTTACTGTCAATTTCTTGCAATTTCTGCTGCTGCTGCTGTTTCTGCTGTTACTGCTGTTGCTGCATATTTTGCTGCTGTTGTAGTGTTTAATTGCTGTTCTGTTTTATTTATTTAGTTAGTATTGCTACAAAATCCCCCCCACGTTTATGTACTCTTAATTGGTGTTTAGGTGTTTAGAACGATTAATTAGTATCAAGAAGTGAGGCTCCTTGAGTGAATACGACCTGGGGATCACTATACTGCAAATTGCCACAAATTCAATTCTGGGCGATTTGGCATCGTAGTGGCGTGAACCAGAATTTTGGCGCCGTTGCCGGGGAGCCAATTCACTTCCAAGTTATCTAATTAGTTGTTTAAGTGTTTCTTTGTTTAATTTTAAGTTATCTAGTATTGTTGAAACGGTTTACAAGTTTTTGAGTTTTTATCGGTTACTATTCATAGGCCAAAAACTAACTACCTCCGATTGACCTCAAACTTGGTATACCACTAGTTTTCGACATTTTAAGCAATTTCCAACCACTCGATTATCCTAAGGATCATCTTGGGCGGCCATTTTGCCAAATTCCATCGTTTAGGCCTTCTTTTCTATTTTTTACTATTTTTTTGATTTTCCTAATTAACTGTGATTTTTAGTGTGATTTTTGTAGTTTGAATTTTTGAATTCTGTTTTTTGTGTTTGTCTCTCCAATTTGTCAAGATTTTTTTCCATGAAAAATCATATTTTTCTGAGATACTTAAATTTTTGGTGATTTTCATCGGTTGGAGTCTTTTGTAGTGATTTAGTTGTTTTTGTTGTTTTCTTGTTGTTTCCTTGTGAATTTGTGCCCTTTCTAGTATATGAGAAGGTCTGGTCACGTGGACTTACCACCTTTTGATCCAGAAATTGATAGGACCTTCTATAGGCTAGTGAGAAGTAATAGCATTAGGACTAGTATAGTTTCTGAAATTCTTGCTGAAATTGTTGAGTTTGCTGTCAATAATGTAGAAGTTGAATCAGATTCTGAATCTGATATTGTGTTGGAGTCTACGGATTCTGAGTCAGCTGGGATAACTGGGATGGATAATCAAAATGCACAAATGCCTCAAAATAGGCAAGAACAATCAATTAAAGAGTTGATTGCACCTGATGTGCATTATCAACCATTGTGCATAAATTATCCTGAGTTGGATGCTAACTTTGAGCTAAAATCTGGTCTAATCCATTTACTGCCTAAGTTTCATGGTCTTGCAGGAGAAGATCCGCACAAGCACTTAAAGGAGTTCCATGTTGTCTTCTCTACCATGAGACCACATGGAGTTGGAGAAGAACAGATCAAATTAATAGCATTTCCTTTCTCTCTGGATGGGGCAGCCAAGGATTGGCTTTACTATCTACCCACTGCCTTGATAACAAGATGGGATGAGTTGAAGAAGTTGTTCTTAGAAAAATTCTTTCCAGCCTCCAGAACAGCAGTAATCAGGAAGGATATCAGTGGGATTAGACAGTTGAATGGTGAGTCTCTGCATGAATATTGGGAGAGGTTTAAGAAGCTTTGCTCATGCTGTCCAAACCACCAGATTTCAGAGCAACTTCTCATCCAGTATTTCTATGAGGGATTACTGCCTATGGACAGATATATAGTTGATGCAGCTGCTGGTGGGGCATTGGTGGATAAGACTCCTTTTGCAGCAAACGAATTATTGGCCAAGATGGCCCAAAATGCTCAGCAATTTGGCACCAGATTGAGTGATCCAACAGTTACTGTCAATGAGGTGAGGACACCTCCCATGGAGCAGCAAAGGATAGAAAATAAATTGGAGGAATTAGCTTCAATGGTGAGGCAATTGGCATTAAATCAGAGAACACAACAACAAGCCCCTCCTCCTTCAGCCTGTGGTATTTGTTCCCTGAATACCCACCATACTGATCAATGCCCTCAGCTGCAAGAGACCCCAACTGAGTCATGTGCTGGTATATTCCCTGGTAGACCCATGCAGCCACAACAACAGAGATATGACCCATATTCCTCCACCTACAATCCTGGGTGGCGTGATCATCCAGCTTTCAAATATGGGAATACATCCAACCCCCCTTACCAGCCACCCCATGTAAGATACAACCAACCTGAAGCTAGCCATACACCTCCTCCAGCACCCAAGAAACCTGAGCCTAGTCTTGAGGATCTAATGAAGCAACTGACTGCCAATACTCTTCAGTTCCAGCAAAGGACAGAAACAAATATGCAGAATTTGGAAACTAAGATTGGCCAGTTAGCCACAACAGTCAATGAGCTGAAAATTCAAGACTCAGGGAGTTTGCCATCCCAACCAGTGATCAACCCAAGAGGCAATGTGAGTGCCATCATCTTGAGGAGTGGCAAACAAGTAGACGGTCCAGCTTCTGAATCTGAACCAGAAAAATCAAATGTCCAGCAAAGTGTTCCTTCATCTTCAACCAATGAGCAAAATAAAAAGGATGAAGAAGTGGTTCAGAAAATTCCTCTTCCTTTCCCTAATAGGCAGACTCAATCAAGGAAAGCTTCTGAATCTGACATGGATAAAGAGATCATGGAGACCTTCAGGAAAATAGAGGTCAATATCCCACTTTTGGAAGCAATTAAGCAAATCCCCAAGTATGCCAAGTTCCTCAAAGAGTTGTGCACTCATAAGAGGCGTTTAAGGGGTAATGAGAGAGTCAATTTGGGAAGAAATGTGTCTGCACTCATCCAACCACCCATGCCACCCAAGTGCAAAGATCCTGGAACTTTCACAATACCATGCACAATAGGCAACATGGAGTTCTCCAATGCTATGCTGGATTTGGGAGCCTCAATCAATGTTATGCCCAAATCAGTGTACTCGAGCCTCAAGATTGGTGTTCTTTCACCAACTGGAGTGATTGTCCAACTTGCCAATAGGAGCACAGCACATCCAGCAGGAGTTTTAGAAGATGTTCTGGTAAGAGTTAAAGATCTCATTTTTCCTGCTGATTTTTATGTGCTTGATATGGAAAATGATAATACTCCTGGCCATGCACCATTAATACTTGGTAGACCTTTTCTGAAAACTGCAAAAACCATCATTAATGTGCATGAAGGGACTTTGTCAATGGAGTTTGCTGGTAACAAAATTGATTTTAACATTTTGGATGCCATGAAACATCCTATAGAAAATCATTCCAATGTGCATGTAGTTAACTTTTTGGATTACTTAGTTGATGAGGCATGTGAAGATTTCCAAAATGAATTAATTTCTGATTTTCCTGAATTCTCTGATTTGGTAGATGCCTTTGAATGCAATTGTGCTGGTTCTGAATTCTGTCATGCTTGCACTGAAATTGAAAACTCTCTAAATGCTGACAATTCTGAGTTGCATTCTGATTTGCATAGTGATTTGGATTCTGATGTGTATTCTGATTCTGTAAATTTCTCTAGCTTATTCTTAGATTCTGTTTCTATTTTAGGTAGTTGTAGGTGTAGTGATTTGAATTGTAATGTTGCACATTCTTCATCTCTTTCCTCTTGTGCTGCTAACCCTTCCTCCTCTTTAGCCAAGGATTCTGTCTTTGAGTAAACTGAATTTGTAGGTGCCTCCTTGGATGTGATTCCACAAAAACTAATTCCATCCTCCATCCAACCACCTGCATTGGAGTTGAAGGCTTTACCAGAAAACCTCAAGTATGCCTTCTTGGAAGTAGGAGACAAACTTTCAATCATTGTGGCCAACAACTTGAACCCCAATCAAGAAGAAAAATTGATCAGTTTGCTGAAAAAGAATAAGAAGGCGATTGGGTGGACTCTAGCAGACATTCCTGGAATTAGTCCTTCAGTGTGCATGCACCGAATTCTCCTTGAAGAAGAGACGAAACCAGTGAGGCAAACCCAAAGAAGACTCAACCCCATGATTCTTGATGTGGTCAAGAAGGAGGTAAGTAAGCTCCTCCAAGCTGGTATTATTTATCCTATCTCTGATAGTAAGTGGGTGAGTCCGGTACAAGTAATGCCAAAGAAAACCGGGGTAACTGTTATAGCAAATGAAAATAATGAGTTAGTGCCCACTAGAGTTCAAAACAGTTGGCGTGTTTGCATTGATTATAGGAAGTTGAACCAAGCAACTAGAAAAGATCATTTTCCCCTTCCTTTTATTGATCAAATGCTTGAGAAACTTGCTGGCAAGTCTCATTACTGTTTTCTTGATGGTTTTTCTGGGTATTTTCAAATTCACATTGCACCTGAAGATCAGGAGAAGACTACCTTCACCTGTCCTTTTGGTACTTTTGCATATAGACGCATGCCTTTTGGTCTCTGTAATGCACCTGGCACTTTTCAAAGATGCATGTTGAGCATATTTTCTGATTTGTTAGAGGATTGCATGGAAGTGTTCATGGATGATTTTTCTGTTTATGGAGACTCATTTGATGCATGTTTGAAAATTTTGGAGAGAGTACTTGAGAGATGCATAGAGAAAAATTTGGTCTTGAATTACGAAAAATGTCATTTCATGGTAGAGCAAGGAATAGTCCTAGGCCACATAGTGTCATCACGTGGCATAGAAGTAGATAAAGCCAAAGTTGATGTTATCTTTTCTTTGCCTTACCCCGCTTCTGTGCGGGAAGTTCGATCTTTTCTTGGCCATGCAGGGTTTTATAGAAGATTCATCAAGGACTTCAGTAAGATCGCTCTACCCCTATCTAAACTCCTCCAAAAAGAAACTGATTTCGTTTTTAATGATGCTTGCAGGTCAGCATTTGATGAGTTGAAGAAGCAACTTACCTCCCCTCCTATCATCCAACCTCCACAGTGGGAGCTTCCCTTTGAGCTCATGTGCGATGCCTCAAATTTTGCTGTAGGAGCAGTACTTTCACAAAGAGTAGAGAGGAAGTTGCATGTCATAGCCTATGCGTCCCGTACCCTTGATTCAGCTCAATCAAATTACACAACCACAGAGAAGGAGTTTTAGCAATTGTTTTTGCTTTAGAAAAATTTAGATCATATTTGCTTGCCTCCAAAGTAATTGTGTTTTCTGACCATGCAGCACTGAAATATTTGTTGAAAAAGCCAGATGCAAAGCCAAGATTGCTTAGATGGATGCTGCTCCTCCAAGAATTTGATGTGGAAATCAAGGATAAGAGTGGGGTAGAGAATGTAGTAGCAGATCACTTAAGTAGGCTTTCTGATCTTCCATTGGAACATCTCCCTGTAAGAGACAATTTTCCAGATGAGTGTTTCCTCCTTTTGCATGGTATTAGTGAGCCTTGGTATGCTGATTTAGTGAATTATCTTGTTGCATTTGAATTGCCTGCATATCAAAATAAACATCAGTTGAACAAATTAAGGAGCGAGGCTAGGTACTATGTGTGGGATGACCCTTATTTATGGAAAATTTGTAGTGACCAAATTATTAGGAGATGTGTTCCAAATCATGAATTTGCATCTGTGCTAAATTTTTGTCATACTCTTGCATGTGGTGGACACTTTGGTCCCCAAAGAACAGCTAGAAAAGTGTTAGATTCTGGTTTGTATTGGCCTACTTTGTTTAGGGATGCCTTTGATTTTTGTAAAAACTGTTCTAGGTGTCAAAGAACTGGAAATGTGTCTAAAAGAAATGAAATGCCTCAACAACCTCTTCTTTTTTGTGATGTTTTTGATGTTTGGGGTATTGACTTTATGGGTCCTTTTCCTGTTTCTTTTGGCTTCATGTATATCTTAGTTGCTGTGGATTATGTGTCGAAGTGGGTGGAAGCTAAAGCCACCAGAACTGATGATTCTATTGTTGTTGTAGATTTCCTTCGTTCACATATTTTCTGCAGATTCGGTGTCCCCAAGGCCATAATCAGTGATCAAGGATCACACTTTTGCAATAGAAACATGCAAGGGCTATTGAAGAAATATGGGGTGGTGCACAAAACCTCTACACCTTACCACCCCCAAACCAATGGGCAAGCAGAAGTCTCCAACCGAGAGATAAAGCAAATATTAGAGAAAACTGTGCAACCCAACAGAAAAGATTGGAGTAAGAGGCTTGACGATGCGCTTTGGGCCTATAGAACTGCTTTCAAGACTCCCATTGGCATGTCTCCATACCGCTTGGTATTTGGTAAAGCATGTCACTTGCCGGTAGAGATTGCACACAAGGCATATTGGGCCGTTAAACAATGCAATATGGACATGACCCTAGCCGGTAAAGAAAGAAAGTTGCAACTTCAAGAACTGGAAGAACTAAGGCTAGGGGCTTATGAGAATGCGCGCATCTATAAAGAGAGGACAAAAGCTTTACATGATCAGAAAATTGAGAAAAAAGAATTTCAAGTGGGAGACAAAGTCCTTCTCTATAATTCTCTCCTCAAGCTAATGCCCGGTAAGCTTCGCTCTAGATGGGTTGGCCCTTTTGTTATTACTAATGTCTTTCCTTTTGGTGCAGTAGAAATTCAAAATGAGGCCACCAACAAGCAGTTCATGGTAAATGGGCAAAGGTTGAAGAAGTTCTACGAGGGCTTCAAAGAAGAAACTGTAGAGGAAATCAAACTCTACTACGTTCCGGCTCCATGATAAGGCCGTACTCTTTCCCTCCTTTTAATTTATGTCCTCCTCATTTTATTTGATGTTTGGTAATAATTTGCATCGAGGACAATGCAATGTTTAAGTGTGGGGGGAGAGAATTTGAGTTTATTCAAAAAAAAAAAAATTTCCTGCTTTCTCCTCTGTTTTCTCTGTTTCTGTCCAGAATTTTTGAGCTGTCTTGCATGAATTTTCTGTACTGATTGGCTACGAATTTTGCTAGTTTCTTTACATGTTTTTAAAGCTTTATATGTCTTCTAGCTGTAAAATTTTATTTGGTGTCTTTCGCATTTATTTTGGTGTAGTTTTGTGTCAGTAAAGCTGAGTCGCCAGAATTTCTGCAGTGCAGAATTTTGCTACTCTGTTTTGCCCGAATTTGATGTTTTATTTTTGAAAAAAAAAATTGATGGAGTTTTGGTGTGGAATTATGCATGATGAAATAGTTAAAGTGTAGATTGACTTAGCATGAAGAGAATTTAGCCTTATTTCTCTAAGGAATTCAAGTTAAATGGCAATGACGTTGACTTTAATGAATTTGTAGTAATAGTCTTTTAGCTGTGAGGATTTGAGCCTAAGTGAAAAATGCTATTCTTCTTGTTGCGTGTTCTCTATCATGGATTGTCACTCTAGAACTTGTCTTGAATCTTTGATTGAGGCTACATATCTTGTACATGCTTGGAAATGATTTAGGCATTTGTTTCTTGTAACCACTTTTAGCCAAATAGCCATCCATTATCATTGTTTCCATTGTATGTCATTTTGTGCCTTATCCATTTTCTTTCTTGCGTCCTTCCACCACTTTTTCTGCCTACAACAACATTTTTCTCTTTCAACTTAAGATGTGAGGAGTATTTTAAATTCTTTTAAGGGATCGATATGCTGAAAAAAAAAATCTTGTGAACTTTGGGGTGTTTTGAACTATATTTCTTCTACTTCCTCTCAAGCAAAAGAAAAAGACTGGCCACTCAAGAAAAAAAAAAGAAAAAAAAGAGAAAGAAAGAAAGAAAGAATAAAAAAAATTTGAAAAAAAAAAGAGAGAAAATAATGAAAAAGAGGAACATATAGAACATTGAGACCCAAATTTATTTATACTCAGTCTCTTATATTTCACTTGTAAATACTCTTCATTTTCTTGAGTTGTTACCATATTTTGTTTCATTGTTCAATCTTTCCATTTGTTTCCCACTACTTTTCTTACCCACGTTACAACCTCGTAAAGTCCTTTTGATTCAAGTATGTATTGGATTCAAGTAGTGGAGATTTAGATTCTTGACAAGCTTATGGTAGTGAATTATGTGATAAGTTGAATTTCGAGTGATTTACCTTAGACACTTGAGAAAATAGAGAGTAAACACATTCCTGGTGAGGAGGCTAATTACTTGAATTCATTCGTATCAAATTAAATTGCCATGATGCTTGAAATCTTAGAAATTTAAGATTAATTTCCTTCGAGTGCTAAATCTTTTCAAAATTTTAATTATTCTATTCTAGCATGCTTTCCACATTTTTCCTTTGGTGTCTTTTAGTGTTCTGAATATTATTTTGCCCAGGAGTGCAAAAGGCCAAGTGTGGGGGATTTGATATCGGGCATTTTTATATACTTTTTAGTCCCTATCTTAGTCCTATGGCTATTCCAATGTTGCCAATTCTCTAATTTTATTATGTTTTGAAATTTATTGGGTATAAACTATTTATGGATTGAATGTGTTTCAATTTTATATTTTTAGAACTTGAATTGTAAAATGCTCAATTTAATTCCTACAAATTTTAATTTTGGAGAGAAAAATGCTGACATGGACAAAGATGATGATTTGGATGCTAATGTGGCACTTTTTGGATGATGCAGATGCTGACTAGGATATGCCGGATGTGGGGCCCACTTGAACTCTTATTGAATGCCATGTAGTCAGAATTTGAGGGCATGAATATTAAATTTCGTAGGTCAGAAAGCAAGGCTGAAATATCAATTCTTCCATGCTGTTCTGCTGCTGCCATACCTATGTTCTGCTGCTATTTGTTACTTTCTGCTGCAGAAATATTAAATCTGCTACTGCCATGCCTACTTTCTGCTGCAGAAACATTAATTATACTGTTGTTTTGCTGTCAAAGTGCTGCTACATCATGGAGGAAGCATCTAGGGTAGAATATTCTAAGGCATTGAAGGGGCATCAGTTTTAGAAATCAGAATACTTTCATTTTAGGCAAAGAGACTTAGGAAATTCGCAGCTCTCTCTTCCCCTCTGTTTTTGCTTCTGTTATTGGCTGTTTTGCTCTCATGGAGGGCTAAGTTTTCATTGTAATTAGTCACTAGACTACTGGGATGTTGTAGCTTGAACTAAGAATGCAAGTTAAGTGTTTTGTTCTCCATTTTCATCTCATTTCGTTTCTGTTTTGCTGTCATGTTTATTTTGCTGTCAAATTCTGATTAGAACTTGAGAATGTAACATAAACTGACTTATATATAAGACATAACCTTGCTTGACTGATTAGGAAAGTAAGGGAGGCGAAATGACTAGTTAAATGATATATTTAACTTGGTTTGGTTGAGATTTTCCACTGAATGCATCTAGTTATAGTAGAGAGATGTTCTTGACTATAATTAGTAGCATTAAATTCTAGATGTTATTCTAGAAACATTTTCATAAAGAACCAAACAATGGAATGAGAACAAAACTGAATCAATGAGTTAGGTAATGATAGTTACACTCCCATGAATCCTAGTGGCTGATTACATAGTCTCTTTACTGTCAATTTCTTGCAATTTCTGCTGCTGCTGCTGTTTCTGCTGTTACTGCTGTTGCTGCATATTTTGCTGCTGTTGTAGTGTTTAATTGCTGTTCTGTTTTATTTATTTAGTTAGTATTGCTACAAAACCCCCCCCACGTTTATGTACTCTTAATTGGTGTTTAGGTGTTTAGAACGATTAATTAGTATCAAGAAGTGAGGCTCCTTGAGTGAATACGACCTGGGGATCACTATACTGCAAATTGCCACAAATTCAATTCTGGGCGATTTGGCATCGTAGTGGCGTGAACCAGTGGCTGAGAGAAAAAAATGGAAACAAGCTACGAATGTGGAAATGGAAGCTTTGGAAAAGAATAGAACTTGGAAATTGGTGAAATTACTTATTGGAAAAAGACCAATATGGTGCAAGTGAGTGTATGTTGTGAAGTATAAAGCTGACGGGTCAATTGAGAGACATAAGGCCAGGTTAGTAGCCAAAGGTTATACCCAAACCTATAGAGTTGACTATCAAGAAACTTTAGCCCCAGTAGCAAAAATGAACAGTGTTAGAGTATTATTATCAATTGCAGCTAAGTATGGTTGGGAATCGCTGCAATTTGATGTCAAGAATGCCTTTCTACATGAAGAGCTAGAAAAAGAAATTTACATGGAGGTTCCACTAGGATATGAAAAGAATTTGGCTACAAATATTGTATGCAAACTGAAAAAGGCATTATATGGCCTTAAACAATCTCCATGTGCTTGGTTTGGGCGTTTCATAGAAGTTATGATAACTATAGGGTTTAAACAAAGTCAAGGTGATCATATTTTACTCATCAAACACTCTTCTTCAAACGGAGTCATAGCCTTATTGGTATATGTTAATGATATAATAGTAACTGGAAATGATAAAAAGGACCAACAGGCTTTGGGTAAATGTCTAGCTAAGGAGTTTGAGATTAAAGCTTTAGGAAGACTGAAGTATTTTCTTGGACTAGAAGTGGCTTACTCTAATAAAGGAATTTTTATCTGTCAACAAAAATATACTACAGATATCCTCAAGGAAACATGTAAAATAACATGCAAACTAGCAAGCGTTCCAATAGATCCTAACTTTAAACTTGGAAAAGGTAAGGAAGACATCCATGTTGATAGAAAGTCATATCAACGCTTGGTATGAAGGCTTATTTACCTATCTCACACTCGACCAGACATAGCATATATAGTGAGTATGATCAGCCAATTCATGCATGACCCAAGGGAAACTCATCTATAGGCTACTCATATAGTACTACATTATCTTAAAGGAACGCCTAGAAAAGGTATCTTATTTAGAAAAAAATGGAGGGTTAATTCTTGAAGCATACACTGATGCTGACTATGCTGGATCAATAGAAGATCAACATCATAGTATTGTACCTTCCTTGTTGGGAACCTTGTGACATGGAAAAGTAAAAAACAAATCGTGGTGGCTCGTTCAAGTACAGAAGATGAATTTAGGGCAATGGCTCACGGTAAATGTGAACTACTCTGGTTAAAGATTATTCTTCAAGACTTAAAGATAAAGTGGGATGACCCTATGAGACTCTATTGTGACAACAAATATACCATCAACATAGCCCATAATCCAGTACAACATGACCGCACAAAACATATTGAAATGGATAGGCATTTCATCAAAGAAAAATTGGAGAGTGGACTGATTTGTACACCATATGTCTCTACACATGACCAACTTGCTGATATTCTAACCAAAGGATTGAATAGCTCATCCTTCCAGAATATTATATGCAAGCTGGGTATGGAAACCATCCATTTACCAGCTTGAGAGGGAGTGTTGAAATATTCTTCAGCTTTTCCAATATTTTCCCATCTTATCCAGCTCATCCCCCAGTCTCATCCAACAATTGTTGTCCGTAACTTTACATATTATTCTCTTCTTTATAGCTATCTACATAGTGTGTAATTTGCTGTCGTATAATTATGTCTTTCCCTTTAGAATATTTCGCAGTGTATATATAAGTAGACTTGTTGTATAGATGAAAGACATCAAGAAATATATTTCTCTCAGAAATTCCTATTATTACTATATTTCCCCTGAGTGAAATCTGACAATATCAAATATTTAAAATGACAAATAAATATATAACTTTATGTCTTTGTCTCAAAAGCTTATATATTAAATGTTTAAAATACAAATATTTAAGGATTAAAACAACTTAAGCTAACTTCATTTTCATCTCCCGTTATAGGAACATTGTCTTCTCTTGTCTTCTCTTGGTGCTGGTGCTGGTGCACTCTTTCTACCACAATATTCATCTTTATCTACAATTAAAAATCATATGATAAAAAATGAGACATAAAATAAAAAACTAAATAACATATAGAAAATCGATACCATTTAGGTCAACGTCAAAGCCATGCAACCAATTTTTTGCACAAATCAACATTTGGACATTTTCAAGAAGAATAAAACTTCTATATTTAGTAAAGACACGTATACCAATGCTAAATGCAGTCTTCGAAGCAATTGTAGTTATTGGAATACTTAGGATAACAGGTGCCATGATAGATAAATGGGAAAATCACTTTTGATTATCTTTTCAATGTTGCAAAACTTCTAAATTTTCATAGAAATTAAAGTCAAGTGCAAGATCATCCAAATATTGGTCTACCCTAGATTTTCCAACATTAGAATGAATGAATGAGGTTTTCATTCATTTAACTTTCCCTTTTATATTTTATAATTTATTTTATATTAAAAAATAGAGTACTAAATAAGCTATTAAAGTGGAAAATTAGTAAATATAATTTACTATTAACTACTAAAATAAAAAATAATAATAAGACATAATTTTTTAAAATAAATAGACTGGCTCGTATTTGATTTGGCCTAGACCTATTTGGCGGTCGTGCTAAAAAGCCTAAAATAAATATGGGTTATTTTCCCTTAGCCTAGCCCCATTTTTTTTTTGGAGTTACTGGTCTATGAGGTCAAACTTATTTTGATAGCTCTACCCTCAATTATCGAGATCAAATTGGAACAAAATTAAATTAAAGATCGAAATGAAACTTGAAGAATAATTATAAAATTAAAATGATATTTTAGCCATCTATGTTAAATAAATTGAGTAAACTCAGTAGAATCATATATATTTAAAATGTTAAAATAATACATAATTGATCATTTTAAAAAAGCTTAATAGAATAGTAACAGATATAGAGACTAAATTAAACTTTTGTAAAATTACAAGAATTCAATTTAAATTTAAAATTATAAAATTTAATAAAATAATTGAACCTTTTAGAATATGTAAAGTTAAAATGAAACAGTCAATGAACAAAAACTAGTTTCAATATTTGATTTTTTTTCCCCCATTCCTACATGTTGACCTTTTCCTTAATCCCTGCACTTCGTTATAATAATTTGTATTTGGTGAACTTTTATTAATTTAAAATCAACCACTTTTTGACACAAAATTGACTCAACTTAGTTATGATTAAATTAATGGATAAATTATATTAATCTCTCTCAAGATTTAGCTAAAGTATACTTAATTAACATTCTAGTTTTAAATATTACATTGGGCTTCCCGATAGTTTATTCTTTTGTCATTAAAATTAACTTTTTACACAACATATATCCTTTTTATTAATAAAATTACTTAACGGTTTATATTGTCATATTAAAAATAAAGTTACAATTTTTTTTATTATAAAGGAGCTCGAATCTTAGCCACTAAACTCACAATATGTCAATATCCAAACTCATACTATTTGAACTACATACACAAGTCACATATACAAAAATTACAAATCACACAATTACATGAGTATCTAGAACATTTTTCGAGTCTTGTCTATATTATCGTGTCTGTTGCCTTGTAGCTCCTGCCACATCTCTTATTGCTCCACATGTATATATATATATATATTCGCTCCACAATCACTATGTATGTACATATGTTAATAGCGTCTCTTATTGCTCCATGCCACCTATGCCTTCCTCTAATAAGGTCAATTACAATCACATTCACAACATTTACAAATTTCCATAATATTCTCTTATCATGAAATCAACTATTTCTAGCAACACACCAAATCAGGTCATCATAATTCATCACTTTAGCATTTCATGCATAGCTACAAAGTGTGATCCACATGTGTGCAAGTGTCATTCAAATAAAAGGAGAAGAATCACATGCAAAACATATTCCTCACATCTACTCATCCATTTAACTTCATATATATATATATATATATATATAACAAATTCTCAAGACAATTTCAAGTAAACAACCAAGAGAGGTATTTTAACATAGAGTAAGTTTTACCTACTCGCTTTGGTTTCAAATTAAGTGATTTCTCTATCTTTTTAAACTAGAGCTTGACGTGTAGATATCCCACAAAGATCCTATAAAAGCATAAAATGTAAAAGATGTGAGGATGAGAGTTTGGAGAAAACACCACACTTGATACCTAGAGCACCAAGCCTTTCTTTTGGTGGCTGAGCACCTAGGGTGCCAATCCTCATGAAAGCATTAGCTCTCTAGTTGGTTGGCACCCTACTGGAGCTAGCATCATGCGTGATTTTGCTTCTTTTTCATTCCAAAAACCTCACCCACTCACCAAACTCATTAAATAGGGGTGTAAGGGGTTCATAAATATTCCAACAACCATAGAAATCACTAGTAAACACTAACATCAAAATCAAGCTACATGCCTTTAATCGATCAAATGACTCAAAATCCCCACTTCTTTCAAAATAGGGTTTACAATTTCTCTTCCAAATTTCAACCACCAGTTAACAATTCTAACATCAAATGCACAAAAGAATATGTTCTTTACAACAAAATAAATTGATGTATACAAAAGAACTAGGATCCTGCTTGCGGCATGTGGAGCTACACTTCAAAATGTTGATAACTATAATTTTTAGAGTTATTTTTTAAAATAAAACATCCTTAAAATGAAATTAAATAACTAATTTCAGGGTGATTTATGAAGTAAATTAATGGAGTTTCAACTTCTTTAAATTTAATATCATGATTTGCAAATTCAGTAAAATAAGAAGAAATTCTAATTAAAATACACCTTTTATGGGAATTTCTCACTAAGGTTGATTTTGCATATAATTGAAGCCCAAAAGGAGTGACTAGAGCCCACAAAAGAAAAGCCCAGAAAATCACAAATTATAACAAAGAGTTGAGCCAGTGCCTTAGCGCTGAATGAAAGAAGACAACAATCACCAATTATAATAGACGCAACCACAAGATGATCCCTAAATATTAAAAACACCCAAGGAAGCCCAAGGAATTAATAGACACAGTGAAAATAATTACTTAACTCACGAGAGGACATCAATTAAAAAATGAGTAATGGAAATAGATACCTTAAATACCATACTTGCATATCCCAAAAATTGAACATGTGAAAAGATACTATTTCTAGGGAAAACCTCAATGGTATCCGAAAATCTTAAACAATTTTAATATTCACAACTACTCACTTGATAAAATTCTCAAATATAAATTATTCATATATATTCTGTAAGGTTTTATATTCAACCTTTATCATTCATTCCACACAATAGAATTATAATTATCTGATAAACAAATACAGGCATACATAATCTGATGTGTTTATCTCATGACAAGCCTAAAAAACTTATACAAAGTACAGAGCATTTCTAAAATTCACGTTATTTAGTACTGGTATACCACCAGAAACAAATGGAGAACAACTCTAAGGGCCTCTTAATCCTCAATCGGATAATCTTGCTCCTCACTTACTGTATCTGAAAAGACAATTATAAGGAGTGTAAGTTTATTTAAAAACTCAGTAAGTAAATAACTGTATCATATAAAATATTACAAGTATAAATATCACATTTACTAATATAGTCAATCTATTATTTATTTTACACAATTGTAGTATTACATTTGTTTGAATTTGTGTATGATTTCTTGAGTGATCAAACCCTCAATCACTTTGTATTATGTGCCGTAGATACTTGCACTGAGTGACTTGGGAATTCAACCCTCAAACTCTTTATGCATAAATGTGCCATAGATATTTGCACCGGTGACTTGAAAATTTAACCCTCAAAGTCTTTGTGCATAAATGTGCCGTAAATACTTGTATTCCCTTGAATTTCTATCATTAATCATAGCTCATTCAATATCAACTGGAAGGTTGATTGTTTAACATTTCAATAATATTGTAAATGGTACTTATATTATACTTTGTCTAATGATATCAAATTAATTTAGCAAGGTTATTCAGTCTCCTTGATATTGTCCAAATTTACCTTATTCCTCACTAGAATTTATGTAGAAAAATTTCCTACTGAAAGATCTCACAAGGAAATATAAGAAAGGGAACAAAATCATAAAAATATTCAATATTTTCTGATTGCTACAATAACAGTCAACAGTCAACGTAGCTACAGTAACAGTCTGCTAAAGTAATGGTTAGCTACAGTGACAATTCACTACAGTACATTGACCGCTACAATTTTGTTCACTGTCGACACTACAGTAACTACTATAGTACTTTGACCAAAGTCAATGCTACAGTAACCGAGAAAATCTAAAAAAATTTTCTCGATAAATAGTATTTTTCTAGAAAATTTTCAAAAGAAACAATAACGTTCTTCGTCTTCTTCACCCAAAAATCTTAAAATTACATCCAAGACACTATTTCTTTTGATTTTTTTCATAGGTTTTTATTCTTGATGTCTAAGGAATCTTTTGACATCAAAATCTCCAATTTTAACCCACAAATAAAGTCTCAATCCACAATTTTTCATCAAAAACCCTTACTTTCTTCAAATTTCCAAATTCTTGAATTTTTCCTAGTTTTTTCCAAATTTCTTTTCTATAATTATTATCCAATATGTAGAAATGTTTTAAACCAACATCCACACTTAAATTCATCCATTAAAACCCCAAATCAACCCAAAATTCTCTAAATCTAAAAATGGAAATTAAAGAGGATAATTAAACTTACCTCCATCCTTTCCAACTCTAAAGAAATAGATTGATGGTCAAAGAGTAGAAAATCTCCAGAAGAAATGGAAGAGAAAGTTGATGGAGTTGAGAGAAAATGATGTTCTCTTCCCTTACTCCTAGAGCTTATAATCGTGAATGAGAAAAGAGAAAGGAAAGATGAAGGGTTAAATGGCTAGGTGGGTCAATGGGTGACCCAGGGGTACTCATATCCAATTACTCAAAACTAAATTGACCCAAACATAATTATTCCACAATAATTATATTTAACTCCATTAAATTCTTCTTTCTCACATTTTTCTTAATTCACAGAAAATACCACACCACAATCAAATATCCAGTCTAGTCATTTATCTCAATTTCCATAAATAATATTCAAAAAGAACAATTAAATATGAAAATTAAAATGACTAAAATAAATAACTAAAATAACGTTGTAAAATTTCAAAATACTCTAAAATGTATTATACTCCGAAATTGATAAGTATAATACTAGTCTTATCCCAACAAAATGCTAGCCTAAAGCAAAAGCGAGGAAATTTAGAAGTAGAGGCCGTTAGTACCTTAACTTGTGATTTTTGTGGGGGAAATCATATTAACGGAGGGTGTGAAATTATAATCAAGCTAAACAAACAAATTACATGAGAAATCCTCTAATACCCCATAATAACTCTTATTCTTACACATATATGTTAGCGTTAATAATATATATATATATATATATATATATATATATATATTTATTTATTTTACAAATAACTCTTAACGTTAATAAATATATATGTGAATTGACATACTAAATATTGTATATGTCTATATATTTTTTGGGACAAATATATATTAATGTTATATTTAATTAGGTCCATTAGAAGATCTTCATTAATTTGTGTTCAAGGACCTATTTAATATATATTTGTTTTGGTCTGGTATGTTAGTGAAAATAATGTATATGTAGACATCTAACCTTAAATAATAATAGTGAGAGTATTATTATAAAAGGGGTCAAACCCATGGAGATAGATGAATACGAGTAGTAGTTTCTTGAGTTAAATGAGTAGGCTCACTTTTGGACAGAGTTTGTTGCTCGTCATTTTGTATTTTTTATCAGAAAAAAGTGAAAGAGTACTACTCATATCTTGCTAAAAGAGCCTACCTCTTTTAATTCGTATTCAGCTTTACGATGGATTAATGTACGCTCTTTATGTTATTAATTCGTATTTTTATTACTTATCAAGACTAACAAAGAGTAGATTTATAAATTAAATATAATTAAGCATTTGTCATTCTAATAACCTTGATCAGTTTATAAAAAATAAACTTTGAATATAACCTAGAGTGAAGGAGTCAACCATATACGTCTTGGGATAATCAAAATATATATAGACCCCTCATACACCCCTATCATCCACCTCCTTATTAACTAGCCTATGCTTAGCCAGCCACTAAAAAACAATAAAGCTTAGAAATAGCTCTATGAAAATTAGCATAACAAATGTATGATTTTATAAATGAAACTAGGGAGAATTTTAAAAATTAAGGGGATAGCTATTAAAAATTTAAAAACTCAGGTAGGCTAAATTTTACAACAACAAGCTAAGAAACAATTAGGAAGTTCACCAGGAAATACAAAATCAAACCCTAGGGGACAATGTAAGGTGATAACCCTGAGAAGAGGTAAGAGTTATGATCCACACATCTTAGACGATTAGGACAACACAATGAGAAGGAAACCCCACCTACCGAAAACTTCAAACAAAAGTAAATCTTCGACTGAAGAAGATAACAATAAGGGCAACAAAAAAATAAGGTAAAAATGAAGAGGAAATTACATAGGCCTAGGAAGAAGAAAAACCTAGAAATAGAAAGAAGAATTTGCCCAAAACAACTGATTTTTTGAGTCATTTGACAAACATACTCCATTCCAATGTTATTTTTTTTTTCAATTATTTAAATTTGATGTCACAATATTAGTGTTCTCTCCAAGTGTTTTAGTCTACAGAGAATTCAACTTCTTGATAAGTTAAATTCTTTTATCGTTGGATCACTTTGAGATTTGATTTACTAAAAAGTCAAACTTTCTATAAACTTTTTTTTTCACTTGTGCACAATCTCTCTCAAACTTTTTTTTTGGGACTTTGATCACTTAGGAAACCTTAAGCCCTATGCACTGGGACACATTCTGCAAAGTTTTCCCAAGTGGGTTTGACTGATGTGGATGTGAAATTGAATAACAATCTCATGATAATCCAACTAATATTGTGGGATTAACTTATTATCATTTTATTGATAAAACAGCAAAAAAATTGTTTTCTCCATAAAATCAATATTAAAAAAATGATTTACATATATTATGTCTTTATTTCTTTCTCCATTGTCAATTCCCAAAGTTTTTAGGTGACTTATACAATTGAACTGAAAAGTATGACATATTTGACATGTACAAAATGCAAATCATAATGATTGAAGAGTGATTTACCTTACAAACTATGAATGGTAATGGTGGTCTGGTTTTAATGAGATTGAAGAATCGGGGAAAGGGTAAGAAAGCAGAGGACAGCTTATCTGAATTTGTTCCGTAAAAGTTGGATCTTTATCGGTTTAATTTTGTAATAGCATGAATTTAAATCTGGAATGGAACCTAGGATATGTTTTGATGTAATAAAGGACATTTGGGTGTGTTGATATTGCTTCGTTCTGTGTCATCTCCTTGTTTCTTTGTGGGGTCATTTCAAAATTTGAAGATTTACTTCTTATCCATGCTAATACCTACCTAGACACCAAACTTTCTTATGGCAACTCGATCTTTTTTGCTTAAGTAGTTTATACATCATTAATTGCTACTTAAAAGAAAAGGGAAAAGAGTTGAACATAAATTGAAATCTGAGTAGCATGCAATTTTAATTAAGTTCAATGGTTTGAGCAAGGTGTCATCACAAGAGTTAGAGGCCATATTTGGAATTCACTAATGGCATCGTAAAGGAAGGGAAGGCAGCAATTGTGTGTTTGGTAGCAATTCATTTGCAAGAAGCATTTCAATAATATCAATGCTTTGATATATTTATCTTTATTTTAGTTACTTTGTTGGGATAATAATAATAATATCAGTGTTATCTTTATCCTATTTTAGGTGGTTTGTTAGTTCAAATTTTGTATAAATTATGCCCTTATGATTCAATAAAAGATAGATCTTGCAGTCTAATGCCCTTATGGCTTCTTTGCAATTTACTAGTCTCTATCTACATGGATCCAAGAGGGAAACAAAAAAACTAATTATTATTTGTACATTCCAACCAGTCTCTATAAGAATCAAGTTTAGGAGATTCAATGAGAGTATAAGAGATAAATGGGCAAAGAGATACTATTTCCAAAGTTATTTCTGATTAGGACAAGGTCTACATGAATTCAAGAGGGAAACGAAAAAACTTTGTATAAATGAAATAGGTATGGCATAATTCATATGTACAAGATGCAAATCATTGAAGGATGTAGAGTAATTTACTTTATAAACTGTGAATGGTAATACTCATGTGGTTTTATTGAGATTGAAGAAACAAGGTAAGTCTATACCTTGGAAGTTGGATCTGTATCAATTTAATTTTGTAACAAAGTAAATCCACTAAAGCTAACTGATATTAGGAATAGAACCTAGGATATTTGCTATTGTACGTAATTTTCTTATAATGGTGGGAGACGAACCATACATATTTGGGTGTGTCGATCTTGTTTTCATCCCTTTCTATAAATCTGCTTCTATACTTATCAAACATTTGGGAACATTTGGTAATTTAGGTTAGTGATCAATTAAGGAACATGGAAAACTATTTCTTATTATTATGGGATTCCAAAATATTATCCTGAACATATTTTCTAGCTATCAGTAATCAATTATGTTGAATCAAGTAAACTAGTTTCACATAATTTCAAATATTCTATGGTGTATCAAATGATGAATCTGAACCAAATAAAAAAGAAAAAGAAAAACCCAAAGATTTATTCATTACCTAGCATTCAAATTCATAAGCCTAGAAAACAGAACTCCAAAACCAAAAGAACAAGCAGAATGGGATCAAGATACAAGTCTAGATCCCATATTGCCGTCTATTTTCCTTGTGTTTGCTACAGCACATCAAGGCATGATCAACAAAATATGGTAAATAAGAGCTCTCAACTTTTGTACAAGAACCCAGTTGAAAGTTGATGACGACATTGACGAATCCTTTTCTGGTAAACAAGGAATAATTAAGTCTTACAAATAATACATATTTTTGTAACAAAATAGACAAATAAATTAATACATTAAATGATAAATAATTTTTTGAGTAAAAAAGTAAATCATTTATTTGTGTATAACAAACCACATGCTATTGAAGTAGAAGACATTACCAGTTATTGCTGAGCTTCCTGAGCGATCTTCCAAAAAAGAGCACTATGGTGACATAAATATAATCAGCCAACTTGTTTAGAAAGGCAAAGTAGGCATGTCTCCATGAACGGATGAGCAATAGTGATCCAAAGACTATCCAAAATCCCGTAGCAAACCCTACGCCTATGCTTTCATAGAATTCCTTTAAGAAATTGGAAACATCATCATCTTCAACCTGCTGATCAGCTTGTCCCCCTTGCCTCAATAAATCCTCAGGTGAACAAAGCTTTCTCAATGGCCTCCCACAAAGGTAAGGATTTCCTTCATAGCTAGAGGCATCAAAACTTTGCAACTGTGTTCCTGTTGGAATTGCTCCCGACAAATTGTTATATGATACATTCAGGATAGAGAGCCAATACAATTGAGAAAGAGTTGGAGGAATTTTTCCAGAGAAGTTATTTTTTGATAGATCAAGAACTTCAAGGGATTTTAATTACGCAATGTCTATGATAATTTTCCCACTCAATCTATTTGATGATAGATTTAAGGAACGCAGTTCAGTGAGATGCCCAATTCCTATTGGAATTTCTCCTGTGAGTTGATTGTTTGACAGGTCAATCATGTATAGAGATCTATACAAATCTATGAATTGCAATTCTCTTCCTTTCCACACGACAAATAGGGACAAAGCAGTACTCACAAATCCATCAATTCTATTGTTCTCTTGTAATTCGATCATGTTCATGGAATAATTAAAAACATGTTTTTGAGCCATTCCAGTAAGATATTTTGAAGCACCCTGGTATTGGACCTGTAAAATTGTTGGATGAGAGATCCAAAACTCTAATGCTGGTTAGATGACACATATGTAATGGTAAATTTCCATTCAATTTATTCCTAGCCAAGACAAGAGTTTGTAACCCTTGCAGGTTCTCTCTTGTCCAAGAAGGAGGTATTGATCCTGATAATTCATTTTGCCCCATGTCCAACAATTCTAATTTGGTGCAGTTCTTCAAGTTGGGTAGATCACCCCTAAATAAATTGGTATGCAAAATCAATTGTCGAATTTGAAGAAAAGACCCCAGGGAGGTAGGAAGCTTCCCTGATAGTTGGTTATTAGATAAATCAAGTAGTTCTAATGATTTGAAGTGACTCCAACAATCAAAAAGTTGCCCTGATAATTTGTTGCTTGAAATATTTAATACTCCCAAATTTTCAACATTGGCACTAATATCTTTGTCGCACGAAAGAACAAATCTTGAAAATTGGTTTCCAGAAATATCTAGCCATTGTGCACTTAACAAAAATGGTGGAATTGAACCCTCAAACTGATTTGAAGCCAAAAATATTTCTCGAGATTTGATAAATTCAAGTGATAAATTGGGGATTGTACCTATAAGATTATTGAATCGGAGATCTAGATAAAGCACTCCCCTTGTAAGTTTCCAAAACCACTCTGGCACATAATCATTAATTTCAGCATTAGAAACGGATAGGAATTGCAGACTATGTTGGGTGCGTAGCCATGTGGGGAATCTAGGGCCTAACTTGCAGTTGGCTAAGTATAACCTTTGTAATTGGAAGGGAGGAACCCAATTGTTGCTGAATTTGAAGGCCAAGTTATAGGACAAGTCTAAGGTTTGTAATTTGGTGAGATTATCAAAAGGAATATTACAAGATGTCCCATTCAGTTGATTATATGAGAGGTCAAGGTCTTCTAAATTGCTCATGATTTTACCAAAATCATTTGGAATGAGACCTGCTAATTGATTTTGGAACAGAGAAAGTGAGGCAAGATTGGCACTAAAATTAAATAGCCAAGGGAAAATTAATGATGTGAGGTTGTTGTAACTGAGATCAAGAGAGACAAGAGATGCAGAAAAATTCAAATGGGATGGAGGAATCAACAAAATGTTTGCAAGGCTACAATTTCTTAGCTCCAGGTTTTTGAGGTTTGAAAGCTTACCAATCACTTGCAGGAAGTTGTTAAAATAATTAAGATTGGAAATAAAACTTAAAGAAAGATCAGTTAAAGAGGGAAGATTGGAAAGCCAGTCAATACCAGCCAAACTCATCTCATTAATTTTTAGATTTTTATTATAGCCAATCCAAAGTATCTTCAAACTCGAAAGATTACCGAGTTGATGAGGGATGATGCCAACTAAATTGTTGTTGTCTAGATATAGTTTTTCCAACCTTGAAAGGTTACCAAGTTGAGAAGGAATCGTGCCAACAAAATAATTTCCACTAATATCAAGGACTTGCAAGCTATAAAGCTTCCCAAGTTGGTATGGGATTTTGCCACCAAAAGAAGCTAAAGAGAGATCAAGGTACCTTAATTTAGTTAAAGAACCAAAGAACTCTGGGATTTGGCTCTTGTTGAAATCATTGCCTTTGAGATTCAAATAATTTAGAGATTGCAACTCCAGCAGTGATGGGCTAATCTCACCTCTCAAAGGCTGCTTAGGCCATTCATCTTTAGATGTAGGAATAGGAAGATGAAGATGGTGAACGTGGGAAGAGTGAGGATGACAGAGAACACCATCCCAAGTGCAACAGTCACGAGAGACTCCCCATGATGACAGTCGACCGTAGTCGTCAATGAGGGCATGCTTGAAACGCAACAATGCCTGTCTTTCCTTTTCCATGCACCTCACTCTCACATTCACACTCTCGTTTGCCCAACAAGACACCAGCATGATCACAATTATTAGAAAGCTATTTAGAATGCAACTCATGACTTGTAAGATGAAACTCAAACAAGTATAATTTATTTGTGAAATGACTGATATCTAGGAAGCCTAGGGGCTTCTTCATATTTATAAACACCCTGTTATAATTGTTATTTTGTTAATTTTCATTTATTTTTAATTATCAATTTTAATTAATATCTGTATACTGAAAATTTTCAGTTCTATTTTTTGTTCATATTAAATTTAATTCATCTTTAAATTCCTTGTTAGAATTGGTTTTAATTTTTTCATATTTATTTTTTTCTAATTGTAATAAAAACTTTAAAATGATATTAATAATTAATTATTATATATTACTGGTATAATCGAATATATATTCTCAAAATATAAATAGGTTATAAATTGTTATTGATAAATTAATTATTTCTTTAAAAAATGTGATCGGTAATGTGATATGATTATAAAAATTGTTAAATTAATATTAAATTTCAATATAAGACTATAAACTTATTTTTAACATAAATAGTATTCTTGAAAAGAACATATATTATATGAAAAATTAACGTTAACAATAACAAAATAAATTAAATTCGACCCCACTTGATGAAAATGTTTTCAATGTCATTTTTGTGAAGATTGCAATGCAAAGAGAATAGAGAAGGAGAGGAGAGAATTCTTATAATAACTAGGGTTTTCAATGCAAAAATGTTACAAGGGAAAATGATAAATATATACAAATAAGATTAAAAGACTAAACTACCCTTAAGTGTAATAATTATTATTTACTAACATCCCCCCTCAAACTCACGATGCATCAATAGAAATCATCGAGAGTTTGCTAGTCAAGAAATGAAAACGTTGAGTGAAATGCGATTTTGTGAACAAGTCAGCAAAAGTGATGGTGCCATGTCCAAAGTGATGTCGAGTAAAATGACAATCAATCTCAATATGCTTGGTGCGTTCATGGAAAACTGAGTTGCGGGCAATTTGTATAGCACTCATGTTATCACAATACATAGGGGTTGGGCCAGAGAAAGAGACACCCATATCGGCAAGTAACCAGCGTAACCAAACTATTTCTCCAGTGGTGGATGCCATGGCACGATATTCAGCTTCTGTAGAAGATCGAGAGACAATGTCTTGTTTCTTACTCTTCCAAGAAATGAGAGAATCTCCCAGAAAAATGCAAAACCCTGTGGTTGACTTACGATCAGTGGGATCACCACCCCAATCAGCATCTGAGTAGGCACGTAATTTTAAGGAAGAAGATGTAAGAAAGAGAAGACTATGAAATTGAGTGCCTCTAAGATAACGAAGAATGCAAAGAACAGCTGCCCAATGAACTGAAGTAGGAGAAGTGACAAATTGACTAACAACATGCACTGCATAAGCAATATCAGGTCTAGTGATAGTAAGATATACCAGACTGCCAACAATTGTACGATACAGAGTAGGATCTGATAAGGGAACGCCATCAGAAGAGGTATACCGGGCATTAAACTCCAGAGGAGTATCTGTTTTTCGAGTATCAGAGAGACGAGCTTGTTCAAGGATGAGAGTGATGTACTTAGATTGGGAAAGAAGATAACCTCTAGGAGAGTAAGCCACTTCAATCCCCAAAAAATATCGAATAGTGCCCAAATCTTTCATCTCAAACTGTCGAGCTAATTGCAATTTTAACTCTGCAATCCCATCAATATCATCCCCAGTAATAATCATGTCATCAACATATAAAGAGAGTATGATACGACCATGGGAAGTACTTTTGAGAAACAAGGCGGAGTCATGTGAACTAGAATGAAAACCAAGAGATGCAATCACAATGGAAAACTTTTCAAACCAAGCTCGAGGAGCTTGTTTGAGGCCGTATAGAGCTTTCTTTAGTTTACAAACTTCACTAGGATTATGAGAGACACCTGGTGGAGGCACCATGTAAACTTCTTCTTGAAGATCACCATTTAAGAAGGCATTTTTAACATCCATTTGAGAGATATGCCACTGATGAACAGATGCAACTGCAATAAGAGTGCGGATGGTAGTCATTTTAGCAACAGGAGCAAATGTTTCTTCATAATCCATACCATATTGTTGGAAAAAACCCTTAGCAACTAAACGAGCTTTGTATCGTTCAATTGACCCATCAAACTTAGTTTTGATCTTATATACCCAACGAGAACCAATTGTACATTTTCCCTGTGGAAGAGGAACAAGGTCCCAAGTATCTGTCTTCTGCAAAGCAAAAAGTTCTTCTGCCATAGCTTGCTGCCAAAGAGGGTCAAGAACAGCCTCTTGATAGGAAGAGGGCTCAGATAAATTGTGAATAGAGGTCAAAAAAGAAGCAAAAGAAGTAAAGTAAGTGGAATAAACAAAATCTGGTAATTTAGTGGACTTACGATCACGTTGAGGGTAACGAGAAGGAGGATCCACAGTCACAGAGAGTTCTTGAGAAGTAGTAGGGA
Source organism: Biancaea sappan (assembly GCA_037074585.1). Taxonomy (NCBI): domain Eukaryota; kingdom Viridiplantae; phylum Streptophyta; class Magnoliopsida; order Fabales; family Fabaceae; genus Biancaea; species Biancaea sappan. The sequence continues at coordinate 51,595,433 of CM073494.1, read as the reverse complement.
GAGGGGAAGTATCAACAAGAGGAACATCAAGATCAGCAGAACTACCAGTGTCAACCCTGCAAAACTCAATATCAGAATTATTTAGATGATCCGTCACATGAGGAGGTGTGGTATCTGTATCTGTGTGAAAAGGATCAATACGGGTGAGATCAGACTTTGTAAGACTCTGAGAATCAGAAGGAATGGAGTAAAATGGTATACGTTCAAGAAACACAACATGACGTGAGACATAAAGTTTTTGAGTGACAGGATCATAATAACGATATCCTTTCTGACCATCACCATATCCTAGAAAAACACAGATTGCTGAACGAGAAGACAATTTATTACGCTGTACACTAGAAGAAGAACAAAACAAGTAGAACCAAAAACTCTTAAAGTTGAATAGTCAGGAGCATCGCCATATAGTTTTTCAAAGGGGGACAAACCTGAAATAACAGATGATGGAATTCTGTTAATGACATGGACAGCAGTAAGAATAGCTTCCCCCCAAAACTCACTGGGAACTGAGGCAGACAAAAGAAGGGAACGAGCAGTTTCAACAATGTGACGATGTTTCCTTTCAGCAACGCCATTTTGCTGAGGAGTGTCAGTACAAGAAGTTTGATGAAAAGTTCCATCAAAGGCAAGTAATTCAGAAAATTTACTAGATGTATATTCACCCCCCAGATCACATCGAAAACACTTAATAACTGCATTATGTTGAGTTTTAACAAAAGCACGAAACATAAGATAAACACTAAAAAATTCAGAACGATTTTTCATAAGATAAACCCAACAATAACGAGTATAGTCATCAATGAAAGAAACATAATATCTAGATCCACCTTTTGTAGGAAGAGGTGATGGACCCCAAACATCAGAATGAACCAAGTCAAAAGGTGCAACAGAAGCAGAAGTACTTTTGGAAAAAGGTAAAGCAGAAAATTTAGCAAGTTTACAACCACAACAATTAGAAATGTCATGAGTTTGCAACTCTCCTAAAGCTCTGGTAGAAGCTAAGTATTTCAAGCGGGAAGAAGATACATGTCCGAGACGAGAATGCCATAAGTAAAAATTAGAAGATGAGGAACCTAAACTAAATGATGACAGGTCAACACTGGAAGCTGCAATATCTGAAACTTTGAGCTTATCCAAAATATAAAGTCCCCCCTGCCTACGACCGGTCCCAATGAGCCTCCTGGATTGCGGATCCTGTACATAACAAGAAGTGGAGGAAAAGAAAACTGAGAAGCCAGAATCACACAACTGACTAACAGAAACAAGGTTCAACGTAAGGTTAGGAATGTAGTAAACATTGGAAAGAGATAAAGAAGAAGTGCAAATAGACCCAGTGCCCGCTAAAGGCATAGGAGTGCCATCAGCAGTCATAACAGATATAGATGACGTGGGATGTAAAGATGCAAAGGATTGAAGATCAGATGACATATGATGAGAGGCTCCAGAGTCAAGAATCCATATGGATGAAGATATACCTGATGAGCTAGAGGAAGGCAAACCTATATTTGAGGAGGCAGACATAGCTTGTGGTTGAGTGGCAAGAAACTTCTGAAATTGCTCAGCAAGGGTAGCTATTGTAGGGCCAGAAAAATGTGTATGTCCAATACCAAGAGAATTTGTTGGAGGAACAACTGCTGCAACATTTGAAGTTGAAGGTTTGAAGCCTCGTTGTTGCAAATGATTAGGCTGTTGTGTATGGTGCAATTTGTTCAATAATTTCGGGCATTGAGCTTTCCAATGGCCCTTCTGCTTACAAAAACTACATTCGTCATAACCAACCTTTCCATGAGATTTGTTTTTGTTAGGAGGAACTGCAAATACAGATGGGTGAGGAATAGGAAGAATTCCTTTCTCTATAGTCCCTTTGTCAGAGTGAGATTTAAGAAGAATCTCTTCAGCTAACAACTCATTAACCACTAAATCAACTGTTGGAAGAGGATTACGGTGCAATATGGTTCCACGAAGCCCTTCAAAATCATCCCGAAGAGCCATCAAAAATTGAACCAGACGTTGTTCTTCTCTACGAGCAATGTATGGTGCAAAGGCTCGTAATTCAACAGATTCAGTAAGAGCTAGTTGATCTCAAATATTAGTCATAGCAGAATAAAATTCTTGTATGCTCATGTTATTCTGTTTAAGAGCACGAATATCAATCTCTAATTGATATTGCTTTGCAAAATTTGACTGCATATACAACCTTTCCAAATGATCCCAGACCTCTTTAGCTGTTTCATATTTTGCTAGTTGTACTCCTATTGATTGCAAAACAGAGTTATTGATCCAAGTAATTATCTTCGAATTGTTTGCATCCCAAATTTCCATCTGTTCAATATATTTTGCATCATTTTCATCTTTCGGCTTAACAAAGGTTCCAGAAACATAACCCCACATTCTCTTACCTTTTAAAAAAATTTTCAACACATAACTCCAATATGAATAATTCTGTCCGTTCAATTGCACACTAATAGATTGAAGAGAATCATCTTTTTCACCAGCCATTGCTACTGTTATTAGACCGAGAATTTAATTATCTGGCAAAATGTATACTGAATGAACAGTAAACGTACCGAAATAGTGTTCAAAATTCTGATAAACAGTAAATTCAGCAAATTTCAGACTGCTACAGTAACGTTGACCGTTGCTATAGTAACGTTGACCGTTGCTACAGTACCCTTAAGTGTAATAATTATTATTTATGTCACGACCCATTTTCTAGGCACATGACCGGCACAATGATGAATATCCCATCACTGTAAGCCTTTCGATAACTTCTTCCCACAAGTAAAATCGTTAGTCATTATCTCTATATTCTCAAAATACCATTCCTTAATAAATACAAAGAAAATACATCAGATTTTCTTAATTAAAAATAATAGATCCTCAGTACGAAATACATTATCATACTGAAATACAAGCCAAATACCAAACCCCTGACCTAGATGTCCTAGACGGTTACAGAGCAACATACTGTATAACAAAAGAAGGGCCTACCCGACAGCGGGAAGGTCCAACGTGATCTACTCCTCTAGCGGATGTACTTCGGCGGCAACCTGATCTGAACAAAAAGTTTGTACAAACAGTGTGAGCTTTTAAACTCAGTGAGCAAATCGGCCTTGCGTTAATAAAATTCAAATACATCACCAGTCATGCAAGCATATCCGAAGGCTCAAGCTCAACCAATAGACATAGTTAGAAATTACATACAAGAAAAATTCATCCAATTCAACAAACGATACTAGTACTCGTCAATGGCAATATATCCCGGAGAGCGCACACAGGCTGGCTCACCAATTTTGTATTTTTCCGCCATGACGCACAACCTCATCCTCTTAGCTAGGGCGCCTCACGGATTTATCACCAATCCGGGCTATATCCCTACTGAGGGAATCGTTGTCTCCACACTCATTGGTCAAGACACCCTTTAACCCGGGTTTTCCGCCTTGCCGTGAGAGGGGGTACTGTACCGCTCAATCACAATCAATAGTACAACAGTTCATATCATAATCAGAAGCACAATATAATACTCATCCATATAACAGGTATAGTATATAACTATATGATTCAAATTTCATATCATCATGAGATACTTGCTTTGTCTTATCCATACTTCTGGATTAATTATCTCATTATATTCGTCATTCTGAATCCAATTTCCCTCTATGAATCTTGGGAGTGTCCTACGACATACTTTTTATCACCAGTAATGCTAAAACTCTATTAAAACAGGGTCGTTTCACTCACCTGGATTCCGTACGAGTATCACTTCTCTAAATCGTTACGGACAAGAGTACGCAGGTGAATTTCAGTGTTCCGCTACAGAGATTTTCATGAAAGATTACAGAAAGTACGTTAAGATCATTTTCGTATAGATACTATTCATACGTACGGTACTATTTATACGGTCACTATTCATACGTACGGGTACTATTCATATCGGAAATACAGAATACAATCTGTAAAAGAGTACACCAGGTAAGTTCCCAGGAAAGAGTGGAGGGTCACACTGGACACACTTAAAAACCAGGTCTTTCCTTAGCCAGAACTTTCCTAGACATGTATTCTCCACAGATTATATTCTATTTCGGTAATCAGAGAATCAAAATAACAGCTAACGACAGTTTTTCTGATGTGGAAGATCGGCCAAAGCCGCAACCACAGAGCATACTTAAGAAAATAACTTCTAAAATTTGAAAGACATAGAAAGGGCATAGTATCCTTACCTAAGCAAAAACGGAAAGGCCCAAAATCTCAGAAGCCTAGCGTCGGAGCAAGAGAAACTTAAGGAGGGAAGAAGAGAAGTTGAAGGTGTGAGTTTAGAAGTGAAATGGAAGGGCCTATTTATAGCAAAAGTCAAGGGTACTATTTGATACTATGCGCTAATAAAATATTCAATTTACTATTCATGAAAATGACATTTCTAATAATGCAGTTACTGTGCACCTTACGCGTACGATGGAAAATTTTCGTTTATTTACTATTAGAAACTTTAAAGGGAAAACTATCCTTTCACCTTAAACCTTTAAGTTTCTTTTCAATTCAGTCCTTTCAATTTAGTCCCTGAGGGTATTTTTACACATAAAACGTCATTTTCTCCTACAAACTTCTTTCTAGTTTTCTCTTATAACCAAACCACATCTAGTATTTGACATTTTGATTGTATAAATGAACAGTACCATATACGTAAATAGTAACAGTAGTTTGAAAACACGCATTTATATTTTATTTTTCATGGGTATTACATTATCACCCCCTTTAAGAAATTCGGTCCTCCGAATTTAAATTACCTCAAGTCGTAAAAAGATGGGGATATCTAGAACGCATGTTGGCCTCGGCTTCCCATGTGGCTTCTTCGTGAGTTTGATTCCTCCACAAAACCTTGACGGATGGAATCTCCTTAGATCGGAGTTTCTTTACTTGACTATCGAGGATAGCTACCGGTATCTCCTCGTATGACAAGTTTTCATCTACTAGGATAGAATCATTCTGAGAAGGGTGAAGTATGTGAGAAGGGTCATGAAGGTACTTCCTTAACATGGATACGTGAAAAACAGGGTGAATCCCTTCCAGATCCATAGGTAGGGCAAGCCGATAAGCCACTTTTCCCACTCGTTCTAGAATCTCATAAGGCCCGATGTATCTAGGACTCAACTTTCCTTTTCTTCCAAATCTCAACACACCTTTCATTGGAGAGACCTTAAGGAATATCATATCGCCGACTGAGAACTCCAAATCACGTCGTCTGTGGTCAGCGTATGCCTTTTGTCTACTTTGAGCTGCTCGCATCCTATCTTGTATTGTCTTAACCTTGGTTAGGGCATCCTGGGCCAAGTCAGGTCCTAATGCTTTCGCTTCACCTACCTCGAACCAACCGATCGGAGATCTGCAACGTCTCCCATACAAGGCCTCAAAGGGTGCCATCCCAATAGTGGCCTGGTAGCTATTGTTATATGCGAACTCTACAAGATACAGATGCTTTTCCCAGCTACCACTGAAATCTAGAATACAAGCTCGTAACATATCCTCTAGCGTCTGAATCGTTCGCTCTGACTGTCCGTCTGTCTGTGGGTGAAAAGCGGTACTAAGGTCCACTCGAGTACCTAATGCCTCCTGAAAACTTCTCCAGAAACGAGAGGTAAATTGAGGACCTCTATCAGAAATGATAGATATAGGTACTCCATGCAACTTTACTATTTCTTTAATATACAATTGTGCCAACGTTACTACACCATAAGTGGTTTTGACTGGAATGAAGTGTGCTGATTTGGTTAGTCGGTCAACAATGACCCAAACTGAGTCATAACCTCCTGTGGAACGAGGTAGACCAACAACAAAGTCCATCGTCACTCGTTCCCATTTCCATTCAGGAATCTCTAATCGTTGTAACGAGCCTCCTGGCTTTAGATGCTCAGCCTTAACCTGTTGACAGGTTAAACAACGAGACACAAATTCTACTATGTCTTGTTTCATTCCTTTCCACCAGTAGATCTGTTTCAGATCCTGATACATCTTGGTGGCTCCTGGATGTACAGCATATGCAGCACGATGACCTTCTTCCATGATGTCTCGTCTAAGAGTTCCAACATGTGGTACACACAACCGTTGTTCAAAATGTAAGACTCCTGTATCGTCGAGTGTGAAACTATTCACTTCACCAATCTTCACCTTTTTCATAATTTGGACAAGCTCAGGATCCTCCATTTGAGATATCCGTATCTGGTCAACAAGGGAAGATCTAGCCCTGATATGGGCTAAGAATGATCCTGTCCTTGTAACCTCAAGAGTAGCACCTTTTGCTCTCAGCTCTTGTAGTTCTTGGATCAAGGGTCTTTTTGTTACTGCTATATGGGCCAGACTACCCATAGATTTTCGACTCAAGGCATCTGCTACCACGTTTGCTTTGCCTGGGTGGTAAAGAATATTGCAATCATAATCTTTTAGTAATTCTACCCATCTCCTCTGCCTCAAGTTTAAGTCCTTTTGGTCGAAAATATATTTTAGACTTTTATGGTCAGTGTAGATTTCGCAAGTTTCTCCGTATAGATAATGTCGCCATATCTTTAAAGCGAAAACTACTGCTGCCATTTCCAGATCGTGGGTGGGGTAATTTTGTTCATGTTTCTTAAGTTGTCTCGATGCATATGCCACTACCTGGCCATGCTGCATGAGAACACATCCCAACCCTACTCTTGATGCATCGCAGTATACTGTAAAACCTCCTGGTCCTGAGGGTAAGACCAATACAGGTGCGGAGATTAACCTTTTCTTGAGTTCTTGGAAGCTTTCTTCACAAGCGTCATCCCATTGGTACTTTACCCCTTTCCTAGTCAGTCGTGTGAGAGGGGCGGCTAACTGGGAAAAATTTTGGATGAAACGACGATAATATCCTGCCAATCCCAAGAAGCTACGAATCTCCGTGACGGAGGTAGGTCTAGGCCACATTTTGACCGCTTCTACTTTGCTTGGGTCTGCTTGGATGCCATCTTTGGAGATCACATGTCCCAAGAAAGTTACACGATCAATCCAAAACTCGCATTTAGAGAATTTGGCGTACAATTGATGATCCCTCAATGTCTGCAACACAACACGAAGGTGTTGTTCGTGCTCTTCTGAAGTCTTTGAGTACACCAGAATGTCGTCTATGAAGACAATGACAAATTTGTCTAAAAAGGATTTAAAAATCCTATTCATTAAATCCATGAAAGCAGCTGGTGCATTCGTTAATCCAAATGACATCACCAAGAACTCGTAGTGCCCATATCTGGTACGGAAGGCTGTTTTAGACACATCCTCCTCCTTGATCTTGAGTTGGTGATAACCAGACCTCAAGTCAATCTTTGAAAAACACTTGGCTCCTTGAAGTTGATCGAAAAGGTCGTCGATGCGAGGCAACGGGTATTTATTTTTGATAGTTACCTTATTCAGTTGCCTGTAATCTATGCATAGTCTCATCGATCCGTCCTTCTTTTTCACGAACAGAACAGGAGCTCCCCAAGGTGAATAACTTGGCCTTATAAAGCCTTTGTCTAGCAAGTCCTGTAACTGAGTTTTTAACTCTTTTAATTCTGTTGGTGCCATTCTATAAGGGGGTATGGAGATTGGGCGAGTATCTGGTGCTAACTCTATCTGGAACTCAATCTCTCGATCTGGGGGTATACCTGGTAGATCATCTGGGAAGACATCTACAAACTCCTGGACTACTGGAACGTCTTCTACTTTTAGTTCTTCTTTCTTAATATCTTTAACGAATGCCAAGTATCCTTTACAGCCCTTTCGCAATAAACGTTGGGCACACATTAAAGATATAAGATTCCCAGAAATTTCACTCCGTTCACCATGAAATACGAAAGAAGGCTCCCCCGGAATATTAAATTTAACTATCTTATTATAGCAATCCAGGGTGGCATGACAAGATGCCAGCCAATCCATGCCCAAGATGACATCAAAGTCTGTCATATCTAACAGCATTAGGTCTACTGTTGTATTTATTTCTCCGACTCTTACCTTGCAAGCTCGATAGCCTCGTTCTATTAGTAAGGTGCCTCCAGTAGGCGTAGTTACTAAAAACGGACATTCTAATCTAACAACTTTTTGCTTAAAGTTCTTAGCAAAGAATGGTGACGCATAGGAATGCGTAGAGCCAGAGTCAAACAAAACATGTGCAAAATTTGATTCAATCAGAAGAGTACCTGCTACCACCGTATTAGACGCCTGAGCATCTTGACGGGTTAAAGCGAATACTCGAGCGTTCCCTCGGCCTGCTGAAGCCTGCCCTCGACCACCTTGTCCTCTGCCAGCACCTCTTCCGATTCCATTGCCTCCTACAGTTACAGGGGATCTGTTGGCAACAGTAGCCTCTGATTGATTAGGGCGTACTGACCCTTGGCCAGATCTCGTGTAGAGTTGGGGGCAATCTCTTTTGATGTGGCCCTGTTGACCACATTGGTAACAGACCCTAGTGTTGTTGTTGACAAAACAAGCTCCGAAGTGATTTCTTTCACATTTAGAGCACCAGGGCCTTTGTTGACCCCCTGTACCACTTTGTTGACGCTGTGGTGCACTAGCAGTAGAGGCTGCACGTCCAGAACTCTCTCCGTGGTAGCGTGATTTCTCATCTTGCTTCCTCTTTCTTTTGTTATTCCATTTTTCCTTTTGTATATCTCTTTCTTCCATAATACGGGCGATGTCGACGGCTTCTGTGTAAAATGAAAAATCTCGTATTTTCGATCCCACCCTATCAAATAAAGACTCTCGAAGGCTTTTAATAAATCGTCGGATCTTTTCTTTCTCAGTTAGGACCATGTGAGTAGCATATTCAGACAACTCTATAAACAGATTGTCGTATTCATCGACGGTTCGTGATCCTTGCCGGAGTGCCTCAAACTCATTCATCTTTGCTTCTCGTATACTCTCCGGAATAAATTGTTCTCGAAAAATTCTTTTAAAGTCATTCCATTTAATGGGTGGGGCATTTCTGGCCATGCCCTTCTTCCATGTTCGCCACCAGCGGTCGGCCTTACCTCTTAACTGAAAGGTAACAAGGGTTACTTTTCGAGGTTCAGGGCATTCTAACGTGTCAAGGATTTTCTCACAGTCATCTAGAAAACGTTGTGGGTCTTCATTAACATCTCCTGCAAAGGTTGGCGGATTCAGCTTCATAAATTCTGAGATTTTGACCTCTGTACCTACCCAATCCTGAGGGGGGGTGGAGGTGGCATCTGGTCTGTCTCTTGTACTTTTGCAGCATGTACTGATGCCTGTGAGCCATCTTCAGATGATTGTCCCATCAAAAGTTCCTTTAGCCCATTCACCTCGTTCTGCATTGCAGCTAATGCTTCCATCACTACAGTCACGTCAATTTGTGATGGTTCTCCAGCATTTCTTCCAGGGTTTTTAGTGGATATTTCTCTGTTTTGTGCATGGTTATCTTCTGCACGATTAGGCATCTCCAGTCTTGCATTTGCTGACTGAGCAGCTGGAGGGACCAAGGCCCTGCCAGATCTTGTGCGGATTCCAGAAGCGTTTGATTTTCTTGGTGCCATCTAAACTTATTCTACAATTAAGAATAATATATATCGTCACTATTATGCTTCAAGTAAAGACACGAAAGAAATGGATTTTAATCTCTACAGGGCTTTTGGTGGATCTTCATCCTATGGTCGTGCTGCAGTCACGACAATAGGGGAAGGCCCACTAAAGACACCTTGCTCTGTAATCACTAGGAGACCTAACAACCTATGCTCTGATACCAACTTTGTCACGACCCATTTTCTAGGCACATGACCGGCACAATGATGAATATCCCATCACTGTAAGCCTTTCGATAACTTCTTCCCACAAGTAAAATCGTTAGTCATTATCTCTATATTCTCAAAATACCATTCCTTAATAAATACAAAGAAAATACATCAGATTTTCTTAATTAAAAATAATAGATCCTCAGTACGAAATACATTATCATACTGAAATACAAGCCAAATACCAAACCCCTGACCTAGATGTCCTAGACGGTTACAGAGCAACATACTGTATAACAAAAGAAGGGCCTACCCGACAGCGGGAAGGTCCAACGTGATCTACTCCTCTAGCGGATGTACTTCGGCAGCAACCTGATCTGAACAAAAAGTTTGTACAAACAGTGTGAGCTTTTAAACTCAGTGAGCAAATCGGCCTTGCGTTAATAAAATTCAAATACATCACCAGTCATGCAAGCATATCCGAAGGCTCAAGCTCAACCAATAGACATAGTTAGAAATTACATACAAGAAAAATTCATCCAATTCAACAAACGATACTAGTACTCGTCAATGGCAATATATCCCGGAGAGCGCACACAGGCTGGCTCACCAATTTTGTATTTTTCCGCCATGACGCACAACCTCATCCTCTTAGCTAGGGCGCCTCACGGATTTATCACCAATCCGGGCTATATCCCTACTGAGGGAATCGTTGTCTCCACACTCATTGGTCAAGACACCCTTTAACCCGGGTTTTTCGCCTTGCCGTGAGAGGGGGTACTGTACCGCTCAATCACAATCAATAGTACAACAGTTCATATCATAATCAGAAGCACAATATAATACTCATCCATATAACAGGTATAGTATATAACTATATGATTCAAATTTCATATCATCATGAGATACTTGCTTTGTCTTATCCATACTTCTGGATTAATTATCTCATTATATTCGTCATTCTGAATCCAATTTCCCTCTATGAATCTTGGGAGTGTCCTACGACATACTTTTTATCACCAGTAATGCTAAAACTCTATTAAAACAGGGTCGTTTCACTCACCTGGATTCCGTACGAGTATCACTTCTCTAAATCGTTACGGACAAGAGTACGCAGGTGAATTTCAGTGTTCCGCTACAGAGATTTTCATGAAAGATTACAGAAAGTACGTTAAGATCATTTTCGTACAGATACTATTCATACGTACGGGTACTATTCATACCGGAAATACAGAATACAATCTGTAAAAGAGTACACCAGGTAAGTTCCCAGGAAAGAGTGGAGGGTCACACTGGACACACTTAAAAACCAGGTCTTTCCTTAGCCAGAACTTTCCTAGACATGTATTCTCCACAGATTATATTCTATTTCGGTAATCAGAGAATCAAAATAACAGCTAACGACAGTTTTTCTGATGTGGAAGATCGGCCAAAGCCGCAACCACAGAGCATACTTAAGAAAATAACTTCTAAAATTTGAAAGACATAGAAAGGGCATAGTATCCTTACCTAAGCAAAAACGGAAAGGCCCAAAATCTCAGAAGCCTAGCGTCGGAGCAAGAGAAACTTAAGGAGGGAAGAAGAGAAGTTGAAGGTGTGAGTTTAGAAGTGAAATGGAAGGGCCTATTTATAGCAAAAGTCAAGGGTACTATTTGATACTATGCGCTAATAAAATATTCAATTTACTATTCATGAAAATGACATTTCTAATAATGCAGTTACTGTACACCTTACGCGAAAAATTTTCGTTTATTTACTATTAGAAACTTTAAAGGAAAAACTATCCTTTCACCTTAAACCTTTAAGTTTCTTTTCAATTCAGTCCTTTCAATTTAGTCCCTGAGGGTATTTTTACACATAAAACGTCATTTTCTCCTACAAACTTCTTTCTAGTTTTCTCTTATAACCAAACCACATCTAGTATTTGACATTTTGATTGTATAAATGAACAGTACCATATACGTAAATAGTAACAGTAGTTTGAAAACACGCATTTATATTTTATTTTTCATGGGTATTACAATTTACTAACAATTTTTACTTTGAAATGAATATCGGTTATTTTCATATTTTTTTGGTTATATGTAGTCATTTTCTCTAACAATCAAAATGCGACAAATATATAGTTTTTTAATTAAAACATAATAAATATATGGTCTTTTAAAATAATTATATATTTTTTACAAATTGCATAATTTTTTAAAAGAAATTCTTTACACATATTTTATGTTTAGGAAAAGACTTGATAGCAAAGATTATAAGAATTTGTATATAAATATAGTGCTTTTGTCTTTTGAGCACCAACCCAAGAAGAAGGGCAAGGATTTAAAGTTGACTTGTGGATGAGGGAAGACTATGAATATGATATGATACATATTATACTATACAAGTGGTGCGAATAAAGTAAGTAATTATATATTTTCTTCATCAAGTTAATTGTAATGTTTATATAAAGAAATATGTTAGTTTATTAATTATAACAAAATTGTCTGTATATATCACTTTACCAACCTTTATGTATACATTTTAAATTTACTTACTCAGAATTCTCGGATTAAATCATTAAATGCACGGAGGAAAGGTGAAATATTATAAGAAAAAATTATAGAAATAGACTAGATAAAAATTAAATTCACACGTATATATCAAAACTTTCAAACATTTGTGTCAAAGAAAATATTATTTGAGTCAAAATTCTTGATCAAAAGTACTACAGTTTTTTAATCATGCAATAACAATTATATAATTACTCATTAAAACAATTATTTGAATATTGATGAAAATTGCAAAATTTCCAATAAATAAAATATGTAAAATTCAATTTTTCTACAAAAATAAAAAATGCCTATACCTTCGTGGAAGGCACCATGACAGCTATATGTCTTATGTTAACCACAAAAGAAGAATTTGTCCAAAACAATTGATTTTTGGGGTCTTTGACTATGAAAATAGAGTCATTTAATTTGTTGTTACTCGCATTTTCCATTCAAATTTATTTTTATTTAATTATTTAAATTTGATGTAACAATTAGTGTTCCCTTCAAATTTTCTATTTGGAAAACTCTATATATAAAAATTTCGACCTTTTGAAAGGGTCATTTTCTCCTAATATTAAATCACTTTGAAATTTAAATTTATATTAATTAAAACTATCTTACATACAAATCTTGAAATAATTCAGTAAATAAAAAAACTTGATTTATTAAAAAGTCAGGTTTTCTATAAATTTATCCTTTTCACTTTTTCACAACCTCTCACTTTTTTATGACTCTGATCGACATGCATAAAAACTTCTACTATATAGCACTTTTTATTTTAAATGATAAGATAATTAATAATAGAATAAATTAATAACTCAGTGTTAAAAAAATTATAATTGTGACAATTATGAAAAGGTTAAATATTTTAATTTAATCCTTAAAATATTATATTTTTTTTAATTATTTGGCCAATTAATCATCAATAGTCTTTAAGTCATTCCGACTTGGGAGCCGAGTTGCCTTATACGATATCTTATGATATCAATATATAATTACTCTTTAAATTTATATTAAAAATTAAAAGCAGAATTACTTATTTAAATATCTAATGAATTTTCAAAATGTTTAATCATTAATTGAAATATATGAAGTTCACTTTCTCAACAAATATTCCTTCAAAATGATTAGAAAACACCACCGTCGAAGAAGGCACCGTAAAAGTTGTATATATTATTATGTCCATTCCAAAGAAGAATTTGTCCAAAACAACGTCACCTTTAAAGTCATTCGTTTGTACTGATCTTATTATTTTCCATTCTAACTTTGATATAAAAAGTTATTACAGCTTTGAATATATTATACAAAAAGCTAATTTTATTAATAATGAAATAAATCAAAAGAAAATAAATATAATTTTTTTTAAATAAACGACAAAGTTATCACTCAAATGAAAGAAGAAAAAAATATAAGATGATAAGGTCCCACCGACTTTTATAATCAATTATGTTGCCAATGAGAACATTAATTACATTTTTGTAATTTGGTGTTATTTGTACGTCGTATATTTAGGGGTATCTATATATCATCTTAATAGTTAATTAGACAAGTGAAGCAAGGGAAAAAAATCATTTTTAAGAGAAATTAAATTTTAATTTCTCTACTAAAGAATATTGAATTTAACAAAAAGGACTAATCTTTTATAAAATAGTGAATCAATATTTGAATTCTTATTGAAAGTCGCTCACATTTAGCATTAGATAATATCTCAAACAAGACCGTTTTCAATAGAGATTACTTTTGAAAGAAAAAAAAAATCAATTTTTGTTTCTCAAAGGTTAGGAATTAATAATTATTGATGGATGAAAGGGCAAGTTAAGCTAATAACTATGTTAATTTTGTTAAAGATTAACCTCCATATAATTTTTTGGTAAACTATATACCGACTAACCAAATAGTAGAATTATTTATGTTTCTCTTATAATATATAATTACACATTTTTAATTTTAGTAAGAGACCTTATAATAAAATTGTAAAATTTTGTATAAAAATATAATATTTTTGTCTTTTCATCAGCTCAAGAGAGGGCAATTGGATCTCACTTGTGGAAAATGTTTTCACTGTGATATTTTCACATTTTCTTAATTATATGTAATTATTTTATTTAATAATCAAAATATGACAAACATGTAATTTTTTAATTAGAACATAATAAGTAAATTGTATTTTAAAATAATTATATATTTGGTTACAATTCAAAATTACATATTTTTTTAAAGAAATTCTTTACACACTTTATTTTTAGCTAAAAAAATTAATAGCAAACATTATAAGGGTTTGATTTTCATTGTCTTTGTCACTTTGAAACTAAAAACACTCACTTGTTCTCAGTCATTTGATTTTTCAAATGATACTAATTTGTGAAAGCTTGCAATAGCTAGAATCTAGAATCCGTTAGTAAGAAAGTATTGCGAAAAAAAGTAAGTAATTATATGTTGTCTGTGTCAAGCTAATTGTAATATCTATATAATGAGATATCTTAGTTTCTTAATTATAACAAAATTGTTAGTAAATATATCACTTTACAAATAGTTATTGTCCGAAATAACGTAGATTGAATCGTTTTTGAGGCGTAAAAATATTAGTTTTAAAGAATTTATATTTGTGTATTGAGGAATTATAGATAAATTTTTTTAGAATAGAACAAAACTTTTTGAAAAATTTTCTTTTGATATTTTCGATCCTTCTAGTGTACTTGTTTGTAGAATTTGAAATAATGTATAAAGACTTCAATATTCTTATTTATTTAATTTTTAAGAGACACATCAGTTAAACAATTGTACATTTTCAATTTCTAATGAATACATTAATTTAAACTATTATGTCTATTTAATTTATAACAAATATGTCAATTTATATTTTAAATTTAAATCAAACAACATAACTATTGAAATTTTAAAATAATTAAACATCAACTAATATATACATCGGTTTGAATTATTCAAAATATATAAAATTCAACCAATACATTATTTTGAATTAACATATCAGTTCAAAATAAAATTAATTAGACAAATTTTATTTCTATGTAATATTATCAAATTATACAACATTTATATATACATGTTTAATTCTCTTACAAAGAGTTTTCAAATTAAAACATTAAATACAGGAAGAAAACATTAAATTCACTTTTTTTTACAAAAATTAAAAAATGCCTTAAAATTGATTCAGAAAAACAGCACCTTCGTGGAAGGGTACCATGAAAGCTATATATGGCTTATATTTACCACAAAAGAAGAATTTGCTTTTGGAGTCATTTGACTAATAAAATTCAGAGTAATTTAATTTGTTGGTACTCTCATTTTCCATTCAAATGTTTTTGTTTTCAATTATTTAAATTTGATGTCACAATATTAGGGTTTGTTTGGTTTGTAAAAACATTTCCTGTTTTCATTTTCAATATTCATTTCCTGAAATACATTTTCTGAAACACTGAAAACATCTTTTTGGTGTTTTTAGATTTAGGCTTATTTTAAGAAATGTTTTCAAGAAAACGTTTTCAGTTAACTCAACCAAACGCATTTTCAAGTCTATTTTCTGTTTTCAGTGAAAATGAAAACAGGAAATGCCCAAACCAAATAGGCACTTAGTGTTCTCTCCAAGTGTTTTACTTTAAAAAATTTATGGAGAAGTCAAATTCTTAATAAGCTAAATTTTTCTATCGTTCAATCACTTTAAAATTCATATATATGATAACAAAAAAAAATATTCTATATATAAATATTAAGATAATCTAAAAAATAAAAAATTTGATTTAATAAAAAGTCAAGTTTTCTATTCACCTATGTACAACCTCAGAACTTTTTTTTTTTTTGACTTTGATCAACGTTCATGAAGATTGTAACTATATAACACTTTCTTTTAGCCAAAATTCAAAACTTTCAAATATTTGTGTCAAAGAAAATATTATTTTTGAGTCAAAATTCTTCATCAAATGTAGTACCTTTTTTTAATCATGCAATCTTAATGATAACAATTATATAATTACTCCTTAAAACACTTATTTGAATATTAATGAAAATTGTAAAAGTCCAATAAATAAAATATGTAAAATTCACTTTTTTCTACAAAAATAAAAAAATGCCTGTACCTCCGTGGAAGGCACCATGCCAGCTATATAAAGAAGAATTTGCCCAAAACAACTGATTTTTGGAGTCATTTGACTATGAAAAATAGTCATTTAATTTGTTCCTATACTCTCATTTTCCATTCAAATTTATTTTTATTAAATTATTTAAATTTGATGTAACAATTAGTGCTCCCTCCAAATTTTCTATTTGGAAAACTCTATAGATAAAAATTTCCACCTTTTGAAAAGTCATGTTCTCCTATCATTAAATCACTTTAAAATTTAAATTTATAGTAATTAAAACTATTTTATGTATAAATCTTGAAATAATTTAATAAATAAAAAAACTTGATTTATTAAAAAGTCGAGTTTCTATAAATTTATCTTTTTCACTTTTTTACAACCTCTCACTTTTTTTATGACTTTGATCAACGTGCATACAAACTTCTACTATATAACAGTTTTTATTTTAAATGATAAGATAATAAATAATAGAATAATTTAATAATTCAACGTTAAAAAAATTATAATTATGTCAATTATAAAAAATTAAATATTTTAATTTAGTTCTTAAAATATTATATTTATTTTTTAATTATTTGACTAATTAATCATCAATAATCTTTAAGTCATTCAGACTTCGGAGCTGAGTTGCAAGATGAGAGAAAATGTGACTTATATGAATATGATAAGTTTATTATTTGTGTTCAGGAAAATTTTATTATTTTACTCAAAATTCTTATTCAAAGGTAGTACAGTGTTTTTTTTTTGAGGGAAGGTAGTACAGTTTTTTAATCATGCAATATCTTATGATATCAATATATAATTACTCTTTAAATTTATATTAAAATTAAAAACAGAATTACTTATTTAAATGCCTAATGAATTTTCAAAATGTTTAATCATTAATTGACATATATGAAGTTCACTTTCTCAACATAAATTCCTTCAACATGATTTGAAAACACCACTTTCGAAGAAGGCACCATAAAAGCTGTATATATTATATGTCCATTCCAAAGAAGAATTTGTCCAAAACAACGTCATCTTTAAAGTCATTCGTTTGTACTCTGATTATTTTCCATTCTAACTTTGATAGAAAAAGTTATTACAGCTTTGAATATATTATATAAAAAGTTAATTTTATTTAATTTTTTTAAAAATAAACGACAAAGGTATCACTCAAATGAAAAAAAGAAAAGAATATAAGATGATAAGGTCCCACCGACTTTTATAATCAATTATGTTGCAATGAGAACATTAATTACATTTTTGTAATTTGATGTTATTTGTATGTCATATATTTAGGGGTATCTATATATCATCTCTTGTATTTAATAGTTAATTAAACAAGTGAAGCAAGGGAAAATTAAAAAAATCTTTTTTAAGATAAATTAAATATTAATTTTTCTACTAAAAAAGATTGAGTTTAACAGAAAGAGGTGATATTTTATAAAGTAATGAATCAAATTGAAAGTTACTCACATTTAGCATTAAATAATATCTCGAAAAAGACTGCTTCCAATAAAGATTATTTTTGAGAAAAAAATCAATTTTTGTTTCTCAAAGGTTAGGAATTAATAATTAGTGATAGATGAAAGGGCAAGTTAAACTATTAACTATGTTAATGTTATTAAAGATTAACCTCCATATAATTTTTTTGGTATAAGAATTATTTATGTTTCTCTTATAATATATAACTACACATGTTTTAATTTTAGTAAGAGACCTTATAATAAAATTGTAAAATTTTGTATAAAAATATAATATTTTTGTCTTTTCATCAGCTCAAGAAGAGGGCAATTGGATCTCACTTGTGGAAAATGTTTTCACTGTCATTCTCAATTTGGGGTGAATGACAGATATTTTCACATTTTCTTGATTATATGTAATTATTTTATTTAATAATCAAAATATGACAAACATATAGTTTTTAATTAGAACATAATAAGTGTGTTGTATTTTAAAATAATTATATATTTCGTTACAATTCAAAATTACATTTTTTTTAAAAAGAAATTCTTTACACATTTTTTTAGCTAAAAAAATTAATAGCAAACATTATAAGGAATTTTATATAATTATAGTGTTTTTGACTTTTTAACAGTAGCATGTGTCACTGTTATATGAATATGATATGTTACATATACAATACACGTTCAATGAATAATGTTTTCATTGTCTTTGTCACTTTGAAATTAAAAACACTCACTTGTTCTCAGTCATTTGATTTTTCATAAGATACTAATTTGTCAAAGGTTGCAATAGCTAGAATCTAGAATCCGTTACTAAGAAAGCATTGCGAAAAAAGTAAGTAATTATATATTGTCAGCTAATTGTAATATTGATATTAAGAGATATCTTAGTTTATTAATTATAACAAAATTGTTAGTAGATATATCACTTTGTAAACAGTTATTGTTTGAAATAATGTAAATTGAATTGTCTTTTGAGGCGTCAAAATCATTAGTTTTAAAAAATTTATGTATTATTAAAAAATTACAAACAAACTCTTTTAAAATACAATAATATTTTTTAAATTTATAACCTTTTAATTTGATATTTTCAATCTCTCTAGCATACTTGTTTGTAAAATTTAAAATGATATATATAGGCCTCAATAGTCTTATTTATTTAATTTTTAAAAAATACATCAGTTAAACAGTTATACATTTTCAATTACGAATGGATACATTAAATTAAATTATTATGTCTATTTAATTTCTAATAAATGTATCAGTTTATATTTTAAATTTAAATCAAACAACATAACTGTTAAAATTTTTAAATAATTAAACTTCAACCGACACAAAAATTTGAATTATTCCAAATATATAAAAATTCCACCAATACATCATTTCAGACTAAAATGTAAAGGCATCAATTAGGATTAACTTGATATTTTTTCCCAGTTATCTCACTTAGGAAAGCTTTTTTTTTTTTTTGGACATTATTGGATAGCTCGAGTTAGAATATAAGTGGTTTTTTAGGTTCAATCCTTTGGTTGAGGACCTTTTGTAGCATTTTGTAATTTTCATTCTCTTCAATAAATTGCTTTATCATAAAGATGGTGTCATTAGCCCATCGATGACCTACATATAAATCCCTCCAGATATAATAATTTGGCACTAATTGTAGCAACACAATTTTCATATCGAGCAAGGATTTCTAAATAAAACCCCACATGTGATTACCAAAACACCCTCTTTGCCCCCCTCTCCCAGGGGAAGATATCACACTGAACACCATAAGTATACATGATGGAGTATCCAAATACCCAATATCCCCTATCAATCCAACAAAAATCTTATATTTACCATACTAATTATTATAATTTATATATTAAAATTTTACATTATAGAATATAATATATATATATATATATATATATATATAATTATTGGACAAATATTGAATACCTTACATACCCATTTCAGATTAATATAAATATCCAATGACATCTTAATCCTCCAAATATTCATTGAATGGTTCTTTTTTACTATCCATATTCTATCTGATATCTCAAACCCATTGAATATCAGATAATTTTTTTCAGGTGAATATTACCAAATATTTAAAATATCCAAATCTATTGCCATTCCTACCCACACAATTAAAGGTGGCCCCCTTTCTCTCTCCCTTTCTCCCAAGGGAAGATATCGGTCTGAACTCTGAACTTGAAATTATACACGTTAAATAAACAAGAGAAAGTGGGTGATCAAAAAGCACAAGTAAAAAAGTTTAGGGTTGAGTACCAAAAGAATACAAAAGCTTTCTCACCTGTGGAAGACCTATACACCAGACCCTTGAGGTCAAGTAAAACTGTAAAACCACTGAGTTGCCTTCAATATTCCTGATCAAAAAGCTAACGCATGAAAACCACAACTTTTCCTTCAGAATGGGAAACATCCTCTCTGCCACATTGGTGAATTCCCAAACCTTTACAACCTATACAAAATCTGACATATAATCCCCAGCAATTTCAGTTAGAAGACGACTAAATAGTTCCTCTACCTTCTAGCGTCGGCCGTGGGGCAAATTAACTGTGTCTATTAACAACATTTTACTTCTTTGAGTACGTAAGATAGGGATCTTGGGCAATGGCCAATACATCTGGTCTCTCTGCCTGGTTATATGTTAGACACCGTCGTATAAAATCCTGACAAAATTGGAGTGATAATATACATTGTCAGTTTTGGCCACCAAAGAAATGGACCTGAATGTTACAGGGTTGCTAGATGTTGAATTACTATTTTTCTACGCTGAAACCTAGGAAACTGGAGAAATTCAAATGTAACACCATGAAAATAAGCATGATTAGTTTCAGTTATACTAAGAGGCCAGCATATTTTTCATTTTCTACGTCGAATCCGTGAGGGCCTTCGACAGAAAAACCAATGCGCTACGCTACACTAACAAGGATTTCATTGGAATTTGAAAACGGAAATTCACAGGTAGAACAGTAGTTCCAATCCTCAAAGCCTGAGAGGGCTCTTTCTGATCCCAGTAATGACATGAAAATAATAGAGTACAAGCAAAGACTGTCTTTCCTTCATTTAATAAGAAAAATAAAAGAAATGAATGAATGTAATGACAGAAGAAGAACCAGATAAAAGTAATAAATATAAGAAACATGGTACAACTCACCTTTGCCTCATTAGAAACAGTAGGTCTAGTAGGGAATTCAACCTTGCGAGCCTTAATAATTGTGTCTTCACGAAGTATACGCTCTTGGGTTTGGTCATGCCCAAAAGGACGTCTACCAAAGAGCATTTGATAGAGTAAAATACCAGCTGACCAGACATCAACCTATTTTACATAAGAAAAATGTCAGAAAAGGCTGGCATAAAGCTCCAGAGAAATAAAAACAATAGGTTCTCACAATCCCACACTGAGAATTTTATAAATGTGAGATATCGTTTGACAAGACTCCCAGTGAAAGCATCTCAGTAAACTGATAACAGATCTAACCACAAAAAAAAAAAAAAAAGGGGGGGGGGGGGGGGGAAGGGGAAGAGTTCTCATGTGTGTTGTTAACTGGTAGAAGTATTGACCTTTGATGATATAAGAGGTGTCCTACTAAGCTCAAAGCATTCAGGCGGCAAATACCTGCAAATTAAATGAAGAAAAAAGAAAAGGAAAAGCAGTGAAGAGGTTGTCCCACGCCAATGTATAAAGGTAATAAAAACACTTAGAAAGCCTTGGTTGAAATTATAAATATACTTTTTGAGAAATACAGATACTTCTTACATATACATATATATATATATATACACACACACATACACACAGTGACACATGTACACATTATCAATGACATATCATCTGTACTCAAATCAAGACAACCGAAAGTTCAGTTTTTTTTTTTATTTCTAACGTAGCTGAATAAATTATCAACTTCTCCAACACTAGCAATAGTTCCCCCACCAAATTATGCTTCATAACAGATTTTATTGCACTATACATTTTGTTCAAGACAACAATGTACGCACACCATCTAAGCATACCAGACAAGCTGCTATTGCCAGTATAACCCAAGGCCATAAACTATAAGATGTTAGCCCTAGTATTTGTATGCTACTTTTCCTTCTGATACTAGGGAAGAGACCAAAACTTGGTAACAACTTTGTTATAAATCATGCAGAGCTAAAATATTGTAAAACAAAAAGAAACCAATACTCTCACCTTAAAGCTACATTCCAATAAAGCAAGTATGTCTTAAAAAATGTGTAAGTTACACCAACAAGCAAGCAAAATTGTTAATTTTATCACAAGTTGTCTATGAAGGATGACAAGAAGATTTATGTGAGCAGAAGTTTGAAACCTACAAATCTTGATCATTTTGAATTTTAAATCATAACAATAACAATGATCTGCACCACTTACCAATAAGTTCCAGCCCCCTGGGATGTTAGTTCCATACCCTGGGATCCCACATCATCCTCCACTATTTTGCTGAGACCAAAATCAGTCACTTTGGCAACGCCAAGCTCATCAAACAAAACATTTCCAGGCTTCAAATCATAATGAATAATCCTCTGTGACCTTTTATTCAAGTAAACAAGGCCTTGAAAAATCTGAACTAAAATTACCCTAGCCTCTCTCTCAGGCAATACAGGTGTTGCTTTAAGGACAGCATCAAGATCCTTCCCTGAGAAAATAGTCATATTTATGAAAGTTATCAGATTGAAAGTAAAAAATATGGTCTGTGGCAAGACCTCAGAAATAAATAAAAGAAAATACACAAGGCTAATAAATGGTTAAGAATGTGTATATACCACTACAGTACTCTAAAATAGTGCAGAATGTATTTTGATCTATCTCAAAGATGTCCCACAAACGAACAATGTGATGATGCACCAGGGTCTTGTGAATATTATACTCCCGAATTGCATGCCGAATGTAACTTTGCTTCTTCTCTTCACTCCATTGAGCATTTAAACCATGAAGCTTACACGCTACATATCTATGCTCCACCAAGTCAAAAGCCTGCTGGAAATTTTTTACTTCAAATCACTGCAAAAGGTATATATTTACAATTGCCAATACAGGCAAAGGAGTGGTCTAGATTTTTGCTTTACTAGATGTAAACTCTACAGAATATACTGATAACAATAAAATTAAATGATATCATACTTGATATTTCTGACCTTGTAAACCTCACTGAATCCACCCTTTCCAAGAAGATTTAAAAGGGCATAACGATGGTTCAAAATCTGAAAGTTGTTAAAACGTGAACCATCCTCATCTCGTATGCGTTTCATCTCCCGTATTAGTCTTCCCTTTTCTAGTTCATAACGATCCCTCTCCCGCAAAATAGTTTCTTCTTCCTGAAAATATTTCTGCTATTAGAAATATTAAGAAAGATGAAAACAATCAGATAAGAAATAAACTTACACGTTTAATGCTAGCAAGCCGAGATTTATAAATTTCATCCTGAATGAAAACATCATCTTCTTGTAATCCAGTGTCTGCATCTGTGCCATCACCCTTATCTTCATCATATAATACAATCATCAGGATCCAGAAAACAAGGCCAATACAAGAAACATACAAGGCTTGCTTGGTATTAGGAGACTTCAATTAATTGTCAAGGAAGTTAGAAACAAAAATATACAAAACATTTAATGAACAGACTCATAGAATATGTATGCATGTTCTTACTGGATACTGGTATAATCTGAAAACTAGAATCAAGTTAAGGGAAGAAGGATAAAAGAGCAAGGTCTCCACAAAGACCCTGACATTTTAGGGATATAAGTGCTAGGGCTTAGGAGTAAAAAGAAAACAGCATGGAATATTCAAATTTTGTATAGATTGGTATACCAGATTGTTTTTTCTTCAATGATTTGCGCTGCCTCTCAATAGCCTCCTTTGTTTCTATTAGTTGTCTCTGGTGGGAACAATTAAAAAACAAGGTTGTCAAGATCAAGAATTTACATAAGATCGGCTGAGGGTAGAAAAAGATTGACATGTGAGATTAGATCAAGGGTCATAAGATCCTACATCTTATGATAAAAAAAATATAAAGTTACATAAAATTCTTAGATAAAAATAAAATTATTAAAATTTCATCATACTTCAATAAAATAAGTTATGAGTTGCAAAAGTCATAAAATCTCTTACATAAACACAACCCATAAGTTACTGAAACAATAATATCCATTAAGTCATTGTCATCAAAGTCACAAATCACGAGACAAAATCTTAACAACAATTTATTAAAGTTAGAGACATTCAATAATTATGTACATCCAAAAGATTTGAAGAGAATTATTAGTCAAGGAATAACAAGAAGCAAGAAATCAACAAGTTAAATTATAGAATAGAGACTTCTTACAATAATATGAACTAGAAAGGTCCATTCTGGCCTTTAATGTGCATTTTGAGTCAAATAAGGAACACAACTTAAAAAGAAACAACTGAGCAGAGGAACACAACTCAAAGATTGATAGCTAAATTGAACAGAGGAGTCAGAGTTGCAAAAGAAACAACTGAGCCAGTTTGTGACATCAAACTCAACCTACTGCTTCCATAGTTCTGTAGTATATCCTCAAAATGCTAAGAAGAAATTAATTCTCCTTTTTTATAGAAAAAAAGAAAGAAATTTTATTAGAGAAGAAAGGGAAGTACATATGGAAAAGGAAAAAACAAGAAAGAAGGACAAGAGATCCTCCAAAGTGAAACAAAACTCAACAAAAACCAACCCATGAGCCCAATAGAGGGGCTAATACAACAAAAGCCTCTAATCCCTATGGACATCTACAAGGAGCTTCCCCTTAAAAAACCCATTAATGAAACCCAAAGTGAAGCAACA
Organism: Biancaea sappan; assembly: GCA_037074585.1. Taxonomy (NCBI): domain Eukaryota; kingdom Viridiplantae; phylum Streptophyta; class Magnoliopsida; order Fabales; family Fabaceae; genus Biancaea; species Biancaea sappan. The sequence continues at coordinate 51,570,772 of CM073494.1, read as the reverse complement.
AAATGAATCCTATCCCAAAGCATGTAAGAAGTGAGAAATTAATAGCTAATTCGAATTGGAATCTTCCCCCTTTCCATTTCAAAAACCAATATCCAATACCAGATAGGAAAAAGAAATGGCATGGTTAGTAAAACTCAAAAATTGCATAGTTTAGGAGCATCAAAACACTTTAAGCAAAGTGGAAGAAATTATGGTCGTTAGCTAGTGCTATCATTATATGTAAACATGTGATTGGAGGTGGTGATCTTTTCCTTCATTGCCAAGTAGCCAGGAATAAGGAAGAGCTATGGGATAAGGAAACCCGTTGGAGTTTGACATGGTTTATTTGGCTTAAGTATGATCGTTATGTTCCACAGTCAAAAGTGCTCATTGGAGGAGTTAATGATTTCTCATACAAGTAACCTCTTGGATGTGTCGAAGTCAGTCTTCTTTGTTAGGGTTTAGGGTTTATCCGAAATATGGGATTTAGTATGGGGTTTATAGAAACCTTAGGCCCTCCAACCTCATGAGTTAGCTTTTGGAGAAACCTTAGGCCCTCCAACCTCATGAGTTAGCTTTTGGGGTATGGTTCTCCCATCACTTTTCCTTTGGCAAGATTAAATATGGGCATTTAAGGAAATTTGAATTTCTATCCCTTAGCTATTAGAGCACTTTCTTTTCCTCATCCTCATCTATATAGGTGCTGTTTAAAGAGATTTCTAATTTGCTCCATAGATTTAATTTCCCAAATAATGTTAATTATTAACCCAGCCATGAACTATAGGTGCTGTTTGTTAAAGAGATTTCTAATTTGCTCCACAGAATTAATTTTCCAAATAATCTCAATTCTTAACCAGTCATGACCTGAAAATGTTAAGTATGCACTGAATATATGATTGGAATACACTATTTTCGAGCCTGATAGCCCTACAACTCTTTCTCCTTTGAAAATTCAATCTCTACCAGTTTGCCCAAATTCCACTTCTCCATTTTTTTCCTTTCAATTTCCCCTCCATAGCTAGCTTTTTTTCTCCAAATTTCTCTTCAATCACCATCAAAAATCAATTCATACCCCTCTTTGTCATTCCCGACCTCCCCAAAGGCGGCCACCCTTCTTTGCAAGCATCACCATGCCAATCCCTACAAGCATCTCCACATCACACTGCCAAGAAAGTCCTTTACAATTTATGCTCCATTTCCCGTTTGAATGCTCTTCTCCCTCTTATGCCTCATGTCTTTTAGATTGTTCTTGATAGTCAAAACCCTTCCTGAGGTATTTCTCTATTTTGTAGCTTGAGCATTTTCTTTTGTTGTTTGGTTTTCAAGAAACTTGAAAGCATCACCACCCCATTGATAAGCACAAGATCAAGGAGGTAGGAGACGACGATGCAAAGGAAGGAGATGGTTCACAGGGAGTAGATCAGGTGATAGTGGAATCGCAAATTCTTGTTGGCAAACTTGGCAGTAAGATACCCTTAGGTGAACAGGCACATTTATTTTTAGGTATGTCAAATACCAACTCTGCCATGACAACTTGTTGACAATTGTTCAACACATGTCCTTATATATCAATAAATTTTTTTTTTCTAGCTCAGACATATGCCAGAAAAAAATTGGACACAGCTAACCATAGTTATTGAATCGCAATTCAAATAGAGAATAAGAAAGCTAATATCTGAATGGTGAATCATAAATCATATCGAATCGTCAAATTCAAGAACCCAATGAAAAATAGTGTATATATATATATATATGATTGTAACAAATAAATTATTCAATTTCATAAATCTTAAGAAAATAAGACTCACAAAACAAAATCATACTGTAATAACCGCCATTTTTTTTTCCGCATATGTTGTTCGAGTTAAATCCTATGCCATGGTAGCCACCCTTATGTACGGATCTTTATAATATGACTTGATGGGTGTTTGTTGCAATTGAATATGAGTAACTAATTTAACGTGGGGGTTTTCATGCAGGACTGTGATGAAAGAATAATTAAGCATGTGGTCCTTGAAAATTCTTGTTGGATGCAGCGTGGGGAGTAATCAGGTGAAGGGCCTTAGGTGGGTAACAAGGTGACTAAGTGTGGCAAGTGTATGGATGCAAGGAGGGGCAAAATTGTCAAAGGCATTGTGAAAATATAAAATCAGTACCCCTCTTTGTCATACCACACAAGACACCCACCTTAAGTCCGTTTCTTCATCTTCTGCGTCCAAGCTCTCTTGCCCACCCAACGTCTGCTTGGCTTTCTTCTCCAACAAAGGTCTTCCTCTCCGACGACCACCCAACTCAATGGAGTATTTTGGGAAGGGACGTAAGCAACAACTTTGCTCTTTCTTGAATTTTCGTTCATGTTGTGCCCTAGATGAAGGAGGAGAAAATTTGGATGGTTGGGTGGAGAAACTCTAATTCTTTTGCTTCCATTCTTTGATTCTATGCTATTGTTGTGTTGGGATGCTTTATCAAGAGAGAGAAAAGGTTTCTTGAATCATAAATGAAGTGGGTGTTCTTTTTTTGAAAATTTGGATGTTTGAATAATTCTTGAAATCAATTCACTCCTTAAATTTTGGAGAGGTTTCAAACTCATTACAGCACCTTGGAAGTCCCAAATGAGGCTAGAATCAAAGAAGGAAGGAAATGGAGCATAGAAGCTAGAGTTTGGGGGTGCTAAGGAGTGTACCCATGGCCAAGAGGTGTTGTTGCAGGCCAGGGTCCTCTCTTGGCTGAGGGCACCAAAGCCTTTCATTGGGATCAAGCCTGGGCGATCAAGGCACCAAGGTACTCGAGGATTTGGCCCTTGGCACCCAAGGTGCCATGGCTAAGGGAGTTGTTGGGAGATACTTGGTGGCACCCCTTGGGCGCCTTGCCCTTCATGTTCCTTTTACTGAGAACCTAAGTTGGATTTTTAAGGGCTTTCGGAGATAGTTTGGTAGCGACTCATGGTCCTCCCATTGGGTAAATATTATACGGTGCATATGTGTGTGTATGGTCTTACTTAACATGGATTAAATGTTATTTCCACTATACTGTTTCTTGTACATGTTCATAGGAGATGACGCAAACCTTGTTTGCGAATACCGAAGATATTATAGAAAATATATGAATAAGTATGTACTTGGATAAGGAGTGTTATATAAATATATATAGAACTTATTTGCACGCATAAGTGGACTACTTATGATAAATCAAAAACATAGTGAACCTCAATGGAGAGGGGATAATATTGTGTTTGGTGCGATGGTTGTGAATTAGCACGATCAATGTATAATGTTATGTCCTTGCACTTTGATGGTGTCTTTGATTTTGATGTCTAGCTTGGTTAATCGCCATGTGCTCATGCTGTGATGTATTGGAACGGAAGGGGTAGAGTGGAGATGGAGTAATGTGGAGAGGAGTGGAGCTTCCTTTGTGATGCACTCATGATTTTTGTGCTTGAACATATGAATCGCATACTCATGTGCATTACCACATTATTATTGCATTTATACCTCCATGTTTGCATGAGGAGCGAAATGGATCAGAGACCACTATGGTGGGACCTCTCAGGTGACTATTCTTGTACCCATGGCTTTAAGCCAACCACTTATATGCAGCCTTCGAGCAAGGAGAAATAAATAGCCATCGAGTAGGGAGAAACATTTAGCCTCCGGGCATTTGAGAAATTCATTATATCATGTATTGACTGCATGATACATTTCATTTCGTATCAATTGTACTGAAGCTACACTTGTACGCATTGATATGGAATGTGTTAATGGTATGGAGTGCATTATTGATGAGAAGGATTATATTGATATGAAGTGCATTTACTGGTGAAGAGTGTTATATTTATTTAGAGTGTATTAGGATATGGAGTGTGTTATGATGTGGAGGTTATTGTAACCTATGGAGTGTATTGTGTTTAGTGGAGTACCTACTAGTAACACTACCTTTTCTGGTTATACGTCATTTGTATTGGAGACTTACCATTGTGAGGTGTTGGGAGCAAACTTCACACTTGTACCTTCACTTGGTCTGGTATGTACGTTATGTCTTAATGTTAATCATTACTAGGAATTTCACTTTGTGTGCTGTGTCGGTAAGATGGATAGGATTTAACTCTTATCCTTATTGGTAATGCCATCTTTCTCATTGAGATGTTTATCTCACCCTGTTATTAACATATTCAGGTACCGAGAGTCTCAAAAAATATCCGCATGAGGAATAGCGACCATTTGAATTGTCCAACACATCTCGTCGCTGGTGTTGGTATTTTGTAGTCTTTTCTCTGATCTTGTAGTCAAAAAAGACATCTAAGAGGGAGGGGTTGTGTGTGGAGACATATGTATGATGTGTTCCATCAATTTTGTATGTGCTTTCTTGTATTCCTTATTTAAATATGTTAAGCATGGAAACCGGAATTACAAAGGATTATAATGTGAACATGAAATTCTTATACTAGGTAGATTTAATCTTGTATCTTGGCAATCGCTATATACGTATACATTGGGGTAAACATATTTGATCTATATGTGTGACTGGTATATGTTTAGGAGAATAGGGGTAGGAGTACAAGCTTACGGCTAGAGACTGGGTCTACGCCATGCCGGTCATGTGTCCGTAGTTGGGGCGTGACACATACCAAAAAAGTGAGTAATTATCTAAATGGTAACTCATAAATAAGCCAATAACATAGGCTGTGGCTGGTGGCATAATAAGTGTTTTAGTGTGTTTAGTTTAGTTTTGAATATAATATAATAAGCATCCTTACATGTAGTATTATAGTCATAGTTTGTAAAACCGAACCGAATTGGCCGATCGAACCAGTTGAACTAGAAACCAAACCCTAGTTCTGTTCGAACATGCTGAGGAACAGGTGGGTTGAAGAACTGGTCAAACCTAGTCAATAATCGAGTTTGACTGATAGTTTTTGCTTCGAACTGGTCATGATCGAACCAATTCAAGCTATCGTTTCATTGAAAGGAAAAAAAAAAACTTCTGATTAGCTTCATTACTTGACGGCTGGGTGGCTGTCAAAGAAAGAGGAGGAGGAGGAGGAGTGTAGTTGTTGCCAGAGACTCCCAGATCCAGATCCAGATTGCGACAACGAAGCTTAGCACTTGCCAATGATGAAGACAAACCAGTGGAAAAATTTAAAAAAAAAAAAAAGGAGGTATTTGAGAAGGTGGGAAGAAGAAGAAGATCCAAATAAGAAGTATTCGAGCTAGTGATGATATCGAAAATCCAAATAAAAAGAAAGAGGTGATAATGTGATATACTAATATAATATGTCATTGCCATGTACCAGTGAAGAATCAGAAAAAAAAAAAAAAACATTGTAATTTTGAAAAGAAAAAATTATATTTAAAAATCTGTGTTTAGGTGATGATTCAGCCAGTGAGCCAACATCACCAAGTCCAAAGTCACATGAGTACTTTGTTTTACAAGTGTCATTGTAAATCCCTAGGCAGAAAGTTCAAGTCTTTTCACTTGTCTTTTTATTTTTAAATTTTTTAATATAAATATATAAAATATTAGAAATTAAAATTAATTATCATCATATTAATATATATATATATATATATTTATTTATTTATAATATTTAATTATGTATATTATTTTTTTAATATATTAAAGTATATCAATTCAATCACGATTCGACCATAATCCGACCATTGACCCTTGAACCGGTTCGATTTTTAAAACATTGGTTATAGTATGTTATATGTATAGTTTTGTTTTGAATATGATTTATTAAATTATTAGTAATAATCTTTGGTTGGTGGCTCCCACTCAACAATGTAACTCCAGTACGCATTCTTGTTGCAGAGTAACAAAATGGCACCTCTTCTTGCGTTTTATTTAAAGAAAGGGAAAAAAAAAATGGGAGTCTTCTTCAATTGTGTTGGGTCATGAAGTACCCAAACACGAATGAGGATTCCCTCCAACTGCTAGAGTGCTAGAGGGAATTCCTACCCATTGGATCTAAAGAAAAAAAAGTGGTCATATATTTTTTTTCCAAAGACCCTTTTACTCTCTCATATGATTCCCTCCAGCGGCTTGAATCCAAATCCTCCAAACACTGCGACCTGACAAATGGAAGCTTTCATGTACTTCATGACTTGATAGATTGAAGCTTTCAAACTCCTCGAAAACATGCGATTCCAACTCGAATCATACAATTTTGACAATTCAGAAGGCGATTCGCAACTGGTTACGATTCATCATTCCAATCCGTATCGTTTTCCTATTGACTCGTATCAAATCGAACGATTCAAATTGTGCATTGTGCGATTTCTACAAGAAAAAACAAAACAAATACACCACCTTAATGAGATAACTAAAGTTCTTTCCCACTTTCTTCAAATGCACATTAATAATGTACACCAAACAGCACCGTAAAGGGGAAATTTCCATATATGGCTCCATACATAGGTTTCCTCCATTTTGACATATTTTAATCAACAATTGTCAATCTGCTAGGAACCTTTGGGAGAATCACACCCCCAAAAAAGAATTAGCTCATGAAGTTGGAAAGCCCAAAGTCCATATAAATCCCACATCAAAATCATATACTTCCAATGCAAAATTCAAGTCCCATATCTTACAAGTGGGTCCTAACAACCTACCATGCTCCATAGCCCCATCACCCAAGCAGACGGGCTTTGTGGTACCTTTCTAGCCCCAGGCCAAACACTACAATACCAATATCACCACCTAAGCTGCACAATTGTAACTGAGACTGTAGTGGAAAGCTCTTATACCCATTGGTGAAAACCTTTTAGAGAACCACACTCAAAAGCTAGCACAAGGTTAGAGAGCCTCAAGTCCATATGAAGCCACGTTCGAATCTCTATTGTGTTATTTGTACATAATTATTTCCCTTGTTAATCTACATAATTTTCATTGCATATAGATTCAAATGTTTAGAGAAAATTATTGATCGGGATCTTCTGGTAAATGATATACCTAAAGAGTTGGTCATTGATAGAGTTTAATGGTGTCGTGCGATCTATGTAGCCGACTCCACCTAGTGGGATAAGGCTTTGTTGTTGTTGTTGTTGTATAGATTCAAATGCTAATTTGTCTCATCAACTAATATAATATCAATAACTAGCATGCATGATATTTATTCATCTTCTAACAAGTTCATTTAGCACCTCAACAACATATAAATTTTTTTCATATATTGATTGGGAATTTAACTGTAATGCTCATGCTAATGCAGACATGGGATACCATAACCTTGGTATGAAGATCAATAGGAAGAACCACATTTTTTTTCTCCTAAAATTTGCAATATTGCTCTGTAAGGAATATTACATCAAACAATATTTCTGAAATGGTCTCAAGCCATTTCAGACTGTACAAAAGACATGATGCAGAGCAATATAGGGGAAAGGTAAAAGCAGGGAAATAAGAGAGCAAGGTCGGGAGAAAAGAGAGAAACCAGAAAGAAGTAACAAATAGGTCAAAATATAGTTCAGTGCTACAGAGGACTATTTATATAAGAAGCCCTAAAAAGAAAATAAATAGATCAGGAAATAAAACAAATCAAAAGGTAAATAAGACAAGATAATTAAATCATCTATTGTTTCCATAGTTTTCCATCAAGATGGCTCAAGCTGCCCACAGTCGATCCTTGAGTAGAAACCAAAGTTCCTATTAATAACTACTTATACTCATTTAAAATATTATATAGCCCTACATATAAGGTTAAGACTTATGTGCCTATAACAAATGAGAAACAAAACTGTATACGCCTCCTCTTATCATAGTAAGCAACACATCTTTTTGTCTAGATCATATGAATAAACAAGATCTACATGGCACATTTAAAAAAGTAAATATAAGATCCCTAATAAAAACACAGGAGAGAGTGTTTGAGAGAGAAAGAAGAAAGGAAACTGAGACATACAAGTTGGCCATTAAGATCCTTTAATGCTTGGCCATCTTCCCAGGTCTCAGATATGACAGTTCCAGCTCTACATTTCATAATCAAAATTATAAGAAAACCAATAATTAAGAAATCAAAGAAAAAAAAAATCTTTTGTCTAACAATGATCTGCCTTTACCTGATTACGCCAACATTTCCCAGTCTCAATGAGTCTTGTCGTACTTTCAACCTTGCTTCTTGCCTCTCAGACTTTGAAACTGATATCAGCAAATCAGATATGATTTTTGTCCTCTGCAAAATAGAAGGATCAAATGTAAATATGCCAGTTTATTTGACAAATAGTATAAAAAAAAATCCAGCAACTTCTTTTTTATTGTTGTTTCTTTTTTATTGTTGTCTTTTTCAGGCTTTTTTTTTTTTGGGGGGGGGGGGCGGGGGGGAGGGGGGAAGGGAGAGGTGCCAGTAAGGATTTTCATAAGATTTCTAGTTCATTCCAACATCAATCAACTGCATGATTTCACTGAGTCATTTTCTGTCATTCATGAATTAATATAGTCTTTTCAAGCAGAAGTTTACACCTTCACCCTTTAAGTGTCTATATTACCTACCATCGGTTGGACTAGAATCATTTTTGGGCATTCCATTGTGGAACATTAGGTTAGGCTTTTGGTGTGCTTTGGTCATTGGGGATGTAGAGTGAACTTAAAATTGTTGATGGTTCAAAATCATATGACAATGTAATTTATTTGCAGTAATTTGGATTACTATGGGGCTAGTCAAGAATACAAGGGCAAGAGTCTTTGCCCATTAATTTCTGTAGGGTAGACTTGTCTTTCCAATTGTCACATTTCTAAAGAAAATTCAAAGAACAAAAGTTAAGGACCATTTTATCCAAATAAAATATTATTAAAAATCCTGAAGACTACAAGTAACTATGTCAGGGCTTATTTAAGGGAGTGCCTCTCTTAGATATGCAAACAGATTGGACAGTTTTCATGGCAGTTTAAGCTTTTATCTTATTTTCTTTTGTAATCTTGTTAGTTGTTACATTTTGAATCTTTAATTTAGGAGCACATACTTTTTTTTTTTGATCGAAAAAGAAATATTATTAAGGAAGAGAGAAGAATACAAAGAAAAAAGAAAACAAAAATACTAGATACCCTCTTAAAAACAAAAGACAAACACATAACCAACCCAAAAGCCCTAAAACAAGGCTAATACATAAAAGCCCTCCAATTCCTAAAAGCATCTTCGAAGGACATCCCCTTAAAAACCCATTAGACGAAACCCAAAGAGTAGCAACGTGGCGGATTCTATCCCACAGCAGAAGAGGAGGCAAATGCTACTGCTTAAAAACTCTAGCATTTCTTTTCATCCAAAGGCACGAAACGGTTGCAAACAAAACCGCCTTCCACAAAGCGTTATTTTCCTTTCTCATTTTGAAACCCATAAAATTGAGAAAAAAGTACCAAGGTCACACGGACAAACACAGCTCTCCTCGAAAAGATCAAATAACCTATTCCAAATCTCCCAAATACCTCACGATGTAAGAACAAGTGACTATTTGTCTTTGAATTCCTCAAACACATCACACAAACATCAAGAAATAAAGCTGTAGAAGGTTACCTGTTCTAACGCAGATTATTAGTATTAATTCTATTGAGTACTGCAGTCCAATCAAAGGCCTTCACCTTTGAAGGCACCTTCACTTTCCGAAACAATTTTTTAAAAAGCAATGAACCACGTGGGCTACGAATCAAGAAATTAAAAAAGAAGTTTAAGAATAAGAGCTCGAGGAATCCAAATTCCACAACGTCCTATCAGGAAAAGAAGAGATGCTGAACAAATCTAAAATGTCCAGCAACAAAGTAAACTCCTCCACAAGTCTATCATTGATAGTTTTGGAAAAATGAAAATTCCAAGAAAATTGGTCCCCTTCAGAACATAAAAAATCAACAATAGGGGCTTCATGCAAAGAAGATAGACTAAAGGCGAGGAAACCTTTCCATAAAAGGAGAATGACCAATCCAACAATCCTCCCAAAAGTAAAAGCAAGATCCATCTCCAACACGTAAAGACAACATTGGAGAAAAAGAATGATATACCTAAGAGATCGCCTTCTAGGGACTTGCATGTGTAGTGACACCCCAAGTTTGCATCCCAACCATTCTGATGTAAGCCAAACTTGGCTTTAGTCACCTTATGCCAAAGGGAATTCAGTTCCAAAGGGAAGCACCATAACCACTTAGCCAAAAGGAAAATGTTTTTTAGACACCAAATTACCAAGATCCAAATGCCCATCTTTCGTTGATCTACAACACATCTCCCAACTAACTAGATGATCCCTTTACTCTCCCCTCCATCTGACCATAAAATATTCCTCATAATCTTCTCAATCCTATTGGCCACCCCAACTAGAATCTTGAACAAGGACAAAAAATACAAAGGCACACTAGATAAGGAGGCCTGGACTAACGTAATTCTCCCTTCCAAAGAAAAGTAAGCCCCTTTCCAACTATCAAGCTTCTTAGAAATTCTATGAATTACAGGGTCCCAAAAAGACTCCATACGAGAATTACCACCTAAAGGAACACCTAGGTAAAAGGCCAACTCAAAACCTCAGCCTATTAACGCAGCTAACTCACACAAGGAGCCATCTTGAATGTTAATATCAGCTAGACCACACTTATCTAAATTGATACAAAGCCCAGATACTAACTCAAAAACCTATAAGATTGTAAACACATCAAGGAAATTCTGCCTATCATCAAGCAGAAAAAGGATAGTATCATCTGCAAACTGCAAATGAGACACATGGCACCCATCCATCCCAACCAACAAACCACGAACAACCCCTCTATTAGAACCCCTACTCAACATACGACACAACACATCAACCACGAGCGTAAAGAGAAAGGGAGACAACAAGTCACCCTGCCTTAACCCGTGTTGCCCCTTAAACCAATGTTTAGGTTGAGCATTAACAATAACCGAAAAGGAGCACATCTTACCCATTATCTTGTTACATTTTGAACCTTTAACTTAGGAGCATACGCTATCCTCCTCTCTTGTATCTTTATTCCTTCTTAAAATAATGTCTTCTATTATCAAAAAAAAAACAATGGCACATTGGCCTCTGCCAATGAAACTAGAAAAGACCATTCAGCCAAATCCATGATCCACAACTTCTATTCCTTGAAGTCAATAAATGATAGATTGTGCTTGTATTCAATTGTGAATTTCTTATGACTAACCATAAAAACAAATGGTCTTGTGACTTAAACACCACTCTGCATGAATATGATTGAACAACTGCAGTAACATTAAGTGCGGTTAGAAGTGAAACTGAAAAAACATGAAGAGACAATAAAGATAATACACATAGCCTTTGACATCTCTGTACATTCAACTACTTGATTTACATTTTTTTTTTTTGGGATAGAAAAAGAAAGAATTTAGTAGAGAAGAGAAGGAATTACCAAAGGAAAAGATAAAACAAAAGACAAAGGAAGACAAGAGATCTTCCTTTAAAGATTAAAATAAAAAATAAAAAAACCCTTTGAAGCCCAACAAGGACCTAATACAACAAAGTCCTCCAATCCCTACGAATGTCTGCCAGGTACAACCCCGGGAAATATCCACCGGAAAACCCAAAGGGAAGCAACAAAACATATCATCTCGCAAAGCATGTGACAAGGGAGGAACCGATTCTTAAAACTTTAGCATTTGTTTACATCCAAAGAGACCATAAAACTGCAAACAATACCGCTTTCCACAAAACTTTATTTTCCTTTCTTCTTCCAAAACCCCTAAAATTGATGGCTAAAATAGTTCCAAGGTCAACCAGGCACACCTACTGTCCTCAAAAAGCCCAAATAACCAGATAGCCCATGCCACTTCACAATTCAAGAACAGATGGTGATTAGTCTCCAAGTTCCTAAATCACATTACACAAAATTTAGGGGATAAGGCCTTAGTAGGCTGCCTAGTCTGAAGCAAATAATTTATATTAATTCTATGGAATACCACCATCCAAACAAAAGCCTTCTCCTTTGACGGCACCCTAAGCTTCCAAAATGACTTTTAAATAGTAATGGGATCATGTGTGCTTCATATCAAAAAGTTGAAGAATGAAGCACAGGAATATGAGCCAGAGGAATCCGACTACTTGATTTATATATTATTATCAAAACAAGGGTTTGGACATGCTCTCTACCACAAAATGTATCTCACTAAGCATCAATGACTTCAATAGATTCAAGAAGGACCATTTTCAATAAAACTAATGTATTAAGCAAATATAAGCTGAAATAATCACACAGTTCATACCTTAGGCTTCATTTGCTGTTCATGATCTTTCAGGTCCTTCAGTTCCTGGACAAACCAGAACTAAGCATTAAAATAACAAAATCATCACATCAAGTTCAAGGAATGAAGTTTAGTTAATTTTCAAAAAAAAATTTCACTTAACCATATATTCCAAATTATTTCATTGTCCATGAACTATGGCCACTTGTTCATATACCTTTTCAAATTGGCGACAAAGATTCTGATAATCAGAGATATCTTGTTTTGATTTACGCAATTCCTCCTCCAATGCAACAACTTTTGCACGTAAAGATGCATTCTCCTCCTAATATAACAATAAAATAAAGAAAAATATAAAATTTCAAATCTTACAGGCTTTAATGCTTTCAATGCTTCCAATAAAACTGTGGACAAAAGTTATGGTGAAGTTCTGGAGGTGTTTTCTCTCAGAGTATCAGGCTTTTCAATAATACCACAACATGCGGAAAGTGTTTTTTTTTTTTTGACTCAATCATGTATTGTTGAGCTTAAAAAAAAAATCTATATGTCATGTTTTTATTGGAATCCTGATAGAAAACATAATTAAAAACCTGCAACTAAGTCCTAAAATTATACTAAAGTGTGAAAGTATTATCTAAAAATTTTAAGGATATGAGGAAGGAGACAACTGAAATGGGCATAACAAGCATCTATTAATTTGGATACAAAGCCACATATTTATACTTACCATATGTGCAAGAGGTAACTCAAAATTTTAGTAGAAATCATACCTCTAATGAAGCACCATTGTCATTCCGAAACTGATCTTTGAGTCTCCCCTCCTGCAATAAATATAAGTTTAAAGAAAACCATCAGCCTAGTGCACGCAAAAAAAACAAATGGCCATTATGATAATGAATTGCTTAAGTAATATCCCTAAACTTATAAATCTTCTATTAACAGTAATCAGTAATCAAAAAAGACGCCTGTGTTACCTTACCCTGAGAGCTAAAAGATACAAAGAAACCATAATGTTGAATGAAACAATCCCAAATGTCAAAACCATCCTCCCCAAAGAAACCCAAAAAAAGAAAACAAACAAATAAAAAGGATAAAAATAGTAGATTTACTCAAAGAAACAATCTCCTTCATTTTTTCTCTATATATTTATCATTAGAATTTTCTGAAAGAGTAGCAGGTAATTTTTTTTCAGCTATCATATCTTCATAATGTTGGTTGTTATTGTGTCCACATATCACTTACCACCTCATCGTTTACTTTTATGCATTAAAATGATGACATAACTTTTATGTTATATAATATATACCATTCAGAAACATTGCATAGCTGAAACGACTAAAGAAACAAAAGAAACGGATTTGACTCCTAGAGTAGTTAAAGATGTCTTAAACTATATTGAAATTGAAGATATCCACCCAATAGTGGAATTATCGATTGAGCCACTATCACATTTGCATAATATGCACATCAAAATATTTGGATTCAGTCCCTATAACAGGTGGTTAATAGGATCGCATTTTCAATATTTTGAATACTAAGACTAGGGCCTCTTGTAGGGTCAGATCAAAGGATGCTATCAGTTTACAATTATATTACCAAAAAGTGGACCTCATTTCAGTCAGTCATTAATGCAATTGAATTTCCTTTAATCTCTGCGCTACAGAATATAGAAAGAGCTTCCTGGTCCAAAACAGTAAGAGGTCTCAAACTCACCTCCCATATGAACATGTATGAGATGCCAATTCCTATAACGCAAGCAATAATTATGTGTTCAAGTGATATTGACAAGGATATATTGCATTGTAAACAATACTTTAGGAAAGAATGATAGTGGCAACTGACAATTACAAGAAAGAAATTAAAAAAAAAAAAAAAGTATCAGAACAATGGACATACTCTATGGTATGTATTGTCAGGCTGACCATTGGAAGCCAAAACTGCTGGAGGAGAGATTTGGGCTCTAGTCTGATCAGTAACTCTGGAACCACGTCCCCTACCTGAACCAGAATTCCCTCTTCCACGACCATTTTTTTTCCTATTTATATCAGCACTAATTTTGACCTCCCCAGCGTCCAGACTAGTTTGCCTTCCGTCAGTAACAACCTGATATGCAAATTACTAGTCAGAAACATGTAGAAGAGCTCCTACACCTAACAAATGGACTAAGTCACCAAAAAACAAGTACTAGTAGATGAAAACACCATAAAATTGGCTGGAGAGGAAGCAATATACCCAGTGATTTACTGTACTTTCATACAAGATGCAGCTATTCCATAGATACAAGTAAGTTGAGGCATCAAATAAAAACTAACCTCAACATGTTCAAAAATCTTTGAGTTGTTATCCTCTTGAAGTTTTTGGCGCTTCTGTGTGTTGGCTTGTATAAGGAATTCCCCACCATTCTGAAACAGAAATATGGAGCAATAGTTTTATCCAAGGAATATAAATCCAAACACCTTTCAATTTCCAGATTGTTAAACACATTAATTGGCACAGTCTTCTTTTTAACATAATTACAGCTCCAAAGAGCATATCAGTTTATGTCCAATATCATAGACAGAGAAACAAGGGTATTAAGGGGGGGGGGGAGACAAGTGAAAGGTTCTATAATTAGGTCTGAATATCTTGTCTAACTAAATAAGTCATGATTATTATGAGAGCCCTCATAAATGCAGATAATTTTGTAAAGAACATAAGAGAATCAAGTATATTATAACAATAGCTACATCTACCTGTATATATTTGTTCACTATTAGAATTTCTTTGCGCTTTCCACTTATCCTAATTATAAAAGAAAACTTCATAACTAGTATTATAAGTACAAGCTCCACACATGATTCTTTTATCAAGCATGATTTGTCCAACAACTCATTCTCTGCCTAATGTATTCCAAAGTTATAATTACCCTGGCAATACTAGATATAGATATTTTATCATCACAAAACCCTCCTAAACTGCCAGTTCCTTCCTCTCCATTCTCCCCCTTCTTTGATTCCGCACAATCATCTCCAAACATTGTCCATACCATTGAAACAGAAGAATCACCAGAAAATCAGAACCAAAATGAGACATCAAAGAAAATTGTTTCAACTACAACCTCAATTCAGCCCAATAATAAAAATTATCAGCAACATATGCTAATGAATCATATCTTACATCATTTTAATCACATTCCAATTCCATTTTCTGAAAATATTTTTATCCCAAAAAAAAAGTCAACTCAAGTTAATCTTTTACCGTTACTGTAAAGAGTTCAAGAGGGTCGTCAACTCAATTCCACATAAATTAATGGAAGCTACACAAATAACTGACCCCCAGATTAAATCTAGTCTGGCAGAGAAGAATTGCTGCCAATGATTTATCAATATATATTCCAAAAAGTTTTCAACAATTACTTTTTTAATGTTACAGCCAAGCTAAAAATGGAAGTTCACCGCAATATACATTACATTATAAGTAAAGCGAAAGGCTAAAGGCTACTTACCCATGAATTTGTAGCACATGCAGATTTACTTTTTTTTTTTTTTTGTGGGGGGGGGGGGGGGGGGGGCGGCGCGATTACTTTGCATACATATATTGCCGAATATCACAATCTTAGAAAGCCTTCATTTTTTCATTTATGGTTAATTTGGCTCAGAACTCGAATCCCTTAGGTGAGCCAAAGCTCATTTATAGATATTAATGCCTAGCCAAAGCTCATTTATAGATATTAATGCCTATGAGTACATTAAGTTTTGCAGATTAAGGTTGCAACTTACAAGTTTCCGTTGTTATTATACCACCAACCCATTTTCATAGAATGTAATTTATACACCACATTGGAAAAGCCTACTAAATCTCCAAATCCATTGCATTGAATTGGGTTAAGGCACCCTTACATCGTCATCAGAATCACTCGAAGTGGAAGGTTCCGCCGACTCCTCGGCAGCTCTCCCGAATTTCACAGCTGAAGGAACGGAAGACCTCGTTGATTGCTGAACGGAGGGAAGAGTGGTGGCAGCTGTGGACGAAGCCTTGCCCACCATGCGAGCTTCAAGCTTTGCAATCTTGGTAGGCAAAGACTGGTCCGATTGGTTTGAGGAGTTGGACGAGAAATGCATAAGCATGTCATCCGACATTGTTGCTGCAACTATGCAAAGTCAATCTGATACAAAAAAGAAAATGTTTGTCAGATCATTCAGGCCAACACAGAATACCCAAAAGAAATTGAATCCCTTTGAATTATGTCGCAAACAATAAGAAAATGTCAGCTTTTAGCAACACAAAAAAAGTTGCTGAGCAGAACAAACCCATACCCATTCATAATCAGAAACCAAAAGATGCCAATTTCTCGAGAAGGCACATAGAGAATAGAGATTTTTGCCCAAAAGTAAAACCAGAACAGCTAGTGAATAAATCAAAGAAATGGGCAGAGAGTTGAGGATGAGTTAAAAAGAACCGAGAGGGGCAAGAGAGAGAGGGAGAGAAAATTGAAGAGAAAATCTAGGGTTTGGTGTTTGGAAAAGGGGAAGAATCAAGACAGAGACGAAGAATAGAATGGATTTGGAGGGAGATAAAGTAGAAAAGAAAACCAGGGGACCAAGAGAAGTTTCAGAAAGACTGCTTTTTTCTTCTATAAGTTGGATTTTGAAATTTTTGAGGGCTCTTTTGGAAGAGAGGAGTTTCTTTCTACGAGAGAAGGGATTGGAAATATGGGAGAAGTCCACGAGACGACTCAAAAATAATAAAAAGGCAAGATGTGAATTAGTGTGGTGAGTGTAACGTAAAAGTAAAACAAGTCAAGTGTTACCTATAAACACAGTGAGTAGTGATGTATTGTGTTGTGAAAAGGATGAAAGCATTTTCTCACCCTTTTGTTGGCTCAGATCATGAACTTAGACCTAAGTTGAATCTATGGAAATCTCAAATGTTTAATAGGGTATACATGTATGATTATTTGAGGAGGAAAAAAAAAAAGAAAGGCCCCACTAAGCTAGATGGACCAAAAAAAAACTCGTTTGATCCAATAGGTTCGACATTAAAGAAATTAAAAATGAACCTAAAATTTTGAATTTAATTTTATTTAAACACCTCATCCTCTTTGGTTTCTTTAAAAAAATTTCACAAAAAACAAATTGGGCTTGAAGTTTTCAAGCTCAAGCTATGATTAGAATTATATGTAGAATAGACATTAATTGTGAACAACAAATTGAAGGAAGTATGGAAACTGCTATGCTAGGGTTTTTGAAGGTCTATAGCCCTCACCCCCCCCCCCCTCTCAAGGTCTCTTCCCTTCCTTTCTTTTCTTTTCTTTACTTTTCCCCTCTCTTTCATAGGAGTTTTATTTCTTCCTATATGAAAGTTTCCTCCTCTCCCCAGGAAGAGGACTTCTTGAAGGACTATGAAAATGAGAAGCACCGGAAAGTTTTGGTTGAGAGGTGAGATGACACCAGAAAGACTCCTCCTCTCGTGATCTTCTGCACCTTAGACCGGAGCCAAAAGGGCTTCTAGGCTCTCTACACCTCATGCTGATTCAATGATGAACGCCTCCATCTCCTAGCTCCCTTCTCTTCCTTATCGCTCTAATCTTCTGATCTCTTGGCTGGTGCCTAAAGCTCTTTTTTTTTTTTTGCCTAGATCAATAGAACCACAGCCCAGATACTCTGTTTTTTGTTTTTTAAAAAAGATATAAGACCTGCTCTTTTTTTTTCTCTTTGGATAAGAGTGCTGAGATGGGGTGTTTTGCCCTTACTATTTAGTCTTATAGTTTGTTATTTAGATCTAAGTACTATTTTTAGGGTATTGCCCTTATGTATTTTTTATCTCATAAGTTCATACTTGCACTGTAATTTATATTTAGGTCCTATTAAATCTTATTTATTTTTGACTTTGTACTTTTTTAATGAAAATTATTTTTATTTGTCCAAAAAAAGAGAATTATATATAGACTAAAATTATGTTTTGGTCCCTTATAGATGTCTTTTTTTTTATTTGATTCTTCACAATTCCAAATATTCTCAATTTAGTCCCTCACAAATACAAACATTTTCAATTTAGTCCCTCAAATTTTATTTTCAATTTGATCCCTCACAAATCCAAGCATTATCAAGTTGGTCCTCCATGTAGCCCTCAATTTCATTCTCAATTTCTTTAAATCCTCTGACATTGCACATCATATTAGTACAAAGAAAAAAAAATTGCACAGCATTCACATTAGCAAATTAACTGTCAAATTATCACCTTTGTTAGATTATTTAACAAGAATCGCATGGAGGGATAAAATTGAGAATGTGTGGATCGATGAAAGACCAAATTGAAAAAAAATATATCTATGTAGTATCCAAATGGGGTTTTAATCATTACATTCATACATACATATATATATATATATTACTATAGGATTTTTTTATATTACTGATAAGTCTATACTGGGCTCATCATAATCTTGAGCCTTTTTTTCGTTACAATATTTACATCTGTGGCCTAAATGGTCTAATAATACTTGACAAACTCTTCTTTTAGTGGGCTCAGATAAATTCATTTCATTTTTTCTTATTTTTTCTGCCCATAGTTGAAATTCTTTTGGTAATCTACTTGTTCTACCTACTGAGTAGATACATGTTGTGGGACTAGTGAAATAGGTCCATTGCTGTTCTTCCTTTTCACTTAATGTTCGAGATATTTCTTGCATAATAGTGGCAACTTCTTGAGCTCGAATATTGTGCAGTCGATACTCAAGATCTTCTTGGTCTTCAATAATTTCTTTAACTTGCTGATCGCAATCATGTGGCTTTCTTGTTGTTCCCAGCTTAATGAGATTGATAGGAGGATAATATTTGTCTGGAGTTATTTCACAGATAGTTGAATAAAATCTAATATATATTTGGTATTGGGTTACTATTTTGGAATAATGTTTTGCAGACTCAATAATATGTTTGGGTAAGTCTGCTAATTCGGTTAAATCTTTACTAGGGTAAATAGTTTGGATAAAACCATAATCAAATAAGGTTTTTACTAGTTTTGGGTTAGTTCCGGGAAAGATAATGATTTTATTCAAAACATAATGTAAGGCATATTTAATGGTAGTTGATGGAATGGTCAATGTACAGGTCTTCTTAATTAAGGTTAATAAAAAATCATATTGGTCTTTTCTTTGAAAATTGGATTTATTCGGGTCAGGTATAGTCCTTTTTGGCGTTTGGGTTTTACTGGATTAGGCTTGTTCTTGGATAATTTTGGAAAGTGTCACCATAGTTGGTGTCAATAATTTTGGTTCTTAGGCCTTGGTCTTGGGTACAAGGTCCGATACTGTTCTTTCGATACTTTCGATTCTTTTTTCTAGTCCATTTGGACCAGTTATTTTTTCAGTTAATAGTTTCATCTGGTCATAAAGGCCATCAATACTAGATGCTAAGTGATGTAACTCAGTATCCATTATTCCTTTTAACATAATAATTTGAGATTCGAGAATATTAATTTTTAATGCTTCTTGATCAACAGGAATCAATTCCTGGTTAGTTTTTTCGGTTACTGGACTTCCTGGCTGCTTACTTGCCATAATAATACCTGCTCAAATAATCAGCTATTAAATTATTTGTTCCTTTAATATATTCAATAGTATAATCATAATAAGCTAAATCCATTTGTCATTTAATTAACATTTTATTACTAAGCTTACAATTATTAATTCCTTTATCTAACCAATGTTTTTGTAATACCCGTCAAAAAAAAAATTATGTCTACTTAAATTTTTACGTAAATTTTATCTTGGCTGTGTATGATGTTGAAAATATGAATTTTCAATTATAAATTGAATAAATTGTGAGATATAATGAATGGTACGTTATGGAATTTATCCTATTAAGTAAAATACAATTCAAAAGTGGAATTTAGAATGTATAGCTGAAAGTGAGACTGGTAGATGTAATAGTATATGAGAACGGTAGATGAAAACTGGTAAGTGAAACTGGTAGATGAAATAGTATAAGAGAATGGTAGATGAAAACTGGTAGATGAAATAGTATAAGAGAATGGTAGATGAAAACTGGTAAGTGAAACTGGTAGATGAAATAGTATAGGAGAATGGTAGATGGAATAGTAGCAAATAGTACCATAACTTCTCCTATAAATAGGCCCTTCCATTTCACTTCTAAACACACACCTTCAGATTCTATTCTCTCCTCTCCTCTAATTCTTCTGATTCTGGTGTTAAGATTCTGAGTTATTATAAAAGTCATCCTTTATAGCTTGGATTCGAGGTGAGGGAATATTCTACTATGCTCTTTTAAATTCTTATAATAATTTAGAGGTTAAATTCTTAGTATGCTCTGTGGTTGCGGCCTTAGCTGATCTTCCATATCAGAAAGGAACTAACCTCGATTGTTTAAGAATTATTTATTGATTACTAAGATACTGTGAGGGTACTATATTTTTACAAATACCTGTGTGATAAGTTCTTAGTATGCTCTGTGGTTGCGGCCTTAGCCGATCCTCCACATCAGAAAGGAATTATCCTCAGCTACTTGAAAATTATTTCTGATTATCGCATATATAAATAGTACCATATCGTAAATAGTATTATACAGTACATATGAACAGTGCTGTATTTATGAATAGTATCACACTGTACAATATCATACGTACATATGAACAGTGACATATTCATGAATAGTATCGTACCGTATTTGTGAATAGTATTATACCATACTTATAAACAGTACCGTATTTATGAATAGTATCATACGTACATATAAATAGTGATATAGTCATGAATAGTATCGTACCGTATTTGTAAATAGTATTATACTGTACTTATGAACAGTACCGTATTTATGAATAGTATCATACGTACATATGAATAGTGACATATTCATGAATAGTATCGTACCGTATTTGTAAATAGTATTATATCATACTTATGAACATTACCGTATTTATGAATAGTATCATACGAACAGTGACATATTTATGAATAGTATTGTACCGTATTTGTAAATAGTATTATACTATACTTATGAATAGTGTCGTATTTATGAATAGTATCATACAGTACATATGAACAATATCATACGTACATATGAACAGTGACATATTTGTGAATAGTATCGTACCATATTTGTGAATGGTATTGTACGTACATGTGAACAGTGCCATATTTATGAAGAGTGTCATATACTATATATGTGAACAACATCACATACATGGGTAGTATTGTGTGTAAGGTTGAATTATTTTTATGTTTGTGATTGATGGAGAATGTTACGGGGACGGGTCCCTGTGTGGGAGGAAAAAGGGAGGAGCAGGAGATAATAAGGGTGGCAAATCATGTTAAACAAAAATTTGTTCCAATACAAAGAGTATTGAAAATATAGGGGTGAAATAAGGGAGGCATTTATGAAAGCAGTAATAAGGGAGGATGCGGCAGGGGCCGTGGGACAACGACCACCTTATGTGGATTGGACCCGAAAAATGTCTGGGAATTTAATTTGGAACTATATGATATGTTTTGTGATTTTATATGATTGTTTCTTATGTTTGTGATAGAATAATATATTTCCTCACTGAGTAAAATATACTCATGCCATTCCTCCCCTCACAGATTCTCAAGAAGAAGTAGACGCACAACCAGCTAATCGTTCGAGTCCTCAACCCCATTGATCGGGGGTAAATATTTGTTATTATGTAAAATTTTATCAAAAGTATTATAGTAGTAGCTCTGTAATTTGGGTAGGTAAATCTTGGACGAACAATGCTCGTTGAGAATATCATTTATTAATGAATAAATGGATATATTTGAAATATTTATTGTACTCTCCTTCATGAGATAGCATTTATATATATATCAAATTGGTACGGAATTAGGCTTACGGTGGTGAGGTAAAAGCTCATCTATCGTGCCGGTCACGTGCGTAAGTTAGAGGCGTGACAAAGTTGGTATCAGAGGTTTGGGATTAGGTCTCCTACTAATTACAGAGCAAGGTATCCTTAGTGGAATCTTTTCTATTACTATGAGCCCGGGTATAGTAATAGTAAAAGACTCCACCAAAGGACCTATAGTGATGTCATGTCACATTTTCTTTCCTAAATTGTTGTTCTTTAGAACGTCGTTAAAAGTCAAAAAAATTGTAGATTCGAAATGCCTTTTTCGCAACACGAGATACAAGAAAGAGAACGTGAGACCTCGGAAGAAGCCTCATCTCTTCCTCAAATGTTAACTACTCGGGACCAAGGGAAGGGTCGAGAAAAGGAAGGAAATCCTGAGCATGACAAAGGCACTTACGATATGCAGAAACCAGTAAAAATACCCCATGTAAAGGAAGGAGCATCTCCCCAACCAGATAATGTACAACTTATGGCTTTCATCTCAAGTATGCAAGTCACCATAGAAACGATGGCGACTGGTTTCCAAGATGCCATACAGGCTATAACGGTTGTGGTAGCTAAGTAGAATGTTGAAACGAGTCCTCCGATAATATCGGTCCCTACGACTATTCAACCTACAACTAATAAGGTTTCAGAGTTTCTCAAATTACAACCGCCTACTTTTTCAGGGTTAGAGGATAAGGACCCTCAAGAATTCTTATATCATTCAATTTTAGGATGGTCTGCTGATAGTATGATTGAAATGGCCGCTTTCCAGTTTCGAAATGATGCTAGTGATTGATGGGAAACATGGCTGGCAGGCCGACCCATAGGAGCCTCGACAGTCACCTGGGGAGAATTTAGGGAGACTTTTACAGAACGGTTTCTTCTAGAAACCCTTCAGATGGCTCGAGAGCAAGAATTTGAGCGACTAACTCAAGGCCCGGAGATGTCCATTGAAGAATACAATACTAAGTTTGTTCGCCTTGCTCGCTATGCACCCCATATGGTACCAAATGACAAGCGTCGAATTAGGCGATTTATAGTTTGATATCCCCACAAATCAATGTTTACCCGTCATATGAAGCGGTGGTTGAAGCTGTACGGATGGTCAAATATGGGCATAAAACAAAAAGTAACAATTTTAAGAAAAGAGGGCAGACACGTGTCTATGCTCTTACTCCACAAGATGCACAGGCCTCCAATGCAGTAGTCACAAGTACTCTTCTTATGTATTCTCATAAGGCATGTGTGTTGTTTGACCCTGGTTCTACCCACTCGTATGTGTCACCTCTATTTGCCAAGAGGTTCAAGTCTAAACCAGTTATACTGGACGAACCATTTCTGGTAGCTACACCAATAGGGGAAACCCTAGTAGTCAGATCTGGATATCGTTCTTGTAAGGTAACTATTAAGGACATGGAAACGGAGGTAGATCTCATGCTTCTTAGTATGACAGACTTCGATATAATTTTAGACATGGACTGGTTATCCTCATGCCATGCTACATTGAATTGTCATGACAAAACTATTTCATTTAGTATATTGGGTGGAAATAATTTCATATTTCAGGGAGACCAAAGCAAGGTTTCCTGTAACATAATATCTATGATAACCGCTCGACGTATGTTACGAAAAGGTTGTCATGGATTTCTGGCCTTTGTTAAAGATACAGACAAGGAGGAACGAAGTCTTGAACAAATACCAATGGTTAGTGAATTCTCAGATATATTTCTGGAAAATCTACCTGGTTTACCACCAGAAAGGAATATTGAATTTAATATTGAATTGGTTTCGGGCACTCGACCAATTTCAATTCCTCTTTACCGTATGGCACCCGCAGAGTTGAAAGAGCTTAAAGAGCAATTACAAGACCTGCTGGATAAGGGGTTTATTCACCCAAGTTTTTCACCTTGGGGTGCCCCAGTACTCTTTGTAAGAAAGAAAGATGGCTCTTTAAAACTGTGCATAGATTACCGACAGTTAAACAAAGTCACGGTAAAGAATAAATATCCTTTACCAAGAATTGATGTCATTCTAGTTTATTCTAAAAGTATTGAGGATCATACAGAACATTTGAGAATAGTACTGCAGACTTTGAGGGTACATCAATTATATGCTAAGTTCTCAAAATGTGAATTTTGGATAAGTTAAGTAACATTTTTGGGGCATGTAATCTCCCAAGAAGGTATTCATGTAGATCCAAGTAAAATTGAGGCAGTAAAGCAGTGGCCTAGACCAACAACTGTATATTTTGACGCTTCGAAGGTAGGATTAGGATGTGTATTAATGCAACACGGTAGGATCATTGCTTATGGTTCTCGACAGCTTAAGAAGTATGAACTCAACTACCCCAATCATGATCTAGAAATGGCAACTGTAGTATTTGCTCTAAAGATTTGGAGGCATTACTTGTATGGGGAGACATGTGAGATCTTCACGGATCATAAGAGTCTTAAATATATATTTGATCAAAAAGATCTCGACTTAAGGCAACGGAGATGGATGAAACTCCTGAAGGACTATGACTGTGCCATTCTCTACCATCCAGGAAAGGCAAATATGGTAGCGGATGCCCTCAGTCAGAAGTCAATGGGGAGTCTAGCTCACATTACCACAGTAAAGAGGTCCTTGATTCAGGAATTACAAGAGTTAGAGGCTAGTGGGGTATTCTTTGAGATTACTAAGTCAGGTGCTTTCTTGGCTCACTTGACAGCTAAATCCTCCCTTGTAGAAAGGGTGAAGACAACATTGGAGAATGATGCTGAAATGGTTAAAACTAGAGACAAGGCGAAGGGAAGTTTAATACCGGGTTTTTCAGTAGACGCAGAAGGTGTATTATGGTTTAACGGAAGATTATGTATTCCGAACATTGCACCCTTGAAGCGGGAGATTTTACAAGAGGCTCACGGTGCGCCATATGTTGTTCATTCTGGTGCCAACAAAATGTATCAGGACTTGAAACAAGTTTATTGGTGGGAAGGCATGAAGCGAGATGTGACTGACTTTGTCGCTCGATGCTTGACATGTCAGCAAGTCAAATCTGAACATCAGAGACCACTTGGGTTGATGCAGAGGCTTGAGATTCCTGAGTGGAAATGGGAAAGGATTACTATGGACTTTGTGGTAGGTTTGCCCCGATCTTCAAATGGGTACGACTCTATATGGGTTATTGTGGATCGACTTACTAAGTCGGCACTTTTTCTTCCTGTTCATACCACCTACAGTGTAGCAAAACTTAGTCGACTATATATAAAGGAGATAGTGAAGCTTCATGGCGTACTAGTATCCATCATATCAGATCGAGGACCCTAGTTCACCTCTCGATTCTGGAGAACTTTTCATAAAGCTCTGGGCACTAGAGTGTGTAACATGGCATATCGCCTAGCTTTACCTTCGGACCTAGAGGGAATACACCCAAGTATTTCATGTATCGATGTTACGTAAGTATCTTTCTGACCCCTCTCACGTCATCCAGCCACAAGACGTGCAGTTTGATAAAACTCTTGTTTATGAAGGGGTGCCAGTAACCATTCTCGATAGACAGGTCAAGAAACTTCGCACCAAGGAAATTCCCATTGTCAAAGTTCTGTGGAGAAATCATTCTCAAGAGGAAGCCACATGGAAAACAGAAGATGAAATGTGGACAAAATATCCATACCTCTTCGAATCGTAAAGTAAGTTTTTGAATTCGGAGGACCGAATTCTTTTAAGGGGGGTAGAATGTAATACCCGTCAAAAAAAAATTATGTCTACTTAAATTTTTACGTAAATTTTATCTTGGCTGTGTATGATGTTGAAAATATGAATTTTCAATTATAAATTGAATAAATTGTGAGATATAATGAATGGTACGTTATGGAATTTATCCTATTAAGTAAAATACAATTCAAAAGTGGAATTTAGAATGTATAGCTGAAAGTGAGACTGGTAGATGTAATAGTATATGAGAACGGTAGATGAAAACTGGTAAGTGAAACTGGTAGATGAAATAGTATAAGAGAATGGTAGATGAAAACTGGTAGATGAAATAGTATAAGAGAATGGTAGATGAAAACTGGTAAGTGAAACTGGTAGATGAAATAGTATAGGAGAATGGTAGATGGAATAGTAGCAAATAGTACCATAACTTCTCCTATAAATAGGCCCTTCCATTTCACTTCTAAACACACACCTTCAGATTCTATTCTCTCCTCTCCTCTAATTCTTCTGATTCTGGTGTTAAGATTCTGAGTTATTATAAAAGTCATCCTTTATAGCTTGGATTCGAGGTGAGGGAATATTCTACTATGCTCTTTTAAATTCTTATAATAATTTAGAGGTTAAATTCTTAGTATGCTCTGTGGTTGCGGCCTTAGCTGATCTTCCATATCAGAAAGGAACTAACCTCGATTGTTTAAGAATTATTTATTGATTACTAAGATACTGTGAGGGTACTATATTTTTACAAATACCTGTGTGATAAGTTCTTAGTATGCTCTGTGGTTGCGGCCTTAGCCGATCCTCCACATCAGAAAGGAATTATCCTCAGCTACTTGAAAATTATTTCTGATTATCGCACATATAAATAGTACCATATCGTAAATAGTATTATACAGTACATATGAACAGTGCTGTATTTATGAATAGTATCACACTGTACAATATCATACGTACATATGAACAGTGACATATTCATGAATAGTATCGTACCGTATTTGTGAATAGTATTATACCATACTTATAAACAGTACCGTATTTATGAATAGTATCATACGTACATATAAATAGTTATATAGTCATGAATAGTATCGTACCGTATTTGTAAATAGTATTATACTGTACTTATGAACAGTACCGTATTTATGAATAGTATCATACGTACATATGAATAGTGACATATTCATGAATAGTATCGTACCGTATTTGTAAATAGTATTATATCATACTTATGAACATTACCGTATTTATGAATAGTATCATACGAACAGTGACATATTCATGAATAGTATTGTACCGTATTTGTAAATAGTATTATACTATACTTATGAATAGTGTCGTATTTATGAATAGTATCATACAGTACATATGAACAATATCATACGTACATATGAACAGTGACATATTTGTGAATAGTATCGTACCATATTTGTGAATGGTATTGTACGTACATGTGAACAGTGCCATATTTATGAAGAGTGTCATATACTATATATGTGAACAACATCACATACATGGGTAGTATTGTGTGTAAGGTTGAATTATTGTTATGTTTGTGATTGATGGAGAATGTTACGGGGACGGGTCCCTGTGTGGGAGGAAAAAGGGAGGAGCAGGAGATAATAAGGGTGGCAAATCATGTTAAACAAAAATTTGTTCCAATACAAAGAGTATTGAAAATATAGGGGTGAAATAAGGGAGGCATTTATGAAAGCAGTAATAAGGGAGGATGCGGCAGGGGCCGTGGGACAACGACCACCTTATGTGGATTGGACCCGAAAAATGTCTGGGAATTTAATTTGGAACTATATGATATGTTTTGTGATTTTATATGATTGTTTCTTATGTTTGTGATAGAATAATATATTTCCTCACTGAGTAAAATATACTCATGCCATTCCTCCCCTCACAGATTCTCAAGAAGAAGTAGACGCACAACCAGCTAATCGTTCGAGTCCTCAACCCCATTGATCGGGGGTAAATATTTGTTATTATGTAAAATTTTATCAAAAGTATTATAGTAGTAGCTCTGTAATTTGGGTAGGTAAATCTTGGACGAACAATGCTCGTTGAGAATATCATTTATTAATGAATAAATGGATATATTTGAAATATTTATTGTACTCTCCTTCATGAGATAGCATTTATATATATATCAAATTGGTACGGAATTAGGCTTACGGTGGTGAGGTAAAAGCTCATCTATCGTGCCGGTCACGTGCGTAAGTTAGAGGCGTGACAGTTTTACTTTAGTATTATCAGTTTTAATAATAAAATTTGTATTTACTATAAACAATTCAAATTTTTCTACTACTTTTATTATAGCATAAAATTCTTTCCAATTATTATGATATTTAATTTGGCTATCATTTAATTTTCCACTTGAATATCTAGTACTATATTCTTCTCCTTTATATTCAAAATATAATACTGCTCCCCAATAATTATCACTTGCATCAGTATAAATAATCCATCTGATATTTGTTGATTTTGGAATATATAATTTTAGTAAAGTTTTACATAAATGTTTTATTTCTTCTACTACTCTTTCAGTTTTATCATCCCAAGTCCATATACTTTTTTCTCCTGCTAATCTAGATATTTTTGAAGTTAATTTTGATAAATTGGGAATATAATGTCTTGCTTGATTTACTAGTCCTAAAAATGATTGTAATTCTTTTTTGTTTGTTATTTTCTTGAAATCTAATACCTTTTTACTAATGTGTTCTTAGAGTTCTATTCCGTCTGGTGTAATAGTATGTCCTAAAAATTTTATAGTAGTTTTTCTTAATTCAATTTTATGTGGTGCTATATTTAATCCTTTTGTCTCTATAATATCTATAAATTGACTTAAGTGTTTTTCATATTCTTCTTTATTTTTTGAAAATATTAGTATATCATCAATATAAATTACTACAAAGTTTCTAACTGGTTCTAATAATTTTGTTACATAATCCTGGAATATACTGGGACTATTATTGAAGCCCATAGGCAATACATTCCATTCGAATAATCCTTCTAATGTGCTAAATCCTGTATATTTTTTACTATCTTCTGTTAGTTTAATTTGATAAAATCCTGATTTGCAATCAAACTTACTAAATATATTTTTACCTTTTAATAAGTTAAATAATAGATCTATTTTTGGAATTGGGTATCTATTTTTTACAACTATTTGATTTAATTTTCTATAATCTATTACCATTCTAGATTTTCCTCTTTTTTCTTCACTATGTTTAATTACTATCATTGCTGGTGATGAATATTCAGATTTACTATCCCTAATTAAATCATATTTTTTGAGTTCATTAATATGCATTATGAATTCTTGTTTTTCCCTTTCCGTCCAAGGATAAGGTTTACAGTTTATCTGTTTACTATAATCTTTTAGTTCTATGCTAGCTAATGGTTTAGATTTCTCCCAATGGATTAATGGGTTTTCACTATAATTTTCTTTTATTCTTTGTTCTATAGATTTGCTAATCATGATTCCCATCTTAGGTAGTTTTTCTTGGATTTCTATAGGTTTATTATTTGGTATAAATGTATTTCGTTATCTTGGTGTTTCTTTTGAAAAGGTTCATCTTTTCTCCTATATGGTCTAGTTATTCTGATTCCCCATGCTTGGTGTTTACATGGTGTTGTTAAAATTAAGGCTTTATTATGAAATGTTAAAGGGTAATATTGTTCTAAAAAGTCTAATCCTAATAATATGTCACAAGTAATTTCATTATACCGATATATCTTTGGGATTTTTAATTCATAATTTCCTATTTGTATATATACTTCTTTTGCTGCTAATTCTAGCATATGTACTTCATTTCCTGCACTTGTCATTCTTAATGGTGCACTTTCTTTTTTCCAATATTCAGGGGGTAATACATTAAATTTACAGGTTGTTAAACTAGCTCTTGTATCTATTAAGGCATGATATTTTTTAGATCTATATTTTTTATAATTCAATTTTACTAAAATATAATATAACATCATATTAATTGTACTTTTGGGATTATTATTGTTTGGTGATTAATTGTTATAATTATATCCTTATTCCTAATTTTATAAGGCTTTACTGAGTCTAAAAGGTCTTTTCCTAATATCATTTTATGTTCGGCATTATTATTAACCATATTGTCTACCCATATTCTTAGTTGAATTGTATCTCTATTATTAAATCTTATTGTTGCATTTGTAGTTGTTCCCATTTCTTCAATCATTATATTATCATTTGCTAATTGTAATTACATATTACTAGTTTCTTCTGTTGGGTCTATAATTGCTAATATTTGTTGCCATTGATTATTTCTTCTAATTTATAATAATATTAGATGTTTATTATTAGTTAAATCTATTTGAGGGGTTGTTATTATCTCTTGTAGTCTAGAACTTATTGGTATTTCTGCTAGTCTTAATCTTTCTAGGTCTGGATAATTTCTATGACTTTGTGTTCTTGTTATAGGTTTATTACTATAACTACTTTGTGGTCTTTCATATTCAATACTATATCTTGGTTGTCCTAAATTTATATTTATTGATCTATTTCCTATTGTATTGTTGAATTCTAATTGTCTTCTTAATGCTTCTTGATTTGATATAGTGTTATCTATATTAAATTGTATTTCTGAAGGTAAGGTTATTCTTTGATTATCTAAAGGTACTTCTTTCAATACTGGTGCAAAATATCTATCTATTGATATTCTTCCTTGTCTTTTTCTATAAATTTTATGCTGATTTGTAAAAACTAATCTTACTCTTACTTGTATACTAATAATTTTACTATGAGGTTGCATTTTTATTCCTTTTATTTTATGATATACATTTAATGTTTTGTCCATATTTCCTTCTGCTCTACTAATTGCAAAATTTGTATTTATTGTAAACTTTAATTTCTGGTATATTAGATTTCTGCTAAGTATTCCTACAATACTATTTCTTACATCATCTATTATTCTTCCATCTGTTAATACTAATTCTACTGGGGTGTCTATTCCTTCTCTAAAATAAGCTTTTACTAATAATTGGACTCCCTGAATATATATTTCTGATACTTCGTCTTTGAATGGTATTTTTGATATTTCATTTTCTATTAACGTTTTGTTGATTAGTGGTATTGTTAATACTCCTGTTGCTAATTCAGATTCTATTGGTTGTTTTTTATCTAATATTATACAATGATATTTTTCTTTATGATTTTTCTTTATTATCTTACTAACTTTGTTAAAGATATTTTCATGTTTTAAATTTGTTTCTTGTAAATCTAGATTAATCTTAGATATTTTATCATATTGTTTTTCATTAAATGTTATCCTAGTCTTTGTTATTCCTTCTTCTGATTCTATTTGTTGATTATATGACTCATAGTCTTCTGCTACGCTACTCGTTTATCCTAAGTCTGTGTTCATCATATAAATACTATGTTGTTCTTCTATGTCAGAATAGTCTATGTCACTATTACTACTAAGTTTTTCTTCTGATTCATAAATTTTATAAATTTCTATATTTTCTTCTATTTCACTATCATAATCTTCTAATAGTTCCAAATCATATTTATCTGCTAATTCTAAGATTTTTATAGTTTTCTTATCTTTTGGTTTTTTACAGTTGGTTGATATATGTCCTAATTCTCCACAATTATAACATCTACAGGTTTTTGGATTCCTTTTATAATTTGTTTTTCTTTTAAAATATCTTTTAGTTTTTTCTGGTTTAAATCTTCGTTTTTTTATAATAATTTGGATATTTTTCTTTTGGATATTTCTTAAACTTGTAATTCTTTTTAAATTTTCTTTTCTTCTTTCTATATCTACTCATCTCACATCCCCATTTATGAGATGTCTGTAATTCTCCACATTTTAATAAGTATTTGTTAATTTTATAATACTTTTGACTTCTCCATGCGTTCTTGCATTTATCTGATAAGTATTCTCTTAAATAATCTTCTCTTCTTCCCATCGTATCTATTACTTCTAATATATTCATATTTTTACTTCCTAAATTTTTATAATATTCTTCCATTATTGGTTCGCTGATTAATTTTGGAATTTGTCTATAAAATAAATCTAAATAATATTTTTGGTTTTGATAATTATCTCCTAACCTTGCTTCATAATAATATTTTTTATATTCTCATATATATTGGTTTAAATATTTTGGATCTAATGAACATAATTTTATATTGTGCATATTTGTTATTCCTCTATTCGTTTTTGTTTTTTCTTCTAAAGCTACATTTATTCCTACAAATTCATTTCTTAATACTTGTTCATATTGTCTAATTAATGTTGCAATTTGTTGTCTTCTAGTTAATCCTTCTATATTTCTGACAGTTCTAACGTTGTCTCTAAAATTATGATCCTTAGTTTTCCACCATTCGTGTATTATTCCTATGAATGTTGCTTCTATTAGTATACTGGTAGTTTGTAAATCTATTCCTCTAGTTAACAAAGCTACTAATTGGGATTTAGTCCATTCTTCTATTCTTTTATGATTATCTAGATTACAATCTAGATTTAACCATATTCCTGAATTTGGTATTGATCTTGTTTCATATTGATCTAATGGTGTTGGTGTATATCTACTATTTTTTGGTGTTTCATAATCAGTATTCATTCTTATATAGTCTTCTGTCCTACTAGGCTCTTTATGTCTTAATTCTTCTTGCTCTATTTCTTGTTCTCTGGTTATACTGGTTTCGGTTCTATTTAGATTAAGTGATGGTTGACTAATATCAATGGGTTTGAATACTTGAGTTTGTGGTATATATTCTGATTGTATATTTGGGTAGTGTGAATCTTGTTGTGCTGTAGTTTGTGAAGTTATTCTACTAAATTCTGTTGATTGCATATTTATTTCTGCTTTTGTTATTTCTAAATTTTTATTTAATTCTTCTAATTCTAATTTTAGTTGTTCTATATTTAATTCTTTTTCTTTTTGACTCATTATTTTATCGATCTCATCTTCATCTTCAGTATCATAATCTTCTTCTCCTAATCTAACATTAATCTGTGGCTTTTGTTTTATTTGTGCTAAACTTAATAAGAAATCATTTGAGTCTTCATACATCATTTCAGCTAATTTAAATCTTTCGTCTTCTACATAAATTTCTTTTTCTTCTTCTAATTTTTCTTTTCCTTTTTCTAATAATATTATTTCATCTCTTAATTCTAATTTTGGTGGTTCATTATTTTGTATCTTTCCATATAATCTTTTTTCATCAAATTTTCTTACTTCATCAAATATTGTCTATAAATTTTTATTTATTGTTTCTTGTTCTCGGTGTAGTCTCTCTACTTCTATTCTGGTTTATTTTGTATTTTCATCTAATGTCTGTTTTCTTATTTCTTGTTCTGTAAGTCTTTCTTCTTCATTTAATATGTCTATTATATTTAACATATTGATTTGAGGTGTATCTTCTATAGGTTTAATTAATGGTTCTGGTTCTGGTACTCCTAAGTGTTTCATTGTCCTTTTTATATCTATTTTTATTTCTACTATTTCTGATCGAGTTTTGAGTATATCTGTTCGGATTTTCATAATTTCTACTGTATTCTTTTTAACTTGTTTTTTGATTTCATATACTTTTTGTTCTAAGGGTTTAGCTAATTCTACCAACCTTTCGGTTTTCTCTGATTCGTCTACTAGGTGTAACTGTTTTCTAGCATCTCTTGGGATTATTTCTGATTCTTCTACAGAGTCTCTTAAATAATTGTAATTAAAGGCTTCTATAGCTACTGATTCATCTAAATAGCATCCTAATTGTTTCATTAATAACATATTTGTAAAGTTTAGTTGGTTTGCTAATAATTCTCCTTCTCCTCCTACCATGAAAGGAGCTAGGACTACTTTTTCTTCTTCATCTATACTGGGTAAACATGAATCTAATGGTGTTTGTAATTGGTTTATTACATACATTCTTAGTTCTACTCTATCTAATACATCCATGATAATGATATTAAAATATAAATAATATAATTAATTTAAATGACAGAGGGGGTGCTGACTTTAAATCACTTAAAGGGTTCAAGATTCATTAATTTCTAACCTCAGATGCTCTGATACCATACGGATTGTCAGACTGATTAGTATGCTAAGAGAAGTGTTTTGTTCAAAAATTTACACGGAAAAGTAACCAGAGTTAGGAAAAAGAAAACCATGATTTGTAAACCTGAGTTAATATTAACTCAGAACTTCCATTATAAATAGACAACCAAGAAAAGAGAAAAGGCAGAGCCTCTCATTGAGCATCTACCAAACCTTGAGCACTCAAGCCTTTTGCCTTTATCAAATCCTTGTAATCCCTTCCCACTATCGGTAAAAAAATTTTCTATTATCAATCATAGTACAAATTCAAGTATTTGAGCTGTGTACAACTTCTCTTTCTCTCTCAACTATAAAATTTTCAGAAGCTGGAGATTAAGGTAATGGCTTGCTAAATTTCTTTTGGGTTCAAGGGGTAATTAATTTCTAACTTAGGATCCAGTAGTATTATAAGGACCGTTTACTGGTTAGTATGTTATTAGAAGATGTTTACTGATAGAACTATGATTATTCATAGTCTCCAGATCCTCGAAAAATATATATATATATATGTGCTAATAGCATAGTACTGAAAGAGGCCTGTAGAGCAAAATGACCTTTGAAGGCGTGTGATGCCTAGTGTGGTCGCAGCTCATGAGGATGATCAGTACATAACTATAAGATATATATATATATATATATATATATATGGAGTAACAAATTTTTAAATTTTTAAACAAAACACTTCTCTTAGCATACTAATCAGTCTGACAATCCGTATACATATATCTTCTACTATTTATCAATATATGATATATAATATATAATTTATATATAATATAGATACTTGACTTGAAGTTCAATTAATTGTTTTTCATGTATTTATTTATATAATATGTGGTATTATTCCAATATGTATTACTTATGGATTTATGAGTTATGCTAAAGAATTGTGATGCACTTGTACAACTGATATCATTTAAGTTTTTATGTAATTTATCTTAACTTTAAGTGAATGAGAGAACTCACTTTTAGTTATTATTCTATCACACCTCTCCAAAATAACTTTTTCATTTTTATAACATTATGATAAAAGCGCCTTTTATTAAAAAGAATTGTGAATTCATTTTACAAGTTAATATATAAGAATATGAAAAACAAAAAAAGAAAATGGCACCTTTTTTTTTAATTTGGGCCCATGTCTATTTTATTCTGCCAGGGTTTTGGCTAGCATTTTTGTGAGTTATTAAATTAAAAAAAAGCCTATCCATTTTTTAAAAAGTCCAAACTGAAATTTTTTGGATAAATTGTATAATTGTGACATTAAGATAAACTCATTTATCCTATCAATTAGAAAACTTTTTGTCACTTCAGCGCAATCATTTTAATACTTTAAAATATATTTTTAAATTCGATTAAAATTTAATAAAATAACTCAAAAATAAATTATTTAATTTTCATTCTCTAATTTTATATTTGTTTTCATTACACATCTTTTTTAAATATCATTGGTATCAAATTAAATTAAATTAATACCTTCCATTGGTTAAACAAATTCATAGGTAACAAAATAAATCTTAAATCATACATGTATAATATTACCATACATCTATCTTCTATTGAAGTTATTATTTTCATTACACATCCAAAATTATCTATTAATGATGGAAAAACATTCATTGACAAAAATGAACAGACATCGGCAATCCAAACATTTAGAAACAAAATTACTAATAATCTAAAAAATGTTGACACTAACGAAATCTTGAGAGGCTAACATTCTATGATAGTATCTTGTATAGTACCATTTACCAAAAATCCAACCAAGTCAAAGTGATAGGAAGTAATAGAAAATTAGAAGAAAATTACATTCAAGCAAGACCAACACCCTTTCCCTATTCTTCCTTTGAAGCTTCTTCATATAAAACTATATCTCCTTGCCTTCGAGTAAGAAACTTTGTTTGATAAGCATATATTTCTCTTCATTTTATAGTGGAAAGAATTTGTAACATATAAGACATTTCAATTCTTGACATTATTCCTATTAAAAT